>CM019719.1:1740000-2340000 GCA_009760885.1 Achatina immaculata
ACACGCACGCACATACGCACACACGCGCACACACACATTCTGTTAGGGACATCAAAGAAAATCTGAAAGCAGTGCATTTACTTATTTACACTTCAAGCATACTTGTTAAAATAGGAGACAACAAACAAGACATGGCTGCCAACAAAACATTATGAACATAAAGTTAGAAACAGAGCGTCATCAATATAAACTTCTGAACGTAATATGATGAACATAACATGATAATCATAACATGATAAACATAACTTGATGAATGTAACATGATAAACGTAACATTATAAACATAACTTGATGAATGTAACATGATAAACATAACATGATAAACATAACATGATAAACATGACATGATAAACATAACTTGATGAATGTAACATGATAAACATAACATAATAAATATAACGTGATGAATGTAACATGATAAACATAACATGATAATCATAACTTGATGAATTTAACATGATAAACATAACATGATAAACATAACTTGATGAATGTAACATGATAAACATAACATGATAAACATAACATGATAAACATAACTTGATGAATGTAAGATCATAGACACAACATGATAAACATAACTTGATGAATGTAATATGATAAACATAACATGATAAACATAACATGATAAACATAACTTGATAAATGTAACATGATAAACATAACTTGATGAATGTAACATGATAAACGTAACTTGATAAACATAACTTGATGAATGTAACATGATAAACGTAACATGATAAACATAACTTGATGAATGTAACATGATAAACTTAACATGATAAACATAACTTGATGAATGTAACATGATAAACGTAACATGATAAACATAACTTGATGAATGTAACATGATAAACATAACATGATAAACATAACATGACAAACATAACTTGATTAATGTAACATAATAAACATAGCTTGATGAATGTAACATGACAAACATAACTTGATGAATGTATCATGATAAACGTAACAAGATAAACATAACATGATAAACATAACTTGATAAACGTAACATGATAAACAGAACTTGATAAACATAACATGATAAACATAACATGATAAACGTAACATGATAAACATAACATGATAAACAGTACATGATAAACATAACTTGATGAATGTAACATGATAAACATAACATAATAAATATAACGTGATGAATGTAACATGATAAACATAACATGATAATCATAACTTGATGAATTTAACATGATAAACATAACTTGATGAATGTAACATGATAAACATAACATGATAAACATAACATGATAAACATAACTTGATGAATGTAACATGATAAACGTAGCATGATAGACATAACATGATAAACATAACTTGATGAATGTAACATGATAAACGTAACATGATAAACATAACTTGATGAATGTAACATGATAAACATAACATGATAAACATAACATGATAAACATAACATGATAAAAATAACATGATAAACATAACTTGATGAATGTAACATGATAAACATAACATGATAAACATAACATGATAAACATAACTTGATGAATGTAACATGATAAACATAATTTGATGAATGTAAGGTGATAAACATAACATGATAAAAATAACTTGATGAATGTAACATGATAAACATAACTTGATAAACATAACATGATAAATATAACATGATAAACATAACTTGATGAATGTAACATGATAAACATAACATGATAAACATAACATGATAAACATAACTTGATGAATGTAACATGATAAACGTAATATTATGACCGTAAAATATCCTGTGCCGGTAGTTGGGCATAAGGCTAACAACCTTATCCTGGGACTTATCTAGAGGCGACTCCAGATGGGAAAAAGATCACATTATGGAAACTCGCAAAGAAACTGAGCATCAGGGATGCCAACTCCGATGAACTCATTCGTCGGCCCCACACATGTGACAAAGACTGGATTCTGGAATGTAAGATCGATGGAAGCACCAACAAAAACTACTCAGGTCATAAAGAAATGGAGAGATACCACCAAGATGTACTGGGCATCAGTGAAATGCGATGGCCAGAAGCAGGTAAAAGATCGGCGGAAAACGGTAAGTTAATCATACATTCAGTCAGAGAGGATAGGAAACGATGGGGTAGGTATTATTATTATGTCAAATGTAGCAGCAAAGAGCCTTGTAAAATGGGAACCAGTGAACAGTCGTATAATAAGAGCACGATGCAACCTAAGACACGGAAGAATGGCAATAATACAATGTTATGTACCCACGAACGATGCTGATAATGAGGTGAAAGTCGAAACCTCCCATTAATCATGTCGAAGAAGTCATTCAATTTACATACCTTGGCAGCTAAATAGACCAGGATGGTTACATCAGACAGGAAGTTAGAATTAGAATTGCAAAAGCACCATCGATCTTCAAGAATCTTGAAAACATATGGAATTCATAAGTTATAACCACACACAAAAAAAAAAGTTAAGACTGTTCAATCCAAATGTAATACCCCCCCCCCCCCCCCCCCCCCATTTATGCATGCGAAAGCTGGAAAACAACTAAAGAAACAGACAAGAAATTAGACTCTTTTGAAAACAAATGCCTAAGGAAAATACTCGGTATAAAGTGGAATGAATTCAAGAGCAACGCAGAGATAAGACAGATGAGCAAGCAACAACCAGTCTCATGGGTGATCAGAAAAAGAAGATAGACATTTGTAGGTCATGTGATGAGAAGAAAAGATTAGAGAATCCCAAAACTATCAAGTGGAACACAACAGGCCGAAGAAAAAGAGGCAGACCACGTAAAACTCTCAAGAGGACATTGTTAAGAGAGACCAAATTAATAGGCATAAAGTCCCTTGATGACGTTAAAAAGGTCGCCGAAAACAGGAAAAATTGGCGAACTACTTTAGGAGCCCTATGTTATGTTTAACGGCACTGGAAGGATGTAAGGTATAAGAACATGATGACATAATAAACGTAACATGATAAACGTAACATTATGAACAGTCCACTTCGTGTAATGTGGGGGTGGGGTGGTGGTTATGGTACATCTGTCTGGGCTCCAAGGGTTCTCTCATTTTCATGTAAGGGGCAGAGATAAGATTAGTAACCTAGGTTTTTTGGCAATTCTAAGTGTAGGAAATAATGGGTCAGTTACCGGTCAGTTTTCAGAGGAGCGCAACTCCGAGAAAATCCGTTTCTGACTTAGTATACTAGTATAAAGAAGATGCGATAGACTTTTATCGGGTCTGGATTTGTACGCTGAGCACGTGGGAGGTGCCAGCGGATAGGAGGAGGTCATGTTTTCCTTCAAGCACGAATGAGTGTGTATTTCGTCGATGGATCTGTTGGGTTAGTATTGGTTTTTATTTTTGTGATGTGGACGCGTGCAAGCTGTGCTGTCAACTCCCCCGATTTATCTCGACCCACTCAGGTAAGACTGAGATAATAGCAACAGTACTTGAATTATCATAGTCCCCGTATAAAGTTATGTTCTATGTGTGACTTTAGATACTTTGTTACTAGGCAATGACGGTTTGTTATGTGCACACAAT
The DNA here is from genome assembly GCA_009760885.1 of Achatina immaculata. NCBI lineage: Eukaryota > Metazoa > Mollusca > Gastropoda > Stylommatophora > Achatinidae > Lissachatina > Lissachatina immaculata. Next base: position 1,743,534 of record CM019719.1, read on the forward strand.
TTATGTCATTGAATTTTATGTATATGTATTTGTTTATCATACTTTTCTCCTGCCAATAGTTCATTTTGTCACAACCAGAACATTCAATTATTTTAGGAGTAAATATTTGAGATAATATGGAACGATTATGTTGAAAATGATACTAACCCAGTTATGTGTACAAGGTGTTAAATTGATTTTTAGTAATTCCACTGTTGACAATATCTTTGTAGGAATCAAACTTTTGAAAGAAATTGATTTTATTATTTTGATAATAATATAAACCAAAGATCCATTGATGAAGAATCTTATATGTGTTTTTCGTCTTTAATGTGTTGATGTAGCATGTGTAATCATCAGCAAACATGTACCTATTAAAATACCAAACAATAGACCACAGAAATAGAAAATATAAACTGTTAAAAACATTCCTACATTCAGAGGGTGGGAGTCTACAAGTAAGTTAAAACAGAATGGTTCATCAGTAAGTTCTGGGCCCAGAGAGTAGTATTTAACGATATTACTGCATTCCTGTTCGGGGCATACCAGTAAGTTAACAGAAAATGGTTCATCATTAAGTTGTAAACGATCTCTCGAGGTTCAAGGGTGTGTACGACCTTGGACGGAGCGTCTTCGTTCACGTGATCAGGTTGCGGAAGGATATGTATATATATTAATATATATCGAGGAAAGCGTTGGCGAGGAAGGCAGTTAGCTAGAGGCATATATGGAGGGACGAGGTCCTGTTCGTTTTTGCTTATGATTACCTAGCCCGAGCCGACCTCCTACTGTGATCATGTCTTATGTAGTATGCTGTGGTGTGGATTTATGTAATTCACGTATTGATATGGAGATTCTGGTATGATTCATAGTGATTATTATTATACTGGATGGGCACATGTCTGATTCAATAACATGCCCTCATTAGTATGGATATTATATATGCTGCTATGTGTTATAAGGAGATATGCAACATGGCAGTGGCAACTGCAGGAAGGAGTGCATTGTCACATTGGAATTCGAGGAGATATGGATGTGGGGCACAGCAGGACAGCTGTGTGATTTCAGTGCGTTAGCACATGCGGATTTCGTGGGGATTAGGGCGGTGGTTCATAGCAATTGTTTCATACATTCCTCTGCAATATTCCCTCCATTCCTCTGCAATATTCCCTCCATTTTTCGAGAGTTTCCTCTGTCTCTGTCAAGGTATTCCCCATCTTGTCACAAATTATATTTAGCTTAGGTGTGACATTTCTCGTCAATGTCTTCATTTCTTTAAACATTTCACTATCTCTTCCACACCTCTAGTGTCCTTCTATTCTTTTACAACAATCTTGTATGTGTTGTTTTTTTTTTGTCTTTTCTTATGTTTCTTCGTACTTCTTTTGTTAAAGATTTATATTCCTCTTTGTTGTTGTTTGTCACTTTCCATTTCGTTTTCATTTCTCTACGTTGTTTTATTAGTTCTAGTGTGCCTGCTGTAATCCATCCATTCTTTTATGTTTTCTTTAGTGGAACCATGTCTTTAGCTGTTGTTGTTAAGATATCTCTGGCCTGAACTGTAACTGATGAAATAATAAGACATCACACAACAACTGATGAAATAATAAGACATCACACAACAACTAATGAAATAATAAGACATCACACAACAACTAATGAAATAATAAGACATCACACAACAACTAATAAAATAATAAGACATCACACAACAACTAATGAAATAATAAGACATCACACAACAACTAATAAAATAATAATACATCACACAACAACTAATAAAATAATAAGACATCACACAACAACTAATGAAATAATAATACATCACACAACAACTAATGAAATAATAAGACATCACACAACAACTAATGAAATAATAAGACATCACACAACAACTAATGAAATAATAAGACATCACACAACAACTAATGAAATAATAAGACATCACACAACAACTAATGAAATAATAAGAAATCAAGACAACAACTAATGAAATAATAAGACATCACACAACAACTAATGAAATAATAAGACATCACACAACAACTAATAAAATAATAAGACATCAACAAGCACTGCCAGACCCTAATTTAGCACATTTATCATACAGAACGAGTAAAGCTCAACTTTTTCTCTCTCATACTTAGTTTTCAGATTTGTTCCGTTTATCTTCTAGCGCCCCCGCCCCTCCACTCCCTCTCAAGGACCAGCACTTTACTGCCCCATCTCTCTCACGACTCCTCCCTCCCTCCACCCCCTCTTAACGACCAGGACTTTACTGTCCCATCTCTCTCACGACTCCTCCCTCCCCCACCCCCTCTTAACGACCAGGACTTTACTGTCCCATCTCTCTCACGACTCCTCCCTCCCCCACCCCCTCTTAACGACCAGGACTTTACTGTCCCATCTCTCTCACGACTCCTCCCTCCCCCACCCCCTCTTAACGACCAGGACTTTACTGTCCCATCTCTCTCACGACTCCTCCCTCCCCCACCCCCTCTCAACGACCAGCACTTTACTGTCCCATCTCTCTCACGACTCCTCCCTCCCCCCTCCCCCCTTTACCTTCTCTCAACGACCAGGACTTTACTGCCCCATCTCTCTCACGACTTCTCCCTCACCCACCCCCTCTTAACGACCAGGACTTTACTGTCCCATCTCTCTCACGACTCCTCCCTCCCCCCTCCCCCCTTTACCTTCTCTCAACGACCAGGACTTTACTGCCCCATCTCTCTCACGACTTCTCCCTCCCTCCCCCACCCCCTCTTAACGACTAGGACTTTACTTTCCCATCTCTCTCACGACTCCTCCCTCCCTCCCCCCCCCTCTTAACGACCAGGACTTTACTGTCCCATCTCTCTCACGACTCCTCCCTCCCCCACCCACTCTTAACGACCAGGACTTTACTGTCCCATCTCTCTCACGACCCCCCCCCCCCCAATCTTCTAATCACTACCCGGTCTGCTGTACGTGGCCACATAAGGGGTATAAATGCCTAAACATAAACATGGAAACACCAAATATAGCAACTTACAAAACTTGGAATTATTTTTAACCGACCTAAAAGTGTCGACTTTTCCGTATGTTTACCAGTTAAGCAATCCAGATGAAGCTACCAAATACTGGATCAAGATATTTCGAAATATTTTTGACAAGCATGTCCCCATCAAAGAAATGAGAGTAAAACACGTAACAAAATCCCCGTGGATAACTCCCGATATATTGCAACTCATGAGGAAACGGGATGAAGCTCACAAAAGCAGAAATTTCAGTAGCTATCGTTCATTTAGAAATAAGGTGCATTATTTAATTAGGCAGGAAAAGAAAAATTACTTCAGAAATTTAGTGAAAGACAAAAAACTGATAGTAGATGGATCTGGAAGCCAATAAATACTCTTGTAAATAAAAGAAAGCAATCTGAAACATAAGCTCTTAACAATGAATATACTTGAACTAAATTCAACGAACATTTTAGGGAAGAAATTCATATTCTAAAATCTTCCATACTTTCTACCTGAGTGTGTTGAAAACTTACAGTGACAGTAAATGTGTAAATCTAAAACAGTTAAGTACCTGGACAGACTAGTCACCTGTCAAATTATAGACCTATATCCATTATATCATCATTATCGAAACCTCTTGAAAAAACATAAACATAAATTAACACTGCTCCACACACAAGAAAACAATCTATTGATAGACAGTCAGTCAGGTTTTAGACCAGATCATTCCTGCCACACAGTGTTAACTAAAATGACTGAAACAGGCTGTCAGGTATAAATAATGATAAATTGTGTGGTGCTGTCCTTGTTGATTTCAAGAAAGCCTCGATATGACTAATCATGATTTTCTCGCAAGAAAGCTGGAAGATTATAGATTACACCCTGAACTGACAAACTTTTCTCTCAGGTAGAAGACAAGGATGTGTTTTATCTCTTGACCTCTTCTCCTTGTATAGCGAAAACATAATGAGAAATATAGAGAACATACCAGGATATCAGTTGGCGGGTACAACCTTAACAACTTAAGATATGCAGACGACACAGTTCTCATTGCTAAAAGTGAAGGGGAGCTACAGGCTCTTCTGGGCATTGTGGTTAGTGAAAGTAAAAGTAAAGGTCTCAGCCTGAAGAAAAAAGAAGACTGAAGTGACGGTCATCTCAAAGAAAAGAATACCACCAAAATGTAGCATTACCATCGATGGCACAAATTTGAAACAAGTTGATAGATTCAAGTACTTGGAACGATTATAACAACTGATGGGAAATGTCAAATCGAAATAAAAAGCAGACGTGCTCAGGCCAAGTCAGCATTCCAGAAAATGAGAAACATCTTATGCAACAGATCCGTATCAATGGAAACAAGATTCCGAGCACTTAAATGTTACATAGAGCCAATTTTGTTTTATAGATGTGAAGCATGGTCTATGAATAAGAGAGTACAGCAAGAAATGGAGGCCATGGAGATGTGGTTTATAAGAAAATCTTGAAGGTACCATGGACAGCTAAGAAAATCAACGAAGAAGTTTTAAGAAAGGCTGGAGTTAAAAAGCAAATTATAGCAAAGATCAGAGGCAGACAAACTAGATTTATAAGACATTTCCTGAGAAGAAGAAAATTGGAACACACTTTGGCAAGTGGAAAAATTGAAGGAAGAAGAGACAGAGGAAGACAGAGAGAGAAGTTACTGGATGGGCTGTCAGTGTGGCTAAGAAGAAAGTCACCGGCGGATCTCATAATCAAGTCTAAAGACAGAGAATTGTGGAGAGGAATAATCGCCTACTCCACGCGGCATGACACTTGAATTGAATTAAGAAAAGAAGTAGTCTGCTTAAAAAACAAACTATCTGACTCTTCTGTGCTTGATACGGGTATTCGTTAAGATTCCATTCTTGGCCCTCTTCTCTTTGCTATCTATATTAACGATCTACCAGTACATTTAAAGCACTGTTCTTTTTGCTGATGACTGTACTGGTTACAACAGTGACTATGACATCAATAAACTTCAGGCAACGCTTTAGAATGATATAAGCTGTTGAAAGAAATGGAGTGATAATAATACTATATTGATTAAGACTAACAAAACAAAATCCATGCTTATCACTACAGTACAGAAACTGCAGAATGTAACAAAAAACTACACTACAGATTTGTGCTGGAACTATGGAAATAGATAACACTCATGAACATAAAAATCTCTAGGACTCAACATTGATCAACATTTAACTTGGAATTCTCACATATACCTAGGCTTACAAACTTGATAACACAGAAAGTTTACCAACTAACAAAAAGTAAACACTTTATCGATCAAGACGCAAGAAAGTCATACTACATATACATTTATACAAACACACTTAGATTACTGTTCCACAGTCTGGGATGGCTGCTCGGTTCCAAGTACAAAAGGGCCCCACTCACTTCACAAACGAGCAGTAAATCTGATTTGTGATAAACACCCAGTACAGACTGGAGATCAGCACAAACAACTCAAAACCCTATCCCTCAGATATGGAATCCTTTAAATAAAGTCAAGTGTGTCCCCAGAAGTCTGCCACGAACTGTTCCTCCTTACCTGTGGCTGGCCATTGTTTAACTCTAACCCTAAACATAGTGAGCGTTAACTCCAGACTTTGTTCAATATTTGCGTGTTTGCTACAAGTCTGCTTAAAATATCTAATCTCCTCTCAAAAATATCTAATCTCCTCTCAAAAATATCTAATCTCCTCTCATCCCATGGCTCCCCGGCCGCCACCAATTTGTGCTATAAAAGAACATAGTTCTAAAAACGTAGCTTGTTAGATCTTAGTTCTTAAACGTAACTTGTTAGATCTTGTTAGAAATTATCTTAGTTCTAAAACGTAACTTGTTAGATCCTAGTTCTAAAACGTAACTTGTTAGATCTTGTTAGAAATGATCTTAATCAATGTGAAAGAAAGTGATGTTAGAAGTACTGCGCTGAAAATATATTTAAGTGTGTGTGTGTGTATGTGTGTGTGTGCGTGTGTGTGTGTGTGTGCGTGTGTGTGTGCGTGTGGTGTTTGTCTTGTTCGATTAATTACCTCTCATGTAATTCATTATCTTTCATTTGTGAATGTAATAGTTTTATTCTTAGATTTAAAAAAAAAAAAACATTTTATACATTTTATGAATTGAAAGTGTTGTAAGAATGAACAATTAGTAATGAAGGGTAGAATGTAAGACGAGCATGCAGGCCCATTTTTTTCTCCTTTTCATTCATTCATTCTCATCCCCACGATCAAAGAATCTCTTATTTATCAGCATTCTCATCCCCACGATCAAAGAATCTCTTATTTATCAGCATTCTCTTCTTTCATAGCGCACAACAAACATTTACGTTCTGTAGATAGTGGATTGTTCTGTAGACAGTGATTTGTTCTGTAGATAGTGGATTGTTCTGTAGACAGTGATTTGTTCTGTAGATAGTGGATTGTTCTGTAGACAGTGATTTGTTCTGTAGATAGTGGATTGTTCTGTAGACAGTGATTTGTTCTGTAGATAGTGGATTGTTCTGTAGACAGTGATTTGTTCTGTAGATAGTGGATTGTTCTGTAGACAGTGATTTGTTCTGTAGATAGTGGATTGTTCTGTTGACAGTGATTTGTTCTGTAGATAGTGGATTGTTCTGTTGACAGTGATTTGTTCTGTAGATAGTGGATTGTTCTGTTGACAGTGATTTGTTCTGTAGATAGTGGATTGTTCTGTTGACAGTGATTTGTTCTGTAGATAGTGGATTGTTCTGTTGACAGTGATTTGTTCTGTAGATAGTGGATTGTTCTGTTGACAGTGATTTGTTCTGTAGATAGTGGATTGTTCTGTTGACAGTGATTTGTTCTGTAGATAGTGGATTGTTCTGTTGACAGTGATTTGTTCTGTAGATAGTGGATTGTTCTGTTGACAGTGATTTGTTCTGTAGATAGTGGATTGTTCTGTTGACAGTGATTTGTTCTGTAGATAGTGGATTGTTCTGTTGACAGTGATTTGTTCTGTAGATAGTGGATTGTTCTGTTGACAGTGATTTGTTCTGTAGATAGTGGATTGTTCTGTTGACAGTGATTTGTTCTGTAGATAGTGGATTGTTCTGTTGACAGTGATTTGTTCTGTAGATAGTGGATTGTTCTGTTGACAGTGATTTGTTCTGTAGATAGTGGATTGTTCTGTTGACAGTGATTTGTTCTGTAGATAGTGGCTTGTTCTGTTGACAGTGATTTGTTCTGTAGATAGTGGCTTGTTCTGTTGACAGTGATTTGTTCTGTAGATAGTGGCTTGTTCTGTTGACAGTGATTTGTTCTGTAGATAGTGGATTGTTCTGTTGACAGTGATTTGTTCTGTAGATAGTGGCTTGTTCTGTAGATAGTGGCTTGTTCTGTAGATAGTGGATTGTTCTGTTGACAGTGATTTGTTCTGTAGATAGTGGCTTGTTCTGTTGACAGTGATTTGTTCTGTAGATAGTGGATTGTTCTGTAGATAGTGGCTTGTTCTGTAGATAGTGGCTTGTTCTGTAGATAGTGGATTGTTCTGTAGATAGTGGCTTGTTCTGTAGATAGTGGCTTGTTCTGTAGATAGTGGCTTGTTCTGTAGATAGTGGATTGTTCTGTTGACAGTGATTTGTTCTGTAGATAGTGGCTTGTTCTGTTGACAGTGATTTGTTCTGTAGATAGTGGATTGTTCTGTTGACAGTGATTTGTTCTGTAGATAGTGGCTTGTTCTGTAGATAGTGGCTTGTTCTGTTGACAGTGATTTGTTCTGTAGATAGTTGATTGTTCTGTAGATAGTGGTTTGTTCTGTAGACAGTGGCTTGTTCTGTAGACAGTGATTTGTTCTGTAGATAGTGGCTTGTTCTGTTGACAGTGATTTGTTCTGTAGATAGTGGCTTGTTCTGTTGACAGTGATTTGTTCTGTAGATAGTGGCTTGTTCTGTAGATAGTGGCTTGTTCTGTAGATAGTGGCTTGTTCTGTTGACAGTGATTTGTTCTGTAGATAGTGGCTTGTTCTGTAGATAGTGGCTTGTTCTGTAGACAGTGGCTTGTTCTGTAGATAGTGGCTTGTTCTGTCGTGGCTAGATGGTTGCTTATCCCACCAGAGTCTGTGATTTGAGTCTCTATCATTTCTTATTTTTTTCCTCTCTTAAGTTACAAAAATCTGCTTTGTATCTTGTCAAGATAAACATATAGCACTATACTGTGACAGATATATCTTGCCAAGATAAACATATACACCGTACTGTGGCAGAGATATCTTGCCAAGATAAACATATACACCGTACTGTGGCAGAGATATCTTGTCAAGATAAACAAATAACACAGTACAGTGGCAGAGATATCTTGCCAATTTAAACACATAACGCAGTACTGTGACAGATATCTATCCATGTACTGCGTTGCCCATCACTGCACTGTAACAGATATCTTGCGAGGGACTGCATGGTCTATAATTTTACTGTGACAGATATCTTGCCAGATACTCTATGGTTTATCAATGTACTGTGACAGATATCTTGCCAGATACTGTATGGCGTATCATTGTACTGTGACAGATATCTTGCCAGATACTGTGACAATGATAACTTACTCCTAGTGTGGATGTTTCCCTCCTCTGTCTTTGTATCTTTCAGTATCTATGTCTCTGCCTCTTTGTATGTCTCTTTCTATGTCTCTCTTTGTACCTCTCTTTGTGTATGTCTCTCTGTCTATTTATGTGTCTTTTTTTCTCTCTCTCTCTTTTTCTCTCCCTGTCTCTGTTCCCTTCTGTCTTGTCTCTTTTCTGTCACTCTCTGTTTCACTTTGTTTCTTTCCATGTCTTGTTTGCTTTCTGTTTCCCTCTTTATCTATTTCACACTCTCTATCTCTCTTCTCTCTCTGTCTCTCTCTCAATCCATGTCTGTCTCTTTTCTCTTTGTCTCTAACCTATCTCATATTAAACTTTCGTTTCTCACTCTCTCCAATTTCTCCTTCTTGTCTCTGTCTCTATCTCTTACTCCTTCTCTGTCTCTATCTCTTACTCTTTCTCTGTTTCTATCTCTTTGTCCTTGTCTGTTCCTCTCCGTATATATCAGACTCTGTCACTACTAGTCTGTCTTGTCTTTTTTCTCTTCTCTCTCTCTCTTACTAAACTCTTGTTTCTCTCTCTCTCCAGATTCTCATTCTTCTTCTTCTTCTTCTTCTCTTCTTCTTCTCTCTCTCTCTCTCTCTCTCTCTCTCTCTCTCTCTCTCTCTCTGTGCTGGGACTAAGGAAATAGAAAATGTTCATGAACATAAAACCCTAGGACTCATCATTGATCAGCATTTAACTTGGAATTCTCACATACATAACCTAACAAATTTGATTGCACAGAAAGTTTACCAATTAGCCAAAATTAAACACTTTATCGACAAAGACACAAGAAAGATATACTACATATCACACATACAAACACACTTTGATTACTGTTCCACAATCTAGGATGGATGCTCAGTCTCAAACATAAAAAGGCTCAACTCACTTCACAAGCGAGCATTAAATCTTATTTGTGACAAACACCCAGTACAGACTGTTGATCAACACAAACAACTCAAAATTCTACCCCTCAAATATAGAATCATTTTTAACAAAGTTAAGTTTGTTCACAGAATTCTGTCGCACAATGCTCCGCCTTACTTGTGGTCACTGTTTACGTATAACACTAAACATAGCCAGCGTTTAAAAAACTGTCTTCTTCCTAAACCCAGGATTGATCTGTACAAGAAAAGCCTTGCATACTCTGCAGTACAGTTCTGGAACACCCTCCCCTACAATTTAAAATCCTTTGGTAATACTTCATCCTTTAACTCAAACCTGTTTCATTATTTACTTGCTTGTAATTATATGCCTCCATAAAATAGCCAGTACTCTCCCAACACATGGCTCGTAAACCATCAAGTACTTCAATGACATAGTTAGAAAAGCAACTTGTTAGATATTGTTAGAAATTATTTTAATGTTTGGTTAAAAAAACATATGTTAGAAGATCTGTATTTACAGTGGCTTGTTCTGTAGATAGTGGCTTGTTCTGTCGTGGCTAGATGGTTGCTTATCCCACCAGAGTCTGTGATTTGAGTCTCTATCATTTCTTATTTTTTTCCTCTCTTAAGTTACAAAAATCTGCTTTGTATCTTGTCAAGATAAACATATAGCACTATACTGTGACAGATATATCTTGCCAAGATAAACATATACACCGTACTGTGGCAGAGATATCTTGCCAAGATAAACATATACACCGTACTGTGGCAGAGATATCTTGTCAAGATAAACAAATAACACAGTACAGTGGCAGAGATATCTTGCCAATTTAAACACATAACGCAGTACTGTGACAGATATCTATCCATGTACTGCGTTGCCCATCACTGCACTGTAACAGATATCTTGCGAGGGACTGCATGGTCTATAATTTTACTGTGACAGATATCTTGCCAGATACTCTATGGTTTATCAATGTACTGTGACAGATATCTTGCCAGATACTGTATGGCGTATCATTGTACTGTGACAGATATCTTGCCAGATACTGTGACAATGATAACTTACTCCTAGTGTGGATGTTTCCCTCCTCTGTCTTTGTATCTTTCAGTATCTATGTCTCTGCCTCTTTGTATGTCTCTTTCTATGTCTCTTTGTACCTCTCTTTGTGTATGTCTCTCTGTCTATTTATGTGTCTTTTTTTCTCTCTCTCTCTTTTTCTCTCCCTGTCTCTGTTCCCTTCTGTCTTGTCTCTTTTCTGTCACTCTCTGTTTCACTTTGTTTCTTTCCATGTCTTGTTTGCTTTCTGTTTCCCTCTTTATCTATTTCACACTCTCTATCTCTCTTCTCTCTCTGTCTCTCTCTCAATCCATGTCTGTCTCTTTTCTCTTTGTCTCTAACCTATCTCATATTAAACTTTCGTTTCTCACTCTCTCCAATTTCTCCTTCTTGTCTCTGTCTCTATCTCTTACTCCTTCTCTGTCTCTATCTCTTACTCTTTCTCTGTTTCTATCTCTTTGTCCTTGTCTGTTCCTCTCCGTATATATCAGACTCTGTCACTACTAGTCTGTCTTGTCTTTTTTCTCTTCTCTCTCTCTCTTACTAAACTCTTGTTTCTCTCTCTCTCCAGATTCTCATTCTTCTTCTTCTTCCTCTTCTTCTTCTTCTCTCTCTCTCTCTCTCTCTCTCTCTCTCTCTCTCTCTTGTGCTGGGACTAAGGAAATAGAAAATGTTCATGAACATAAAACCCTAGGACTCATCATTGATCAGCATTTAACTTGGAATTCTCACATACATAACCTAACAAATTTGATTGCACAGAAAGTTTACCAATTAGCCAAAATTAAACACTTTATCGACAAAGACACAAGAAAGATATACTACATATCACACATACAAACACACTTTGATTACTGTTCCACAATCTAGGATGGATGCTCAGTCTCAAACATAAAAAGGCTCAACTCACTTCACAAGCGAGCATTAAATCTTATTTGTGACAAACACCCAGTACAGACTGTTGATCAACACAAACAACTCAAAATTCTACCCCTCAAATATAGAATCATTTTTAACAAAGTTAAGTTTGTTCACAGAATTCTGTCGCACAATGCTCCGCCTTACTTGTGGTCACTGTTTACGTATAACACTAAACATAGCCAGCGTTTAAAAAACTGTCTTCTTCCTAAACCCAGGATTGATCTGTACAAGAAAAGCCTTGCATACTCTGCAGTACAGTTCTGGAACACCCTCCCCTACAATTTAAAATCCTTTGGTAATACTTCATCCTTTAACTCAAACCTGTTTCATTATTTACTTGCTTGTAATTATATGCCTCCATAAAATAGCCAGTACTCTCCCAACACATGGCTCGTAAACCATCAAGTACTTCAATGACATAGTTAGAAAAGCAACTTGTTAGATATTGTTAGAAATTATTTTAATGTTTGGTTAAAAAAACATATGTTAGAAGATCTGTATTTACAATGTATTTTTATTTATGTATATGTCTGCGTGTGTATGTGTGCGTGAGTGCTATTTTATTAGGTTAATTACTTCTTCTCTTTTACCTTGAATGTAGTAGTTAAATCTTACATTCTTTTGATATGTTTTCCTAATTTAATTTGTATTTTTGTACTAAATCAAGTGTGTGGGAAGAATGAAAGATGGAGTGATGAAGGGCAGAATGTAAGACGGGCCTGCGTGCCCAATTCTTTACCCTTTAAAAATAAAGATTATTCATTCATTCATTCATTCATTCTCTCTTACTAAACTCTTTCTCTCTCTCTCTCTCTCCAGATTCTCCTTCTTCTTCTTCTTCTTCTCTCTCTCTCTTACTAAACTCTTGTTTCTCTCTCTCTCCAGATTCTCATTCTTCTTCTTCCTCTTCTTCTTCTTCTCCTCTCTCTCTCTCTCTTACTAAACTCTTGTTTCTCACTCTCTCCAGATTCTCCTTCTTCTTCTTCTTCTTCTCTCTCTCTCTCTCTCTCTCTCTCTCTCTCTTACTAAACTCTTGTTTCTCACTCTCTCCTGATTCTCATTTTTTGTGTTTTCCTCCTTCTGCTTTACCTCTTCTGTCTCCCTTTGAAATCATTCACTCCTCTCTCTCTCCTCTCTCTCTCTCTCTCTCTCCTCTCTCTCTCTCTCCAGATTTCTTCTTCTGTCTGTTTCTTCCTGGTCTCTTCCTTGCTCTAAAGATCGAATATGTCACCAAGTGGATGATCAGTCTAGTTAGCAGATCGATAAACACACACTTCTGGCCGCCAGATCCACGCTCCTTGTGTATGGTCTCCAGTTTTCTCACTGTTGGTTTTTTTTCTAAATTTAAAGAAAGATTCTTTTTCAGATACAAATTCCATAGTAAAAAATATGAACCATTTCTCTGAAACAAATACTTGAAAACTGTCCATAATTTTGTGAAATATTTTGAAAGTAGTATACGAAATATTACCTCTCGCTTTGATGTCATGTTTTCAAGAATGAACTTGGTCTTTGAATATAATGTTTGAATTTGATGTTTAATTAATGGAAATGTAAGAAAGCGACGATAAGTAAAATTAACGAGATTATAACGATGGTATTCCATACGTACGAGTGTCTGTGTTTCTGTGGACAGATAAAGAAGAATACTACAGCACAGAAAGTGAGATCTGTAATAAGGTCAGAATATTTTCTTTCCTCTCTGCCCTCACACTGATAGAAGAAATTGTTACACGTTGCAGAAACAGCGACAGACTTCTACACAGCGTAACATCATACGTGACGCACATGTTAGACAACATAGTTTACGTGATAAGTTAAACACTCACCCACACCCGCACATCAGACAGACAGTGTCTAGAAAACGTAGACGATAAGTTACATAAAGATCAGACAATTTTCTAGACATAGTAGATGATTAGTTACACGAACCTCAGACAAGTTACACAAACCTCAGACAAGTTACACAAACATCAGACAAGTTACACAAACCTCAGACAATTTACACAAACATCAGACAAGTTACACAAACATCAGACAAGTTACACAAACATCAGACAAGTTACACAAATATTAAAAGGCCTCATAAGATAGCTTAGATGAAAACAAAACGTTATTTTTCATGTAACAAAACAACAAAATATAGCTGTGCTGACATAATCGATTTTATAATTAATACAAACAAACTATAGGTCAAGATAATATCGACAAACTATAGGTCAAGATAATATCGACATTAACCGCGTCACAGATGACAAAATCAGTCTAGAAGAAAAAAAAACCCACAGACAAGCTTTCTGTCAAACTTGACACATTCTGTGCACCGTACACGCCGTGTAGAGAGGGCCGCCAGCAAAAACATAGCTAAGTCTAGAAGGGACGGCAAATACAATGTCGACAAAAGGGACAGTAGATATAAAGGCAATAGAAGGGGAATTAGATACAACGTCAGTAGAAGGGACAGCAAATACAAAGTTGACAAAAGGAACAGTAGATATAAAGGCAATAGAAGAGGCGTTAGATACAAAGTCAGTAGAAGGGACGGCATCTACAATGTCGACAAAAGCGAAAGTAGACATAAAGCCAATAGAAGAGGCGTTAGATACAAAGTCAGTAGAAGGGACGGTATATGAAGTCGACAGATGGAACGGTAGATATAAGTCAATAGAAGGGACTGGTAGATATAAATCAATAGAAGGGAAGGTAGAATCAAAGTTAAAAGAAGGAATGGTAGATACAAAATGTGGAAAAGGTGGTGGAAAGGATAAAGTGAAGTTTAATCGGTATGTCCTGTAGTATCGCTGCGAGAGCTATACCACGGCACCTCTGCTCTAGAGGCCGGCCACGTCCGAAATACACCTACACTGGTGAAATATGCCTAAACCGGCACACACCAGGGGTGGAACTTGATGGCTAGACATGTCATGCCACCTCCGCTCTAGAGGTCGGTCACGTCTGATATACACCCATACTGGTGAATTTTGCCTAAACCGGCTCATACCAGGGTTGAATCTTGAAGGCTATGCATGTCACAGTACCTCTGCTCTAGAGGTCGGTCACGTCCCAAACACGCCCATACTGGGATAATATGCCTAAACTGGCTCAACCCAGGGGTAGAAGTCACTAGTGGCGAGGATTCGTCCTCCTGGACAAAAGCTCCATCCTGGTCACAACTAGGAAGGGTAGCGGCCACGACCGCAAAATGCTGAAGTCGGAGACACTGGACCAGGGAAGTCTAGATAAGCAACCACCTCTCACCCGGCGGGGATGTTTGCGTGTCCTAATGACGCTGAGGTTTTCGGTGAGAAAGTCCAACTCTGGACTGGATGGGCAACCACCTCTCACCCGGCGGTGATACACGGGTATCTCAAAACACGTCGAGGTTTTCCGGTGAGAAAGTCCAACTCTGGCCTGGGTGGGCTACCGCCTCTCACCCAGCCGGGATGCACTGATATCCTAAACACGTCGAGGTCTTCCGGTGAGAAAGTCCAACCCTAGACCAAACTGGTGCAACGAAAACCACGGTGTCACGCAATCCGCTTCAGAGACCCACCAAGAATACAGGCTAAAGCCCTGCGATACTCTGAACCCCTTGTGGTCCTCTGGCGGATCTCGTGTGGTCCTTTCGGGGATCACACAGGAGACCACCGGACCTAACGAGGACCACAGGCGTAAATTCCGTAGGATCACAGTGCGGTTTTGGTGGTAGAAGCGAACGAAGACGAAGAAGAAGAAAAGAAGGAATGGTAGATACAATGTCAAAAGAAGGAATGGTAGATACAAAGTCGACAGAAGAGAACGAACCAACGAACATAGTTTATTTTCAAAGGGTTAAGAACTGCCCGCCCATGCCCGTCCAACATTCAGCTCTTCATCTGACAAACCCAGCGAGAAAAATATCTTAGTGGTCTAACAAAGTGACATAGATAAAGAAAGAGAGGAATACCAAGAGAATAATATCTTAGTGGTCTAACAAAGTGACATAGATAAAGAAAGAGAGGAATACCAAGAGAATAATATCTTAGTGGTCTAACAAAGTGACATAGAAAAAGAAAGAGAGGAATACCAAGAGAATAATATCTTAGTGGTCTAACAAAGTGATATAGAAAAAGAAAGAGAGGAATACCAAAAGAATATCTTAGTGGTCTAACAAAGTGATATAGAAAAAGAAAGAGAGGAATACCAAAAGAATATCTTAGTGGTCTAACAAAGTGACATAGAAAAAGAAAGAGAGGAATACCAAAAGAATATCTTAGTGGTCTAACAAAGTGACATAGAAAAAGAAAGAGAGGAGGACAAGAGAATAATATCTTAGTAGAATAACAAAGTGACATAGAAAAAGAAAGAGAGGAAGAGAAAATAAAAATATCTTAGTGGACTAATCAAGTGACATGAACAAATAAAGGAACGAACGTACTTTATTTTCAAAGAGTTAAGGATTATACACGCAGGCCCGTCTACCATTCTGCCCTACATCACACAACTTTCATTCAGTTACAGAAATTCAGCAGTTGTTATTGAACATAATATGCATGGAAAAAAAATAAGTAAACAATTAATAACCCTTTCCGTCCATACATTCCACATTGTGCTTTATGCAACAACATGAAATAAACTTTATTACGTGTTCACATTCATTTAAAATTTAAATACATCTCTATCTACCTTCATTACTAGAATCATAAACTTCTGTCTATATTTATTACTAAAACCATATACTTCTATCTTCCTTTATTAGTAGAGCCATACACCTCTATCTACTTTTATTACTGGAACCATACGCCTCTATCTACCTACATTACTAGAACTACGTTTATTTCCAAATCCGTACAACTCTATCAACCTTTATTACTAAAACCATACAACTCTACTTACCTTTATTACTGCAACCATAAAACATCACCTACCTTTATTACTAAAGCCATACAATATTACTTACCGTTATTACTAAAACCATACAACTCTACCTACATTTATTACTAAAACCATACAACTCTACCTACATTTATTACTAAAACCATACAACTCCACATACCTTTATTACTAAAACCATACAACTCTACTCACCTTTAATACTAAAACCAAACAACTCCACATACATTTATTACTAAAACCATACAAATCTACCTACCTTATTGCTAAAATGATACAACGCTACCTACTTATTACTAAAACTATACTACTCTACCTATCTTATTACTAAAACCATACAACTCTACCTACCTATTACTAAAACCATACAACTCTACCTACATTTATTATTAAAACCATACAAATCTACCTACATTTATTACTAAAACCATACAAATCTACCTACATTTATTACTAAAACCATACAAATCTACCTACATTTATTATTA
Organism: Achatina immaculata; assembly: GCA_009760885.1. Lineage (NCBI taxonomy): Eukaryota > Metazoa > Mollusca > Gastropoda > Stylommatophora > Achatinidae > Lissachatina > Lissachatina immaculata. Next base: position 1,760,353 of record CM019719.1, read on the forward strand.
AAACCATACAAATCTACCTACATTTATTACTAAAACCATACAAATCTACCTACATTTATTATTAAAACCATACAAATCTACCTACATTTATTATTAAAACCATACAAATCTACCTACATTTATTACTAAAACCATACAAATCTACCTACATTTATTACTAAAACCATACAAATCTACCTACATTTATTATTAAAACCATACAAATCTACCTACATTTATTAAAACCATACAAATCTACCTACATTTATTACTAAAACCATACAAATCTACCTACATTATTATTAAAACCATACAAATCTACCTACATTTATTACTAAAACCATACAAATCTACCTACATTTATTACTAAAACCACACAAATCTACCTACATTTATTACTAAAACCATACAACTCTACCTACATTTATACTAAAACCACACAACTCTACCCACCTTTAGTACTAAAACCATACAGCTCTACCTACCTTATTACTAAAACCATGCAACTCTACCCACCTTTATTACTAAAACCATACAACTCTACCCACCTTTATTACTAAAACCATACAGCTCTACCTATCTTATTACTAAAACCATACAACTCTACTCACCTTTAGTACTAAAACCATACAGCTCTACATACCTTATTACTAAAACCATACAACTCTACCTACATTTATTACTAAAACCATACAGCTCCACATACCTTTATTACTAAAACCATACAACTCTACTCACCTTTAATACTAAAACCAAACAACTCCACATACATTTATTACTAAAACCATACAAATCTACCTACCTTATTGCTAAAATGATACAACGCTACCTACTTATTACTAAAACTATACTACTCTACCTATCTTATTACTAAAACCATACAACTCTACCTACCTTATTACTAAAACCATACAACTCTACCTACATTTATTATTAAAACCATACAAATCTACCTACATTTATTACTAAAACCATACAAATCTACCTACATTTATTACTAAAACCATACAAATCTACCTACATTTATTATTAAAACCATACAAATCTACCTACATTTATTACTAAAACCATACAAATCTACCTACATTTATTATTAAAACCATACAAATCTACCTACATTTATTATTAAAACCATACAAATCTACCTACATTTATTACTAAAACCATACAAATCTACCTACATTTATTACTAAAACCATACAAATCTACCTACATTTATTATTAAAACCATACAAATCTACCTACATTTATTATTAAAACCATACAAATCTACCTACATTTATTACTAAAACCATACAAATCTACCTACATTTATTATTAAAACCATACAAATCTACCTACATTTATTACTAAAACCATACAAATCTACCTACATTTATTACTAAAACCACACAAATCTACCTACATTTATTACTAAAACCATACAACTCTACCTACATTTATTACTAAAACCACACAACTCTACCCACCTTTAGTACTAAAACCATACAGCTCTACCTACCTTATTACTAAAACCATGCAACTCTACCCACCTTTATTACTAAAACCATACAACTCTACCCACCTTTATTACTAAAACCATACAGCTCTACCTATCTTATTACTAAAACCATACAACTCTACTCACCTTTAGTACTAAAACCATACAGCTCTACATACCTTATTACTAAAACCTTACAACTCTACCCACCTTTAGTACTAAAACCATACAGCTCAACCTACCTTATTACTAAAACCATACAACTCTACCCACCTTTAGTACTAAAACCATACAGCTCTACCTACCTTATTACTAAAACCTTACAACTCTACCTATCTTATTACTAAAACCATACAACTCTACCTATCTTATTACTAAAACCATACAACTCTACCTATCTTATTACTAAAACCATACAACTCTACCTATCTTATTACTAAAACCTTACAACTCTACCTATCTTATTACTAAAACCATACAACTCTACCTATCTTATTACTAAAACCTTACAACTCTACCTATCTTATTACTAAAACCATACAACTCTACCTATCTTATTACTAAAACCATACAACTCTACCTATCTTATTACTAAAACCATACAACTCTGTATAGAGCCTGTTTTACCTCCATCATCACTTCTCTTATTTCTCATTAAAATAAAATGAGCGAGAGAGAGAGAGAAAATGAGGAAGGGAGGGAGGAAGAGAGAAATACTATTCGAGGGAGCCCGCCTGTAGACTGCTGAGGTCGGGTAGTTTGCTTAGAGATAGAAATAGAGAGATACTCTTCAGGGAGCCAGGCTGTAGACTGCTGAGGTCGGGTAGTTTGCTTAGGGATAGAAATAGAGAGATACTCTTCAGGGAGCCAGGCTGTAGACTGCTGAGGTCGGGTAGTTTGCTTAGAGATAGAAATAGAGAGATACTCTTCAGGGAGCCAGGCTGTAGACTGCTGAGGTCAGCTAGTTTGTTGAGAGAGTCTACGCAGTTCCTTCTCTTACAAGTCGGAGTGTGCTGAGCCCTCTCCTAACGTGGCCGTCTCCGCTCAAACATCGATTAGCTGTGACATTTTACATGTGTCGAGGCTCGCATGATTGACTCAACTTGTGACTGACAAGGCAAAGACCTGGACTAGTCTGTTGTAGTGAGAGCAGATCGTTCACTGGCACAGTAAGCTTACAAGCGACATGCCAGCAACATGGACGTCGTAGTTGTTACTGCCTGACTCATTAACAGGGTGAGTAGACATGTTTGTTGTGAAAGCTGTCTTATTTGTCTTCTTGCTAAGTCTCTCCGTGTTATCTATCATCTGCACTATATTCACAGTTTATGTTCAGTTTTATACAAATTATATTTTATTGCTATGTATAAAGTTGAGTATCTATCTATCTATCTATCTATCTATCTATCTATCTATCTATCTATCTATAAAGTTGAGTATCTATCTATCTATCTATCTATCTATCTATCTATCTATCTATCTATCTATCTATCTATCTATCTATAAAGTTGAGTATCTATCTATCTATCTATCTATCTATCTATCTATCTATCTATCTATCTATCTATCTATCTATCTATCTATAAAGTTGAGTATCTATCTATCTATCTATCTATCTATCTATCTATCTATCTATCTATCTATCTATCTATCTATCTATCTATCTATAAAGTTGAGTATCTATCTATCTATCTATCTATCTATCTATCTATCTATCTATCTATCTATAAAGTTGAGTATCTATCTATCTATCTATCTATAAAGTTGAGTATCTATCTATCTATCTATCTATAAAGTTGAGTATCTATCTATCTATCTATCTATCTATCTATCTATCTATCTATCTATCTATCTATCTATCTGTCTGTCTGTCTGTCTGTCTGTCCGTCCGTCCGTCCGTCCGTCCGTCTGTCTGTCTGTCTGTCTGGTGTATCCGATGAGAGATGTAGTCCCAGATTATTCTGTCACAATCATGGGGTCGAGTAGCATTTTTTCTGTTATTTTCTGTTTTGAAATAGATCCATTTTGTGTTGTCTGCCCGGATATATATATATATATATATATATTCTGTCTGTCTAGAGATAGATATATCACTGATGTCCGTACAGAGGTACATCTATAACTGTTGTCTGTCTAGAGGTAGGTTTATAAGTGTTGTCTGTCTAGAGGTAGGTTTATAAGTGTTGTCTGTCTAGAGGTAGGTTTATAAGTGTTGTCTGTCTCAAGATAGATCTGTCACTGTTGTCTGTCTAGACGTAGATCAATAAGTGTTGTCTGTCTAGAAATAGATACATAATTGTTGTCTATCTAGATCATAACTGCTGTCTGTACAGAACTAGATTCTTCCTTCATAACTGGAACGAAATGTCTCTCCTTTTGTCTGTCTGAAGATATATTTTTTTCTGCCTGGAACTATATTTTTGACTGCTTTGAAGTACATTTTTGTCTGCCTAGAATTATATTTTTATCCTCATGGAACTACATTTTTGTCTGCCTGGAACTACATTTTTGTCTGCCTGGAACTACATCTTTGTTTGCCTGTAACTACATCTTTGTTTGCCTGGAACTACAATTTTATGCTCATGGAACTAAATGTTGTCTGCCTAGAATTACACTTTTGTCCGCCTGGGACTATACTATTTTTGTCTGCCTAGAATTACACTTTTGTCCGCCTGGGACTATACTATTTTTGTCTGCCTAGAATTACACTTTTGTCCGCCTGGGACTATACTATTTTTGTCTGCCTAGAATTACATTTTTTTTCAGTGTCCTAATTTTTCGCTGATTGAAACGATGATTTAAGCTCATGAAAGTGAAGAAGACAGTGTCTGCGTCTAACATTGACATTGTAAGACATTGACTGTATCTAAAATTGACATTGTCTTCTGGAAGATGTACACCTCTTGGATTTTTGCGATCAAATCAACAGCCACTTTCACGTTAATTTGAATTACCACAAAGATATGAATGGCACAAGCATAAGTGTTGTATCATTATTTTAAACATCATTGTCATGTCATAGGTCATAAATTTAAACATCAGTATCATGGTGCAGATAATTGTTTCAGTTTCAAATGGTCGGCCATGATGCTGGACTGTTTCTCCGTCTTGTCCATGCACAAACTTCAGTTCTAAATTTCTGCCTTAGAACTGAACAACAGGTTAAAACCAGTAAAAACCAGAGGGCTCTCTTACGTCACGCCTTCAGCTACATATAAGCTAGACAGAGGTGTTTGGTTCATAGTTACAAAACGTAGACAGAGGTGTTTGGTTCATAGTTACAAAACGTAGACAGAGGTGTTTGGTTCATAGTTACAAAACGTAGACAGAGGTGTTTGGTTCATAGTTACAAAACGTAGACAGAGGTGTATGGTTCATAGTTACAAAAGTAGACAGAGGTGTTTGGTTCATAGTTACAAAACTTAAGCGGAGGTGTATGGTTCATAGTTACAAAACGTAGACAGAGGTGTATGGTTCATAGTTACAAAAAGTAGACAGAAGTGTATGGTTCATAGTTACAAAACGTAGACAGAGGTGTATGGTTAATAGTTACATAAGCTAGACAGAGGTGTATGGTTAAGTTGTACAAAAAGACAAAGAGAGCGAGGAAAGTGTTTAGAAACAAGAATGACGGAAAACAGGATTCACAGGTGTAAATAAAGAACATACAACAATCTAAAATGTCGGCAAACGCCTTTTTCAAGTATCACATACAAAGCAACACAACATAGACTTAGCAGGCCATGGCTTTCTAGAAAGTTAGCTTGGAATATGCGCCTGTTAGGTTATATATAGCAGTTAGGTTGAAGTAACTATATGTGGCTTTTATATGTGGCTTTTAGGTTGAAGCAACTATATGTGGCTTTTAGGTTGAAGCAACTATATGTGACTTTTAGGTTGAAGCAACTATATATGGCTTTTAGGATGAAGCAATTATATGTGGCTGTCACCATGAAGCAACTATATGTGGTTTTTAGAATGAAGCTGCTATATGTGGCTTTTAGGTTGAAGCAACTATAGTCCAGTTTCTAGCAAGCCAAATATGTTCCTCTAAATCTGTAGGACTACCTAAGATTGTCAACTTCTCATACACTACATGTAAATATCTCCTGCTAACACGCTACATATAGCTGCCTTATGCTAACACGCTACATATAGCTGACTCATGCTAACACGCTACATATAGCTGCCTCATACTAGCACGCTACATACAACTGGCTTCTTCTAACAAGCTAAAGTAATACCTTTTTTAATATATACTGTTTTTCTATACAGTTGTTAGTTTTGAATGAATGTAAGAATGCAATTTTATTTCATGTTGTTGCATAAATCAGAGTGTAGAATGTATGTTTATGTAATCATTTAATGTGTCTTCATATTATGCTCATTAACAAAAGCTGAATGACTGTGACACCTGTATGAACGCTGTATGCTGATGGAGAGAATGTCAGACGGGCCTGCGTGCCCAGTTCTTAACCCTTTGAAAATAAAGTATGTTCGTTTGTTCGTACGCTACATATAGCTGTCTCATGCTAGCACGCTACATATAGCTGTCTCATACCAACTCGCTACATTTATCTGTCTCATTCTAACTCGCTAGATATAGCTGTCTCATATTAGCACGCTGCATTTAGCTGTCTCATACCAACTCGCTACATTTAGCTGTCTCATACTAACTCGCTACATTTAGCTGTCTCATACTACCACGCTGCATTTAGCTATCTCATACTAACAGGCTACATTTAGCTGTCTCATACTAACTCGCTACATTTAGCTGTCTCATACTAACACGCTGCATTTAGCTATCTCATACCAACACGCTACATATAGCTCATACTAACAGGCTACATTTAGCTGTTTTATACTAACTCGCTACATTTAGCTGTCTCATACCAACACGCTACATATAGCTCATACTAACAGGCTACATATAGCTGTCTCATACTAACTCGCTACATTTAGCTGTCTCATACTAGCACGCTGCATTTAGCTGTCTCATACTAACACGCTGCATTTAGCTGTCTCATACTAACACGCTGCATTTAGCTGTCTCATACTAACACGCTGCATTTAGCTGTCTCATACTAACACGCTGCTTTTAGCTGTTTCATACCAACACGCTACATATAGCTCATACTAACAGGCTACATTTAGCTGTTTCATACTAACTCGCTACATTTAGCTGTCTCATACCAACACGCTACATATAGCTCATACTAACAGGCTACATATAGCTGTCTCATACTAACTCGCTACATTTAGCTGTCTCATACTAGCACGCTCCATATAGCTCATACTAACAGGCTACATATAGCTCATACTAACAGGCTACATTTAGCTGTTTCATACTAACACACTACATTTAGCTGTCTCATGCTACCACGCTACATTAAATGTCTCTCACGAACACGCTAGATATAGCTGTCCATACTAACTCGACAAATATATCTGGCTCCTGCTATAACGTTACATATAGCTGGCCCCTACGACAACTGCTACATTTAGCTGTCTCATGCGCTACATTTAGCTGTCTCATGCACTACATTTAGCAGTCTCATACGCTACATTTAGCTGTCTCATGTGCTACATTTAGCTCCCTCGTACTAGTATCAATTCAGCTGGTGACTTTTTATTGTCATAGCAGTGGATTGTCCATGATTTTTTCTCCTTGTCTTCTACTGACTCTTTTTCTATTTGTCTTTCTGTTGTTATTATGTTTTCAAGCCACCCCCTTCACATTATATGTCCAGTGAATGATAGCTGCTGTTTTCTTATGGATTTAATTAGATTCATCTCTACCTTTACTACTAGAACAATACATCTCTATCTACCTTTATAACTAGAACCATACACTTCTATCTAACTTTATTACTAGAATCATACACTTCTATCTAACTTTATAACTAGAACCATACACTTCTATCTAACTTTATTACTAGAACCATACACTTCTATCTAACTTTATTACTAGAATCATACACTTCTATCTAACTTTATTACTAGAATCATACACTTCTATCTAACTTTATTACTAGAACCATACACTTCTATGCTTAGTTTAGTTTAGTTTATTTGATTTCCATATATTCTGCAGCATTGCAAAAGCCTGGTTTGCTCTAGTAAGTCTGCTGTTGATGTCCTCTGTGCTGTCTCCATTTTCTACTACTCTGCTGCCAAGGTATACAAATTCGTTGACCTCCTCCACTAACTTGTTATCTACTCTGAGTACATTTCTGTTGTTCATATTTTGCTTCATTAACTTTGTCTTTCCTACATTGATCTTTAGTCCTATGTTGTTTGCATTCTGAGTTAGCTTGTTTATTTTATCTTGCATATCTTTGTGACTGCTTGATAATAGACAAATGTCGTCCGCAAAGTCAAGGTCCTCCAGCACTGTGTCAAGGGTCCATTGTAATCCTCTGCGTTTGTCTGATGTTGCCTCCTTCATTAACCAGTCTACTGCCAAGATAAATAATGTTGGTGATAGTACACATCCCTGTTTCACTCCTGTTTGTACCCTAAAGCTGCTGGAGGTATGTTCTCCACAGATCACTTTGCACTGAAAACCCTCGTATAGGGCTTTGATTACATTTACTATTTTATGGGGGAGGCCATGCCATCTTAGGATTTTCCACAGTGCATCTCTGTTGAATTCTTTCTAGACTAAATGTTTACGAAGAATTAGAAAAATATTTTGGCCAAACACCATAAGAAATAACATCTTATTAGCAGAAATGAAGATGAAACCACTGACAACAATTATTGAGGAAAGACGATGGCTATGGTTGGGACATGTGCTCCGAATGACTGACAACTCACTACCAAAAATAGCACTAAGATGGACACCACAGGGGAGCAGAAGTAAGGGTAGACCAAAAGAGACATGGAGAAGAACAGAAAGGATGTTGAGCAATAGAGGGCTCACCTGGGCAAGAGCAGAAAAAAAGGCGAAGGACAGGCATTTGTGGAAAACCCTTGCGGAAGCCCCATGTGCCCTGGGCACTTAAGGTTCAGAGAGAGAGAGATACACTTCTATCTAACTTTATTACTAGAACCATACACTTCTATCTAACTTTATTACTAGAACCATACACTTCTATCTAACTTTATTATTAGAACCATACACTTTAATCTACCTTTATTACAAGATCATTACACTTCTATCTAACTTTATTACTAGAACCATACACTTCTATCTAACTTTATTATTAGAATCATACACTTCTATCTAACTTTATTACTAGAACCATACACTTCTATCTACTTTAATTACTAGAACCATATACTTCTATCTACATTTGTTACTAGAACCATACATCTCTATCTAGCTTTGTTACTAGAACCATACATCTCTATCTTCCTTTGTTACTAGAACCATACATCTCTATCTACCTTTGTTACTAAAACCATACATCTCTATCTACCTTTATTACTAGAACCATACACTTCTGTCTACCTTTATTACCAGAACCATACATCTCGTTAGGCATCCCTGTTTGTCATATGAGATGTCCATATTACACTTAACATTCTTCTTGTAAAGCACATCTCTGTTGTCTCTAATCATCGATCTGTTGACTATGTGCAATACACTTTGAGAATAAGTTCCTTTTTTGTTTGTGTGTTATTGCTTCTATAAGAGATCTACTTGCATTCTAACACAATAATTAGTGTATAAGTATACAACTATACACGAAGCACTGCAGTAAAGCTGTGATACCAGAATGTATAAACTAGGAAAAAAGTAGGAGCAGCTTTATTACTTAACGATTACAAAGTTGTGACGTTTCGGCGTGAGCCTTAATCATACAAAAACATACAGGACGAAGAAATAGAGAGAGGAGATAAAGTATAGATTCACATGAATACTATTTTTAAAATTTTTTTGTTTAAAGAGTACTTAGCTGAAAATTGTAAGGTGTGACTTGTCCGGCGGTGTGTGTCAAGAATGGATTTAGTAGAAGGTGGGGACTGTTTAAATAGAGACCTGTGACATGTGGTCGGTGGGTTGTAACTGGGGGTGGTGGATGGGGAACCGGGGAGGGGAGAGAGAGTGATATAATACTGACCTAGCTAGGAGAAGTTGAAACAGATGATTGGGGAAGAGGGGTTGCAGAGTGATGCTGTGAGGAAGTTTGAAAAGTAAGAAGGGGTGGACTTAGTGGAGAGGTACTATAATGATTGAAGAAGATGGTGTTACGTGTAACTAAACAGCGAGTTTAACCTATGTGGTTCCAGCGTCCCATAATTTTGAATGCAGTGGTTCTCAAGTGCCAGGTGGCTTGTGTCATCTGCGTGACATTGTTTGATGGCTGTTACCAGAAAATCAGATTTGCCTCTGTGGTTGGGGCCATTGAAATGATTTGGGACTGGTTTCGAAGCATGCTGGGTGATGTCGTACAGATGTTTTTGCATGCGGTCCCCTAATCTGAGGCCAGTCTCACCAATATATCTTATCCTGCATCTTTTGCAAACGATGACATATATCACATTTCGGGACTCGCATGTGAATCCCTCATGAAGAGTGAGGATAGTTTTGGGAAAGGTGATTGTTTTCGTTTCCCAGACCACAGGGCAGGTAACGCAGCGGGGGCGGTTACATTTTCTGGTGCCAACATATGTAAGGCTCTGCTTCAAGTGGCTGTGGACGAGGATGTCCTTAAGGTTTGGCTCACGTTTGTATGCCAATAGGGGTGGATCAGAGAAAATGTCGCGAGTGTCGGAGTCGAGTTGGATTATCGGCAGATGACGATAAAGGATTTTCTTAACCATCTGACCGTGCGGGTGGAAAGGCAGTACTAACTTAACTCTGTCAGATGGAGTAACAGGCTTTTTCCTGAATACTTCTTTGCGGCTCACTAGTTGGATACGGTTGAAGGCTTTACGAAGGACCTTTTCTGGGTAGTGGCGATGACGGAAAAATTATAATAACTTGTTGGACTGATCTATAAAGTCCAAATTATCCTGACATATGCGGCGAAGACGGAGGAGTGGGAATATGGGATGGAGTTCTTACAGGCCTCAGGATAGGAAGAGGTATAAAGCAAATAGGTGTGGCTATCGGTGGGCTTGTAAAATACAGAGGTGACAAGCCTGTTTGTGCCAATAGAAATTTTCATGTCTAAAAAGTTAACAGACTTGTCAGAGATTTCATAAGTGAATTTTACATGCATTCTAGCTCTATATTCTCAGCAGTCAGTGTATCAGTGTGTCAGTGTGTCAGCATGTCAGTGACAATTTACCAACTTGACTGTAGTTCATGTGTGACAATAATGTTTATCAACTTGACTGTAGTTCATGTGTGACAATAATGTTTATCAACTTGACTGTAGTTCATGTGTGACAATAATGTTTATCAACTTGACTGTAGTTCATGTGTGACAATAATGTTTATCAACTTGACTGTAGTTCATTGTGACAATAATGTTTATCAACTTGACTGTAGTTCATGTGTGACAATAATGTTTACCCATTTGGTAAATGAAGAGGTTTGAACAAATGTTGAATTAGTAAATTGTCTGAATATATGTTGAGAGAGCAAATTGTCTGAATATATGTTGAGAGAGAAATGTGCCTAAATACATGTTGAAAGAGAAACCTGTCTGTATATATGTTGAGAGAGAAACCTCTCTAAATACATACTGAGAGAGAAACCTGTCTAAATACATGTTGAGAGAGAAAACTGTCTGAATATATGTTAAGAGAGAAACCTGTCTAAATACATGTTGAGATATAAACCTGTCTAAATACATGTTGAGATATAAACCTGTCTAAATACATGGTGAGATAGAAACCTGTCTGAATATATGTTGAGAGAGAAACCTGTCTGAATATATGTTGAGAGAGGAATGTGTCTAAATACATGTTGAGAGAGAAACCTGTCTGAGTATATGTTGCGAGAGAAACCTGTCAGAATATATGCTGAGAGAGAAACCTGTCTAAATACATGTTGAGACAGAAACCTGTCGGAATATATGTTGAGAGAGAAACTGTCTGAATAGGTGTTGAGAGAGAAACCTGTCTGAATATATGTTGAGAGAGAAACATGTTTGAATATATGTTGAGAGAGAAACCTTTCTAAATACATGTTGAGAGAGAAACCTATCTGAGTATATGTTGAGAGAGAAACATGTCTGAATATGTGTTGAGAGAGAAACCTGTCTAAATATATGTTGAGAGAGAAAAATGTCTGAATATATGTTGAGAGAGAAACCTGTCTGAATATATGTTGAGAGAGAAACCTGTCTGAATATATGTTGAGAGAGAAACCTGTCTAGATACAAGTTCAGAGAGAAACCTGTCTAAATACATGTTGAGAGAGAAACCTGTCTGAATATATGTTGAGAGAGAAAATTGTCTGAATATATGTTGAGAGAGAAACCTGTTTGAATATATGTTGAGAGAGAAACCTGTCTAAATACATTTTGAGAGAGAAACCTGTCTAAATACATGTTCAGAGAGACACCTGTCTGAATATATGTTGAGAGAGAAACCATACTGAATATATGTTGAGAGAGGAGTGTGTCTAAATACATGTTGAGAGAGAAACCTGTCTGAATATATGTTGAGAGAGAAACCTGTCTGAATATATGTTGAGAGAGGAGTGTGTCTAAATACATGTTGAGAGAGAAACCTGTCTGAATATATGTTGACAGAGAAACTGTTTGATACATGTTGAGAGCGAAACCTGTCTAAATACATGTTGAGAGAGAAACCTGTCTGAGTATATGTTGAGAGAAAAACCTGTCTGAATATATGTTGAGAGAGAAACCTTTCTAAATACATGTTGAGAGAGAAACCTGTCTAAATACATGTTGAGAGAGAAACCTGTCTAAATACATGTTGAAAGAGAAACCTGTCTGTATATATGTTGAGAGAGAAACCTCTCTAAATACATACTGAGAGAGAAACCTGTCTAAATACATGTTGAGAGAGAAAACTGTCTGAATATATGTTAAGAGAGAAACCTGTCTAAATACATGTTGAGATATAAACCTGTCTAAATACATGTTGAGATATAAACCTGTCTAAATACATGTTGAGAGAGAAACCTGTCTGAATATATGTTGAGAGAGAAACCTGTCTGAATATATGTTGAGAGAGGAGTGTGTCTAAATACATGTTGATAGAGAAACCTGTCTGAATATATGTTGAGAGACAAACATGTCTGAATATGTGTTGAGAGAGAAACCTGTCTAAATACATGTTGAGACAGAAACCTGTCGGAATATATGTTGAGAGAGAAACTGTCTGAATAGGTGTTGAGAGAGAAACCTGTCTGAATATATGTTGAGAGAGAAACATGTTTGAATATATGTTGAGAGAGAAACCTTTCTAAATACATGTTGAGAGAGAAACCTGTCTGAATATAGTTGAGAGAGAAACATGTCTGAATATGTGTTGAGAGAGAAACCTGTCTAAATATATGTTGAGAGAGAAAAATGTCTGAATATATGTTGAGAGAGAAACCTGTCTGAATATATGTTGAGAGAGAAACCTGTCTGAATATATGTTGAGAGAGAAACCTGTCTAGATACAAGTTCAGAGAGAAACCTGTCTAAATACATGTTGAGAGAGAAACCTGTCTGAATATATGTTGAGAGAGAAAATTGTCTGAATATGTTGAGAGAGAAACCTGTTTGAATATATGTTGAGAGAGAAACCTGTCTAAATACATTTTGAGAGAGAAACCTGTCTAAATACATGTTCAGAGAGACACCTGTCTGAATATATGTTGAGAGAGAAACCATACTGAATATATGTTGAGAGAGGAGTGTGTCTAAATACATGTTGAGAGAGAAACCTGTCTGAATATATGTTGAGAGAGAAACCTGTCTGAATATATGTTGAGAGAGGAGTGTGTCTAAATACATGTTGAGAGAGAAACCTGTCTGAATATATGTTGACAGAGAAACTGTTTGATACATGTTGAGAGCGAAACCTGTCTAAATACATGTTGAGAGAGAAACCTGTCCTAGTATATGTTGAGAGAAACCTGTTTGAATATATGTTGAGAGAGAAACATTTCTGAATACATGTTGAGAGAGAAACCTGTCTAAATACATGTTGAGAGAGAAACCTGTTTAAATACATATTGAGAGAGAAAACTGTCTGAATATGTGTTGAGAGAGAAACCTGTCTAAATGCATGTTGAGAGAGAAACCTGTCTAAATATATGTTGAGAGAGAAACCTGTCTGAATATATGTTGAGAGAGAAACCTGTCTAAATACATGGTGAGAAAGAAACCTGTCTGAATATATGTTGAGAGAGAAACCAGTCTGAATATATGCTGAGAGAGAAACCAGTCTGAATATATGTTGAGAGAGAAACCTGTCTGAATATATGTTGAGAGAGAAACCTGTCTAAATACATGTTGAGAGAAAAACCTGTCTAAATACATGTTGAGAGAGAAACCTGTCTGAATACATTTTGAGAGTGGAGTGTGTCTAAATACATGTTGAGAGAGAAACCTGTCTAAATACATGTTGAGAGAGAAACCTGTCTAAATATATGTTGAGGGAGAAACCTGTCTGAATATATGTTGAGAGAGAAACTTGTCTGAATATATGTTGAGAGAGGAATGGGTGTGAATATATATTGAGAGAGGAATGGGTGTGAATATATGTTGAGAGAGGAATGGGTGTGAGTATATGTTGAGAGAGGAATGGATGTGAATATATGTTGATAATGGAATGGGTGTGAATATATGTTGAGAGAGGAATGGGTGTGAATATACGTTGAGAGAGGAATGTGTAAATATATGTTTAGAGAGAATTGAATGTAAATATATGCTGAGAGAGAAATGGATACGAATATATTTTGAAAGAGAAATTGGTATGGATATATGTTGAGAGAGAAATGGATATGAATATATTTTGAAAGAGGAATGGGTGTGGATATATGTTGAGAGAGAAATGGATATGAATATATTTTGAAAGAGAAATTGGTATGGATATATGTTGAGAGAGAAATGGATATGAATATATTTTGAAAGAGGAATGGGTGTGGATATATGTTGAGAGAGAAATGGATGTGAATATATTTTGAAATAGGAATGAGTGTGAATATATGTTTAGAGAGAAATGGATGTGAATATATTTTGAAAGAGGAATTGGTGTGAATGTATGTTGAGAGAGAAATGGGTGTGGATATATTATACTCGTATAGCCCAGTGTGCAGCAATCCGTTCTTACTGAAGGAACAAGAAACTATCCCACGAGATGTAACTCACTGTTCTATCACACTGCATGTCATTACTATACAACCAGTAAACAATGTAGTGATACAGATTCATTTATAGACAGAGCTATTAAAGAATTTATTGGATTTCTGCTGTGCTTGTTATGTTATCATTCATGTTGATGTCTGCCTGATTGATTTTATTTTCTACTGCTTGTTAATCAGTAGGCAGAATTTGTCACAGTTGTATTCCCATAGCAACACAACAACAGCTTCCAGATTAGCCAATAGAACAACAATAACATCAGCGTCACGAGATCAAGAACTAGACTTCCATTCCTTCAACTAGACTGACAGAAGAAGTTCCAACAACTCAAGAACGCTGCCTAGATTTATACATAGACAACATTTACTGATGAGGAAAATTATCATTCAACTGATGATCGACGAGATGAAGACAAATTGCTGACAAGAAGACAAATATATGATTTCCGACATGCTTACAATATTGGGAAGAAAGCATCAATCCTACTAGACTAATCCAAAATTATACATACTCACAAGTTCTCCGAAAGAAAAACACAACACTCTACATCCTAAATGTAGCGCAAGTAACTACTTGTCGACCTAATAAGGACAAAAACAACAATTGACAGAACTGCTACATTATAACTCTGAGTATCACTCTAACTACACAAAAACTTCAAAAAAAAAATTCAGCGAACTTCATAAGGTGAACTAACTCTGACTGTCTACATCTCCTAACGCAGTCTAATCATCTAAATGTAAGTCAGTCAATTCCTGTCATTCTAAATCTCGTCCTGTCCTCTAAAAAGTAAGTCAATCATTATCCTATCATTCTGAATCTCATGTCATGTGTTCTTCCTAAAATCTTGTTTGTATACTCCTTGCAAAGTCCCCAAGGTTCCTGAACTTTCCGTCACGTGAAGCTCAAAATCACATGAACCTCAAGATCACATGAAGCTCAAAATCACATGAAGTTCATATCACATGAAGCTCATATCACATGAAGCTCATATCACATGAAGCTCAAAATCACACGAAGCTCGAAATCACATGAAGCTCATATCACATGAAGCTCAAAATTAGATAACGCTCAAAATCAGATAAAGCTCAAAATCACATGAAGATCAAAATAACATGAAGCTCAAAATCACATAAAGCTAATATCACATGAAGCTCAAAGTCACATGGAGCTCATATCACATGAAGCTTAAAATCACATGAAGCTCACATCACATGAAGCTTAAAATCACATGAAGCTCAAAGTCACATGGAGCTCATATCACATGAAGCTTAAAATCACATGAAGCTCATATCACATGAAGCTTAAAATCACATGAAGCTCAAAATCAGATAAAGCTCAAATTCACATGAAGACACATATTTATCACTTGATCTTTAGTTTTCACAAAATCAAAAATCTTTAACCATCCCCTATGTTATCTTAAAACACATCTTAAAACACTGTCATAATATGTTGAGAGAGGAATATGTCTGAATATATGTTTAGAGAGAAATGGATGTGAATATATTTTGAAAGAGGAATTGGTGTGAATGTATGTTGAGAGAGAAATGGGTGTGGATATATTATACTCGTATAGCCCAGTGTGCAGCAATCCGTTCTTACTGAAGGAACAAGAAACTATCCCACGAGATGTAACTCACTGTTCTATCACACTGCATGTCATTACTATACAACCAGTAAACAATGTAGTGATACAGATTCATTTATAGACAGAGCTATTAAAGAATTTATTGGATTTCTGCTGTGCTTGTTATGTTATCATTCATGTTGATGTCTGCCTGATTGATTTTATTTTCTACTGCTTGTTAATCAGTAGGCAGAATTTGTCACAGTTGTATTCCCATAGCAACACAACAACAGCTTCCAGATTAGCCAATAGAACAACAATAACATCAGCGTCACGAGATCAAGAACTAGACTTCCATTCCTTCAACTAGACTGACAGAAGAAGTTCCAACAACTCAAGAACGCTGCCTAGATTTATACATAGACAACATTTACTGATGAGGAAAATTATCATTCAACTGATGATCGACGAGATGAAGACAAATTGCTGACAAGAAGACAAATATATGATTTCCGACATGCTTACAATATTGGGAAGAAAGCATCAATCCTACTAGACTAATCCAAAATTATACATACTCACAAGTTCTCCGAAAGAAAAACACAACACTCTACATCCTAAATGTAGCGCAAGTAACTACTTGTCGACCTAATAAGGACAAAAACAACAATTGACAGAACTGCTACATTATAACTCTGAGTATCACTCTAACTACACAAAAACTTCAAAAAAAAAATTCAGCGAACTTCATAAGGTGAACTAACTCTGACTGTCTACATCTCCTAACGCAGTCTAATCATCTAAATGTAAGTCAGTCAATTCCTGTCATTCTAAATCTCGTCCTGTCCTCTAAAAAGTAAGTCAATCATTATCCTATCATTCTGAATCTCATGTCATGTGTTCTTCCTAAAATCTTGTTTGTATACTCCTTGCAAAGTCCCCAAGGTTCCTGAACTTTCCGTCACGTGAAGCTCAAAATCACATGAACCTCAAGATCACATGAAGCTCAAAATCACATGAAGTTCATATCACATGAAGCTCATATCACATGAAGCTCATATCACATGAAGCTCAAAATCACACGAAGCTCGAAATCACATGAAGCTCATATCACATGAAGCTCAAAATTAGATAACGCTCAAAATCAGATAAAGCTCAAAATCACATGAAGATCAAAATAACATGAAGCTCAAAATCACATAAAGCTAATATCACATGAAGCTCAAAGTCACATGGAGCTCATATCACATGAAGCTTAAAATCACATGAAGCTCACATCACATGAAGCTTAAAATCACATGAAGCTCAAAGTCACATGGAGCTCATATCACATGAAGCTTAAAATCACATGAAGCTCATATCACATGAAGCTTAAAATCACATGAAGCTCAAAATCAGATAAAGCTCAAATTCACATGAAGACACATATTTATCACTTGATCTTTAGTTTTCACAAAATCAAAAATCTTTAACCATCCCCTATGTTATCTTAAAACACATCTTAAAACACTGTCATAATATGTTGAGAGAGGAATATGTCTGAATACATGTTGAGAGAGAAACCTGTCTGAAAAAGTGTTGGGAGAAGCACCTCTCTGAATACGTGTTGAGAGAAGAACCTGTCTGAATACATGTTGAGAGAAGAACCTGTCTGAATACATGTTGAGAGAAGAACCTGTCTAAATACGTGCTGAGAAAGGAACCTGTCTAAACACGTGCTGAGAAAGGAACCTGTCTAAATACGTGCTGAGAGAGGAACCTGTCTAAATACGTGCTGAAGGAGGAACCTGTCTAAATACTGGCTGAGAGAGGAACCTGTCTAAATATGTGCTGAGAGAGGAACCTATCTAAATACGTGCTGAGAGAGGAACCTGTCTGAATACATGCTGAGAGAGGAACATGTCTGAATACATGCTGAGAGAGGAACCTGTCTGAATACGTGGTGAGAGAAGAACCTGTCTGAATACATGCTGAGAGACGAACCTGTCTGAATACATGCTGAGAGACGAACCTGTCTGAATACATGCTGAGAGAAGAACCTGTCTGAATACATGCTGAGAGAAGAACCTGTCTGAATACATGCTGAGAGACGAACCTGTCTGAATACATGCTGAGAGAAGAACCTGTCTGAATACATGCTGAGAGAAGAACCTGTCTGAATACATGCTGAGAGAAGAACCTGTCTGAATACATGCTGAGAGAAGAACCTGTCTGAATACATGCTGAGAGACGAACCTGTCTGAATAAGTGCTGAGAGAGGAACGGCAGAAGGTCAGAAAAGTCTGCATGCTCAGTTCTTCACACCTGGAAATGCTCGACACGAAGATGATCACACGATACAAGGACCTAGAGCACTCTGCCAAGCATAGAATAATTACATGAAGCATGTGCAGGTGTAGGAACAGAGTTGGTGTGTCCTGACTTAAACATCCAGCGCTGATCCAGTTTATTAGAAATATTTAGGAAAAATAAAAATAGAAATGACTGGTTAACATTTAGAGAAAAATGACACAAAACTAGTAGAACGAAAATAAAGAAAGTTTATGCGTAGAATATTTCAATAGATAGGAAACTTTCACAAATTAATTTTTAAAAAATTATCATATTTCAGCCATCAGGTCTTCATCAGAAACCAGATAGGAAAACATCTTAATAATTCAATTCAATTCAAGTGCCATGCCGCGTGGCGTAGGCGATCATTTCTCTCCACAATCCCCTGTCTTTAGACTTGATTATGAGATCCGCCGGTGACTTTCTTCCTAGCCACACTGACAACCCATCCAGTAACTCTCTCTCTCTCTCTCTCTCTCTCTTTGTCTTCCTCTGTCTCTTCTTCCCTCAATTTTTCCAATTTTTTCTTCTCAGGAAATGTCTTAATAAACAAAATAATAAAACTGCTGTGTAATGCTATCACACGTTAGACATCATGTGATGCAACGTACCCAAGCATTACAACACAGCAAACATAACAGCAGAATAAACCTTACAACACACGAAAACATCACAAAACAACAAAAACAACATAGCAAACATCATAACAACACACCCGACATGATAACTCAGTTAACATCACAATATAGCAAACATGACACCGACACAGTAAACATCAGAACACAGCAAACATCACAACAACACAGTAAACATCAAAACACAGCAAACATCACAACAACACAGCAAACATCACAACACCACAGCAAACATCACTGAACATACAGTCAACACTTCAGAATTCTGAAATAATCTTTTTTTTTTAATGTAATAATAATCCCCGTTAATATGAGCCAAATATTTCATTTCTGACAAGACACATCTCTCAGGATTGAATATCTGACAAGACAGATCTCTCGGGATTGAATGCACAGCACGAAGATTGCAAGAAAGAGGGCCAGGTGTACAGACAAACAAATCAGAATTTCATTTTCATGAGTAATATTTCCAGAAAGTCTGGTCAGATTTTCAGAAAGCCATGTCGTGAGAGAAAAGTCTGATCCGTGCTGTGAAATAATGCCCAGAGTTTCCTGACGTCAGCCATACTTTTCTATCTTTCTATCATATTATTCTGTACTTGACACTGTGTATATGTGTGCAGCATTTGTTTATCTCTCTATCATATCAGTCTGTACTTGACACTGTGTATATGTGTGCAGCATTTGTTTATCTTTCTATCATATCAGTCTGTACTTGACACTGTGTATATGTGTGCAACGTTTGTTTATCTTTCTATCATATTATTCTGTACTTGACACTGTGTATATGTGTGCAACGTTTGTTTATCTTTCTATCATATCAGTCTGTACTTGACACAGTGTATATGTGTGCAATGTTTGTTTATCTTTCTATCATATCAGTCTGTACTTGACACTGTGTATATGTGTGCAGCATTTGTTTATCTTTCTATCATATCAGTCTGTACTTGACACTGTGTATATGTGTGCAACGTTTGTTTATCTTTCTATCATATTATTCTGTACTTGACACTGTGTATATGTGTGCAACGTTTGTTTATCTTTCTATCATATCAGTCTGTACTTGACACAGTGTATATGTGTGCAATGTTTGTTTATCTTTCTATCATATCAGTCTGTACTTGACACTGTGTATATGTGTGCAGCATTTGTTTATCTTTCTATCATATCAGTCTGTACTTGACACTGTGTATATGTGTGCAACGTTTGTTTATCTTTCTATCATATTATTCTGTACTTGACACTGTGTATATGTGTGCAACGTTTGTTTATCTTTCTATCATATCAGTCTGTACTTGACACAGTGTATATGTGTGCAACATTTGTTTATCTCTCTATCATATCAGTCTGTACTTGACACAGTGTATATGTGTGCAACGTTTGTTTATCTTTCTATCATATTATTCTGTACTTGACACAATGTATATGTGTGCAACGTTTGTTTATCTTTCTATCATATTATTCTGTACTTGACACAGTCCATATGTGTGCAGCATTTGAAATGTATCTGACAAAATATGTTTCTTGTTCGTTACAGATAAAACTGACATAAGTAATGGCGACATTTAGATCCGTTCATATGTGTCCTCCCCTTTGCTCTTGTCTTCCGACATTTTTTCGCTCACTTGAGCAATATTTTATGTCAGTCGCCGAGATATGGACATCTAGGAACATCAATATCCTACCCTATGTTACAACATTTTTACATCATTATCCTGCCCTATGTTACACCATTTATACGTCATTATCCTACCCTATGTTACACCATTTATACATCATTATCCTGCCCTATGTTACACCATTTATACATCATTATCCTTCCCTATGTTACAACATTTATACGTCATTATCCTACCCTATGTTACACCATTTATACATCATTATCCTGCCCTATGTTACACCATTTATACATCATTATCCTTCCCTATGTTACACCATTTATAATTATCCTGCCCTATGTTACACCATTTATACATCATTATCCTGCCCTATGTTACACCATTTATACATCATTATCCTGCCCTATGTTACACCATTTATACATCATTATCCTTCCCTATGTTACAAGATCAGTTTGTCCGTGAATATTACATCTTTTAGAGCGCAATATTTCCAGTCACATCCTATTATTGCTAGTATTACGTTCAGGAAAATCTATTTATCTATCTATCTATCTATCTATCTATCTATCTATCTATCTATCTATCTATCTATCTATCTATCTATCTATCTATCTATCTATCTATCTATATCTATCTATCCATCCATCCATCCATCCATCCATCCATCCATCTATCTATCTATCTATCTATCTATCTATCTATCTATCTATCTATCTATCTATCTATCTATCCATCTATCTATCCATCTATCTATCTATCTATCTATCTATCTATCTATCTATCTATCTATCTATCTGTTTTTCTGCGGTCGTGTCTGCCTGTTTGTGTGTAATTACTTTGACTGTAACTAACTCTGACAGCTGGGACACACTGATTATGTTGTCCCAGTCAAACATATAACCCAGAAAGTCAGTGCTGGATGTAAACATCTATGAAAAGATGAACACGTACAACTGAACAAAATATTTGCGCTTGTCTCGGCATACTGACAGGGTATAGATAAACATAAGTAAAAAAATAAACAGATAAACATGGCAGGATAAAAAAAAATACAGGCTGTCAGGAAGTGGGCCTTGAGGAAGATGAACATCTGGACAAATTCAGTGATATTTTGTATATTTAAGCCAGAGAAGGAAAACAAAAAAATGAAGTTTCCTTAAGCGATACTTTAGTTACAGGTGATACTCGATGGTGCTCTTGGAAAACGTGCAATAAAGGAATTTTTTAAAATATAAATTTCTCTTTCTTCTTCAGTCAGTCTATAGGAATAGGAAAGAGCAAAACCTCTATCTTAAATGCCAAGATATCTAAATTGATGACAAATGACAAAACAAACAAGGCAGCTGCAATATGTATCTATGAGGGAAATTTGGAAGAGGTTGAGAGTTTTGAATATCTCGAATCACTGCTAAATAGTAATGGAGATACAATGAGGGAAATTAAAAGGAGGACATCTATCGCTCTTCAGAAAGTAAAACAACTAAAGAAGACGTTGAGAGGAACAGACAGAACCACACAAATAAGATTTTTAAGGGCATGCATCTTTCCCATAGCAACATATGCCTGTGAGACCTGGACACTTAACAAAACAGCTGAGAAACACATAAATGTCTTTGAGTGTAAATGCTACAGAAAAGTTCTTCAAATATCATGGACACAAAAAAGAACAAATATATCCATACTACAAGAACTTAATATTGAAGAAGGCTGGCTAGTAAAGAGGTTTAACAGAGAAAACTTAAATATTTTGGACACATTAAATGTCGTGATAATTTAGAGAAGACCGTATTGGAAGGGTACATAATGGGAAAAAAGAAAGAGAGGAAGACCAAGGTGAAGATGGCTGCAAGACATCGCTGATGATCTACAAATGGATGCATCAGCATCAGGGCATTTTCCCACAACCGAGAGGCCTACAGGAGTGCTGTTAGGGAGGCAAAGTTCCGCAAAGGACATGCAAATGAATGACTGACTGACCTACTTTCTTCTTCTCTTTCTCTCTAGTTGTCGTTTTTATTCTAGATCTTTTATCTGAGAACGGCGTGTCACCTGGTCCAAGTTTCGTCTTTTTAATCTCTGTCTCTTATGTTACAGAGATCTGTGAGTCATCTGTTCAAATGTTAGTCTTTTTAATCTTTAATCTCAGCCCGTTATACTACAGAGAACTGTGAGTCACCTGGTCCAAGTTTTGTCTTTTTAAGCTCAGCCCGTTATACTACAGAGAACTGTGAGTCACCTGGTCCAAGTTTTGTCTTTTTAAGCTCAGCCCGTTATACTACAGAGAGAACTGTGAGTCACCTGGTCCAAGTTTTGTCTTTTTAAGCTCAGCCCGTTATACTACAGAGAACTGTGAGTCACCTGGTCCAAGTTTTGTCTTTTTAAGCTCAGCCCGTTATACTACAGAGAGAACTGTGAGTCACCTGGTCCAAGTTTTGTCTTTTTAAGCTCAGCCCGTTATACTACAGAGAACTGTGAGTCACCTGGTCCAAGTTTTGTCTTTTTAAGCTCAGCCCGTTATACTACAGAGAGAACTGTGAGTCACCTGGTCCAAGTTTTGTCTTTTTAAGCTCAGCCTGTTATACTACAGAGAACTGTGAGTCACCTGGTCCAAGTTTTGTCTTTTTAAGCTCAGCCCGTTATACTACAGAGAGAACTGTGAGTCACCTGGTCCAAGTTTTGTCTTTTTAAGCTCAGCCTGTTATACTACAGAGAACTGTGAGTCACCTGGTCCAAGTTTTGTCTTTTTAAGCTCAGCCCGTTATACTACAGAGAGAACTGTGAGTCACCTGGTCCAAGTTTTGTCTTTTTAAGCTCAGCCCGTTATACTACAGAGAGAACTGTGAGTCACCTGGTCCAAGTTTTGTCTTTTTAAGCTCAGCCCGTTATACTACAGAGAGAACTGTGAGTCACCTGGTCCAAGTTTTGTCTTGGGTGCCAGGTCAGGGCTATAGCCAGGGTGTGGAAGAATTTCCCAACCTGTTTTCAGAATCTCCTCAAATGAGTGATAGTTTTTCTCACAGCTGTGTGATCTTCAGTCAACAAACGTGGGAACTAACGGGCACAAACTTTTCTATAGCCTGAGGTTTCAATCATTTCCTGTACTGCATTGTGTCCTATTCCAAGATTTACAGAGATTTCAGAAACTGTGACACGTCTGTCTTGTTTAATAATGTCGTGAACCCTTTCCACGTCTCGTTCAGTGGATGCAGTTCGAGGGCGACCGCTGCGACGCATATCCTGGATGCTCGTGTTTCTATCTTCGAAATGTTTCACCCACCTCCTAACACTGCTAGCACCCATACACACATCTCCATAACCAAGTTGAAGTCTTTGGTGAATTTCAGCAGCGGGGATTTCCTCTTTAACGACGAACTCAATAACAGCAAGCTGACGAAACGAAACTTCAGCACCCGCCATTTTGTTTCTGCTCCGCATGGTCACGTGACACCTGATCGTGACGTAATGTGACCTCTATATCAGGTGCAAAGGAAGCAGTTTAAGGTGATACATTTATATTTTCTCAATCTATAAATTTTGATTTTCAGAAAATGTTTGCTCACGACTTTCGGTATGACCCTCGAACTACAGAGAACTGTGAGTCACCTGGTCCAAGTTTTGTCTCTTTTAAACTCAGCCTGTTATACTACAGAGAACTGTGAGTCACCTGGTCCAAGTTGATGTCATCGAAGAAAGTTAGTAGATACCTCAGGGATGCGTGCCTGTAGTTTGTGACAACATGAAGCTCTGCTGCCCTGTCTTTCTGCAAGGTCACTGGGGTAGCTGGTCACTGGGGTAGCTGGTCACTGGGGTAGCTGGTCACTGGGGTAGCTGGTCACTGGGGTAGCTAGTCACGGGGGTAGCTGGTCACTGGGGTAGCTGGTCACTGGGGTAGCTGGTCACTGGGGTAGCTGGTCACTGGGGTAACTGGCAATATCTAGAAGTGACTTCCAGTGAGTATGCTTTTCAATTTCCAGAAATTAAGTTTTAAAAAAAAACTTATTTAGACCAAAAGAAAAAAAAAATATTTCACACAAACAGTTTGTTCTATGTTCCGGTTATGTCACACTTTTGTCAGATACAAATTTTGTGTTTGTATATGAGAGGGAGAGGGAGAGAGAGAAAGAGAAAGAAAGACAGACAGACAGACAGACAGAAAGGAAGAGACAAGTACAAACTGTGTGTATGAGAGAGAGAAACAGACAGAGAAAGAGAGAAAAAGAGAGATATACAAACTGTGTATGTGTATGGGAGAGAGAAACAGAGAGAGAGAGAGATACATATGTTGTATGTATATGTCAAGTATACATTTTTCAAATAATATCAGTCAGACAGACAAGAAGGAGACAAATAAGATCAGTCAGACAGACAATAAGGAGACAAATAAGATCAGTCAGACAGACAATAAGGAGACAAATAAGATTAATCAGACAGACAAGAAGGAGATAAATAAGATCGGTCAGACAGACAATAAGGAGACACATAAGATCAGTCAGACAGACAATAAGGAGACAAATAAAATCAGTCAGACAGACAATAAGGAGACAAATAAAATCAGTCAGACAGACAAGAAGGAGTTGTGGAAGACTAAAATTTCTCTATTTCCGTAAGCATACATTATTTTAAACAAATTAGAAGCAGGTGTTCATAAGCTGCTACATTATCTGGATACCATTATTACATTTGTAGTAAAGTTTCTTGTTCACATTGAGCAAACATACTAGCAGTAGGAAAGTATTTAATATCAACATTTGTGGTAAAGTTTCTTGTTCACATTGAGCAAACAGACTAGCAGTAGGAAAGTATTTAATATCAACATTTGTGGTAAAGTTTCTTGTTCACATTGAGCAAACATACTAACAGTAGGAAAGTATTTAATATCAACATTTGTGGTAAAGTTTCTTGTTCACATTGAGCAAACAGACTAGCAGTAGGAATGTGTTTAATATCAACATTTGTAGTAAGGTTTCTTGCTGATATTGAGCAAACAGACTAACAGTAGCAAAGTATTTAATATCAACATCTGTAAGTATAGCAAGTCTATGACCTACATTTGAACGATCTAGGACATAGTTTAGGACATCGTTACAAGTGAATGATCTAAGACATAGTTTACCTCTTAGAGAACATCATTACAGTTAACCGATCTAGGAAATAGTTTAGCTAATAGAGGACATCATTACAGTTAAATGATCTAGGAAATAGTTTAGCTAATAGAGGACATCATTACAGTTAAATGATCTAGGAAATAGTTTAGTAAGTGAATGAAAAAGTGAGAAACAGGAAAGTTCAATATTTTATCGAGGATGTTTGTAACAAAATTCACACTACAACTGATACCTCTCACTCATGTCTGCATACACTGAAAATATTTTTTTTTAAAGTTGGAATTTCAAGAAAGGTAACAAAATGATTAACAATAAAACCTGCAACATTAGTTATCTGTAGACTTTCAAAATGTAATCTGTAAGTTTAACTATACAAAGACCTCGTCAGCCATATCTATAAGCATAGTTACGTCAAACAGACAGCTAAATTTACAAGAAGGCGTCATCAAACAGTAAGTTGATTAGTTACAAGAAGACTTCATCAAACAGTAAGATGATTAGTTACAAGAAGACTTCATCAAACAGTAAGTTGATTAGTTACAAGAAGACTTCATCAAACAGTAAGTTGATTAGTTACAAGAAGGCATCATCAAACAGTAAGTTGATTAGTTACAAGAAGACTTCATCAAAACAGTAAGTTGATTAGTTACAAGAAGACTTCATCAAACAGTAAGTTGATTAGTTACAAGAAGGCATCATCAAACAATAAGTTGATTAGTTACAAGAAGAGATCATCAAACAGTAAGTTGATTAGTTACAAAATACATCATCAAACAGTAAAGTAAACTGATTAGTTACAAGAAGACTTCATCAAACAGTAAGTTGATTAGTTACAAGAAGACTTCATCAAACAATAAGTTGATTAGTTACAAAAAGACTTCATCAAACAATAAGTTGATTAGTTACAAGAAGACTTCATCAAACAATAAGTTGATTAGTTACAAGAAGACTTCATCAAACGATAAGATTTGTAAATTTCGTTTTACAAGTAGATCCATCGAACAGTCAAATCTGCAAGCTTCTTTGTTTTCAGGCATAAAATCATGTCAATGTTCTGTCAAGAAGGATATCTTGTCTTAGGTAGTAATGTTGTCTATGTCACAGTTTTTTTTATTTAAAGAAAAGTACACGAGTCGATGTCTCCGAGGACAGAGAGTAACAACCGTCACGTGACGTCTTAAATATTTGGAATCAATCAATTCAAGCTCCAGGAACTTCACACAAAAATGGGGTCGGGGGATTCATTCGTGAGAGAATGATTACATTTATCACCGAAGATTGTGTTGAAAATGATTAGATTTATCACCGAAGATTGTGTCTGTCCTGAAGGTAATGTACAGCACATGAATACACGATAGACGTGACCGCGACGAGATCCGGTTGTCCACGAGGACAATAAAAAATAAAACATGCAGTCAGTCATTTGCATGTCCCTTGCGGAACTTTGCCTCCCTAAGAGCTCTCCTGTAGGCCTCTCGGTTATGAGCAAGATGGCCTGCTGCTGATGCATCTATTTGCGGATTATCAACGATGTCTTGCATCCATCTTCGCCTTGATCTTCCTCTCTTTCTTTTTTTCCCCATTATGTACTCTTCCAAGACGGTCTTCTCTAGATTATCATGACGTTTAATGTGTCCAAAATATTTAAGTTTTCTCTGTTTAATCCTCTTTACTAGTTAGCTTTCTTCATTATTAAGTTCTTGTGTTACGGACATATTTGTTCTTTTCTGTGTCCAAGATATTTGAAGAACTCTTCTGCAGCATTTACATTCAAAGGCATTTATGTATTTCTCAGCTGTTTTGTTAAGTGTCCAGGTCTCACAGGCATATGTTGCGATGGGAAAGATGCATGCCCTTAAAAATCCTATTTTTATAGTTCTGTCTGTTCCTCTCCATAGCTTCATTAGTTGTTTTATTTTCTGAGGAGCGATAGATGTCCTCCTTTTAATTTCCCTCATCGTATCTCCATTATTAGTTAGTAATGATCTAAAATATTCAAAACTCTCCATCTCTTCCAATTTTTCCTCATTGTTAAATATTTCAGGTGGACAGAGGTGTATGGTACAGTTTTACAAGGTGGCAGAGGGAGTGATTAAAGTGAGAAAAAAAAGAACAGAAAGTATGAGAGTGAGATGAGAATGTATAAACGAAAAACATAGAACATCCTATATTTCGGCGTGAGCCTTTTTCGAGGATTACATACACAAACAAGACAAAAACGTATAACTAAACGAAAAACGTATCTTAATCTAGCATCCTCCAAAAGTAGGAAACACAGAAATGTGTGTCCACTAAACGAGGCACAGAGTCCACGTGGGGCCACATACAGGATAAACCGATATAGCCAATCGTAAAGAAGAGGCGGAGAGAGGGATGGAAACAGGTGAGGGAAGGGCAGTAGACACATTATAGCTGTTAAAGCAGCAGGTGTCGGGGGGGGGGAGTGTGGAAAGAAAGCGGAGAGATAATAAATGAAGAACATGAACACCTGCAGTGAGAAAATATGTAACTGGTGAATAGGACAAGACCATATACACATATAAAGGAGCTAGAGAAGAAGAGAAGATGGCGATAGGGAGGGGAGCTAGGAGAAAGAAACAAAGAAGTAGAGAATAAATCACAGAAAATAAAAAAGGGGTGGAAAACTAAAGAAGTTAAAGGAAGCTGAAGACATTGTTAATTCCAGCTGGGTGGAGACAACCAGCCTGGAAGATAAGGCGCTGTTCTGGGACCCTCCGAGATCGTACATCAGCGGAACAAGAGCGGATCGCACTAACAGAAATGTCCTGCTTTCCTCTGTGGTTGCTAAGGCAAAAATATTTAGCCACAAGTGTCCAGGCCCTCTTAGAAATATCGTCAAGATGTTGGCGAAAACGATCTCGTAAGCGTAAACCGGTTTCCCCTATATACTTCATATCACAAAGTTTGTACATAATAGCTTAAATAACATTGCGTGAAGTGCAGGTGAAACCCTCCTGAACTGATAACGTGCACTTAGAGAAGGGGATCTGGCTAGCCTCGACAACAAACGAGCAAGTGTTTTATCTGCGGCTTCCGCAACGTCTGATACCATAGAAAGTGTCGTATGTCTTAAGGCGACTTCGAACTAAAAGGTTCCTGAGGTTCTTGTCCCGTCTGTAGGCCACCAGTGGAGGTTCCCCAAAAAGTTCATATGTATCAGGCTCCGTCTGGAGGAGATGGAGATGGCGAAACAGTATGTTCCTAACTGCCAAACTAGGAGAGTGGTGCGTGAGTACCAGTTTAACTCTGTCCGAGCTACAGTGCGGTTTAGGAGTGAGGGCTTGTTGCCGCCATATATGGCTAATGCGGTTCCAAGATGGCGAGAGAACATGTTCAGGATAGCCGCGTTGACGGAAGAAATCTAGCATTTTATGCCCTGATCCTAGAAATCAACATCCTCAGCACACAGAAGTGGCAACCTAAGAAGTTGTTTCCCTCCCTTTCTCTGCCTCTTCTTTACGATTGGCTCTGTCGGCTTATCCTTTGTGTGGCCCCTCGTGGTCTCTATGCTTCGTCTAGTGGACACGCATTTCTTTATTTCCTACTTTTGGCGGACGCCACATTAAGATAGAGGTTTTGCTATGCACTATTCTTACGGACTTAAATAAGTAACTTTCCATTCCTTTTTGTGTTGTGGACAATAATACTGTGCTATCAGCATATGTAACTTCTGGTATATCGTAACCTCCAATTTTTATGACATCGTAATATTCTTTGTCTACATCTTCTCCTCATTATATTCTCAGTATACAAGTTAAATAAGTAAGGCGACAGTATGCATTCCTGACAGACCCCTTGTTTTATGTCAAACCAAGTTGTTGTTTCACCATTTATTCTTACTGCTGCTTGTTGGTCTAGATACAGCAGTGATGTTAATTGTATCAAATGTGTTGGAAATCCTATTTTTTCCCACAGTTTCTGGTGTTGTACACAGTCAAATGCCTTTTAGTAGTCTATAAAAGATAAATATAGATTCACATTAAATTCTCTGCATTTCTCTATTATTAATCTTATATTGAAAATATGATTTCTTGAACCTCTTTCTTGTCTAAAACCAGCTTGGACCATACTGACGTCTTCTTTATTTTCTTACGAAGTCTACCCATTATGATTTTTAACAGAATTTTACTGGCATGACTAATCAGGGCAACAGTTCTGTAGTTTGTGCATAATTTCAGGTTACCCTTTTTTTGGCAGTGGTATGAATACAGTTCTTTTCCATTCTTTTGGCCAAATACCTGAATGCCATATCTTTTTACATAGTGCATGATAGATTGTTGCACATTCCTTTCCTCCTGCTTTAATAAGTTCAGCTGTTATCTCATCACATCCTGGTGATTTACCATTTTTCAGATTCTTTACTGCGCATAAAATTTCTTCTACTGTCGGTTTGGGTTCTTTCTCCTCCAATAATAACTCACGCTGTTGATTTCTGCTTTCACAGTCGGTTGTTTCATACATTCCTCTGCAATATTCCTTGCATCTTTCTAGAATTTTCTCTGTCTCTGTCAAGGTCTTTCCCATCTCGTTAAAAACTACATTTAGCTTCTTATCTTATATCCTTCCCGTGCCGTTAAACTTCACATAGGGCTCGCAAAGTAGTTCGCCAATTTTTCCTGTCTTCAGCGAGTCTTTCAACCTCATCAAAGGATTTTATGCCTGTTAATTTGTCCTCTCTTAACAATGTCCTCTTCAGAGTTTCACGCGGTCTGCCTCTTTTTCTTCGGCCTGTTGTGTTCCACTTGATAGCTTGTTTTGGGATTCTCTGATCATTTCTTCTCATCAAGTGACCAACATATGTCCATCTCCTTTTCCTGATCACCCATGAGACTGGTTGTTGTTCAGTCATCTGTCTTATCTCTGCATTGTTCTTGAATTCATTCCACTTGATGCCGAGTATTTTCCTTAGGCATTTGTTTTCAAAAGAGTCTAATTTAGCTTACGTGTGACTTTTAAACAAACGAGCGCTACAAAATAATTGACTGGACAATGTTTTTGGCTCTGTTTTCTGAAAGTAATGAACCAAGTTCTAGAAACTCTCATGAAAGTGAAGTTGCCAGGTTTTCTTTTTCTTTCTCTGTAGAACTCTCTTAGACATTTTTGTGTGCATCATCTTCTCTTCACAGTCAGAAACTGATTTTTGTGGAGAAAGAAATGAGTATGTTCTGATGATCGGTGATACCTACAACAGTTCTGATGACTGATGATACCTACAACAGTTCTGATGACTGATGATACCTACAACAGTTCTGATGACTGATGATACCTACAACAGTTCTGATGACTGATGATACCTACAACAGTTTTGATGACTGATGATACCTACAACAGTTCTGGTGACTGATGATACCTACAACAGTTTTGATGACTGATGATACCTACAACAGTTCTGATGACTGATGATACCTACAACAGTTTTGATGACTGATGATACCTACAACAGTTCTGGTGACTGATGATACCTACAACAGATCTGATGACTGATGATATCTACAACAGATCTGATGACTGATGATACCTACAACAGTTTTGATGACTGATGATATCTACAACAGTTCTGATGACTGATGATACCTACAACAGTTCTGATGACTGATGATATCTACAACAGTTCTGATGACTGATGATATCTACAACAGATTTGATGACTGATGATACCTACAACAGTTCTGATGACTGATGATATCTACAACAGATTTGATGACTGATGATATCTACAACAGTTCTGATGACTGATGATATCTACAACAGTTTTGATGACTGATGATACCTACAACAGTTCTGATGACTGATGATATCTACAACAGTTCTGATGACTGATGATACCTACAACAGTTCTGATGACTGATGATATCTACAACAGTTTTGATGACTGATGATACCTACAACAGTTCTGATGACTGATGATATCTACAACAGATTTGATGACTAATGATATCTATAATAGTTCTGGTGACTGATGATATCTACAACAGCATTGTTAATACGTTGTGACAGCGACAGCACTGGATATTTCTGGTCACTTTTTATCTATGAATGGACATCAGTACATCTTCTTTTTATTCACTTCAAGATTTCAGAATGGCACTACACGTGATACTATATAATTCACCAGTCAGTCAGTCAGTCAGGCAGGCATTTGCATGTCCCTTGCGGAACTTTGCCTTCCTAACAGCTGTCCTGTAGGCCTCCCGGTTGTGAGCAAGATGCATCCATTCACAGATCATCACTGATGTTTTGCATCCACCTTCGCCTTGGTCTTGAAATCTTAACACGCATCCCCCCCCCTCTCTCTCTCTCTCTCTCTCTCTCTCTCTCTTGGGTTATGAAAATGATTCAAAATATGTGAATTTGTGGAGTTATTTCATAAAATTGCGGTAAGACATTCTTTCTCTAAGATCGTAGTGGTCACCAGTTTTCACCACCATTTTTCGATAAGCCACGCGGTCTGCCCCGTGTCAGCCAGAATGTTTTGTTTGCTTAATCTAGACATTACGTAACAAAGATAGAATGCGGGACAGAAGGTTTAATCTGTGAGGTGACGAACAAGCCCAGCCGGCGGGATGGTCTCCGGTCTACCACAACAAAGAACTATAGCCGAAACAAACACATGGCCGCGGGAACAAAGCTAAAGAAAAGCAGGAACCCACCAGGCTTAACAATAAAATACACCAACAAGGGACAATGTGTCGTTGTGACATGTCACAACACACTTCAGTACGAGTCCTTGAGGCAAGCTCTTAGGAAGGTCTATCAAGCAGAGAGGAGAGGTATGACAAGCTAGGAACTAATGTTGAGGACATCATAAAAACACCAGTCCTCACAGTTCATCTTCACCACACCAAGAACAAAGTGATGGTACAAGGTGACGCCGAGGCCATTGAATCCTGGCTAACAAAACAGTTTATGGACCTGCAAGAAGGAAACATAAACACAGTCAAGGAAGTGATGGCCAATCAACTCCCTCAAGCAGATAACCCAGATGAAATAAACACACCAATGAGAAACATGGCTGAAAGTCTGGCAAGTCCTGCAAAGAAGTCTACTGACATAGTCGGCGATAGAATGGAAATCATAACAGCAGAAGAGTCTGTGCCAGAAAACGCTGTTATTATCACCAGCAAAGAGGCCTCCATCAAACATGAATCACTATCTACACTTGTTGCAGAAGAACCAATAATCCCAGATACTGCTGGAGAACAAGGAGCAACAGCTTCTACTGAAAAAGCTCTACTGTCTTCAGACACCTTTACTCATAAAGACACCCCAGCTAACAGTTCTAGCGAAACTGATATAATACCGGAACCAAACTCCGAAAAATCTTTGGAGAGCAATGTACCAAGACTTAGTGAGACTGTTAGTTCTCATCAAGCTGTTGGTACAGGTACAAAATTACTTACTTGTCTCTGTGGCCATGACTTCACAGAAGTTATTAAAGACTTCGTGAAAATACTCATCAGTGACATGAAGTCGGAAGTTGTAAAGTCACTCAGTGAGGAGAATGACAATATCAAAAAAGAGGTCGAACAGCTGAGAGAATAAAATACCACACACTGAAGCTGCTCATTCGTTGAACAGCTGAGAGAAGAAAATACCAAGCTGAAGCTGCTCATTCAGTCAACGAACAGCGAAAACTACAGTAGTAGAAAACTACAGAAAACCAACCAGACAGAAACTGGTAGTCACAGTCAGTCAGTGGCTGCTAGTCAAACTAATCTCAACATGAAGCCCAAGGCTCAGCCATCGTCGCCAGCCGGTGTAAACAAACCTCACAAGAACAACAACCAACACAAACAGAGTGAAGTCAGTGACTCTTTATCAGGTGAGCAAGACCAGCATATCACAAAATACGAGTGCCCCATCGAGGTCCAGATCACCAACAGATTCGACGCTCTACAACAAAGCTCTGTACCAGATACTCAGCAGACAGACAGGACGCAACAATCATCTCAGTCAAACAACGCATCCCACCTCCAGTCACGATCTAACCAAAAACAACGTGAACGAAATACGCAGCAAATTCCCAGTCACAAAATCACGGACAGCACAACACATTTAATAATTGGGGATTCTCTGCTAAAGGGCGTGTATAGCGAGCGGATGTCCATAGCAGACGAAGACATTGTCTCAGTAGTTGCAGTACCGGGAGCTGGTATTGCGAAAATAACGCAAACACTGAGAAGTTTTAATATAGACCAGGGGGTGAGGAAAATCTCCGTACATGTTGCCATAAATGACAGCATGAATGGCCAGATCATCAGACCTTCCGACAAGCAGGCTTTGACTTCCGCCATCAAGTAAAAGTATCCTACTGTAGCAATCTTCCTATCTTCCATCATTCCACCCTGCTCCGGTCCTGGACGCCGCCTGGTAGACATCAACAACAAGGCACTTCAGTCATACTGTCGTGTTAACAACATTGTCTTCATAGACCACACTGTGTTCTTCATCTCAGCCTCTGGTGCCCCGAAGAAACGGATGTACAGGGACCACATACATACATCAAAACTTGGTACCAGCATCCTTGCCAAAAATCTAAAGTTTCCAGAACGTACACTACAGAAAGATGTAGTACAGTTGGATGTCCACAAACAATACCCACATCCAACAAAAAACCCCCATAAAGCCAGCTCTACTCCGAGCACTAAAACCATAGGGACCTCCAAATCTGCACCACCTGTTCCACAGCAAACCACCGACTATGACACATTGTTTCCACCCCTACCCTCACGTCAGCCTCAGACGGTCAGACGAGCTGATACGAGCGTCAACAACGTTAGGATTCTTCCTCCGTCACACAGCTCATTGGAAGACCTCAACACACATGCACGTTCCAAGCAGCATCCTCAAAGAAATCTGGAGCTGCAGTATTTGTTGCAATTTAGCCCTGCAGCCTTGAGTCATGCCTATATGTTATCTCTGCATAATTCACATGGCATGGTACCTTACAGACACCACATGCCTTAAACTGATAGCAGTATCATCGTAATCCATCACAAACTGAAACCTTCAACCCGCAATGTCGAAAAAGAATTATTACTCAGCAAGACATAGTGACTGATATCTTCATTCTTACGTTTATTTAGAATTCTGTACGTTTTATTATTGCATTTTATTTCTTGGCCCTTTTCTTTTGTATCTATTTTTCTAATTCTTGTCAACTTTCTATAGGTCCTTGCAGTTTGTGAGTTGTATCTGTGTGTGTGAGAACTATATACTTAATTACTCAACTTGTTAGTGAATTCACATATTTCAGCGTTTAATTATTCAGTAGTTAGACGCGTCTCTCTTTCAGCTTCCAATTATTTCAGCTAGTGAGTTGTGTACCAGTTGAAAGTTTAATATACAGAGTGTGTCTCTGTGTAGTATTTAAAAGTTTATTTACTTCAGTATTAAGTATCATAATAGGAATTATTTTCAAACCAGTAAACAGGAGACAGGAAAATAAAATGACCCCACCTACCGAAAAATGGTTATATAAAGAAGGACTTCGATTAGGCCATCTGAATGTATATCACCTATTAGGTAAAATTCCTGAAGTAACACACATATTACATCAAAATTTCCACATTTTTTGGCTTCTCTGAAAGCCGCTTAAATAGGAACATAACCGATGAAGATATTAGAATTAACGGTTTTAACCTGATCCGGCGTGACCCAACCAGGAAACTAGAAACAGGTCTAGTAATGTATGTCTCCACAACTATCCAGTTTAGTCATAGAGAAGACCTCGAATCATCAGAAGTAGAGTGTACTTGGGCGGAAGTTAAATTGCCAAACCAGAGTCCATTAGTTATTTGACTTTTGTACCTTAATCCAAATGCATCATCCCTGTGGTACGATCACTTCACGACTATGATGGATGAGGTTTCAACCTTTAGGTTCAAAGATATTATCATTCTTGGAGATTTCAACATATATTTAACACAATCAAATCTAACTTGGAGCAATATTATATTATCCTATAATCTTTGCCAAATTGTCACCAAACCTACCAGAGTAACAGAAGTATCATCCACATTATTAGATCATATATATGTAGCCCAACCAGAAAACATCATTGAATGTAACATCCCTCATACTTCGTTAAGCAATCATTACCCAGTCTGCTGTACGTGGACAAGAAACACAATCACATCAGTTTGAATTTAGGAGCTTCAGAAAATTTAACCTAGAATTATTCCTTAATGATTTGCAAGAATCTTCACTTATACACGTGTACCAACTAACTGACCCTGATGAGGCAATAGAATATTGGCTAAAGATCTTCAGAGATATATTAGACAAACATGTCCCCAATGAAAGAGGTGAGAGTAAAACACCAGACGAAGTCACCTTGGATAACACCTGAAATATTACATGCCATGAGAGAACGTGACCGGGCGCACAAAATCAAGGACTTTAGGACCTACCGTTCACTCAGAAACAAAGTTCAATACTTAATAAGACAAGAGAACAAAAATTACTTCAGGAATCTAATACAGAATAAATCAGACAGTAAGTCAATTTGGAAAGCCATAAATACCCTATCAAATAAAAGAAAAGAATTTGATTCTCAAGCCATCAATCGTGCATACACTAGCGCACATATCAATACACATTTCAGAGAAGAAATCAACGTTCTTAAATCATCAATATCAGCTCCTGTATGCAACTTACATGAACTACAAACAATCCTGGACAGCAGATGTACAGATTTTAAACAGTTACACATTCCATTCTTAACAGTCAGTGAAGTTCACAGTTATCTCTTAACCTTAAAAAATAACAATATAGCTGGGCTTGATGATATTAGTAATAAGATCTTACGTTATGCTGCACCTGTCATTGAACATACACTAACATATATTTACAACCAGTGCATTGCAAAATGTTATTTCCCCGAGGCTTTTAAAACTGCTAAGGTGTATCCTCGCTTTAAATCTGGCTCATCCAACAATCTTACCAACTATAGACCAATATCCATATTATCGTCATTATCAAAACCACTCGAAAAACACATACACAAAATAACTCTACGACACATGCAAGAGAACAATTTACTCATAGACAGTCATTCAGGCTTTAGACTCAATCATTCCTGCCACACAGCTCTTACCAAAATGACAGAAAACTGGTTAGTAAACATAAATGATGACAGACTATGTGGTGCCATCTTTGTCGACTTTACAAAGGCATTTGATATGACTGACCACGGTATTCTTGTAAGAAAAATAAAGACTTATAGACTGCACACTGACCAATTGCATCATTTCTTTCAGACAGAAAACAGGTAGTATTCTTCAACAATTCTCTCTCAAATTCTGCTATAGCTGACACTGGTGTTCCGCAAGGTTCTATTCTAGGGCCGTTGCTCTTTGCTATCTATATCAATGATCTTCCACTTCATCTTAAACACTCTTTTTGTGTCCTTTTTGCCGATGATTGCACAGTCTACACCAGTGACTACGATTGTGTTAATCTAGAATCAACTCTTCAGGTTACAATTTAATTAGATGGAGCAACAACAATGTCATGATTATAAATACTGATAAAACAAAATCAATGCTCATAACAACAAGATAGAAACTACAAAACACAACAAAAAAAAAAACACTTCGGCTCAGCACGGAAACATCACAGATAGAAAACGTTAGCGAGCACAAAACCCTAGGTCTTATTACTGACCAACATCTGACCTGGAACTCTCATGAGCAAGGTCTAACAAAACTCACTGCACAAAAAGTATACCAATTAGCTAAAAATTAAGCACGCCATCGATCAAGACACAAGGAAGACATACTACATATCTCATATACAAACACATTTAGACTATTGCTCAACAGTTTGGGGTGGTTGCTCAGTGTCAAATACAAAGAGGCTTTACTTACTTCAAAAGCGAGCAGTAAAGCTTATTAGTGACAAAGATCAAGCACAAACAACTAACCAGCACAAACGTATCAAAATACTACCTCTTAAGAACAGGTTCCTCTTCAACAAAGCCAAGTTAGTACATCAAATTCTTTCACGGCATGCCCCACCTTATCTATGGAACCTATTTAAATTTAGCCCAAAGTGCAGCCAACGCTTGAACAATATATGTCTTCTAAAACCTAGACTTGATCTTTACAAATAAAGCTTTAGTTATTCTGCTGCTCATCTTTGGAATACCCTCCCATCCTGTATAAAAATTATAAATTATACTCCTTCCTACAACTACAAGCTTTCCCAATATCTATTTGATGTCGACTACATGCCTCCATGAATTATAAAACTTAAAAGTTATCTTAAACTGCTCTTAAAGACACCGAATACAATTAATTGTTTTCTGAATAGTCCCAAAAATGTTGTTTAGTAGATAGTCATTTATAATGTATGTAGTTACTTCTGTACTGAGTGAATGTTTAAGAGTGAAACGTAAATGTTATATTTTATTTTATGTCTCTCAGCTTCAATGTTAGTTATGTTTGTTATATAAACAGCATATTTGTTGAATGTCTGGAATAGAGTGAAAGATGTATGATAAAGGGCAGAATGTCAGACGGGCCTGCGTGCCCAATTCTTAATCCTTTTGAAATACAGATCAATCAATCAATCAATCTCTCTGAAACTTAAGTGCCTAAGGATACGGGGATTCTCCAAAGGTTTTCCAAAATGCCTGTCCTTTGCCTTTTTTTCTGGCCTTATCTAGTCGAGCCCTCTATTGCTCAACATCCTCTCTGTTATTATCAAATCTTCTGGAGTTCTTACGCAATACTAATAATCACTTCCTAACTTGAAACACATATTCTGTCTGTCCCAAACTACTTCTTTTCTGTCTCCTGAATATCTATTCGTTCTACCTGTCCATCTGTTTTATCTGTCGTTGCTCTCCTATCTATCCTTCTATTCTTCTTTTTCTGTCTCTCTTGTTCTCCCTTTTTTAAAACTGCATGCCTGGCTTATATATCGTAATTAAGTTGTCCAACAGGGCGCACCTCTAGATCATTCTATTGGTCAACTGGTTAACTACATACTGATTGGAATTCTGGATAAGTTGCTCCACTCCCTTTGGTCATCTTATTGGTCAACTCACTTTCAAATTTCTTCTAAGATTAGCAAGTATGCCTCACCTGTCAGTAAGTCTATTGCGTCAAATATGTCTGTTCAATTTTCTTAAGCGGGTAAACTCTTCTTATCCAGTATCAGGTGTTTGCGATACCTGACGGGGATTATCCCATATCTGTTTAAACAGTGTCCATAAGTCTGTCTCCACACTACTATTTTTATTTGAGTAAATCCTAGACCGTATTCACCGCCACCGTGTCTAATATTTCTACTTAATTCTATTGTAACACTACTAATACCATTGAAACGTTCTCCTCCCACCGGTTCTCAAATTTTCTGTCGTTTCTTACCTACTTTGTACTTATCGATAATAATCATAACTATAATAAAATGCTAATAATAATAATAATAATATCCTAATATACAAGACACTATGTTACACAAGATGGTTCCCATGAACAAAATAGTCCTTCATTAACAGACATGAGCGGAGAGTCAAGGACTCTCGTGAATGAGACAAGATGGTTTCCATGAACAAAACATATTCTTCTAATTTCGCTTCTGGCCTTCAAGTTTACTTTTATGTAAACCCTATCAGGTCTTGTCTTCAAAGCAATTTTAAGATTCATTATGTGGGGTTTCGTGTAACCGATTACATATTTCACTGACCACTTAATTGCGTGTAACCGATTACATATTTCACTGACCACTTAATTGCGTGTAACTGATTTCATATTACACTGACCGCTTAATTGCGTGTAACTGATTTCATAGTACACTGACCATTTAGTTGCGTGTAACTTATTTCATATTACACTGACCACTTAATTGCGTGTAACTGATTA
Organism: Achatina immaculata; assembly: GCA_009760885.1. Classification (NCBI taxonomy): domain Eukaryota; kingdom Metazoa; phylum Mollusca; class Gastropoda; order Stylommatophora; family Achatinidae; genus Lissachatina; species Lissachatina immaculata. The sequence goes on from CM019719.1 coordinate 1,800,193, forward strand.
CACGTTCAGATCAGCTCTTAAATCAGACCCCTAGTCCAGTCCCGGGGACTTACTGGGGTCACAGAGGCCATGAAACCGACCAGGACGCGGAAGAACTTCACACCAGTAAAAAGCTTATCACATTAGTCTCGAGTCTTTGAAAAATGTAAAGTTTTGTCCAAGTAGACAGTAGCAGAGCTAAACGATTGTCTCACTACAATATACTATACTTGTTTTAGACAGTAGCTGACAGTAAGTATTTTCTCACTACAATATCTTACACTTGTTGTAGACAGTAACAGAGCTAAACGATTGTCTCACTACAATATATTATACTTGTTTTAGACAGTAGCTGACAGTAAGTATTTTCTCACTACAATATCTTACACTTGTTGTAGACAGTACCAGAGCTAAACACCTGTCTCACTACAATATATTATACTTGTTTTAGACAGTAGCAGAGCTAAACGATTGTCTCACTACAATATCTTATACTTGTAGACAGTAGCAGAGTTAAACGATTGTCTCACTACAATATCTTATACTTGTAGACAGTAGCAGAGTTAAACGATTATCTCACTACAATATCTTATACTTGTAGACAGTAGCAGAGTTAAACGATTGTCTCACTACAATATCTTATTCTTGTAGACAGTAGCAGAGTTAAACAACTGTCTCACTACAATATATTATACTTATTGTACACAGTAGCAGAGTTAAGCAACTGTCTCACTACATATATTATACTTGTTTTAGACAGTAGCTGACAGTAAGTATTTTCTCACTACAATATCTTACACTTGTTGTAGACAGTACCAGAGCTAAACACCTGTCTCACTACAATATATTATACTTGTTTTAGACAGTAGCAGAGCTAAACGATTGTCTCACTACAATATCTTATACTTGTAGACAGTAGCAGAGTTAAACGATTGTCTCACTACAATATCTTATACTTGTAGACAGTAGCAGAGTTAAACGATTATCTCACTACAATATCTTATACTTGTAGACAGTAGCAGAGTTAAACGATTGTCTCACTACAATATCTTATTCTTGTAGACAGTAGCAGAGTTAAACAACTGTCTCACTACAATATATTATACTTATTGTACACAGTAGCAGAGTTAAGCAACTGTCTCACTACAATATATTATACTTATTGTACACAGTAGCAGAGTTAAGCAACTGTCTCACTACAATATATTATACTTATTGTAGACAGTAGCAGAACGTCTTCTTCTTCTTCTTTTGTTCGCTTCTACGATCAAATCGCCCCGTGATCCTACTGAATTTACTCCTATGGTTCTCGCGATAGTCTCATTTAGGATGGAGGCTCAGAGCATCGTGGGGCTTGGGCCTATATTCTCAACGGATCACAGAAGCGGGATTGCGTGACACTGTGGCTTTCGTTGCACCAGTTTAGTCTAGAGTTGGACTTTCTCACCGGAAAACCTCGACGTGGTTTGGATATCAGTATATCCCCGTCGGATGAGAGGTGGTTGCCTGTTTAGATTGCACTGATCCAGTGTCTCCGACTTCAGCATTTTATAGTCGTGGCCGCTACCCTTTCTGGTGGTGACCAGGACGGAGCTTTTGTCGAGGAGGATGAATCCTCGCCACTAGTAATTTTCACCATAGGGTTAAGCCGGTTTAGGCATGTTATCCCAGTATGGATGTATATAGGACGTGACCGGCCTCTAGAACGGAGGTACCGTGATATGATTAGCCATCAAGTTTCACCCCTGGGTTAAGCCGATTTAGACATATTGCCCCAGTATGGGTGTATATAGGACGTGGCCGGTCTCAGAGCAGAAGTGCCTTGGTATGAGTAGTTTTCACCTTGAGATTACTGACCATACCGATTAAACTTCACTTAATCCTTTCCATCACCTTTTTTCACGGCGGCGCCGCGCGGCAACCTTAATCAGATTTTTCTTCATTGGCCGGGAGAAGTTTTACCCTACGCGCGGCAGCTGAAGAAACTCCCCAGCAGTGTCTTAGTTTAACTCCTGGATTAAGCCGGTTTAGGAATTTGCCCCCAACGTGTGTGTATATAGGACGTGGCCGGCCTCTAGAGCAGAGGTGCCGTGGTATGAGTAGCCCTCACGGGGAGACTACTGACCATACCGATAAAACTTCATTTAATCCTTTCTGTCACCTTTTCCACGGCGGCGCCGTGCGGCAACCCTAATCGCATTTTTCTTCACTGGCCGGGAGGAGTTTCACCAGCGCACGACAATTGCCAGCGGCGACCGTGTTGAATCAAATTAAGCGACAAGCTCCACTCTTTATGGTGCTATTCCCTCAATTCCTTTAAGTTTCAGCTTTGCAATCATACTTCCCCTGGAACCCTGCTTGCAGAGTCATCGAAGCAACTCCCGCAGATCGATAATCGGCATCGTTTATGGTCAGAACTACGATGGTATCTGATCGTTTTTGCGCCTCTGAACTTCGTTCTTGATTAATGAAAACATTCTTGACAAATGATTTCGCAGTAGCTCGTCTTGGGCGATCCAAGAATTTCACCTCCAACGCCACACAGATATGGGATCTAAACTCTTGAAAATATGGACGGCCAGACAAACTGGTTAGCAATATTGTTACAGATTTTCAAGGACATGTCATCTGACCTAGTCTTTACTGTTTCCATACTGAATGCTAATGATTCTAACCACCATTCTCACAATGTCTATATTTTTACAGGTAAGCTAGTAAGATGCTGTTTCCGAGAGAGATTTCTGGCACTCTCAAATACTGGCTCCAGGTAGTTCTGGTTTACGTGCTCTTGCAATGTGGCTCTGGTAAGTTTGTGTTCTTACAACGTGGGAGGCAAGAGGTTCAAGCCTCTTTACACGTGTAAGAGTAACATTCTAGTCATGATTACATAAACCTTGTATAAGGTTTGTTAACATTCTTTTCATTGTGCAAGTATGAGATCTGTTAACACCATTTCTATTCTTCAAGTATGATATCTGTTAACATCCTTTCCATTCTGCAACTATGATATTTGTTAACATCCTTTCCATTCAGCAAGTGTGAAATGTATATATTGACATACAATGAATCTCACACTGCCAAGCAGGAAGGGTATTGAGTCACATTGGCTTTCTATTTAACATGGAAATCATTGACTCTCAGACTATCTAACATGGATGGAAATCATTGACTCTCAGACTATCTAACATGGATGGAAATCATTGACTCTCAGACTATCTAACATGGATGGAAATCATTGACTCTCAGACTATCTAACATGGGTGGAAATCATTGACTCTCAGACTGTCTAACATGGATGGAAATCATTGACTCTCAGACTATCTAACATGGATGGAAATCATTGACTCTCAGACTATCTAACATGGAGTGTATTGACACTGAGTCGTAGATACTAGAAAACATCATATTATCTGCCACTGCAGTAGAAGATTTACGGCAAAGAGATCGGGTGTCTTTGCAGTCACTGCATCTAACATGAGCAGGGAGACTGAGTATCAGCAGAAAGCTGGTGACTGCTGGATCAGAAAGTGTCTCATGATGTTGTTGTGACAGATCCACTAGCATGCTAAGGAAGATTTAGAAGTTTCTTTGGACAGAATGTGTCAACCTGCTGGGACACTCACATGCGAGGGGATTAATGTGGAACTCCTGTCCAGGGCATGCGGGTGTGCATTTAAATGAGTTGTCTGATAGACTGGGTGGACATGCTGAAGTATAAGGTAGGTTGGGAGTGCACAAGGAGGACATTGTGAAGCCTGTACTACACAGACTGTGGGAGGATGAAGAGAGGGAATGGATGGACAATCTGCATATCAATAGATTTGATGAAGTGAGAGGACAGAGCTAGAGTGAGAGGACAGAGCTAGAGTGAGAGGACAGAGCTAGAGTGAGAGGACAGAGCAAGGGTGCTGGGACAGAGCAAGGGTGCTGGGACAGAGCAAGGGTGCTGGGACAGAACAAGAGAGATGGGACAGAGTAAGAGGGATGGGATAGAGCAAAAGGTGGTGGGAAATAGCAAGAGTGCTAAGAAATAGAAAAAAGTGCTGGGACAGAAAAAAGTGCTGGGACAGAGAAAAGGAACTGTTACAGAGTCAGAGTGTCAGAAAGAGAAAAGCTGCTGGGACATAGCAAAAGTGCTAGGACAGAGAAAAAAGGTAGGACAGAGCAAGAGTGATAGGACAGAGCAAGAGTACTAGGATAGAGCAAAGATGGTGGAACAGAGCAAGAGTTCTAGGACAGAGCAACGGTGATCGGATATAGAACGAGTGCTAGGACAGCCCAAAGGTAATGTGACATAGCAAGAATGATAGGACAGAGGAAAGGTGATTGGACAGAGCAAGAGTACTGGGACAGAGCAAGAGTGATGGGATAGAGAACGACTGCTAGGAGAAAGCGAAGGTGGTGGGACAGAGCAAGGGTGCTAGGACAGAGAGTGTTGGGACAGAGGAAAAGTGCTGTAACCGAACAAGGGTGCTAGAACAGAGAAAATCTGCTAGAACAGAGAAAAGATGCTAGAACAGAGAAAAGGTGCTAGAACAGAGAAAAGGTGTTAGAACAGAGAAAAGGTGTTAGAACAGAGAAAAGGTGCTAGAATAGAGAAAAGGTGTTAGAACAGAGAAAAGGTGCTAGAACAGAGAAAAGCTGCCAGAACAGAGAAAAGGTGTTAGAACAGAGAAAAGGTGCTGAGATAGAGCAAGGTGGGTGGAACAGAGAAAAGGTGCTAGAACAGAGAAAATTGCTGGAACAGAGAAAAAGTGCTAGGACAGAGCAAAGGTACTGGAACAGAAAAAAGGTTCTGGGACAGAGCAAAGGTTCTGGGATAGAGCAAAGGTTCTGGGACAGAGCACAGGTGGTGGAACAGAGTAAGAGTGCTGGGACAGAGCAAAGATGATGGGACAGAGATAAGGTGCTGGGACAGATCAAAGATGCTGGGACACAAAAAAGGTGCTGGGACAGAGCAAGGTTACCGGGACAGAGCAAAGGAGAAAACACAACCAACATTTGACTGGAGCTATTAGTAGACACTCTTTGGTGGATGTTGGAGTAAGCAGCGGAGCGTGTATGAGAGTGTCATGAACGCGGTGATGACGGATTTAGAAAAACTGAGTCTTTGACTGCCGAACATGGAGAACTCTTCTTCTTACTAGGATAGAAGTGACCAGACTAGGACGACGATATCTTTCAGTCAGGACAGGACTTTGGACGATGTCTTTCAGTCAGGACAGGACTTTGGACGATGTCTTTCAGTCAGGACAGGACTTTGGACGATATCTTTCAGTCAGGACAGGACTTTGGACGATGTCTTTCAGTCAGGACAGGACTTTGGACGATGTCTTTCAGTCAGGACAGGACTTTGGACGATGTCTTTCAGTCAGGACAGGACTTTGGACGATGTTTTTCAGTCAGGACAGGACTTTGGACGATGTCTTTCAGTCAGGACAGGACTTTGGACGATATCTTTCAGTCAGGACAGGACTTTGGACGATGTCTTTCAGTCAGGACAGGACTTTGGACGATATCTTTCAGTCAGGACAGGACTTTGGACGATGTTTTTCAGTCAGGACAGGACTTTGGACGATGTCTTTCAGTCAGGACAGGACTTTGGACGATATCTTTCAGTCAGGACAGGACTTTGGACGATGTCTTTCAGTCAGGACAGGACTTTGGACGATGTCTTTCAGTCAGGACAGGACTTTGGACGATATCTTTCAGTCAGTCTAGGACTTGGACGCTGACTTCATTTAGTCTAGGACTTGGACGCTGACTTCATTTAGTCTAGGATTTGGACGCTATGTTATCTTGTCCACCAAGTAGAATTATTACATCCATAAAACATATTAACTTGGCCGATATGTAAAATTCTTATATTTTTAACAAATTAACTGAATGTAGAAAATAAATGGAGATTGTTGTGACTTTCAGAGAAATATGAAAGAGGATCTGAGAGAAATGTGACAGAGGATCTGAGAGAAATGTGACAGAGGACTTGAGAGAAATGTGACAGAGGATCTGAGAGAAATGTGACAGAGGATCTGAGAGAAATGTGACAGAGGATCTGAGAGAAATGTGACAGAGGATCTGAGAGAAATGTAACAGAGGATCTGAGAGAAATGTGACAGAGGATCTGAGAGAAATGTAACAGAGGATCTGAGAGAAATGTGACAGATGATCTGATAGAAATGTGGCAGAGGATCTGAGAGAAATGTGACCTTGCTGAATTTATTTCTTGAAAATATTTTTAAAACCCTAGACAAGAGTCATGTAAATCTAGAACAAAAGACTTGAACCATTAGAGGAAAATGATTCACATCTGCATCCAGCAATGAAACAAAGCATCCAAACAAGAGCACAATATCACCATTTAATGAAGTATCACATACATAAATCCAATATTGAATTTGCATGAAAGCAAGAATTTTGCCTCTCTTACAGGTATTGCCTCTCTTACAGGTGTTGCCTCTCTTACAGGTGTTGCCTCTCTTACAGGTCAGTTGTCTGCCATCCATGCTCAGGCTGCAGCTGCCACAGGTCATCTCCCAGAGAAACCAGATCACTGCATCACCAGCTACTACACCAGCCCCAAGTGTACTGACCACCCGGACGGTTATGGTTGCGAGTGTGGGCCTGGCTTCCACTGGAATACACACAAGTGCATGTGTGAGTGAAGGCCACGCATATATTCACTTACATGTGTGAGTGTAGGCCACGCATATATTCACTTACATGTGTGAGTGTAGGCCACGCATATATTCACTTACATGTGTGAGTGTAGGCCACGCATATATTCACTTAGATATGTCAGTGTTCATTCATTCATTTGCATGTCCCTTGCGGAACTTTGCCTCCCAAACAGCACTCCTGTAGGCCTCTCGGTTGTGAGCAAGATGGCCTGCTGCTGTTGCATCCATTTCCAGATCGTCAACGATGTCTTGCAGCCATCTTCGTCTTGGTCCTCCTCTTTTTCTTTTTCCCATTATGTATCCTTCCAATACGGTCTTCTCTAAATTATCATGACGTTTAATGTATCCAAAATATTTCAGTTTTCTCTCTTTAATCCTCTTCACTAGCCAGCCTTCTTCAATATTAAGCTCTTGTAGTATAGATATATTTGTTCTTTTTTGTGTCCATGATATTTGGAGAACTCTTCTGTAGCATTTACATTCAAAGGCATTTATGTGTTTCTCAGCTGTTTTGTTAAGTGTCCAGGTCTCACAGGCATATGTTGCTATGGGAAAGATGCATGCCCTTAAAAATCTTATTTTTGTGGTTCTGTCTGCTCCTCTCCACAGATTCTTTAGTTGTTTTACTTTCTGAAGAGCGATAGATGTCCTCCTTTTAATTTCCCTCATTGTATCTCCATTATTAGTTAGTAGCGATCCAAGATATCCAAAACTCTCCACTTCTTCCAGTTTTTCCTCATTGATACATATTTCAGTTGCCTTGTTTGTTTTGTCAGTTGTCATCACTTTAGTTTTCTTTGCATTAAGATAGAGGTTCTGCTCTTCGCTGTTCTTGCAGACTGACATAATTAGTTTTTCCATTCCTTTTTGTGTTGTGGACAGCAATACTGTGTCATCAGCATATCTAATCTCTGGTATTTCATAACCTCCAACTGTTATGGCATCGTAATATTCTTTGTCTACATCTTCTCTAACATTCCTCATTATATGTTCAGTATACAAGTTAAATAAGTAGGGTGACAATATGCACCCCTGACGGACCCCTTGTTTTATGTCAGTGTAGGCCACATATATATTCACTCACATGTGTGAGTGTAAGCCACATATACATTTACTTACATGTATGTGTGTTTATCTAGACAACAAATATATTCATTTAAAATATGTATATGTGTAAATCACAGATAAATTCACTCACATATGTGAATGTATGTGTGTAGACAAGAAATGCATTCACTTACGTTTGTGGATTTATTTTTGTAGGCAAAAATGTATTTACTTACACGTGTGAGTGTTTTGTGTAGGCCACGCATATATTCACTTACATGTGTGAGTGTTTTGTGTAGGCCACGCATATATTCACTTACATGTGTGAGTGTTTTGTGTAGGCCACGCATATATTCACTTACATGTGTGAGTGTTTTGTGTAGGCCACGCATATATTCACCTGCACGAGTGTTTCCTTCAAAATCAAATCTCAGTTTCCAGATGGAAAAGTTTGTTAATATGGAAGAAGATGAACTGTAGGTCTTTATTCAGTTATTTGATGGATTGATTGAATTCATATTTTCCTGGCAAAAATAACTAATGAAGAATGTATGAGAAGAGCTGGAGAAACAAAAAAAAAATCTTGTCAAAAAGATAAGAGAGAAAACGTACTTTCATAGGACATGCAATGAGAAGGGGATTGAAAATATTATAACAACAGGAAAAATAGAAGGAAGAAGATGAAGAGGAAGACCAAGAGAAATGATACTGGACAATCTGACGGGATGGTGTGAAAGGAGATCACCAAATGAGCTGATGGCCTGCATGAAGTATCGTGTACTCTTGAGAAGCATAATAGCCAACGCCAGTCGGCACGGCACCTAATGCTGATGATGATGAACACTTGTCCATTTTTCAAAAAGTTGAAGAACCTTGGGTAAGCACAGAGTCTTGTGTAAGCACACAGTTTTGAGCAGACACAAAGTTTTATGCAGCACAAAGTTTTGGGTAGGCATAAAGTTTTAAGTAAGCACAAAATCTTGTGTAGACACAAAGTCTTTCATAGGCACAAAGTGTTGAGTAGACACAAAGTCTTGTGTAAGACGCAAAGTGTTGAGTAGACACAAAGTTCTAGGTAAGTAGGAAGTTCTGATGTGGGAAGAAAGATAAGAAAAAAATGTTTCAATTTTTACATTTTTCTGCCGGGAAATAATGACTGAAACCAGAATGACAACCAAGATATCTTGATTTTTCTACCTTCCTGACAACTCTCACCTCGCCTACCCAACAGTACTTGCTCCGCCCACCTGACAACTTCTGTCCCGCCCAACTAACATTCCCTGATCCGCCCACTTGGCAATTCCTGTCCCACACTCCTGACATATGGGCAAATATGAGAAGATAAAACATATTTATTCCTGAGTGGAGATAACATACAACATGTATTCCTGAGTGAAGATAACATAAAACATATTTATATCTAGGTGAAGATAACATAAAACATATATTCCTGGCGTAAAGAAAATATAAAACATATTTATACTTGAGTGAAGATACTATAAAACATATATTTCTGGCGTGAAGATAATATAAAGCATATTTATTCCTGGCGTGAAGATAACATAAAACATATTTACTCCTGAGTGAAAATAACATAAAACATATATTTCTGGCACGAAGATAACATAAAACATATTTACTCCTGAGTGAAAATAACATAAAACATATATTTCTGGCACGAAGATAATATAAAACATATTTATTCCTGGCGTGAAGATATGTCTGCGTTAGTACTAATAAAAGAGTGTGGAATTTGATGTTTTGTTCTTGAGTTTCAGTGATATAAACGCAGGAGTTTGAGATCGATATAAAAGATTTATCGATCACTAAAACACAGACTTCGGTACATGCAGCATTTCATGACGTGGCTGCCACGCACGTACAAAAGCGTCAAGTTTTGTTTTTTTTGTCTAGTTCAGTCTAGTTTTTATTTCAGTATCGTGCTGCATCTAATATTAGTTCTCTCTCTCTCTCTCTCTCTCTCTCTCTCTCTCTCTCTAGCTATCTATCTATGTATCTTACTCACTCTCCTTTTCTTTCCATCTCTCCTTCTCTCTTTGTCTCTCCTCTTCTCTTTATGAATTCGATTATATAAAAAGCTCTGTCCTGGAAGGTAAAGCTTTTCTAATACTCAATTAAGTTTACAGAGAAAACGCACAAAATGACCGTAGTTTCCAGTGTAAAAGGGACTGACATTTAGGCGCTCTTGTAAGCTGGCAAGGAATGTACAACTTCATAGCCCTACTGATGCTGCTGAAGTTCTTAAGTGAAATTTTCAGCTACAACAGCTACATACAGCTATATACAGCTACAACAGCTACATACAGCTGCATTACAGCCAGCCAAATATATCCGTGCTCACAGCTAACATGCCTGGGTTTTATCGATTTGACTCACAGACTACAGTGTGACTTTGGTGATTTCTCTCTTCTAATTTTAACTAGTTTCCATTGTTCTGAAACATCTTTGAGGATGTGACAGACTACATCGTGGCTTTGGTGCTTTCTCTCTTCTAGTTTTAACTAGTTTCCATTGTTCTGAAACATCTTTGAGGATGTGGCAGACTACAACGTGGCTTTGGTGCTTTCTCTCTTCTAGTTTTAACTAGTTTCCATTGTTCTGAAACATCTTTGAGGACTTCTTCATTCATTTTTCTATTTGTCAGGGATATTTACTGAATCTTTCTCCAAAACCACATCTTTGATGTCACCAATTTCTTTGTCATCTTTTCCTTGACTGTCCTAGTTTCACAACAATATAGCACTCATCATAGCAATGTGGGCTACACATAGCAATGTACTAGTCTTGTCTTCAATTTTACAGACTTCATAACAAAATTGGTTTGCCTTACCTTTTCGTGATCTATTTCATTTGTGCACTTTACCATCAGTTGTTATAGTTGTTTTATCAGTTGTTATAGTTGTTTCATCAGTTGTTATAGTTGTTTCATCAGTTGTTATAGTTGTTTTATCAGTTGTTATAGTTGTTCTGAGGTAAATGAATTTGTTTACTTGTGTCAGTGTCTTCTAGTCTGAGTGGATGCTGCACTTATAGTTGCCTTTTTATAGTTGCTTTTTTATAGTTGCCTTTTTTATAGTTGCTTTTTTTATAGTTGCCTTTTTTATAGTTGCTCTTTTTATATTGGGAAAGAAAGATAAACGCAGCAGAAATGTGGATCTACAGGAAAGTAGGTCAATTATCATAGAGAATGAGGAGAACAAACGCACAAATATTAGAACAGCCACAAGTGCAAATACAAGAAGGCTGGCTAGTAAAGAAGATTGAGCACAGAAAACTTAAATATTTTGGACACATTAAACGTCATGATAATTTATAGAAGACAGTCTTGGAAGGGTATATAATTGGAAAAAGAAAGAATGGAAGACCAAGGTGAAGAAGACTGCAAGACATCGTTGATAATCTGTGAAAGGATATATCAGTAACAGGCCATCTTGCTTACAACCGAAGTGGCTACAGGAGAGCTGTTAGGGAGGCAATGTTCCGAAAGGGACGTGCAAATGACTGACTGACTGATTGACTGATTAATAAGTGCAACATGACCTTCTGAAAGAAATTCACGTAAAAAAATGTTGTGGCCACATCAAAGGGAAAAATAATAAGCTGAAAACCAGACTAGAAGGAGAGGAGGAAGAAAAAAGAGCGAGATGAAGAAGAAATACGACTACGGGCAGTACGCAGCCTGGCTGAGTGCACAAGAAAAGCGAAAGAGCGAGTAAACTGGATGTTCATTACTGCCACTTGATTAATCTGTGTATATACTTTGATAAAATCAGTGGTGTAGCCACGAGAACAGAGGCAAATATGATTTTCTGGTAACAGCCATCAGATAGTGTCACGCTGATGACAGAGGCCGCCTAGCGCTTGAGAACCGCTACAATGAGGAATATGTAACGCCGGAACAATATTCTTTGAACTCGCTATTCGGCTATACCTAACATTCCCGTCTTCCACGGTCAGAATCCCTCTGCACTAAGTTCATCTCCTTTCTCACTTGTAACACATAGTTCAGAACCTCCTCACAGCTTCAGATTACAACCCCTCTACTCCAACTATAATCACCTATTCCATCTTCTCCCAGCTAGGCTTCCATTGTATCAATCTTTCTTGTATCCACAGTCCCCCCTCCCCCTCATGATTTACGACCTGTCTATCACACATCACAAGTCTCCAGTTAAACATTCTCTACACTCCACCACCACACTTCTGAGGACAGCTTCTTACAAGTCACATCTTCTTACAAGTCACAACTTCTTACAAGTCACAGCTTCTTACAAGTCACAGCTTCTTACAGGTCACAGCCTCTTACAAGTCACAATTTCTTACAAGTCACAACTTCTTACAAGTCACAGCTTCTTACAGATCACAGCTTCTTACAGGTCACAGCCTCTTACAAGTCACAACTTCTTACAAGTCACAGTTTCTTACAAGTCACAGCTTCTTACAGGTCACAGCCTCTTACAAGTCACAACTTCTTACAAGTCACAGCTTCTTACAAGTCACAGCTAAGTTCTCCAACCATTTTATTTTATTTAATTTTAATTTTTTAAAAAATTTTTTTGCAAAGAATTCATGTGAATTTATATTTTGCCTCCTCTCTCTATTTCTTAGTCCTGTGTGATTTTTGTATGATTAAGGCTCACGCCGAAACGTCACAACTTTGTGCTCGTTAAGTAATAAAGCTGTTCTTACTTTTTTTTCCACTTTATACATTCGTTACTTCCAACCACCATACCGAAGGCGGCACATGATGATGATGATATTATCACTGTTTCTGTCTTCTTGTTGTTTAGCTAAAACCTCTTTTATTGCTCTCTTCAATAATCTTATTATTATACTTGTTCACCAGTTTCTCCAAACTGCTTTCACTTTCTGCTATTAGAACAGTGTGACCTACATATCTTAGGTTATTTATATTATGTCTTACTATTAGAACAGTATCACCCACATATCTCAGGTTATTTATATTATGTCACCCATATATCTCAGGTTATTTATATTATGTCACCCACATATCTCAGGTTATTTATATTATGCCACCCCTATATCTCAGGTCATTTATATTATGTCCTCCTATTAGAACAGTGTGACTCACATATCTCAGGTTATTTATATTATGGTCTCCTATTAGAACAGTGTCACACATATCTCAGGTCATTTATATTACGGTCTGCTATTTTTTTTCTGTCACATTTTAAATTTCTGCCATGTTTTCACTGCATAATGAGAATAGATCTGGAGACAGTACACATCCCTGTCTTGATGTTTTCACTGAATAATGAAAACACATCAGGTGATAGTACACCGGCATCAAGTGGAATGAATTCAAGAACAATGCAGAGATAAGACAGATGACTGAACAACAACCAGTCTCACGGGTGATCAGGAAAAGGAGATGGACATATGTTGGCCACTTGATGAGAAGAAATGAGCAGAGAATCCCAAAACAAGCTATCAAGTGGAACACAACAGGCCGAAGAAAAAGGGGCAGACCGCGTGAAACTCTGAAGAGAACATTATTAAGAGAGGCCAAGTTAACAGGCATAAAATCCTTTGTTGAGGTTGAAAGACTCGCCGAAGACAGGAAATATTGGCGAACTACTTTGCGAGCCCTATGTGACGTCTAACGGCACGGGAAGGATATAAGATAAGATAAGATAGTACACACCCCTGTCTTGATGTTTTCACTGAATAATGAAAACATATTAAAAATAAAGATTATTCATTCATTCATTCATTCTTTTCTCTTCCCTCTATTAGTCTCTATCGGTCTCTCTCCCCCTCTTCTTTACGACAACAACAACAACAAAGCAACGACAACAACAACAAGGAAACAACAACGAAAGCAACAACAACAACAGCAACGAAACAACAACAAAAGCAACAATAACAACGCCGACAGTAAAAGTAGCAAATAAACATTGACAAGAACAGCAAAAAATGTTGACATGAATTCCACATCAAAAAGAACAGTCAAAATGTCCAGTACTAACATCTTTGTCTCTCCGCTCCCAGCGTCCGCCATCGACTCGAGGTTCGAGTTCCGGTCTGGAGAACCTATTCGCTACGCACTTCTCTTGGGGAAGTCGTTTCCTACACTGAGAGCTTTCACAATCGCATTTTGGATCAACATCACAGATCCCAAACATGCTGGCACCATCTTGTCCTACAAACATGGCGCACATGTCAACTGGCTTCGGATAATGAGTGGGCCAACCTTGAACTTTCAAATTCTTGGACATCGCAAGAACACGGACATAGAGTTGAAGAGAGAGATCTGGTATCATATAGCTTTGACCTGGAACTCTGCAAGTAAAGATCTTCTCTCTCTCTACCTCTTATATTTCTCTGCTTGTTTCTGTGGTACAACTTGGACTTTCATAATTACACAAATCTTATCGTGTGTTATATTTACCATTATGTTTCTTTAAGTATTTGAAACTTAAAGTTTTCTTATTTCAGATTTACAGACATATATTTTTTATATTATAGATTTATACACCTAGTTTACTATTTGTCATATATGTAAGTCCTACATTTTAAAACATTGATTCTTTCATATTATTTGATGACGTGTTATATTATAGTATGTGCTTACATCTGTAATTTAATGTAACTGTAATCTATTGTATCTATATCAGTATAGACACGAGGGTCAGTAAGAAAGTAACCTCAATTTTTATTTAAATAAACTGTAAAAATACGACAGAAAATTCCTCCCACTTTCCAGTGTCAGTCTCATTCTCTGTGTAGTTCTGTATTATCCACCATTCTTAATGTAGGTCTGTAGTATCCACCATTCTTAATGTAGTTCTGTAGTCTCCACCATTCTTAATGTAGGTATGTAGTCTCCACCATTCTTAATGTAGGTATGTAGTCCCCGCCATTCTTTATGTAGGTCTGTAGTCCCCACCATTCTTAATGTAGGTATGTAATCTCCACCATTCTTAATGTAGATCTGTAGTTTCCACCATTCTTAATGTAGGTATGTAATCTCCACCATTCTTAATGTAGATCTGTAGTCTCCACCATTCTTAATGTAGGTATGAAGTCTCCACCATTCTTAATGTAGGTTTGTAGTCCCTACCATTCTTAATGTAGGTATGTAGTCCCCACCATTCTTAATGTAGGTCTGTAGTCTCCACCATTCTTAATGTAGGTATGTAGTCCCTACCATTCTTAATGTAGATCTGTAGTCTCCACCATTCTTAATGTAGGTCTGTAGTCCCCACCATTCTTAATGTAGGTATGTAGTCTCCACCATTCTTAATGTAGGTTTGTAGTCCCTACCATTCTTAATGTAGGTCTGTAGTCCCCACCATTCTTAATGTAGATCTGTAGTCTCCACCATTCTTAATGTAGGTCTGTAGTCCCCACCATTCTTAATGTAGGTATGTGGTCCCCACCATTCTTAATGTAGGTATGTAGTCTCCATCATTCTTAATGTAGGTCTGTAGTCTCCACCATTCTTAATGTAGGTATGAAGTCTCCACCATTCTTAATGTAGATCTGTAGTCTCCACCATTCTTAATGTAGGTCTGTAGTCCCCACCATTCTTAATGTAGGTATGTAGTCTCCACCATTCTTAATGTAGGTTTGTAGTCCCTACCATTCTTAATGTAGGTCTGTAGTCCCCACCATTCTTAATGTAGATCTGTAGTCTCCACCATTCTTAATGTAGGTCTGTAGTCCCCACCATTCTTAATGTAGGTATGTGGTCCCCACCATTCTTAATGTAGGTATGTAGTCTCCATCATTCTTAATGTAGGTCTGTAGTCTCCACCATTCTTAATGTAGGTATGAAGTCTCCACCATTCTTAATGTAGGTATGAAGTCTCCACCATTCTTAATGTAGGTATGTAGTCTCCACCATTCTTAATGTAGGTATGAAGTCTCCACCATTCTTAATGTAGGTCTGTAGTCCCCACCATTCTTAATGTAGGTCTGTAGTCCCCACCATTCTTAATGTAGGTCTGTGGTCCCCACCATTCTTAATGTAGGTCTGTAGTCCCCACCATTCTTAATGTAGGTCTGTGGTCCCCACCATTCTTAATGTAGGTCTGTAGTCCCCACCATTCTTAATGTAGGTATGTAGTCTCCACCATTCTTAATGTAGGTATGTAGTCCCCACCATTCTTAATGTAGGTCTGTGGTCCCCACCATTCTTAATGTAGGTCTGTGGTCCCCACTATTCTTAATGTAGGTCTGCGGTCCCCACCATGCTTAATGAAGGTCTGCCACGGCTCCACTAATGCCCAGAGAGAAGACAAGAATACGACTGACCTTGTAGCCAAGTGTACGTGGTCGTTTTAGTCTCTTCTTTCGTACTGATCTCCCCCCACCCTCCCCCACCCAGCACCTTTTTAAATGTTCAAACATACGATAATCACGTGGTGCGAGGTCAAGTGAATACGTCAGACAAGCAAACCGGGGCCTTTTGACCCGATTGCAGGTTTCACAAAGTTGTCAGTCAGATCACAAGTTGTCAGTCAGATCACAAGTTGTCAGTCAGATCACAAAGTTTCAGTCAGATCACAAGTTGTCAGTCAGATCACAAACTTGTCAGTCAGATCACAAGTTGTCAGTCAGATCACAAGTTGTCAGTCAGATCACAAGCTGTCAGTCAGATCACAGTATGCTCCGCTCTTGATTGTGGTTCTTCTGGACTTGTAATGTTCGAGGACTCGTCCTTTACACTCCCAGAAGAGCGTGAGCATTAGTTTTCCAGCTGACGGAGTTGTACGGAACCTCTTTAATGTCTTTCGATGAAAAAATGCCATCACTCCTTCCTGGCCCACATTGTCTCCAGCTGGAAGTGATGTATCCAACATTCATCTCCGGGGACTGTGCGCTGAGAAAAATCATATCCTTCATCTTCAAAACGTCGTAAAAGAATTTCACAAACATCCTCACGAGGCTCTTTCCTGTCGGGAGTGAATTGTTTTGATACCCACCTGGCCGAGGCTTTTCAGTACTGCAGCAGTTCGTGAATTATGTGGTGCGGCGAGCCAAGACTAATGTTAAGTTTCCCAGCCATCTCATCGAGTGTTACCTGCAGTTTTCACTGTATCATTTGTTCCACTTCATCGCTAGCGTCAGGTTTATTCGCAGTGTGAGGTCGGCTAGAGCGAGCTCAGTCACCATATTGGACATCCCACTTTTAAACTCCCTGTGTCATTTTGCAACGGCGTTCTGAAAAGTGGTTTTACGAGTTCTACCTTAAGTTCTTCCAAGACTTAAGCTAAGTTCCAGTTTTCATTTTTTATTATTTCTTTTACAAAAATTTCATGTGAATCTATACTTTCTCCCGTCTGTCTGATTCTTTGTCCCGTCTGTCTGATTCTTTGTCCTGTTTGTCTGATTCTTTGTCCTGTTTGTCTGATTCTTTGTTCTGTTTGTCTGATTCTTTGTCCCGTTTGTCTGATTCTTTGTCCTGTTTGTCTAATTCTTTGTCCTGTTTGTCTGATTATTTGTCCTGTTTGTCTGATTCTTTGTCCTGTCTGTCTGATTCTTTGTCCTGTTTGTCTGATTCTTTGTCCTGTTTGTCTGATTCTTTGTCCTGTTTGTCTAATTCTTTGTCCTGTTTGTCTGATTATTTGTCCTGTTTGTCTGATTCTTTGTCCTGTTTGTCTGATTCTTTATCCCGTTTGTCTGATTTTTTTGTCCTGTTTGTCTGATTCTTTGTCCTGTTTGTCTGATTCTTTGTCCTGTTTGTCTAATTCTTTGTCCTGTTTGTCTGATTATTTGTCCTGTTTGTCTAATTCTTTGTCCTGTCTGTCTGATTCTTTGTCCTGTTTGTCTGATTCTTTGTCCTGTTTGTCTGATTCTTTGTCCTGTTTGTCTAATTCTTTGTCCTGTTTGTCTGATTCTTTGTCCTGTTTGTCTGATTCTTTGTCCTGTTTGTCTGATTCTTTGTCCTGTTTGTCTAATTCTTTGTCCTGTTTGTCTGATTCTTTGTCCTGTTTGTCTGATTCTTTGTCCTGTTTGTCTGATTCTTTGTCCCGTTTGTCTAATTCTTTGTCCTGTTTGTGTTTGTATGAAGAAGGCTGGCGCCGAAAAGTCATATTGTTGTAAGCGTTAAGTAATAAAGCTGCTCCTACTTTTTTCCTAGTTTATACATTCTGGTATCACAGCTTTACTGCAGTGCTTCGTGTATAGTTGTATACTTATACACTAATTATTGTGTGTTACTACACTTAATATTCTTCAAGAAACCATATTTCTGTTGCTTCTAGTGATCTTCGCATTGATCTGTTGATTGGTCGCGACTCATTTCTTCCAAAGTGTAGGACAGGCTCAGTGTAGGACAGGCTCAATGTAGGACAGGCTCAGTGTAGGACAGGCTCAGTGTAGGACAGGCTCAGTGTAGGACAGGCTCAGTGTAGGACTCTCTTTCTGATGTTCAGTGACACAAGATGTTCCTCATTTATTTTGAAAAATGTTTTGGCTGAGCATATTTTATTCTTGATATCAGAGGTGTGCATCTCCAACTGCTGACCTCTTATTTCCAAGATGGTCAAAATGTCTCCGCACACGATATTTCCAGAGAGAGACGGTATATCTGTACCACAGCTGTCTAATACTCGATTTAGATTTTTACAAGCAAAATTAAGTTACTTCTTGAGAGCGGCCTCGTCTAGACAGACAGACAGACAGATAATTATATATATATATATATATATAGATGTATCATCTGCAGCAATATTTTATATATAAATCTGTATGTCTATAGCAATATGTCATATATAACTACGTCTGCATATCTGTAGCACTATCTGACATCTGTAATGTATTGTTGTACTTTAACACTTCTCTTGTGCAGCTGGCCAGTGGGTGCTTTACATCAATGGCGTCCCTACACGTGGTGGCTCATTTAGAAATCAACAAGGGCACATCCAGTCTGGTGGAGAGTTTGTGCTAGGTCAGAGTTCAAGGTCAGATGTTGAGTTTGACAGCAAGCTAGGCTTGAATGGTGACCTCTCACATTTGAATATCTGGAAATACGTAATGACAGCAGCGCAGGTGAGAACATGGGCGGTAACTCGTCACAACTCTTGTTATGCTGTTGTTTTTAGGACTGGACGTTTCTTAGCAATCATCATCATCATCATCATCGTCATCATCAAAATCATCATCATCATCATCATCATCGTCATCATCATCGTCATCGTCATCGTCATCATCATCATCATCATCATCATCGTCATCGTCATTATCATCATCATCATCATCATCGTCATCGTCATCATCATCATCATCATCATCGTCATCATCATCATCATCACCATCTCCTTTCAGAATCTGAGTCAGTAACCACTTTGGCCCGGGAACTTTCTCTCTTTCAAGATTGAGATTTTTCGGTTCTTTAATTATACAAACATTGTCTGTCTGTCTGTCTGTTTGTCTCTCTGTCTGTCTTTTGTCTGTTTGTCTGTCTGTCTATTTGTTTGTCTGTCTCTCTGTTTGTCTGTCTGTCTCTCTGTCTGACTGTCTGTCTGTCTGTTTCCCCCTTCCACACCCCCCCCCCCTCTCTCTCTCTCTCTCTCTCTCTCTCTCTGGTTTTCAGCCTTCTCAAGTAAGCAGGACCTGGAGGATTTATTTCTGGAAGTTTTCTCTCTCTTATTTAGCTCCCCAAGATATGGACAGAAAAAAAGCTAAACCTACGAACCTCTCAGATCACATTTTCTATTCTGAATTACACAAACAAAGCAACCTGTGATTACACTCATAAAGTTCACATGAGAGTGAAGTGTGAAATGTTTGTATGAGAGTGAAGTGTGAAATGTTTGCATGAGAGTGAAGTGTTAAATGTTTGTATGAATGTGAAATTTCACAACGAACTTTTCTCTCCATAGTTTTAGAGATAGCAACAAGAATTTGAATTCTGACATAAAACATCAGAATTTATCTCACAATGAATGCAACAAAATTGATCTCACAACGAATGCAACAAAATTGATCTCACAATGAATGCAACAAAATTGATCTCACAATGAATGCAACAAAATTGATCTCACAGTGACTGTAACAAAAGAATGTTGATGACTTACTGATGTAGACGTAAATATGGGAAGAGAGAAAAAAAAACGGAAACATATCATATATTTCATGTCTTCATTTCAAGCGTAGGTGTAGCAGAAACTGTTGTGTCATGCCCTGCGAATAGACATTTATCTCTTCAGAGAAGGTTTTCATCAAGTTTACATCAAGTTTGCATCAAGTTTACGTCAAGTTTACATCAAGTTTGCATCAAGTTTACATCTATGTCAACTGGGAATCTCTAGTTAGAGAAGAAAAAGTAAACATATTACTATGTCATAGAGACACAAAAAGAACATAGTGTTAGCTGCCTCAGAGACAGATAGAGAACATAGTGTTAGCTGCCATAGAGAAACATAGAGAACATAATATTAGCTGCCATAGAGACACATAGAGAACATAGTGTTAGCTGCCACAGAGACACATAGAGAACATAATATTAGTTGTCATAGAGACACAAAAAGAACATAGTGTTAGCTGCCATAGAGACACATAGAGAACATAATATTAGCTGCCATAGAGACACATAGAGAACATAATATTAGCTGCCATGGAGACATATAGAGAAAATAATATTAGCTGCCATAGAGACACATAGATGACATAATATTAGCTGCCATAGAGACATAGAGAACATAATATTAGCTGCCATAGAGACACATAGAGAACATAATATTAGCTGCCATAGAGACACATAGAAAACATAGAGACACATAGAGAATTTAGTGTTAGCTGCCATAGAGAACATAGTGTTAGCTGCCATAGAGACACATAGCGAACATAGAGACACATAGAAAACATAGAGACACATAGAAAACATAGTGTTAGCTGCCATAGAGACACATAGAGAACATAGAGACACATAGAAAACATAGAGACACATAGAAAACATAGTATTAGCTGCCATAGAGACACATAGAGAACATAGAGACACATAACAACATAGAGACAAATAGAAAACATAGAGACACATAGAAAACATTTATGCCATTTATGCTTTACGAACACTACCAGAAAGAGCTTTAGAAGTACAGAAAGATCTCTACTTATGCTTCATTGATTACACCAAGGCATTTGACAAAGTGAAACATAATGAAATTATAAAAATGCTTGAAGACATCAATATAGACGGCAAAGACCTGATGACTGTAAAACACCTATACTGGCAGCAAGAAGCAGTAGTTCGTGTTGAAAATAGAATAGGAAAATATCAACCTATAAAACAATGGGTGCGACAAGGATGTGTACTATTTCCAGACCTTTTTCCTCTGTATAGCGAGAATATTCTAAGAACAATCATCACAGAACCAGGCATAAAAATTGGAGGATACAATATTAACAACCTTCGGTATGCCGACGACACAGTACTGATAGCTGAGAACCAACAAGACCTGCAAAATCTCTTGGATAAAGTCGCCAAAGAAAGTGAACAGAAAGGCCTTACTTTGAACATCAAAAAGACAGAGACTATGGTTATATCTAAGAAACAGAATCCACCAGCATGCAGTATTAAATTAAACGGAACTATTCTAAAGCAGGTGCAGAAATTCAAATACCTTGGAGCAGTAATAACTTCAGATGGGAAATGCAGAACAGAAATTAGGAACAGAATAGGCCAAGCAAAGATTGCATTTCAGAGAATGAAAGAAACATATTATCCAACACATCCTTATCAATGAATGTTATAAAACGAGTCCTAAAATGCTATATTGAACCTATCTTATTATATGGAAGTGAATCATGGACAATAGGCAAGTCTGCACACAAAAAAATTGGAAGCAGCAGAAATGTGGTTTATTAGAAGAATGTTGCGAATCCTCTGGACAGCAAAAATAACTAATGAAGAATGTATGAGAAGACCTGGAGAGACAAAAAATCTTTAAAAAAAAAATAAGAGAGAGACAATGTACTTTCATAGGACATACAATGAGAAGAGGGGGCATTGAAAATATTATAACAACAAGAAATATAGAAGGAAGAAGATCAAGAGGACACAATAATTGGTGTATAAGTATACAACTATACACTAAGCACTGCAGTAAAGCTGTGATACCAGAATGTATAAAATCGGAAAAAAAGTAGGAGCAGCTTTATTACTTAACGATTACATCGTTAAGTAATAAAGCTGCTCCTACTTTTTTTCCGATTTTATACATTCTGAAGATCAAGAGGAAGACCAAGAGAAATGATACTGGACAGTCTGACGGGATGGTGTGAGAGGAGATCATCAACTGAACTGATGGCCTGCATGAATGATCGTGTACTCTGGAGAAGCATAATAGCCAACGCCAGTCGGCACGGCACATGATAATGATGATAAAAAACATAGAGACACATAGAAAACATAGTGACACATAGAAAACATAGAGACACATAGAAAACATAGAGATACATAGATAGAAAACATAGAGATACATAGAAAACATAGTGTTAGCTGCCATAGAGACACATAGAGAATATAGAGACAAATAGAGAACATAGTGACACATAGAAAAAATAGTGTTAGCTGCCATAGAGAAACATAGAAAACATAGAGACACATAGAAAACATAGAGACACATAGAAAACGTAGAGACACATAGAAAACATATTGTTAGCTGCCATAGAGAACATAGAGACAACTATGTATCATAGAGAACATAGAGATATATAGAAAACATAGAGACACATAGAAAACATAGAGACACAGAGAAAACAGAGACAAATAGAAAACATAGAGACATATAGAGAACATAGAGACACCTACGTATCATAGAAAACATAGAGGCACATAAAAACATAGTGACGCATAGAAAACATAGAGACACATAGAAAACATAGAGACACGAAGAAAACATAGAGACACATAGAAAACATAGAGACACATAGAGAACATAGAGACACCTACGTATCATAGAAAACATAGAGACACATAAAAAATATAGAGACACATATAGAACATAGAGACACATAGAGAACATAGAGACATCTAAGTATCATATAAAACATAGAGACACATAGAAAACATACAGACACATAGAGAACATAGTGTTACCTGCCAAAGAGACACATAGAGAACATAGTGACACATAGAAAACATACTGTTAGCTACCATAGAGACACATAGAGAACATAGTGACACATAGAAAACATAGTGTTAGCTGCCATAGAGAAACATAGAAAACATAGAGACACATAGAAAACATAGAGACACATAGAAAACATATTGTTAGCTGCCATAGAGACAACTAAGTATCATAGAGAACATAGAGACACATAGAAAACATAGAGACGCATAGAAAACATAGAGACACATAGAAAACATAGAGACACAGAGAAAACATAGAGACACATAGAAAACATAGAAAACATAGAGAACATAGAGACACTTACGTATCATAGAAAACATAGAGACACATAAAAAACATAGAGACACATAGAGAACATAGAGACACAGAGAGAACATAGAGACACATAGAGAACATAGTGTTAGCTGCCATAGAGACACATAGAGAACATAGTGTTAGCTGCCATAGAGACACAGAACATAGTGTTAGCTGCCATAGAGACACATAGAGAACATAGTGACACATAGAAAACATGCTGTTAGCTGTCATAGAGACACATAGAGATCATAATTACACATAGAAAACATAGTTTTAGCTGCCATATAGACACATAGAAAATATAGAGACATGGAGAAAACATAGAGACACATAGAAAACATAGAGACACCTACGTATCATAGAAAAGATAGAGACACATAGAAAACATAGAGACACATAGAGAACATAGTGTTAGCTGCCATAGAGGCACATAGAGAACATAGTGTTAGCTGCCATAGAGACACATAGAGAACATAGTGTTAGCTGCCATAGAGACACATAGAGAACATATTGTTAGCTGCCATAGAGACACATAGAGAACATAGTGTTAGCTGCCATAGAGACACATAGAGAACACAGACATCTCTCTCTCTCTGAACCTTAAGTGCCCAGGGCACATGGGGCTTCCGCAAGGGTTTTCCACAAATGCCTGTCTTTCGCCTTTTTTTCTGCTCTTGCCCAGGTGAGTCCTCTATTGCTCAACATCCTTTCTGTTGTTCTTCTCCATGTCTCTTTTGGTCTACCCTTACTTCTGCTCCCCTGTGGTGTCCATCTTAGTGCTATTTTTGGTAGTGAGTTGTCAGTCATTCGGAGCACATGTCCCAACCATCGCCAGCGTCTTTCCTCAATAATTGTTGTCAGTGGTTTCATCTGCATTTCTGCCAATAAGATGTTATTTCTTATGGTGTTTGGCCAAAATATTTTTTTAATTCTACGTAAACATTTAGTCTGGAAAGAATTCAACTTGTTTTCTATGGTTTTGGTGATTTTCCAGCATTCACTTCCATAGAGTAGTACACTTAGAACATTACTCTTAAATATCCTGATTTTCATATTTATGCTTAGTTTATTTGATTTCCATATATTCTGTAGCATTGCAAAAGCCTGGTTTGCTCTAGTAAGTCTGCTGTTGATGTCCTCTGTGCTGTCTCCATTTTCTACTACTCTGCTGCCAAGGTATACAAATTCGTTGACCTCCTCCACTAACTTGTTATCTACTCTGAGTACATTTCTGTTGTTCACATTTTGCTTCATTAACTTTGTCTTTCCTACATTGATCTTTAGTCCTATGTTGTTTGCATTCTGGGTTAACTTGTTTATTTTATCTTGCATATCTTTGTGACTGCTTGATAATAGACAAATG
Source organism: Achatina immaculata (assembly GCA_009760885.1). Lineage (NCBI taxonomy): Eukaryota > Metazoa > Mollusca > Gastropoda > Stylommatophora > Achatinidae > Lissachatina > Lissachatina immaculata. Next base: position 1,824,684 of record CM019719.1, read on the forward strand.
TCGTCCGCAAAGTCAAGGTCCTCCAGCACTGTGTTAAGGGTCCATTGTAATCCTCTGCGTTTGTCTGATGTTGCCTCCTTCATTAACCAGTCTACTGCCAAGATAAATAATGTTGGTGATAGTACACATCCCTGTTTCACTCCTGTTTGTACCCTAAAGCTGCATAAACATAAACAGAACATAGAGACACATAGAGAACTTTGTGTTAGCTGCCATAGAGACACATAGAGAACATAGAAACAAATAAAGAATATAGTGTTAGCTGCCATAGAGACACATAGAGAACATAGAGACACATAGAGAGCATTGAGACATATAGAGAACATAGTGTTAGCTGCCATAGAGACACATAGTCAACATAGAGACACATAGACAACATAGAGACACATAGAAAACATAGAGACACATAGAGAACATAGAGACACATAGAGAACATAGAGACACATAGAGAACAGAGTGTTAGCTGCCATAGAGACACATAGAGAACATAGTGTTAGCTGCCATAGAGACACACAGAGAACATAGTGTTAGCTGCCATAGAGACACAGAGAACATAGTGTTAGCTGCCATAGAGACACATAGAGATCACAGAGAACAAAGGGTCACATAGAGAACATAGAGACACATAGAGAACATAGTGTTAGCTGCCATAGAGACACATAGAGATCATAAAAACATAGAGACACATAGAGAACATAGAGACACATAGAGATCATGGAGACACATGAAGAACATAGAGACACATAGAGACACATAGAGAACATAGAGACGCATAGAGAAAATAGAGACACATAGAGATCATACAGAACATAGAGACAGATATAGACACATAGAGAACATAGAGACACATAGAGAACATAGAGACACATAGAGAACATAGGGACATATAGAGAACATAGGGACACATAGAGAAGCATAGATATCATAGAGTACATAGAAACACATAGAAAACATAGAGACACATAGAGACACATAGAGAACATAGAAACACATAGAAAACTTAGAGACATATAGAGAACATAAAGACACATAGATAACACAGAGACACATAGAGAACATAGAGATAAATAGAGAACATAGAGACACATAGAGAAAATAGAGACATACAGAGAAACATAGAGACACATGGAGACACATAGATACACATAGAAAACTTAGAGACACATAGAGAACACAGAGACACATAGAGAACATAAATACATATAGAGAACATAGAGACACATAGAGAAAATAAGACATATAGAGACACATAGAGAAAATAGAGACATATAGAGAAACATAGAGGCACATGGAGACACATAGAGACACAGAGAAACATAGAGATAAATAGATAAAATAGAGAAAATAGAGACACAGAGAGAAAATAGAGACATATAGAGACACATAGAGACACATGGAGACACATATAGACCCAAATAGAACACAGAGACACATAGAGAACATAGAGAACATAGAGACATAAAGAAAACATTCTATGTTCTATAGAGAACATAGACACTTAGCACTCATAACGTCCTCGACGCTAGAATCTCCCTGGTCAGGCTCAGGTTACCTTGCCTTTCCTTACCCAGCTACCAAAGTCAGGTACCCTTTTCTAGAGATAGTATGACTGGAATGTCTCTCTGAACTTCGTCTCTAGTCACAAGAACCCTAAGTACTTTACTACGCATGTGTGTGTGTGTGTGTGTGTGGGTATGTGTATGTGTGTGGTGTGATTTAGAGAGAATGTTTGCAGGTCTAGATGAACCTTGCCATGTTTATTCTTTCAATCTTCCCACCAGATCAAGATGATCAACAATTCTTGTACCTTCATGTACTGTGGCACCGCGGTCCAGTGGGTGCAGTTCAGATCTGGGACTCGTGGCGCTGTCAAGATGAGGTGGCCGTCTGGAATATTCAGTTAGTCAATATTCAATTTTTCCCACATTCAGTCAGTCAGTCAGTCATCTGGAATATTCAGTTAGTTAATATTCATTTTTCCCACATTCAGTCAGTCAGTCAGTCATCTGGAATATTCAGTTAGTTAATATTCATTTTTCCCACATTCAGTCAGTCAGTCAGTCATCTGGAATATTCAGTTAGTTAATATTCATTTTTCCCACATTCAGTCAGTCAGTCAGTCATCTGGAATATTCAGTTAGTCAATATTCAATTTTTCCCACATTCAGTCAGTCAGTCAGTCATCTGGAATATTCAGTTAGTCAATATTCAATTTTTCCACATTCAGTCAGTCAGTCAGTCATCTGGAATATTCAGTTAGTTAATATTCATTTTTCCCACATTCAGTCAGTCAGTCAGTCATCTGGAATATTCAGTTAGTTAATATTCATTTTTCCCACATTCAGTCAGTCAGTCAGTCATCTGGAATATTCAGTTAGTTAATATTCATTTTTCCCACATTCAGTCAGTCAGTCAGTCATCTGGAATATTCAGTTAGTCAATATTCAATTTTTCCCACATTCAGTCAGTCAGTCAGTCATCTGGAATATTCAGTTAGTCAATATTCAATTTTTCCACATTCAGTCAGTCAGTCAGTCATCTGGAATATTCAGTTAGTCAATATTCAATTTTTCCCACATTCAGTTAATCAGTCAGTCAGTCATCTGGAATATTCAGTTAGTCAATATTCAATTTTCCCACATTCAGTTAGTTAGTCAGTCAGTCAGTCATCTGGAATATTCAGTTAGTTAGTCAGTCAGTCAGTCAGTCATCTGGAATATTCAGTTAGTCAATATTCATTTTTCCCACATTCAGTCAGTCAATCATCTGGAATATTCAGCAAGTTTGTCAGTAAGTCACTCAGTCATCTGGAATATTCAGTTAGTTTGTCAGTCAGTCAGTTAATCAGTCATCTGGAATATTCAGTTAGTTTATCGGTCAGTCAATTAGTCATTATTCATTGTTCCCACATTCAGTCAGTCATCATAGTTTCCGTGTTGATTTTGACAGTTTGATGGTTATTATATAATGTTTTTATTTTTTCCTTTTTTATTCTTACTGTTGTAGTTAACTGTTGTATGTTGTATGGTGTATGGTTTGGATCATTATCATCGTAATGTAACATTTAAGCGTAATATTCTGTTACATCCATGTAATGTAATATTTAAATGTAATCTTTTTTTACATCCACATAATGTATCATTTAAGTGTAATATTATTTTACATCCACAGATTGTAACATTTAAGTATAATCTTCTCTTACATCCATATAATGTAACATCTAAGTGTAATCTTCTCTTATATCCACAGAATGTAATATCTGGGTGTAATCTTCTCTTATATCCACATAATGTAACATTTAAGTATAATCTTCTCTTACATCCACATAATGTAACATTTCGGTGTAATCTTCTCTTACATCCACATAATGTACATTTATGTGTAATCTTTTCTTATATCTATGTAATGTAATATCAAAGTGTTACCTTCTCTTACATCCACATAATGTAACATCTATGTGTAATCTTCTCTTACATCCACATAATGTAACATGTAAGTGTAATCTTCTCTTACATTCACATAATGTAACGTGTAAGTGTAATATTCTCTTACATCCACATAATGTGACATCTAAGTATAATCTTCTCTTACGTCCACATAATGTAACATCTAAGTGCAATCTTCTCTTACATCCACATAATGTAACATCTAAGTATAATCTTCTCTTACATCCACATAATGTAACATCTAAGTGTAATCTTCTCTTACATCCACATAATGTAACATGTAAGTGTAATCTTCTCTTACATCCACATAATGTAACATGTAAGTGTAATCTTCTCTTACATCCACATAATGTAACATGTAAGTGTAATCTTCTCTTACAGCAAGTAAGTGTTTTAACTCTGTGGTCTCAGCTTCCTCGTGTAACAAGTTTTGTAGTGACGTCATCGGTGAGTCACATCAAGGGCAGCCATTAACTTTTGTTCTTTTCGTTGTTTCATGATCTTTATGTTGTTTTATGTTTTTTTGTTGTTTCATGTTCTTTTGTTGTTTTATGTTTTTTGTTGTTTCATGTTCTTTTGTTGTTTTATGCTTTGTTTTGTTGTTTCAAGTTCTTTTTATTGTTTTATGTTATTTTTGTTGTTTTATGTTCTCTTGTTGTTTTATGGTCTTTTGTTGTTTTATGTTCTTTTGTTGTTTCATGTTCTTTTTGTTGCTTTATGTTCTTTTGTTGTTTCATGTTCTTTTTGTTGTTTCATGTTATTTTTGTTGTTTCATGTTCTTTTGTTGTTTTATGCTCTTTATGTTCTATGAGTTCTTACATTTTGTGTGGAGACTGTTTTGTTCTGCAGTTTCTTGCATTATGTGATAGAATATTGTGTATGTTAGACTGTCTTATATGTTACACTGTCTTATATGTTATACTGTCTTATGTGTTAGACTGTCTTATATTTTAGACTGCTTTATATATTAAACTGTCCTGTATGTTTGACTGTCTTATATGTTAGAATGTTCTGTATGTTAGAATGTCCTCTATGTTAGACTGTCCTATATGTTAGACCGTCTTATGTGTTAGACTGTCTTATATGTTAGACTGTCTTATATTTTAGACTGCCTTATATATTAAACTGTCCTGTATATTAGACTGTCTTATGTGTTAGACTATCCTGTATGTTAGTGCTGTATGAAATGAATTAATTCTTATGGTTAATTATTTGTATTGAATTTTTCAAGAGACTGAACTGACAGGTGTTCAAACTGTAGGGAATGGGGAACACTAGCTATCATTATATACTGTCCAAAAAAAGAAACGCATAACTACTGATGACCCAATTTTAGCCGTAACTTTGATATTCTATAGCTTTTTAAATTGATTGAATAAAATTTTCAAATTGCACATAATAATACCTAAGGGTTTAAACACTCACTTGACAGTCTCTAGCATCTGTGTGACCAGAATTTGTTAGTCCCAGGGGTTCTCAAGTTAGTATGGTGTGTGGCCTCCGCTTGCATCGATCAGAGACTGGCATCTCCTTGGCATAGATGCAATCAGATGTCTGATGTGCGCCTGTGGGATGGCTGCCCACTCTTCCTGGAGTGCCTGCCACAGATCACGACGACTGGCTGAAGAAACGTTTCGGCGACAAACACGTCTTTGCAGCTCATCCCATAGGTGCTCGATCAGATTCATGTCTGGAGACAGGGATGGCCAGGGAAGGGTGAGAATGTTGTTGGCAGCCAGGAACTGTGTGGTGAACCCCACTGGCGTTCTCCTGTTGAAACACAGACCTTTGCGCAGCTAAAAATGGAAGGACATGGGGGTCAAAGAATTTTATTGACGTATCGTTGCGCATTCAAGCCTCCTTCAATCTGCACCAATGGACTCCTTCCGTTGAAACTGATCATTCCCATACCATTACACCCCCACCACCGTGCGGCAGAGCTTCATCAACGCAATTTTGGGCAAAACCTTCATTTGGCCTACGGTAGACCCTTCTCCGCATATCATGGCGGTGCAACAAAAAGAAAGACTCGTCACTAAACCAAACACGTCTCCATTGATTGTCAGTTGTCCAGGGCCGGTGCTGGTTGGCCCAAACAAGTCGATTTTGGCGATGGCATCTCGTTAAGACAGGACCTCGGTGAGGTCGTCGTGCCACCAGTCCAGCTTCATACAGTCTATTCCTGACAGTTTGATCAGACACACGACGTCCTGCAAGCAATGACAGGGCACTTGAGGAAGCTGTTATAAACCTGTTTCTAAGGTGATGAACCAGAATAAAGCGATCATCACCTGCTGCTGTTGCCACCCTGGGTGGTCCACTGCGGTGCCGGTATTCAGCTGAGCCAGTGGCTTGGAAACGGTGCCAAAGTCGACTGAAGGTACTCTGCTGCAGGTTTAAGTGCCTGGCAACCTGACTTTGACTTTCACCTGCTTGCAGGCGACCAATAGAAATGTTTCGTAAATTTTGCGATAGATGCACCATAATTGTCTGCTTGAAAATTAACTGAATTTGTTTGTGTAACCTCATTCTTTTATAGGGTTACATTTGCGTGGAAGTGAGTTGTGCTCACCACAAAAATCACAACTTTTCCATACACGCAGCGTGAGTTATGGTTAAAAAAAAATGCGAGATTAGCAAGGGCAGCTACTACATTCTGACTATTCACAAAAATAGCAAAATCCACGCTAAATCATGGAGTTGATATCTTGGTGACAATTTTTGGTTTGGTTTGAGATACCTCCGAAAAAAAAAATTGTCATAACATATAAAAAAATGAAGCTTATATAAGCTATGCGTTTCTTTTTTTTTGGACAGTATATTATTGAGACAGCTTCCAGTAATCAAGTATGCAGCTTACATAATCATATGCACACAGCTTACATAATCATATGCACACAGTTTACATCATTACATGTATACAGCTACATAATTACATGTATCTTACATTTTTCATATTACATCCTTCCCATGCCGTTAAACGTCACATAGGGCCCGCATGGTAGTTCGTCAAGATGTCAGTTACATGTATACAGCTTATATAATACATGAATACACCTTACATAATTACATTATACAGCTTACACAATCACATTTATACAGTTTACATAATAACATGTATATAGGAATCACGTGTATACAAAAAAAGTGTATTTATAGACATATGTGTTCAACATGTATGTTTGTTATGTAATCTGATGATGACAATGTAAATTTACAGAAATATTAGTAACTCTCTTAGTCTATAACTCTCTTAATTTGTAACTCTGTCAGTTTGTAACTGTCTTTTTACGTTAAGCTAAGTCTGTGTATCTGCAGTTCCATCATGCCAGACAAGCCTTGTAAAGTATATGATAATTTCCATGTGCCAGGTGCCCAGTGCAAGCAAGAAACCAAAGAAAATATCAAGTGGTCTCGTGAGAGGGCCCAGCAGAATATTAGTGTGCCTTGCCCCATGATGCCTAACTACGGGACAAATACAACAGCTCCACGTAAGTCTTGATAATACCAAGCTATAGGACCAATACAACAACTTAACTTAAGTCTTGAAGAATCAATACAACAACTCCATGTAAGTCTTGAAGAATCAATACAACAGCTTAAATTAAGTCTTGAAGAATCAGTACAACTCCATGTAAGTTTTGAAGAATCAATACAACAACTTAACTTAAGTCTTGAAGAATCAGTACAACTCCATGTAAGTCTCGAAGAATCAATACAACAACAACTGTGCACAAATCATTAAGAATCAGTGCAACAAATATATGTAAGCAAGGAAGAATCAACACAAGAGCAGTATGTAAGCAATGAAAATTCAATACAACACCTATATGTAAGAATTGAAACACTAATACAACACCTATATGTAAGCAATGAAACACTAATACAACACCTATATGTAAGAATTGAAACACTAATACAACACCTATATGTAAGAATTGAAACACTAATACAACGCCTATATGTAAGAATTGAAACACTAATACAACACCTATATGTAAGCAATGAAACACTAATACAACACCTATATGTAAACAATGAAACACTAATACAACACCTATATGTAAGAATTGAAACACTAATACAACACCTATATGTAAGCAATGAAACACTAATACAACACCTATATGTAAACAATGAAACACTAATACAACACATATATGTAAACAATGAAACACTAATACAACACCTATATGTAAGAATTGAAACACTAATACAACACCTATATGTAAGCAATGAAACACTAATACAACACCTATATGTAAGAATTGAAACACTAATACAACACCTATATGTAAGCAATGAAACACTAATACAACACCTATATGTAAGAATTGAAACACTAATACAACACCTATATGTAAACAATGAAACACTAATACAACACCTATATGTAAGAATTGAAACACTAATACAACACCTATATGTAAACAATGAAACACTAATACAACACCTATATGTAAACAATGAAACACTAATACAACACCTATATGTAAGCAATGAAACACTAATACAACACCTATATGTAAGAATTGAAACACTAATACAACACCTATATGTAAGAATTGAAACACTAATACAACACCTATATGTAAGCAATGATACACTAATACAACACCTATATGTAAACAATGAAACACTAATACAACACCTATATGTAAGCAATGAAACACTAATACAACACCTATATGTAAACAATGAAACACTAATACAACACCTATATGTAAGAATTGAAACACTAATACAACACCTATATGTAAACAATGAAACACTAATACAACACCTATATGTAAGCAATGAAACACTAATACAACACCTATATGTAAACAATGAAACACTAATACAACACCTATATGTAAACAATGAAACACTAATACAACACCTATATGTAAACAATGAAACACTAATACAACACCTATATGTAAACAATGAAACACTAATACAACACCTATATGTAAACAATGAAACACTAATACAACACCTATATGTAAGAATTGAAACACTAATACAACACCTATATGTAAGCAATGAAACACTAATACAACACCTATATGTAAACAATGAAACACTAATACAACACCTATATGTAAACAATGATACACTAATACAACACCTATATGTAAACAATGATACACTAATACAACACCTATATGTAAACAATGATACACTAATACAACACCTATATGTAAACAATGAAACACTAATACAACACCTATATGTAAGCAATGAAACACTAATACAACAACAGAACATGAGTAAATAAGTAAACAATGAGTCATTTCTCAGGTACATCTCTGTTACTTCTGTCATATCTCTGAAGTACATATCTGCCATATTTCTGAAATACATATCTGCCATATCCCTGAAGTACATATCTGCCATATCTCTGAAGTACATATTTCCCACATCTCTGAAGCGCATATCTGCTATATCTCAGTCTAATGCCGTATATATAATGAGAACATTGATGGAGAGATCAATAGAAGTAAATATGGAGCTATACTTATGCTGCTTCATAGACTACTGTAAAGCATTCGATAAAGTGAGACACACAGAAATTATAAGAATGCTGGAAGATATCAACATAGATGGGAAAGATCTGAAACTCATCAAAAACATATATTGGCAGCAATCAGCAGCAATGAAGGTTGAGAACCAAATAGGAGCATTCCAAGACATAAAATTGGAAGCGAGACAAGGATGTGTTCTATCTCCTGACCTCTTCTCCTCGTACAGCAAAAACATAATGAGAAATATAGAGAGCTTGCCAGGAATATCAATTGGCGGGTATAACCTTAACAACTTAAGATATGCAGACGACACAATTCTGATTGCTAAAAGTGAAGGGGAGCTACAGGCTCTTCTGGATGTCATGGTTCATGAAAGTAAAAATAAAGGTCTCAGCTTGAACAAAAAGAAGACTGAAGTGACGGTCATCTGAAAGAAAAGAATACCACCAAAATTAACATTACCGTTGATGGCACAGAACTGAAACAAGTTGATAGATTGAAGTACAACTATGGGAAATGTTACAGTGAAATAAAAATCAGACGTGCTCAGGCCAAGTCAGCATTCCAGAAAATGAGAAACATCTTGTGCAACAGATCCATATCAATGGAAACAAGATTCCGAGTACTTAAATGTTACATCGAGGCAATTTTTTTATGGGTGTGAAGCATGGTCCATGAATAAGAGAGCACAGCGAGAAATGGAGGCCATGGAAATGTGGTTCATAAGAAGGATGTTGAAGGTACCATGGACAGCCAAGAAAACCAATGAAGAAGTCTTAAGAGAGGCTAGAGTTAAAAGGCAAATTACAGCAAAGATCAGGGGCAGGCAAGCGAGATTTATAGGACATTTCCTGAGAAGAGGAAAATTGGAACACATTGTTGCAAGTGGAAAAACTCTTTATCATATATTATCTATTTTTCTACCACATCTCTGCCAAGCCTCTGATATATTTCTGTCACAGTTATGTTTACTTGTTAACATTTATTCTCCTGTCTATAATGTTAATCTTTGTATCAGTTTTACTTATTAGTTTGTCAAATATCTGTTGCAGAATTTGGTTGATGAAAAGAAGATAAATTAATATAATTTGTTCTTATATTCATTCCCTGAGGAAAAGATAATATCAAGCTAGATCTTATGTTGACGCCAGTTTAGATTCTCTGTAACTCCAACTACAATAAAAGTAAATATTTCTTACTGCTCTCTCCCCTCCACCCCTCTTCCCTTTCAGCCCTGTGAACTCCATAAAAGATAAATATTTTCTTATCTTCTCCATGTTTTGCTATCATATCATGTGAACTCCATAAAAGATAAATATTTTTTTTATCTTCTCCATGTTTTGCTATCAGATCATGTGAACTCCATAAAAGATAAATATTTTCTTATCTTCTCCATGTTTTGCTATCAGATCATGTGAACTCCATAAAAGATAAATATTTTCTTATCTTCTGCAGGTTTTGCTATCAGGTCATGTGAACTAGATAAAGCAGACAATGACGGTGCTTGGGGAGAACCTTATGTGGATGACTGTATTTCTAAAGATCTTCTGGAGTTAAAGAAGAAGGTACATTGACATGAACATGACATAAATCTCACAACTAGTAACATTTTTGTACCTGAGCCATATACTTCTATACGTAAACTGAAAATACAACAAAATGAACATCCTGAAAATTAAACATCCAAAAGTTCTTCACTGCTGGCCTGACGAGTGGAAGACTCCACACCTGACCTTATGTTTGACCTCATGTTTGACCTCAGGTGGTGGGTTGTAGTCAAAACGAAGGTACACAACAGACAAAGTATTCAGTGTTCCCAAGGGAAAATAATGACATCTGACCTGGTACCATGTTCACTGGTAATAATGAACAAGGTGATGACTTTGGGACCATTTTCAGTGGTAATAATGAACAATTCGATAACTTTGGGACCATGTTCATGTTTGATGTGTGAGAGTTAGCTGGTCCATGTTTGATGTCTGAGTGTTAGCTGGTCCATGTTTGATGTTTCATAGTTAGCTGGTCAATGTTTGATGTTTCATAGTTAGCTGGTTCATGTTTGATATGTGAGAGTTAGCTGGTTCATGTTTGATGTTTTAGCTGGTCCATGTTTGATGTTTGAGAGTTAGCTGGTCCATGTTTGATGTTTGAGAGTTAGCTGATCCATGTTTGATATTAGAGAGTTAGCTTGTTCATGTTTGATGGTTCAGAGTTAGCTGGTCCATGTCTGATATCTGAGAGTTATCTGGTCCATGTTTGATGTTTGAGAGTTATCTGGTTCGTGTTTGATTTTTGAGAGTTAGCTGGTCCATGTTTGATGTGAGAGCCATTTGTTCCATATTTGATGTATGAGAGCTAGCTGGTACATGTTTGATGTGAGAATCATTTGGTCCATGTTTGATAGGAATTGATTCTACTTGCCAGTTCCTAAAGTGTGAAAGTGGCGCTGTGAATGAAATCGATGTTCTGAGGCTGGCAGACCATCTCCTGAAGCACACAGAAGAAAATGTCTACTTGAACCCAATAGACATTGCTACAGTCATCGACATGCTGACTATCCTGGTCAAGACACAGGTTAGTGTTAGTGGTCTGTAGCAATGAGCTCTGTGCTGGAACATGATTGTGGTTATAAAAGATAAAGTGATGTTAGTGACAACACTTTGTTATAGTAATTATTTCACAGCAACGCCGCCCGGCAACCCTAGTCGCATTTCCGCATTTTCTTAGTTTCACCCCACGCACGGCAGCTGAAGAATCTCTCCAGCAGCGGTAGATGAGCTACCAAACATGACTCTCATCTACTCGACATGTCTGGTTTTCAGGCGCCAGATACTCGCCTTCGCCCCTTCTCCTGTCAGTTTAAACAGTTCTGTCATGAGAAGGCCAGGAGCTGGACTTGACTGTCAGAGGCTATTGAGACGCACGCCTTGGAGACATTTAATTGGAGTGGAGAGCATATCCTCCACCCCACCTCCGGCTATAACAGTCCTTAGAACCTTTAAATGCGTCTAATTTGTTTTCTGTTTCTTTGTTTCTTTACTCATAAATAAGGGCAGATATTACATTTATTTGAAGAATCTTAAATTTGTTTTTGTGCTTATAACTTTTGATTGCTATTTTTTTTAAAGGTTTTTAAAGGCCAATGCTGCTTTTACAACTATAACTTCTTTTCTGGTGTCACCATCCTGGTCTATGTAGCTGCCAAGGTATGCAAATTGGTTTGTTTCTTCAACAGGTGTTCCTCATAATTATAGATTTTCCTTCTTGAATGGGAAAGTTCATTATTTTCATTTTGTCCTTGTTAATTTCAAGTCCTATTTTACTAGCCGATGAAGACAGGGTATCTGTTTTTTTCTTTCATCAAATTGTCACTGATAAGAATTATGTCATTTGCAAAAATCAAGACCTTCTAGTTGAGTCCCATGTACCCAGTCAATGCCTGTTTTACCTGTGCAACATTTCTTCATTATGAAGTCTATGGCAATTCCACAAAGCAAGGGAGATAATATTCATCCTTGTTTCAGTTTCAGTCTGGAACCATTGCTCATTCCCTCTTCTGTGACTAATTAGCAAGATTTTTCCACCACATTTACAACGCTGCCGCCTGTATAATACTACAAACCATTACCTGTTCGATGTTCCAGCTCTCAAAAATGTCAGAATTATCTTTTCCCTTCAGCACCTCACAAATTTAACATCTGGAACTAGAAACACATGGAGACGCATCTGCAGGTACCAGAGCATGGCATCTTGTTCAAAGACAGGAGTCCACAAGTTACTGACTGTTTAACAACACAAAACACTTATATTGTGCTCAGAGATAATAGTCAACAAGTTACTGACTGTTTAACAACACAAAACACTTGTATCGTGCTCAGAGATAATAGTCAACAAGTTACTGACTGTTTAACAACACAAAACACTTGTATCGTGCTCAGAGATAATAGTCAACAAGTTACTGACTGTTTAACAACACAAAACACTTGTATCGTGCTCAGAGATAATAGTCAGCAAGTTACTGACTGTTTAACAACACAAAACACTTGTATCGTGCTCAGAGATAATAGTCAACAAGTTACTGACTGTTTAACAACACAAAACACTTGTATTGTGCTCAGAGATAATAGTCAACAAGTTACTGACTGTTTAACAACACAAAACACTTGTATTGTGCTCAGAGATAACAGTCAGCAAGTTACTGACTGTTTAACAACACAAAACACTTATATTGTGCTCAGAGATAATAGTCAACAATTTACTGACTGTTTAACAACACAAAACACTTATATTGTGCTCAGAGATAATAGTCAGCAAGTTACTGACTGTTTAACAACACAAAACACTTGTATTGTGCTCAGAGACAAAGAGTCCACAAGTAATTGGACCAGTACATAAAAGAAGTTATGAGAATTGCTCCTGAAGTTTGTTTTCTGTATTCTACCGTGACATTTATCAGTAAAATCACCGAGTAGCTTGATCCTGACTCCTCCACACTCTAGCACACAATTTTGCAAAGTTCTCTTCAGCCATCACAAATGATTTTAGCTGTAGCTGTATACTAAATGTTGGAGATGAACACATTACTTTATCATTATTGTTGTGTGCTGAATATTGGAGGTGAACATGTTACTTTATCATTATTTATGCCTGACTCTGATGCTGCATTCAGCTGCAGACTGCACAAATGTTCCTCTACAGACGTGTCTCTCTTCCAGGGAATAGCCCCCAGAACAGTGACCTGGCGCTCTGTGGGAGAGACATATGCAACAACTAATGAAATATATCCTACCTTCCAACAGACAAAAACATTCTGTGAGGTGAGGAAGTTCATGAGATAGAAGTATCGTTGTAGCTTTATAAGATGGAGATGTTCATGTTGATGACTGGAATTGGCAAGTATCTTTTTTTTTTTAATAATCACATTTTCAGTGATTGCAGGATCTATTAGCATCATGTGCATGTAATAGCCCATCCTGCCTCTTGTCTGGTCAGCCACTTGTGGCACATTAACTGAGATGATGGAACAAGAACCTGAAATCAACAATTGTAAAATGACCTGTGTGAGAAAAGATGATTGTAAATCTTCACACATTCTCTCTTTCTTTCTTTCATTCTTTCTTTCTTTATTTCTTTCTTCTTCCTCTCTTTCTTCTTCTTATCATTATTATTATTATTACATGCCATACCAGATAGCATGGGGATCATGATTCTTGTGTTGTCCTTGAATTAATTCAGATACTTTTCTTTCTCCCTGCCACCTGCTTAGTCCACTAAAATATTTTTCTCTTGGTCTTCCTCTCTTTTTCCCTTGAATTTTCCAGTCATTACTAGGTTCTCCAACTTCTGTCTTCTCATGATATGTCTGAGTTCTCCAACTTCTGTCTTCTTATGATATGTCTGAGTTCTCCAACTTCTGTCTTCTCATGATATGTCTGAGTTCTCCAACTTCTGTCTTCTCATGATATGTCTGATTTCTCCAACTTCTGTCTTCTCATGACATGTCTGAGTTCTCCAACTTCTGTCTTCTCATGATATGTCTGATTTCTCCAACTTCTGTCTTCTCATGATATGTCTGATTTCTCCAACTTCTGTCTTCTCATGATATGTCTGAGTTCTCCAACTTCTTTCTTCTCATGATATGTCTGAGTTCTCCAACTTCTGTCTTCTCATGATATGTCTGAGAAATTTTGACTATCTTTTTTCTCATCATTTTAACTAGTTTTGATTGCTCTGAAACTTATCTAAGAACCTCTTCATTTGTTTTTCTGTCTGTCCAGAATATTTGTTGTATCTTTCTCCAAAACCACATCTCTGTTGGTTCCAAGTTCTTTGTCATTTTATTGTTAGACAGTAAACAGTTGATAATATCAGTTTCACAACAGTGCAGTACTATTTCTCTTGATTTTGTTTTTATCTAAAATGCTTAGTTTTTCCTGGCTTCTCACAAAATTAGAGAATAATTTAGACCTACCTCATTCTTTGTGAAAGAAATGCAAGAACAAAACAAACATCTTTAATGAAGAAACTTGTTGCAGTACATCTTCACACATTTTTATTGAAGAAACTTGTTGCAGTACATCTTCACGCAGTTTAATGTTCTTGTGGGTTCACCAGCTCCTCATCAATATTGTCAACAACTTGCTGGCGCCACGTAACGAGGCTGGATGGAATGCTACAACTCCTTCAGGGACAGAGGGTGATCAACTTTTGCAGGTGATGCGTAATTTTTCTGATGTGATAAGTCGATCCCTGGACTACCACATCAAAGACGGGCTCGTGGACTTCAAGGAGGCCAAGCTGAAGATTATCCGTGACTATGTCGGTAAGTAATCTTAGCCATCTGTTCTGTTATAAAAGAATATATTGGCAGGTGAACTTAGCTGTGTGTTTTAATTGTGCAAGTTTGGTTTATTTAGTTTTATTTGTTCTCTACTCTTAAGTAACACACTTTTTAAACAACATCCAAGAAGACTTTACACATGGATATCACCTGATGGGAAAACAAAGAATCAGATAGATTACATTTTAGTGCAAAGAAGGTGGAGATCAAGTATAACATCAGCAAAAACTTTACCAGGTGCTGATTGTGACACGGACCATGAGTTATTAATAGCAGATATGATGATAAAGATAAAAAAGACAGTTATGGAATCAAGACCACTCTGCTTTGATCTTACAAATATACCAGACCAATACGGTACAGAAGTGAAGAACCATTTCAAGATACTGATGGCAGTACAGGACGAGATGACACCAGAAGGCAGTCCAACAGGCACAGCAAGGTCAGTGGACAACATGGGAGGAAGTCCTGCAGAGATCACTAACATGGGAGGAAGTCCTGCAGAGATCACTAACATGGAATGACATCTGGAAAATGGCACCCTTGAAACTTAGCTTCATCATCAGAGCTACTTATGACCTTCTGCCTACAGGTTCCAACCTATACAAATGGGGTGTATCAGAAGACACAAAGTGCCCTCTCTGTAACAAAAGGCAAACATTGGAACATGTGCTGTCAGCGTGCAGAGTATCATTAGGTCAAGGACACTACACCTGGTGGCACACCAGAGTGCTGCAGGAACTAGTAGCCATTGTAGACAGGGCAAAAGATAAAACAAATAAAACAAATAATAGGAAAAGAGCTGAAGTCTCACCTAAATACTTCATAGGGTCTGATTCGACATCGAATATTGAAATCAGGGACAGTCCCTTACCATCACTGCTAAATGGTGGAAATGACTGAGATGTGATAGCGGACCTTCCAAGAAGAAGAGAATACCCGACTGCCATCAAGAACACAGGAATGCAACTGAACATTGTTGTGTACTCCATAGAAAAACAGGAATTAATAATGATAAAAACAGGATTTAATAATGATCGAGCTTACGGTTCCGTACGAAACAAGAATAGAGGAGCAGCATCTATTTAAATATGAGAGTACACTGATCTGGTCAAGCAACTGAGACAGGGGGCAGGAGTCAATGCAAAAGTGATAGCTGTAGAAACGGGAGTGAGAGGATTCGTAGCAACATTAGCATATGACCTATGTAAGGAAATGGGCATAAAGGAACAAGCAAGAGCAAGGGCATTGAATAGCCTTTCAGAAACAGCAGAAAAGGCCTCGTGCTGGCTGTGGAGTACACGAAACAAGCATTGAGAACATAAATAATTTTGTTTGTCACAACCAATACCAGTTCTACGTAGCTAAATTGCTAAAGACACTTTAAAGTGCAGTGTCAACTGGAAGATCATGGGTTCAATCCTGGGGCAAAAAAAAAAAAGCAACAAATCACAAGACGTCTGGGAGTCATGACCCAGAGAGACCCACCCCCTTGGAGTGTCAGGAGTTTAACAGGGCCGAAACACTTGTCTGGGGGGGGGGGTTACATCCTCTGATGATCTGAAGGAGTTGTGTTGTTGTTCCGCTCTCTGTAGTAGAAAGTTTCCTGCATATGAATTGGCTACACAGGGCAGAGATATCTTAATAACAGCAGCTAAAGACATGGTTCCAGTAAATAAAGCACACAAGAATGGATGGATTACACAAGGCACATTAGAACTAATAAAACAATGCAGAGAAATGAAGATGAAATGGAAAGTGACAAATAACAACAAAGAGGAATATAAATCTTTAACAAAAGAAGTAAGAAGAAACATAAGAAAAGACAAAAAAACAATACATACAAGACTGTTGTGAAAGAATAGAAGGACATCAAAGAAATGAAGACATTGATGAGAAATGTTACACCTAAGCTAAATGTAACTTGTGATGAGATAGAGGAAATTCTAGAAAGATGGAAGGAATATTGCAGAGGAATGTATGAAACAACCGACCGTGAAAGCTGAAATCAACAGCGTGAATTATTATGGAGGAGAAAGAACCCAAACTGACAATAGAAGAAATTTTATAGGCAATAAAGAATCTGAAAAACGGTAAATCGCCAGGATATGTTGAGATAACAGCTGAACTTATTAAAGCAGGAGGAAAGGAATGTGCAAGAATCTATCATGCACTATGTAAAAAGATATGGCATTCAGGTATTTGGCCAAAAGAATGGAAAAGAACTGTATTCATACCACTGCCAAAAAAAGGTAACCTGAAATTGTACACAAACTACAGAACTGTTGCCCTGATTAGTCATGCCAGTAAAATTCTGTTAAAAATCATAGTGGGTAGACTTTGTAAGAAAATAAAAGAAGAAGTCAATATGGTCCAAGCTGGTTTCAGGCAAGGAAGAGGATCAAGAGATCATATATTCAGTATAAGATTAATAATAGGGAAATGCAGAGAATTCAGTGTGAATCTATATTTATACTTTATAGACAATTCAAAGGCATTTGATTGTGTACAACACCAGAAACTTTGAGAAATAATGGAAAAAATGGGATTTCCAACACATTTGATACAGTTAATATCATTGATGTATCTAGACCAACAGGCAGCAGTAAGAATAAATGGTGAAACAATAACTTGGTTTGACATAAAACAAGGGGTCTGTCAGGGGTGCATATTGTCGCCTTACTTATTTAACTTGTATGTTGAAAATATAATGAGGAATGTTAGAGAAGATGTAGACAAAAAACATTATGATGCCATAAAAATTGGAGGTTATGAAATACCAGAGATTAGATATGCTGATGATACAGTATTACCGTTCACAACACAAAAGGAATGGAAAAACTAATTATGTCAGTCAATAAGAATAGTGAAAAGCAAAACCTCTATCTTAATGTGAAGAAAACTAAATTGATGACAACTGACAAAACAATTAAGGCAGCTGAAATATGTATCAATGAGGAAAAATTGGAAGAGGTGGAGAGTTTTGAATATCTTGTATCACTACTAAATAATAATAGAAATACAATGATGAAAATTAAAAGGAGGACATCTATCACTCTCCAAAAAATAAAACAACTAAAGAATCTGTGGAAAGGAACAGATAGAACTACAAAAATAAGATTTTTAAGGGCATACATCTTTCCAATCAAAACATATGCCTGTGAGACCTGGACACTTAACAAAATAGCTGAGAAACACATAAATGCCTTTGAATGTAAATGCTACAGAAAAGTTCTTCAAATATCATGGACACAAAAAAGAACAAATATATCCATACTACATGAACTTAATATTGAGGAAGGCTGGCTAGTAAAGAGAATTAAACAAAGAAAATTTAAATATTTTTTGACATATTAAATGTCATGATAATCAGAGAAAACTGTCTTGAAAGGGTACATAATGGGAAATAGAAAGAGAGGAAGACCAAGGCGAAGATGGCTGCAAGACATCGTTGATGATCTGCAAATGGATGCATCAGCAGCAAGACATCTTGCTTACAACCGAGCGGCCTGCAGGAGAGCAGTTAGGGAGACAAAATGTATAAACTAGGAAGAAAGTAGGAACAAGCTTTATTATCTAATGATGAATTTGTTGAATATTGTTGAATATTGAATATTCAAAATAATAAAGCTGCTCCTACTTCCTTCCTAGTTGATACATTTTGGTATCACAGCTTTATTGCAGTGCTTTGTGTGTAGTTATCTGTGGAGAGGAGCAGACAGAACCACAAAAATAAGATTTTTAAGGGCATGCATCTTTCCCATCGCAACATATGCCTGTGAGACCTGGACACTTAACAAAACAGCTGAGAAACACATAAATGCCTTTGAATGTAAATGCTACAGAAGAGTTCTCCAAATATCGTGGACACAAAAAAGAACAAATATATCTATACTACAAGAGCTTAATATTGAAGAAGGCTGGCTAGTGAAGAGGATTAAAGAGAGAAAACTTAAATATTTTGGACACATTAAACGTCATGATAATTTAGAGAAGACCGTATTGGAAGGATACATAATGGGAAAAAGAAAAAGAGGAAGACCAAGACGAAGATGGCTGCAAGACATCGTTGACGATCTGGAAATGGATGCAACAGCAGCAGGCCATCTTGCTCACAACCGAGAGGCCTACAGGAGTGCTGTTTGGGAGGCAAAGTTCCGCAAGGGACATGCAAATGAATGAATGAATGAATGTGTGTAGTTGTATGGCTGTACACTAATTATTTGTGTGTTAGAGAGGCAAAGTTCCACAAGGGACATGCAAACAACTGACTGAATGACTGACTGACTGACTGAATGACTGACTGAGTGATCCTTAAGTCACACCATATTAAAAAAAAAGAGTTCTTTTTTCTAGTTTACTTAGAAATTCACATGTTTTTTTGTGTGTGTGTCTGTTTTACTTAGAAATTAACATGTTGTCTAGTTTACTTAGAAATTCACAGTTTTTTTATGATATTGTTGTTTAAACTTTTATTGGACATTTTGTAGATCTTTCTGCTGAAATGGTACCTTTGGTAGTTATTTGTTTCCTTACATTATTATTAAATTTTGTTTTCTGTGTTTGTAAATATTCTGTACACTAATAACCACTATGGGTTTCTCAATATGGCAACCATAAGTCATATGATATTTACATCAGTGAATAAATGGTTATACAGTAATCACATGATATTTACATCAGTGTGTAATTGGTTATATGGTAGTCACATAATATTTACATCAGTGTGTAAATGGTTATACAGTAACCACATGATATTTACATAAGTCTGTAGTTGGTTATACAATAGTCACAAGATATTTATATTGGTGTGTAATTGGTTAGACTTCATAATGAAAAAATACTGCACAGATAACACAAGTATTGATTGGATACATGGGACCCAACTAGAAGATCTTGATTTTGCTGATGACATAACTCTTGTCAGTAACAGTGTGAATTCCATGCAAGAAAAAACAGATATCCTGTCTTCACTGGCTAGCAAAATAGGACTTGAAATTAACAAAGACAAAACAAAAATAATGAAATTTCCCATTAATCAGAATGGAAAAATACATGTAGAAGGGACAGATGTTGAAGAAGTCAATCAATTTGCATACCTTGGCAGCTACATATACCAGGACGGTGACACCAGAAAGAAAGTTAGAATTAGAATTGCAAAAGCAGCATTGATCTTCAAGAATCTTGAGAACATAGGCACTCAAAAGTTACAAGCACAAAAACCAAGTTAAGACTATTCAATTCAAATGTAATATCCACCCTAAATTATGCATGCGAAAGCTGGAAAACAACTAAAGAAGTAAACAATAAATTAGACTCTTTTGAAAATAAATGCTTAAGGAAAATAGTCGGCATCAAGTGGAACGAATTCAAGAACAATGCAGAGATAAGACAGATGAGTGAACAACAACCAGTCTCATGGGTGATCAGGAAAAGGAGATGGACATATGTTGGTCACTTGATGAGAAGAAATAATCAGAGTCCAAACCAAGCTATCAAGTGGAACACAACAGGCCGAAGAAAAAGAGGCAGACCACGTGAAACTCTGAAGAGTACATTGTTAAGAGAGGCCAAATTAATAGGCATAACATCCCTTGATGAGGTTGAAAAGCTCACCCAAAACAGGACAAATTTCTTGAGAGCCCTATGTGATGTTTAACAGCATGAGAAGAATATAAGATATAAGATAAGTGTAACTGGTTATAGAGTAGTCACCTGATATTTACATTGGTGCATAATTGGTTATAGAGTAGTCACCTGATATTTACACTGGTGTGTAATTGTCTATATAGTAATCACCTAATATTTATATATAAATATCAGGTGAATACTATATAACCAAGTGTATACAGTATTCACCTGATATTTATATTGGTGTATAATTGGTATTACAGTAGTCACCTGATATTTATATTGGTGTGTAATTGGTATTACAGTAGTCATCTGATATTTATATCAGTGTAATTAGTTATACAAGGGTCACCTGATATTTATATTGGTGTGTAATTGGTTATGCAGCAGTTATCTCATATTTATATCAGTGTAATTAGTTATACAAGGGTCACCTGATATTTATATTGGTGTGTAATTGGTTATGCAGCAGTCATCTCATATTTATATCAGTGTATTTGATTATATAGTAATCACCTGATATTTATATTGGTGTGTAATTGGTATTACAGTAATTACCTGATATTTATATCAGTGTGTAATTGGTTATACAGTAGTCACCTGATATTTATATTTCCAGAATTCAAAATAGAAACTCAGTGGGTTTATGAAATCCAGAGTGTGGAGTTTCCAGATTCTGGTATGCTGGGTTCAGATGGCCGACCTTCCAGGGAGGCAGGCTTTCTAAAGCTCACTAAAGAAGCCATAACAGCCACTAATGCCTCCTCTCTTACCGGTAAGTGATTGTTGTTTTAACCAATCAGCTGCATCATGCCTAACTCCTTGATTTAAATGTGATCATCTCCTTTGTCTTACAGGCACAGAAGGCATTTAGAGTTGTTCCCCCTACATACAGTCTTCTTAATTAATTTATCACAGCATAGGTTTGTCTGATTGTCTCAGTTTTCTCCATTAATTTATCAGGGCGTGTTTTGTCTGCTGGTTGCAGTTTTCTCCATTAATTTATCAGGATGTGGTTTATCTGCTGGTTGCAGTTTTCTCCATTAATTTATCAGGGCGTGTTTTGTCTGCTGGTTGCAGTTTTCTCCATTAATTTATCAGGATGTGGTTTATCTGCTGGTTGCAGTTTTCTCCATTAATTTATCAGGATGTGGTTTATCTGCTGGTTGCAGTTTTCTCCATTAATTTATCAGGGCGTGTTTTGTCTGCTGGTTGCAGTTTTCTCCATTAATTTATCAGGGCGTGGTTTGTCTGCTGGTTGCAGTTTTCTCCATTAATTTATCAGAGCGTGGTTTGTCTGCTGCTTGCAGTTTTTTATAATTTCTCTAATTCATGACTCTTGAAACAGCTTTCAATGTTCACTGACTTTCATTGCTCTTTCAGTGTTCACTGACCTTCATTGCTCTTTCAGTGTTCACTGACCTTCATTGCTCTTTCAATGTTCACTGACCTTCATTGCTCTTTCAGTGTTCACTGACTTTCATTGCTCTTTCATCTTATTCCTTCAAAATATTTTCTATTTATTTCTTTGCAAATGAAACTTTTAAAACTCAAGCACCCAAAGTTTTGATGTCTTTGACACTGAAACTTTTAAAACTCAAGCACCCAAAGTTTTGATGTCTTTGACACTGAAACTTTTAAAACTCAAGCACCCAAAGTTTTGATGTCTTTGACACTGAAACTTTTAAAACTCAAGCACCTGAAGTTTTGATGTCTTTGACACTGCAGGTTTCAGATCTGGCCATCCAAAATCTGGGGGTTTTTTCCACATGATATCACTGTTCAGTCTCTCAATTTTTTTCTTTACCTAATTCAGACTGTTCAGTCTCTCAATTTTTTTTCTTTACCTAATTCAGACTGTTTAGTCTCTCAATTTTTTTCTTTACCTAATTCAGACTGTTTAGTCTCTCAATTTTTTTCTTTACCTAATTCAGACTGTTTAGTCTCTCAATTTATTCTTTACCTAATTCAAACTGTTTAGTCTCTCAATTTTGTTTTCTGTACCTAATTAAGACTGTTTAGTCTCTCAATTTATTCTTCACCTAATTCAGACAGTTTAGTCTTTCAAGTTTTTTCTTTACCTAATTCAGACTGTTTAGTCTCTCAGTTTATTCTTTACCTAATTCAGACAGTTTAGTCTCTCAATTTTTTTCTTTACCTAATTCAGACAGTTTAGTCTCTCAATTTTTTTCTTTACTTAATTCAGACAGTTTAGTCTCTCAATTTATTCTTTACTTAATTCAGACAGTTTAGTCTCTCAATTTATTCTTTACCTAATTCAGACTGTTTAGTCTCTCAATTTTTTTCTTTACCTAATTCAGACTGTTTAGTCTCTCAATTTTTTTCTTTACCTAATTCAGACTGTTTAGTCTCTCAATTTATTCTTTACCTAATTCAGACTGTTTAGTCTCTCAATTTATTCTTTACCTTATTCAGACTGTTTAGTCTCTCAATTTATTCTTTACCTAATTCAGACTGTTTAGTCTCTCAATTTATTCTTTACCTTATTCAGACAGTTTTGTCTTTTTCTAAACAGAATTTTTACATGTCTATTCATGACTACTTTTTAGTTTATTTCCATGCAAAAAAAAAAGATATATAAATCTCTCACTTATAGTTCAGGATTAAACACGTTTTCTCTATCATATCAGCAAAACATTTTCTCTGTCATATCAGCAAAACATCTTCTCTATCATATCAGCAAAACATCTTTTCTATCATATCAGCAAAACATCTTTTCTATCATAACAGCAAAACATCTTCTCTATCATATCAGCAAAACATGGCCTCTCGGTGACATAAGCAAAATATGGCATCTTATTGAACTGAGCAAAAACTGACATCTAAATGACATGAACAAAAACTGACATCTTGATGATGTGAACAAAAACTGACATCTTAATGATATGAACAAAAACTGACATCAGAGGTATCTGCCTGCAAGAATGAAGGTCAGTTTCCTATAGATAAACTGAAACAGTGATGTCCAAATTACATACCTCCATAGTTAGCTATTTAACAGGCATAAAATCCTTTGATGAGGTTGAAAGACTCGCCAAAGACAGGAAAAATTGGCGAACTACTTTGCATGCCCTATGTGACGTTTAACATAAGATATAAGATATAAGATAAGATAATTAGCTAATATTAAATGATTATAAAATGAAAACTAAAGTTTAGCAATAAAGTTTAAATGGATGGCTTTGTAATAAAAGTTTATAAAATGTTTACTTGGATTTCATGGCCAAATTAAGCAACTTTCATCCTCCAGTTTTTATTGGGATCTCGACCTTTCGGTACAGGACTCTAGCCAGGATGTTGCCGACTTATGAGATTGGTGATGGCTCATTGTGAGTATCATCATCATCATCATCATCATCATTGTGCAAAGAACCTACAATAAATCACACAGTCTCTAATGTCTTTAGTTTGATCTGTTGCATATCTTTATCCCAAGCATATAATCAGATTTTTCTCTCAAAGTGTGAAGTTTGGTATGACCATCTGTCTGTATTTTTTTTCTGTTGCATGTATAAATTTTGATGTATGTACATCTTTTGTTGTAATTTTCATCATCAGTTCTCAGTACACCCAATGGAGCATAGGCATCAACAAAGGTTCTCCAGTCAATCCTGTCTAGAGCAAGTCGGGATACCTCAACCCATGTCTTTCCCTGTTTCCTTTAGTTCTTCCTGTCTTGTGTGCGTCTCCACAACCCCAGTTGTCTGCCCCTCTTTCTCCTCCCTTGAGGTGTTCTTGTCCAGGCAGTCTAGCGGGCTCTGGTTCTTTCATTCTAGTTTGTGGCCCAACTATTTCCATATTTGTCTTTTGATCTCTTTAGCGATGTTCTCAGTGGCTGTTCATTTGGATACTTCCTGTTTGTCATGAGTTCTTCCTGTACTTCCTGTTTGTCATGTGTTCTTCCTATACTTCCTGGTTTATCATGCGTTCTTCCTATACTTCCTGATTTGTCATGTGTTCTTCCTATACTTCCTGGTTTGTCATGTGTTCTTCCTATACTTCCTGATTTATCATGTGTTCTTCCTGTACTTCCTGTTTGTCATGAGTTCTTCCTATACTTCCTGATTTATCATGTGTTCTTCCTGTACTTCCTGTTTGTCATGAGTTCTTCCTATACTTCCTGATTTATCATGTGTTCTTCCTGTACTTCCTGTTTGTCATGAGTTCTTCCTATACTTCCTGATTTATCATGTGTTCTTCCTGTACTTCCTGTTTGTCATGAGTTCTTCCTATACTTCCTGGTTTATCATGTGTTCTTCCTGTACTTCCTGTTTGTCATGAGTTCTTCCTGTACTTCCTGTTTGTCATATGTTCTTCCTGTACTTCCTGTTTGTCATGAGTTCTTCCTATACTTCCTGATTTATCATGTGTTCTTCCTGTACTTCCTGTTTGTCATGAGTTCTTCCTATACTTCCTGGTTTATCATGTGTTCTTCTTGTACTTCCTGTTTGTCATATGTTCTTCCTGTACTTCCTGTTTGTCATGAGTTCTTCCTGTACTTCCTGTTTGTCATATGTTCTTCCTGTACTTCCTGTTTGTCATGAGTTCTTCCTGTACTTCCTATTTGTCATGTGTTCTTCCTGTACTTCCTGTTTGTCATATGTTCTTCCTGTACTTCCTGTTTGTCATTTGTTCTTCCTGTACTTCTTGTTTGTCATTTGTTCTTCCTGTACTTCCTGGTTTATCATGTGTTCTTCCTGTACTTCCTGTTTGTCATATTTTCTTCCTGTACTTCTTGATTTGTCATGTGTTCTTCCTGTACTTCTTGGTTTGTCATGTGTTCTTCCTGTACTTCCAGAACATTTTTTTTAAAAAGTTAAACCTGAATATAAAACAGCATGACTCTTGTATGACCTGACCTTCACATGACCTCATCTCCTGTGACCTGACCTTAACCTTGTACCTCTGTATCTTGTCATGAAACATGTATGTTTTTTTTAATAAATGTGACAAACAGAAAAAGCAAGGAAGACCGAGTGAACACACCAGTCATGGCCCTCTACTTCCACATGCAGCCACTGACAGATGACATGAGCATAAACATGGGCAACTTGACCTCACCTATCTATGTCCACCTGCCTATTTTAGATGTAAGTTCTTCACAATCATCTTTATCATCATCATCATCATAAATGTAATATTTCCTGACAAACAAATTTATCATTATCATCATAAATGTGATATGTCCTGACAATCATCTTTATCATTAGCATCATTAATGTGACATGTCCTGACAATCATCTTTATCATTATCATCATTAATGTGATATGTCCTGGCAATCATCTTTATCATTAGCATCATAAATGTGATATTTTTTTTTATTTGATCTTGTTAAGCTCTTCCAGACAGAATCCAGAAACAAGTAAATTGTCTGATCACATGACATACAATCAACATGTCTGGTCACATGACACACAATCAGCATGTCTGGTCACATGACACACAATCAGCATGTCTGATCACATGACACACAATCAGCATGTCTGGTCACATGACACACAATCAGCATGTCTGGTCACATGACACACAATCACCATGTCTGATTACATGACACACAATCACCAGACATTGCAGCACAAAAAACATTCATGTAAAGATTGTAGGAAACAGGAAGAGGCCACCAGTGCAGAAGATGGATAAAAAAAGATAACAGAAACCTTAAATTCCCATTATACAGAGCAAACCACTGAACCTCTCAAAAAGTCTATTTGTCCCCTCCACACCACAAAGAGGAAGAAGACAAGACAAAGCAAATCTGATAAACCTATTTTATGTGTGTGAATGACAGATCTGATAAACCTATTTTATGTGTGTGAATGACAGATCTGATAAACCTATTTTATGTGTGTGAATGGCAGATCTGATAAACCTATTTTATGTGTGTGAATGACAAATCTGATAAACCTATTTTATGTGTGTGAATGAAAGAGAGCAACAACACAGCACACAGAAGATACAATAATATGGTCAGGTAAAGAAGATCTTCATGAAGGAGGAGTAGCATTGATTATAACAAAAGAAGCATCAAGAGCATTGCTGAAATGGACCCCAATAAATGAGAGATTATTATATGCACGGTTCAATTCAAGATTCACGAAGCTGTCTATTATAGTTTGTTATGCACCAACAGAAGCAGCTGAAGAGGAATTAAAAGAAGATTTTTACAACAGCCTCCAAGCAACAGTAGAAACAATACCCAAGCATGATATGCTACTCATCTTGGGCGACTTCAATGCAAAAGTAGGTGAAGGAAATGAAGATAGAAGAAGAATCATGGGAAGAGAAGGAATTGGAGAAATAAATGAAAATGGAGAAAGACTGTGCAGTTTCTGTGAAGAAAACATGATGACCATCGGAGGGACAATTTTCCAACACAAAAACATCCATAAGGTGACTTGGAGGTCACCAGATAAAACCACAGAAAACCAAATCGATCACATACTAATAAACAACAAATGGAAACGGTCACTACAAGATGTACGAGCAAGGAAAGGAGCAGATGTAGGAAGTGATCACAACCTTCTGGTAGCAAAAATAAAACTAAAATTAAGGAAAGCCAAAATCGGAGAACACAGAAGATACATTTTGATACAAGAAAACTGATAGACCAGCAAACAAGAAATGAATTCTCAATAGTACTTAAGAACCGCTTCAGTGTCCTACAAGACGAAGCAGAAATGTCCATATTAGAGTTCAATAAAACACTACAGGAAACAGCAAAAGAGGTGCTGGGATATCGGAAAAGGAGAAAAGAGGAATGGATAAGCGAGACCACATGGGAAAAGATAGAGCAAAGAAAAGAAATCAAGAAAAAATTACTGAACACCAAATCACAACGGCTTAAAGAACGAGTTTTAAGTAATTATGCACAAAAAGACAAAGAAGTGAAGGAATCATGCCGTCAAGATAAACGTCAATATTATGACAATTTAGCAGAAACAGCAGAGAAAGCAGCATATACAAATGACATGAAAACCATATATAAAATCACAAAGCAGATGACAGGTAACTTCAACACAAGATGTGAAAGTGCAGTAAGAACACAAAATGGACAACTGGTCAGTGGAGAAAGAGAAAAAATTGAAAGATGGAGGGAACACTTTAACACCCTACTAAACAGAACACAAGCAGCACAAACAATAGACATACCTGAAGCAAAAACGGAACTAAACATCAATACAGGACCAATAACAATAAATGAAGTAAAGGAGGCGATAAAGAAGCTAAAATCAGACAGGGCACCAGGTGAAGATGAAGTGACTGCGGAGATGTTGAAAGCAGAAGAAACAGAAACACCAAAACAACTTTGCCAGATATTACAACAAATTTGGGGATTTAGAAAAAGCCCCAGAGGAGTGGAAAACTGGTCTTATAGTAAAACTACCAAAGAAGGGTGACCTCAGAGATTGCGGGAACTGGAGAGGCATTACCCTACTGCCTCTCACCAGTAAAGTATTTTGCAGAATAATCATCAACAGAATTGTACCAACACTTGAGGAAAAACTTCGGAAAGAGCAGGCAGGATTTAGGAAAGGAAGATCATGCATAGAACACATATTTGTACTTAGACAAATATTAGAACAGGCAAATGAGTGGCACAGCACAACATATGCATTATTCATAGATTTTGAGAAAGCCTTTGACAGTGTCAACAGAGATGCACTGTGGAAAATCCTAAGATGGCATGGCCTCCCCCATAAAATAGTTAATGTAATCAAAGCCCTATACGAGGGTTTTCAGTGCAAAGTTATCTGTGGAGAACATACCTCCAGCAGCTTTAGTGTACAAACAGGAGTGAAACAGGGATGTGTACTATCACTAAATAGGCTGGTTAATGAAGGAGGCAACATCAGACAAACGCAGAGGATTACAATGGACCCTTGACACAGTGCTGGAGGACCTTGACTTTGCGGACGACATTTGTCTATTATCAAGCAGTCACAAAGATATGCGAGATAAAATAAACAAGCTAACTCAGAATGCAAACAACATAGGACTAAAGATCAACGTAGGAAAGACAAAGTTAATGAAGCAAAATGTGAACAACAGAAATGTACTCAGAGTAGATAACAAGTTAGTGGAGGAGGTCAACGAATTTGTATACCTTGGCAGCAGAGTAGTAGAAAATGGAGACAGCACAGAGGACATCAACAGCAGACTTACTAGAGCAAACCAGGCTTTTGCAATGCTGCAGACTATATGGAAATCAAAAAAACTAAGCATAAATATGAAAATCAGGATATTTAAGAGTAATGTTCTAAGTGTACTACTCTATGGAAGCGAATGCTGGAAAATCACCAAAACCACAGAAAACAAGTTGAATTCTTTCCAGACTAAATGTTTACGAAGAATTAGAAAAATATTTTGGCCAAACACTATAAGAAATAACATCTTATTAGCAGAAATGCAGATGAAACCACTGACAACAATTATTGAGGAAAGACGCTGGCAATGGTTGGGACATGTGCTCCAAATGACTGACAACTCACTACCAAAAATAGCACTAAGATGGACACCACAGGGGAGCAGAAGTAAGGGTAGACCAAAAGAGACATGGAGAAGAACAACAGAAAGGATGTTGAGCAATAGAGGGCTCACTTGGGCAAGAGCAGAAAAAAAGGCGAAGGACAGGCATTTGTGGAAAACCCTTGCGGAAGCCCCATGTGCCCTGGGCACTTAAGGTTCAGAGAGAATGAAAGGGAGCACTATTAAGAGAGGCCAAATTAGTAGGCGTAAGATCCCTTGATGAGGTTGTAAAGCTCGCTGAAGACAGGAAAGCTTGGCTAACTACCTTGCGAGCCCTATGTGGCGTGGCACGGGAAGGATGTAAGATATGAGAAGAATGAATATGTAAATGGTGCATGAGTTAGTGTATATGTGGAGTGTGAGTAAGTGTAAAGAAAGTGTGGGGACAATTTTTGTATTAACTTGACGTTAAAATTACACATCACAAAATTGTTATTTTTGCAATTTGCTTTAACAAGCAGTCTCTGGGAGTATGATCACAAATATGGTTTAAAGAAAGCTGCAGACTGGAGTCATTTCTCTAAAAACATTGAAAGACATCCTGATGTCAAGGGCCGAACACGTAAGGGCATGCCCCGAGTGTAATGAAGGCCCTCATCAAGACCAGCAACAGAGCTAGATCCATTTTTTCCAGTTATAGTTTACAGCTCAGTGGGCAGAGAACTCAAGCTGCTTAGCCAAATAATTCTCTTATCTCCCTTCTCAAAGAAACCAGAAATCAAATGAGGGTGTGGAAGTCTCTCAGATAAAAACCGTACAATGGTGTACTGCCTCACAGTTTTGTACATCATTCAAAATTCTAAAGCACACATTTTGTCAGCAAAAATATAAGACTATGATGGTTCATGTCATCACTCAAACTCTACCAGATTTGAATAAAAAACTATATTGCTTAACTTCTGATGTGCGCATTCATGATTTAAATTTTTTTTTAAAAATATGTGAGCAGATTTAGCTGGTAATATATAATATGTAAGATTTTAATTATTGACTTGTGGAGACAATGAACAAAGAACAAATTGACTTGTGGAGACAATGAACAAAGAACAAATTGACTTGTGGAGACAATTAACCAAGAACAAATTGACTTTTGGAGGCAATGAACCAAGAACAAATTGACTTATGGACCAAGAACAACAAAATAAAAAAGAAAGAAATTTGATTCTGAGAGTTCATATATTGTTTGCTAGCTACACTAACATTTTGTTTGTGATAACTTGATGTTTCAGTGTATTCAACACTAAAATCTATTGTAAGAATTTGAGATGAAATTACTTGACTTATAATTTTGTTGTATGCTAACAGTTGTCTTCTCCATATCAGAAAAAAAAGTGTTTTTGTCCAGTTTAAAGTCACAAGATGTGAATGTGAATGTGTTCTATTTCTGCGCAAAATTTGTTTATTTTTTAGAAAATGTATCAGCTCAAATTTTGTAATGTATGTTTCACATATCAAATGTTGTAATGTATGTTTCACATATCAAATGTTGTAATGTATGATTCACATTTGACATTTCTTTCAGACTTTCAACATCTCTGACCCTCACTGCATGCTACTGAGTCATGGCACAGAGTAGGTTGCAGCCAGCAACAGAAACAAATCTGTTCATGAAATGTTTATTTTTCTAAAGAATATGCAGATCTTATTTAAGTAACATTGTGCATGGATATTACTTGTCTGCATTAAAAATCTTTCATGCTTTTCCTTAGCTGGTCATGGAAATAGATTTCATGCTTTTCATTAGCTGGTCATGGAAATAGATTTCATACTTTTCCTTAGCTGGTCATGGAAATAGATTTTATACTTTTCCTTAGCTGGTTATGGAAATAGATTTTATACTTTTCCTTAGCTGGTCATGGAAATAGATTTCATGCTTTTCATTAGCTGGTCATGGAAATAGATTTCATGCTTTTCCTTAGCTGGTCATGGAAATAGGTTTCATCATTTCCTTAGCTGGTCATGGAAATAGATTTTATACTTTTCCTTAGCTGGTCATGGAAATAGATTTTATACTTTTCCTTAGCTGGTTATGGAAATAGATTTTATACTTTTCCTTAGCTGGTTATGGAAATAGATTTTATACTTTTCCTTAGCTGGTCATGGAAATAGATTTCATACTTTTCCTTAGCTGGTCATGGAAATAGATTTTATACTTTTCCTTAGCTGGTTATGGAAATAGATTTTATACTTTTCCTTAGCTGGTCATGGAAATAGATTTTATACTTTTCCTTAGCTGGTTATGGAAATAGATTTTATACTTTTCCTTAGCTGGTCATGGAAATAGATTTCATACTTTTCCTTAGCTGGTCATGGAAATAGATTTTATACTTTTCCTTAGCTGGTTATGGAAATAGATTTCATGTTTATCCTTAGCTGGTCATGGAAATAGATTTCATGCTTCTCCTTAGCTGGTCATGGAAATAGATTTTATACTTTTCATTAGCTGGTTATGGAAATAGATTTCATGCTTCTCCTTAGCTGGTCATGGAAATAGATTTTATACTTTTCATTAGCTGGTTATGGAAATAGATTTCATGCTTCTCCTTAGCTGGTCATGGAAATAGGTTGTTTCCTGTGAAATAACATAAAAAGTCAGGTTTTTTTTATATGTACAAAGACCAGAGTTAGAGAAATAGTGAGAGAAAGAGGGAGCTGAGCTTAGAGAGAGGAAGACAAAGTGATTTAGAGAAATTGTGAGAGAAAGAGAGAGTTGAGATTAGAATGAAGAAGACAAAGTGATTTAGAGAAATGGTGAGAGAAAGAGAGAGATGAGCTTAGAGGGAGGAAGACAAAGTGATTTAGAGAAATTGTGAGAGAAAGAGAGAGTTGAGATTAGAATGAGGAAGACAAAGTGATTTAGAGAAATGATGAGAGAAAGAGAGAGATGAGCTTAGAGAGAGGAAGACAAAGTGATTTAGAGAAATGATGAGAGAAAGAGAGAGATGAGCTTAGAGGGAGAAAGACAAAGTGATTTAGAGAAATGATGAGAGAAAGAGAGAGATGAGCTTAGAGGGAGAAAGACAAAATGATTTAGAGAAATGATGAGAGAAAGAGAGAGATGAGCTTAGAGGGAGGAAGACAAAGTGATTTAGAGAAATGGTGAGAGAAAGAGAGAGATGAGCTTAGAGGGAGGAAGACAAAGTGATTTAGAGAAATGGTGAGAGAAAGAGAGAGTTGAGATTAGAATGAGGAAGACAAAGTGATTTAGAGAAATGATGAGAGAAAGAGAGAGATGAGCTTAGAGAGAGGAAAACAAAGTGATTTAGAGAAATGGTGAGAGAAAGAGAGAGTTGAAGTTAGAGAGAGAAAGACAAAGTGATTTAGAGAAATGGTGAGAGAAAGAGAGAGCTGAGATGAGATAGAGGAAGATAAAGTGATATATTTAATAATATCAGTAAATTCTGGTAAATTATTTTTCATAAATTTGCTTCAAGAAAATGTTGTTTTTATGTTATCATTGTATACAGAAATTGCTTGTAACACATGTCTATTTTGTTATGTTGTCAGAGATTGCTTATGTTACATCAGTGCATTTTCAAATGTTGTCAGTGTTTGCTAACATTACATCTGTGTTTTGTTATGTTGTCAGAGATTGTTTATGCTGCATCAGTGCATTTTCAAATGTTGTCAGTTTTTGCTAACATTACATCTGTGTTTTGTTATGTTGTCAGAGATTGTTTATGCTGCATCAGTGCATTTTCAAATGTTGTCAGTGTTTGCTAACATTACATCTGTGTTTTGTTATGTTGTCAGAGATTGTTTATGGTACATCTGTGCATTTTCAAATGTTGTCAGTGTTTGCTAACATTACATCTGTGTTTTGTTATGTTGTCAGAAATTGTTTATGTTACATCAGTGCATTTTCAAATGTTGTCAGTGTTTGCTAACATTACATCTGTGTTTTGGAATGTTGTCAGAGATTGTTTATGTTGCATCAGTGCATTTTCAATTGTTGTCAGTGTTTGCTAACATTACATCTGTGTTTTGTTATGTTGTCAGAAATTGTTTATGTTACATCAGTGCATTTTCAAATGTTATCAGTGTTTGCTAACATTACATCTGTGTTTTGGAATGTTATCAGATGTTGCTTGTTATACATCTGTGTTTTGACATGTTATCAGAGTTTACCTACATTACAAGTGTGTATGTTTGTGATTACAAGTGTGTATGTTTGTGATTACAAGTGTGTATGTATGTGATTACAAGTGTGTATGTATGTGATTATCTTGCTCATGGTATGAGTTTATTTCAGAGCCAGACAGTGGAAGTGGCAACGGAAGGGCTGCAGTTTGCTTCACTTCACAACCCAAAATGGAGTATGTGCGTGTTCCATGCCTGGTGTTTATGCTATGACTACAGATATGTATGATGATAATGTAAGTCCTAGCTTCTTTCTTCTGTTTATTATACTGCTGATCTGTCTGTTGCTGTGTATGCTGATCTGTCTGTTGCTGTGTATGTTGATCTGTCTGTTGCTCTGTATGTTGATCTGTCTGTTGCTCTGTATGTTGATCTGTCTGTTGCTGTGTATGTTGATCTGTCTGTTGCTCTGTATGTGATCTGTCTGTTGCTGTATGTTGATCTGTCTGTTGCTGTGTATGTTGATCTGTCTGTTGCTGTGTATGTTGATCTGTCTGTTGCTCTGTATGTTGATCTGTCTGTTGCTGTGTATGTTGATCTGTCTGTTGCTCTGTATGTTGATCTGTCTGTTGCTCTGTATGTTGATCTGTCTGTTGCTGTGTATGTTGATCTGTCTGTTGCTCTGTATGTTGATCTGTCTGTTGCTCTGTATGTTGATCTGTCTGTTGCTGTGTATGTTGATCTGTCTGTTGCTGTGTATGTTGATCTGTCTGTTGCTCTGTATGTTGATCTGTCTGTTGCTGTGTATGTTGATCTGTCTGTTGCTCTGTATGTTGATCTGTCTGTTGCTCTGTATGTTGATCTGTCTGTTGCTGTGTATGTTGATCTGTCTGTTGCTGTGTATGTTGATCTGTCTGTTGCTGTGTATGTTGATCTGTCTGTTGCTCTGTATGTTGATCTGTCTGTTG
Source organism: Achatina immaculata (assembly GCA_009760885.1). Taxonomy (NCBI): domain Eukaryota; kingdom Metazoa; phylum Mollusca; class Gastropoda; order Stylommatophora; family Achatinidae; genus Lissachatina; species Lissachatina immaculata. The sequence goes on from CM019719.1 coordinate 1,859,207, forward strand.
CTGTGTATGTTGATCTGTCTGTTGCTGTGTATGCTGATTTGTCTGTTGCTGTGTATGTTGATCTGTCTGTTGCTGTGTATGTTGATCTGTCTGTTGCTGTGTATGTTGATCTGTCTGTTGCTGTGTATGTTGATCTGTCTGTTGCTGTGTATGTTGATCTGTCTGTTGCTGTGTATGCTGATTTGTCTGTTGCTGTGTATGTTGATCTGTCTGTTGCTGTGTATGCTGATTTGTCTGTTGCTGTGTATGTTGATCTGTCTGTTGCTGTGTATGTTGATCTGTCTGTTGCTGTGTATGCTGATTTGTCTGTTGCTGTGTATGTTGATCTGTCTGTTGCTCTGTATGTTGATCTGTCTGTTGCTGTGTATGCTGATTTGTCTGTTGCTCTGTATGTTGATCTGTCTGTTGCTGTGTATGTTGATCTGTCTGTTGCTCTGTATGTTGATCTGTCTGTTGCTGTGTATGCTGATTTGTCTGTTGCTCTGTATGTTGATCTGTCTGTTGCTGTGTATGCTGATTTGTCTGTTGCTCTGTATGTTGATCTGTCTGTTGCTGCATCTGTTGTCCTTCATGTTCTGCCCCATTGCTTGATGTTTCTAGTTTATTTAAAACTCTTTATTTTACAGTGCACACTTTTTTCTTTTTAATTTATTATTATTTTTTTTCACTTATTATTATTATTATTATTATTATTATCATCATCATACCCATTCAGATTAATATCAGCAATTTTTAGTATCTCAAAACAAAAACTTGTATCTCTGACATGTATCAGTTATGAAAACAAAGACTGAATGTTACATTTATGATATGTAACAAGTAATAAAAGACAGTATATGGTGTAAATGTAATATTTGTCTGCTTTAATTGTAAGAGTCAAGTGTTACTGTATCTTAGATGATGTTATGTTCAAGTGTTACTGTATCTTATATGTTGCTATGTTCAAGTGTTATTGTATCTTAGATGATGTTATGTTCAAGTGTTACTGTATCTTATATGTTGCTATGTTCAAGTGTTATTGTATCTTAGATGATGTTATGTTCAAGTGTTACTGTATCTTATATGTTGCTATGTTCAAGTGTTACTGTATCTTAGATGGTGTTATGTTCAAGTGTTACTTTATCTTAGATGGTGCTATGTTCAAGTGTTACTGTATCTTAGATGATGTTATGTTCAAGTGTTACTGTATCTTAAACTGTGCTATGTTCAAGTGTTACTGTGTCTTAAATGGTGCTATGTTCAAGTGTTACTATATCTTTGATGGTGCTATGTTCAATTGTTACTGTATCTTAAATGGTGCTGTGTTCAAATGTTACTGTATCTTAAATGGTGCTATGTTCAAATGTTACTGTATCTTAAATGGTGCTATTTTCATGTGTTACTATATTTTAGATGGTGTTTTTTTAAAATTGTGATGGTTGAATGCTTGCAGTGGGATAAAGGAGACAAGAGACCAAGGTTGATGAACTTTGCTTCATATTTTGGTTGTACTATGTCTGCCATACTTTGTCTGATGGTCTGTGGTGTTCATATATATCTCAGGTCAGTATATGTGAACATATGCCTCAGGTCAGTATCTGTGTTAACACATATGTCATGTGAATATTTCTGTTAACCTATATCTGAGCTTCATGTATAAGTTTATATATATATCTCATCTTACATCTTACATCCTTCCCATGCCGTTAAACGTCACATAGGGCTCTCATGGTTGTTTGCCAAGTTTTCCTGTTCTCGGTGAGTCTTTCATCTTCATCAAAGAATATTATGCCCATTAAACTGTCTTCTCTTAACAATGTCCTCTTTAGAATTTCATGTGGTTGATCTCTTTTTCTTCAGCCTGTTGTGCTCCACTTGATAGCTTGTTTTGGTATTCTCTGATTGTTTCTTCTCATCACATGGCCTACATATGTCCATCTTCTTTTTCTGATCAGCATGTGTGTTAATATATATCTAAGTGTAGTGTATGTATTGACATATATCTATGGGCAGCATGTATGTTAAAACTATCACAAATCAGTATCTGAGATGATTCTGTGTTAGGGCAGTATCTGAGGTCATATCTGTGTCAAGTCAGCATTAGAGAAGGCTTTCAGTGTCTAAGGTCATACCTATGTCAAGTCAGCATTAGAGAAGACTTTTAGTGTCTGAGGTCATATCTGTGTCAAGACAGTATTAGAGAAGACTTTTAGCGTCTGAGGTCATATCTGTATCAAGCCAGTATTAGAGAAGACGTTTAATGTCTGAGGTCATATCTGTGTCAAGCTAGTATTAGAGAAGGCTTTTAGTGTCTTGAGTTCATATCTGTATCAAGCCAGTATTAGAGAAGACGTTTAATGTCTGAGGTCATATCTGTGTCAAGCTAGTATTAGAGAAGGCTTTTAGTGTCTTGAGTTCATATCTGTGTCAAGCTAGTATTAGAGAAGACTTTTAGTGTCTTGAGTTCATATCTGTATCAAGCTAGTATTAGAGAAAGTTTTTAGTGTCTGAGTTCATATCTGTGTCAAGCTAGTATTAGAGAAGACTTTTAGTATCTGAGATCATGTCTGTGTCAAGCTAGTATTAGAGAAGGCTTTTAGTATCTGAGTTCATATCTGTGTCAAGCTAGTATTAGAGAAGGCTTTTAGTGTCTGAGTTCATATCTGTGTCAAGCTAGTATTAGAGAAGGCTTTTATATCTGCTGTGTTCTTGTTGTTTCATGTATCTCTCCCTCTCAGATTTTTCTCTCATTTTCCATATCAGTCATAAAAATGTCTCATAAGTTTTCATCAATATTTCTGTACCAGCAGTTTAAGACACAGCTGAAATACAGTTTGTGACATGGTCTGAGACAGTTTGAGACACAATATACTAGCTATAAAACTAAAAACAGTTTTGTATCCTCACAAGCAGTGGTTCCAAATTAGTGGTCTGTGGACCCCCAGGAGTTTGTGGAACTTGCTGTGGGGGTCCGTGGGGGTCTGTGGGGGTCATGGGGGTCCGTGGGGGGTCTGTGGGGGCGGGTGGCAAAAACTAAAGTTGCTTTTTTTCTTTATTTTCACTGTGAAATGTTTAAAAACTGATGTGGAACCAGATGAGGAAACAGATGTGGAACCAGATGAGGAAACAGATGTGGAACCAGATGTGGAACCAGATGAGGAAACAGATGTGGAACCAGATGAGGAAACAGATGTGGAACCAGATGAGGAAACAGATGTGGAACCAGATGTGGAAACAGATGAGGAAACAGATGAGGAAACAGATGTGGAACCAGATGAGGAAACAGATGTGGAACCAGATGAGGAAACAGATGTGGAACCAGATGTGGAAGCTATTGTTTGGAATAAAAAGAGGCATAATTTCTCTCACCATATTTAGATTGGTTAGCTGTCACACATTTCATATTCTGTTCATTTGTCAGAGCAAGTAGGAGTGTTCATTGCTGTCTATTTTTTCTTAACTGCAGTAATGTCATTCTGAAAATTCACCAAATTTGTGCTGTGTATTAGTGTAATGTAGCATTTACTCATTAAAGGTTACACATATTTTATGACAAAAAAAAATTCTTTTGATTCTTTTGCGTTTAAAGCACATAACTACTATACAGATATGGCACTTTCCAAAGTATTGGGGCCCGTAACCTGGAGGTAGTTCATGGGCTTTTGTTAATTGGGAACCACTGCTATATAGTATTATTTGTCTCTTCTGTTATGTCTGAAGAAGGCTATTGGTCAAAATATTAGTGTCTTGTTGCTGTTTTATGTTTATTTTCTGACATTCATGCTGACCCTGACCTGGTTTCCTGGCACCAATCAAATGGTTATGAAGATTTACTTTTTATTTATCCATCCTTATATTCTTGTTTATCTACTACAAGTCTGTCATTTGTTCTTGTTATCTACTACAAGTCTGTCATTTGTTCTTATTATCTACTACAAGTATGTCATTTGTTCTTGTTATCTAGTCTGTCATTTGTTCTTGTTTATCTACTACAAGTCTGTCATTTGTTCTTGTTTATCTGCTGCAAGTTTGTCATTATCATTTGTGCTAATATTATCACTGTTGCAACAATTTATGTTTGCAGTTAATGTCACTTTTGTAACATTTATATTTGCAGGTAATATCACTTTTGTAACAATTTATGTTTGCAGATAATGTCACTTTTGCAACAATTTACGTTTGCCTTTTCAGAACTTCAACCAGCACTGCAGCTATCCATCGCAATCTGTCCGTATCTATTGCTCTCAGTCAACTTGTCTTCATGTTTGGGATAGACAGGTATGAGACACCGGTAAGTTGTCAACTTCAGACAGGTATGAGACACCGGTAAGTTGTCAACTTCAGACAGCTATGAGACATTGGTAAGTTGTCAACTTCAGACAGCTATGAGACATTGGTAAGTTGTCAACTTCAGACAGCTATGAGACATTGGTAAGTTGTCAACTTCAGACAGGTATGAGACATTGGTAAGTTGTCAACTTCAGACAGGTATGAGACACCGGTAAGTTGTCAACTTCAGACAGGTATGAGACATTGGTAAGTTGTCAACTTCAGATAGGTATGAGACATTGGTAAGTTGTCAACTTCAGACAGGTATGAGACACCGGTAAGTTGTCAACTTCAGACAGGTATGAGACATTGGTAAGTTGTCAACTTCAGACAGGTATGAGACATTGGTAAGTTGTCAACTTCAGACAGGTATGAGACATTGGTAAGTTGTCAACTTCAGACAGGTATGAGACATTGGTAAGTTGTCAACTTCAGACAGCTATGAGACATTGGTAAGTTGTCAACTTCAGACAGCTATGAGACATTGGTAAGTTTTCAACATGTACTTCTGTGAAATGTTCAGTACCACAGAAAGTGCCATACAACTAAGAATTTTTACAACAGATCATCAAACACTAAAACAGAAAGATAAAACTAGAACATGTGTAGGTGCTGCAGCATGTATTCTCACAAAGCTAAGACAAAAAGATAAAACTAGAATATATGTAGGTGCTGCAGCATGTATTCTCACAAAGCTAAGACAAAAAGATAAAACTAGAACATGTGTAGGTGCTGCAGCATGTATTCTCACAAAGCTAAGACAAAAAGATAAAACTAGAACATGTGTAGGTGCTGCAGCATGTATTCTTACAAAGCTAAGACAAAAAGATAAAACTAGAATATATGTAGGTGCTGCAGCAAGTGTTCTCACAAAGCTAAGACAAAAAGAACAGAAGAACTTGAGATAAGAGAGACAGAAGAAGCCAAATATAAATGATGCAAACACAACAGCCGTTACCAACAAAAATGTGTGTACATGTCAGAAATCAATGGGAAGAAATGAATTGGAAAATAAAGCAAATCTCAGCTCTCAGGTTCATAAATAACAAAGAAATGTATAAATAGGAATGAAGAAGGCTTCCGCACAATAAAGTAACAAAGCACAATTTGGGAAAAATCGTAAAGCACTTTTAGATGTGAGAGAAAGAAAAATGACGCTGGGACTTGAACCATGCACTCCATTAGGATGAACAAGCACCTAGCCACAACAGAACAGACACATCGATGAACCAGCCATCTAGAACTCCCCAGAGGAGGTGTTTGAAGGCTAAGTCATTGATGCCTGTCCTGGTCAAAGCAAACATCGTGACACCTGGGAAAAAAATGAGGCACTGACACTGAAGTTCTGTCACTTAGATTCAGTTTCTCACAGCTACCAAATCTGACACACAAACATACACACATGGTCTCCTGCATTAAAAACATCAAACTGCCCCCCATACACACACACTACACACATATATAAATATGCATATATATATGTACATACACACATAAATATATATGTTTTTTAAAACTTTTATATGGCCTGTTTTCTTGCATCTTCAGGCCATATGCCACATTTTTGCTATAGCACTTCACTACTTCTTCCTGGCAACCTACTCCTGGGTGATGAATGAAGCTTTCAACTTGTACATCGTGATCACATATTCTACCCACAATCCTAGTGACCTGAATGATTCTGGCTCAATGATACGTTATTATGTTTTAGGATGGGGTGAGATGTAGCTCATTGTTCTTGTTACTTTCATTGTTGTATTTTTCTGCCTTCCTACTCATCTACAGAGTAGCCTAACGTTGAATATGTATAGAAAATATTCATAACAATGTAAGTACCACATCTATAGGAAATATACATAACAATGTAAGTACCACATCTATAGGAAATATACATAACAATGTAAGTACCATGTCTGTAGGAAATATATATAACGATGTAAATACCACATCTATAGGAAATATATATAACAATGTAAGTACCACATCTATAGGAAATATATATAACGATGTAAGTACCACATCTATATACCATCATATACTAGACCAGTGACAATATCCAACCTACATGTCAACATATATATAAAACCTATATACCAGCACATGTATTTTATGAACATACATACCAAACCTAAATATATTCATGCAACTCACAAAGCAACATCTCTCTCTCTCTCTGAACCTTAAGTGCCAAGGGCACATGGGGCTTCCGCAAGGGTTTTCCACAAATGCCTGTCCTTCGCCTTTTTTTCTGCTCTTGCCCAGGTGAGCCCTCTATTGCTCAACATCCTTTCTGTTGTTCTTCTCCATGTCTCTTTTGGTCTACCCTTACTTCTGTTCCCCTGTGGTGTCCATCTTAGTGCAACATACACCCCACCTAAATACCTTACTCACTTACTTACTTTACTTTATCCTTTCTCCTGTACTGTGAAGTGTCAAGAGGAGATGTAGTTGGCATAATCTTGTCTTGTCTTGTCTTCTCCTCATAGCTTTCAGTGTTGAGGGGACAAATAGACGTCTTGATAGGGCTTGATGATTAGCTTCGTATAATGGGATATTTAATGCTTCTGTAGTTTCCTCTCTCCATCTCCTACGTGGGTGGCATCTTCCTCTGTTACCTACAAATCTTAGTGTGAATGTTGTCTGTGATATACTGTCTGGTGGTAACCGTGTAACATGGCCAAACCATTTGACTTGCTGTTTCTGGATATAGTGTAATACTGGTGTTACTCCAGCCTTTGCCCTGTTTAGTCTCTTCTTGTAACATTTAGTATTCCTCTGATGATCTGAAGAAGATGTGTTGTTGTTCTGCTCTCTACAGTAGAGAGTTTCCTGCATACATTGATAGCATAGAGTTGGGATGAAAATTGTGTTGTACAGTGCCCTTTTTGTTTCAGTTGTGGTGTATTTGTTTTTCAGTAAAGGAGCCATTTATCCAATGACCTGATTTGCTTTATTGCATCTGTTCTCAATCTCAGCATCAATTATCCCTGAGGGTGATATTATGCTACCCAGGTTTCTGAAATGTTTCACCTGTTTCAAGGCCTGGTTGTCTAGGAAGATCTTTGTTTGGATTTCTTCTTTCACTATGGTCATGATCTTCATGTTGTGACAAATTATCCATGTTCTGCTGTAGGTTGATTTAAAATTAACAAAATATAAAACAAGTAAGTTTACAGAACATGTAATGACCATACAAGTAAGTTTACAGAGCATGTAATGACCATACAAGTAAGTTTACAGAGCATGTAATGACCATACAAGTAAGTTTACAGAGCATGTAATGATCATATAAGTAAGTTTACAGAGCATGTAATGACCATACAAGTAAGTTTACAGAGCATGTAATGACCATACAAGTAAGTTTACAGAGCATGTAATGATCATATAAGTAAGTTTACAGAGCATGTAATGACCATACAAGTAAGTTTACAGCACATGTAATGTCCCTAAAAGTGATGTCTGACTAATGAGTATGACTGCAGAATTTTCCATATTTATCATTTGGCAACATCATGCCAGATGGCAGCACTGTACAGCACCATGTAGGCAACATCATGCCTGATGGCAGCACTGTACAGCACCATGTAGGCAACATCGTGCCAGATGGCAGCACTGTACAGCACCATGTAGGCAACATCTGTCAGTTAAAGATGGAGAGTTGACTGGAGTAGTGGTTTGAACAGGATGTTCATGTTTAGATATGATTTCTGAATGCAGCAGGTCCCAGCTACCAAAATTCACCATTAACTGGTGTAAGTCTTTGAAGGCAGTGTGAGGGGATAGTGTGTGGGAAAATGGTGTGCAGCTTGTGTGTAGCACAGAGTGGCAGACCTATGACAGCAGGTACGGCAGAAAATAAGGCAAGCAATGAATGTGCAAAATTAGAGAACATATGAGTGACTGTAAAATGATGCATGACTTGAGTGAACAGTGTCAAGAAAGGTTGTGCAGTTGGGCTTTCATAAGGTGTGTGCCATTTCTGAGGACCACAAGGCAAAAAAGATGGGCATATGCCCTGTAGTTCCTGCAACAATATGTCAGCATATGCCCTGTAGTTCCTGCAACAATATGTCATTTGCAGCCAAGACTTTCTTAAATGAATTGTCACTGGTGATGAGACATGGATTCATCACAGTGGCCCAGAATCTAAATGTGCAAGCAAGGAAAGGAAGCATCCAGCTCCTCACGAACCAGGAAATTCAAGGTTGAGTCATCTATTACTAAAGTGATGACAACTGTGTCTGGGATCAGAAAGGAGTGCTTTTTGTTGATTTCCTGGAAAGAGAGCAACAATTAACGCAGCTGTGTATGGTGCAACACTAGAATGTTTACCATCCGACGTCAGATGTTGCTGTCCCGGGCTGTTCACAAAAGGTGAGTTGCTCCTCCATGACAACACTTGCGTGCACACGGCTGCTTTAATTCAGGAACTCTTCTAACATTTTCAGTGGAAGAATCTGATTGATTTGCTGTATATTCCCAGTCTGGCAGCAAGTGATTTTCTTCTGTTCCCAACTGCCAAGGAACTTGTTGGTAGTTACAGATTTCAGAGCAATGAAGATGTCACAACAGCGGTGGCACGGTGGCTCAGTGTCCAGGACACCACCTTTTATGAGACTGGCATCAAGACCCTTAGACAAATGCCTCAGTTGTCAGTCTGCTACATGGAGAAATAAGGTGTCCATGATGGAACATTGTAAAAGACTATCTATTATACTTTTAACTAGATTAAAACCATACTGGGAGACTATCAAGCAGGTTTTAGGAAGAACAGATCAACTGCAGACCAAATATTTTATCAACATCAAAGAGTAGAAAAGAACTGGGAATATGGAAAAAAAGAACATAATATCTTCATTGCCTTCAAGAAAGCCTACGACAGCATAGATAGGAGCAGCTTTTGGAAAATTATGAAAGAATTTGAGATACCTAATAAATTAATCAATCTGACCAGAGTATGTATGGAGGATACACAAAATATAGTAATACATAAAGTAAGAAAGTCAGAACCATTCTCTATAAGAAGTGGTTTAAAACAAGGTGATACATTATCTCCATTACTATTCAACCTAGTACTAGAAAAGTGAAAGAAGAAAGCAGTACAGAAGAGCAAGCTAGAATACTAGGATACAAGGATGGCATCAACCTAGTGGGGGAAACTATGCAAGAAGTCATCAATACCTGCATACACTTGAGAGATGTAGCACTAAAAGTGATCATTAACCAAGATAAGACAGAGTATATGAAGATATCAAGAGACCAGAGGCAGAATGATCCAGATTATATAAATGTTGGCGAGATGATTATTAGGACAGCAGAAACATACAAATATCTAGGCACAACCATCAACAGAAGCAACATAATAAGGGAGGAAACTAAAAGCAGAATACAGATAGGGAATAAAATATACTTTTAACACCTGTTAAAATCCAAAATCCTGACCAAAAACATCAAAATGTTAAAATCCAAAATCCTGTCCCAAAACGTCAAAATAACAATCAACAAAACTATAATAAGACCAGCCATCATGTATGGATCAAAAACGTGGAGTACAACAAAGAAAGATGAACACAATTGCAGATCTTTGAGAACAAGATGCATAAGCCAGGAAAAAAAAAGTAGGAAGAGTTTTACTACTTAACGAGCACACAAGTGTGATGTTTTGGTGTGGAGCTTAATCATACAGAAAACATGAAGAAGCAGAAAGAGGATAAAATATAAATTCACATGAATACTATGTTCAAAACAGGAATGGAAAAAAACTGAGTAAAATAAAATGGAGCACTTATGTGCAGTAGGTGGTCACAAGTAAGGATATGGGGGAGGGAGAGCCATGGTGAGGGTTCAAAACCTCCTCACAGCATCACATTACAACCTCCCTACCCCAACTATAGACACCTATGACACCTCCTGGCTAGATTACCATTGTATCACTCTCTCCCCTTTCCATGGTCACCCTCTTCCCTGTTTACAACCCACCTATCACACATCACAAGTCTCCATTTAAACATTCTCTACACTCCACCATGCTCACTTCTGAACACAGTCTCTTACAAGTCACAGCTTCTTACAAGTCACAGTCTCTTACAAGTCACAGCTTCTTACAAGTCACAGTCTTTTACAAGTCACAGCTTCTTACAAGTCACAGCTAAGTGCTCCAATCATTTTATTTTATTCAATTTTTTTCCATTCCTATTTTGTACATAGAATTCATGTGAATTTATATTTTATCTTTTCTCTCTATTTCCTGTGTGTTTTTGTATGACTAAGATTCACGCTGAAATGTCACAACTGTGTACATGTCAAGTAATAAAGCTGTTCTTACTTTTTTCCCTAGTTTATACATTTTGTTATCACAGCTTTACTGCAGTGGCTTCATATATAGTTATATACTTAGTTTTATAAACGTATACACTAATTATTCATGTGTTACTGAATTGAACAGCTTATATAAATCCCAACGAATTATAAATGTCTTGAAACTGAACAGACTACGCTGGCTGGAGCATGTAGAAAGAATGGAAGAGAACAAACAAACGAAAATGTTGTATGCACAAGAGATGAGAGAAACAAGACCAAGGGGTAGACCAAGACAGAAGTAGAAAGACAACATAGAAGAGGATATAAAAGAAATTGGTGCCACCAACTGGAGAGAAGATTAGGAATAGAGAGGATTGGAGGCGAGCTTTATCTGCAGCAATGAGTCTTAAAGGCTGGGAAAGTTGAAGAACAGGAAGAGGGAGGTAATGGTAGAACCCAGTGCACAGTGTTATGTCCAAATATGGTTGGGAAAGTTGAAGAACAGGAAGAAGGAGGTAAAGGTGGAACCCAGTGCACAGTGTTATGTCCAAATATGGTTGGGAAAGTTGAAGAACAGGAAGAAGGAGGTAATGGTGGAACCCAGTGCACAGTGTTATGTCCAAATATGGTTGGGAAAGTTGAAGAACAGGAAGAAGGAGGTAAAGGTGGAACCCAGTGCACAGTGTTATGTCCACATAAACTTTGCTCCTAAGTAATGACCTTCGTAAACTTACTTTTTGGGACAGCATCATATGCACCCACACACACACCCATATGCACACACATACACACAGACATAAACACACACACACACACAGATGCAAACACGCACATGCAGAACTACCTACATACCAGTATATGGATTTGCTAAACCTAAATATCAGCTTTTATTAACCAGTCTGTCTTTACTTCTGTCTACTCTGCTGTCTCTGCCTGTCAGACAAAAAGGAGTGGAAAAACTAATTATGTCAGTCTGTAAGAACAGCAAAGAACAAAACCTCTCTTAATGCAAAGAAAACTAAATTGATGACAACTGACAAAAGAAACAAGGCAGCTGAAATATGTATCAATGAGGAAAAATTGGAAGAAGTGGAGAGTTTTGAATATCTTGGATCACTTTTCATTCATTAATTCATTCATTTGCATGTCCCTTGTGGAACTTTGCCTCCCTAACAGCACTGCTGTAGGCCTCTCGGTTGTGAGCAAGATGGCCTGCTGTTGATGCATCCATTTGCAGATCATCAACGATGTCCTGCAGCCATCTTCGCCTTGGTCTTCCTCTCTTTCTTTTTCCCATTATTTACCCTTCCAAGATGGTCTTCTCTAGATTATCATGACGTTTAATGTGTCCAAAATATTTAAGTTTTCTCTGTTTAATACTCTTTACTAGTCAGCCTTCTTCAAGAACTTAATGTTGAAGAAGGTTGGCTAGTAAAGAGGATTAAAGAGAGAAAACTTAAATATTTTGGACACATTAAACGTCATGATAATCTAGAGAAGACTGTCTTGGAAGGGTAAATAATGGGAAAAAGAGAGGAAGACCAAGGCGAAGATGGCTGCAAGACATCGTTGATGATATGCAAATGGATGCATCAGCAGCAGGCCATCTTGCTCACAACCGAGAGGCCTACAGGAGTGCTGTTAGGGAGGCAAAGTTCTGCAAGAGACATGCAAATGAATGAATAAATGAATTCTTTTATTAATTTTCATTCACATTTTCCATCCTCTGTTATCATGTGCCCCAAATACCTGAAGCTTTTCACTGTTCAAGTAATTCTCCATTTAATTTTATGTTTATTGTTGACTTTCTTTCTTCTCTGCTAATTACCACGATGTTTATCTTTCTGATATTTCCAGTCTGTGCTTTTCACTTTCATTGTTTGTTTGTGTCACTAGATTCCGTAGGTCTTTTTTGGTTCTCTGCCATCAGCATGGTGTCATCCACATATCTTAAGTTGTTGATTGATATTCCATTAATGTTTAATCCAGGCATCTCACTAGTTTCTTTGAATACTTTCTCTGTATAAAGGTTAAACAGACATGGAGAAAGGACATCACTATACATGTATTGTTGTACGCTGACATACTTGTCCTGCTGTTGTTGTATATTGACATACTTGTCCTGCTGTTGTTGTATATTGACACACTTGTCCTGCTGTTGTTGTATATTGACACACTTGTCCTGCTGTTGTTGTATATTGACATACTTGTCCTGCTGTTGTTGTATATTGACATACTTGTCCTGCTGTTGTTGTATATTGACACACTTGTCCTGCTGTTGTTGTATATTGACATACTTGTCCTGCTGTTGTTGTATATTGACATACTTGTCCTGCTGTTGTTGTATATTGACACACTTGTCCTGTAATTTTTCATCCAGTTCTGCCTGCTATTATGGTGGGAGCATTTGTTGGGACATCAGAAGATTATTATGCTAAAGACATGTAAGTCTATTGTCAGTGGTTTCTAGAAAAACATGTTACTTAGACTGGTGGTTTCTAGAAAATCATGTTACTTAGACTGATGATGTCTGGAAAATAATGTTACTTAGACTGATGGTGTCTAGAAAATCATGTTACTTATGCTAGTGTGGTCTATAAAATAATGTTACTTAGAATGGTGGTGTCCAGAAAAATTATGTTACTTAGACTTGTGAGGTCTAGAAAATCATGTTACTTAGACTGGTGAGGTCTAGAAAATCATGTTACTTAGACTTGTGAGGTCTAGAAAATCATGTTACTTAGACTTGTGAGGTCTAGAAAATCATGTTACTTAGACTTGTGAGGTCTAGAAAATCATGTTACTTAGACTTGTGAGGTCTAGAAAATCATGTTACTTAGACTGGTGAGGTCTAGAAAATCATGTTACTTAGACTTGTGAGGTCTAGAAAATCATGTTACTTAGACTTGTGAGGTCTAGAAAATCATGTTACTTAGATGGTGGTGTTTGCTTTACTTTAGTGACTTGGTGTGTGATCCCTGTATAATAAGTGTGAGTGAGTGAGTGAGTGAGTGAGTGAGTGAGTGAGTGAGTGAATGAGTGAGTGAGTGAGTGAGTGAGTGAGTGAGTGAGTGAGTGAGTGAGTGAGTGAATTAATAGATGGGAGGGAAGGGGGGAAGAACAGAATCATGAAATGGGGCAGTTAAACATACATGTGTTATATAAACATACATGCACTATATAAACATACATGTGTTATATAAACATACGTGCACTATATAAACATACATGCACTATATAAACATACATGTGTTATATAAACATACATGCACTATATAAACATACATGTGTTATATAAACATACATGCACTATATAAACATACATGTGTTATATAAACATACATGCACTATATAAACATACATGTGTTATATAAACATACATGCACTATATAAACATACATGCACTATATAAACATACATGCACTATATAAACATACATGTGTTATATAAACATACATGTGTTATATAAACATACATGCACTATATAAACATACATGTGTTATATAAACATACATGCACTATATAAACATACATGTGTTATATAAACATACATGCACTGTATAAACATACATGCACTATATAAACATACATGCACTGTATAAACATACATGCACTATATAAACATGCATGCACTATATAAACATACATGCACTATATAAACTTACATGCACCATATAAACATACATGCATTACATAAACATACATGCACTATATAAATGTAAATGCACTATATAAACATACATGCACTATATAAACATACATGCATTATAGAAACATGCATGCATTGTATATATATATATATATTGGAGAGGAGTAACCTTACTATCAGTTGTGTCGAAAATATTTTGCAAGGTCATTTTGAATAGACTTAAGATATAGTGGATACTTCAGTGAGAGAAGAACAAGCAGGATTTCGAAAAGGGAGAAGCTGTCTCAACCAGATCTTTACTCTAAGAATAATACTTGAAGAACATATTGAAAAATAGAAACCATTAATACTAAACTTCATAGACTTTAAAATGGCATTTGATAGCATACACAAAGATTCATTATGGAGAATTTTAAGACTATATGGAATACGATCTAAAACTGTCAACATCATTAAGGACTTCTACAATGGGTATGTTTGTGCAGTCAAGACAGAAGAAGGGATGAGTGAATGGTTCGTAATTGAAACAAGTGTGAAACAAGTATGTATACTGTCTCCTTTACTTTTTGGGATTACAATAAACTTCATAATGATTAATATTTCATAATATTGATTGGGTACATGGGACCAAACTAGAAGACCTTGATTTTGCTGATGACATAACTCTTATCAGTAACAATGTGAATTCCACACAAGAAAAAACAGATAGCCTGACTTCACTGGCTAGCAAAATAGGACTTGAAATTAACAAGGACAAAACAAAAGTAATGAAATTTCCCATTAATCAAAATGGCAAAAATACATGTAGAAGGGACAGATATTGAAGAAGTCAATCAATCTGCATACCTTGGCAACTACATAGACCAGGATAGTGACACCAGAAAGGAAGTTAGAATTAGAATTGCAAAAGCAACATTGATCTTCAAGAATCTTGAGAACATATGGAATTCAAAAGTTATAAGCACAAAAACCAGGTTAAGACTATTCAGTTCAAATGTAATATCCACCCTAAATTATGCATGCGAAAGCTGGAAAACACCTAAAGAAGTAGATGAGAAATTAGACTTTGTTGAAAACAAATGCCTAAAGAAAATACTCGGCATCAAGGTGAACGAATTCAAGAACAATGCAGAGATAAGACAGATGACTGAACAATAACCAGTCTCATGGGTGATCAGGAAAAGGAGATGGACATATGTTGATCACATGATGAGAAGAAACGATCAGAGAATCCCACAACAAGCTATCAAGTGGAACACAAAAGGCCGAAGAAAAAGAGGCAGACCGCGTGAAACTCTGAAGAGGACATTGTTAAGAGAGGCCAAATTAATATACATAAAATCCCTTGATGAGGTTGAAACAGCTCACAGAAAACAGGAAAGATTGGCGAACTACCTAGCAAGCCATATGTGACGTTTAACACACACGGGAAGGATATAAGATGTATAAAATATATATTTTCCCTGACACATATTAATTGACAGGTGAGTGAGTAGAAGTTTTATCACTCTCTGACACATATTAATTGACAGGTGAGTGAGTAGAAGTTTTATCACTCTCTGACACATATTAATTGACAGGTGAGTGAGTAGAAGTTTTATCACTCTCTGACACATATTAATTGACAGGTGAGTGAGTAGAAGTTTTATCACTCTCTGATTCCAGGTGCTGGGTTGCTCCTGACCATATGTGGCTCTTCCTAGGTCCCGCTATCGGAATCACATCAGTAAGTGACAGCTGCTGGTTTACTGAGCTGCTCCACTTGTGAGTGTCAGTAAAGTAGTGAGTCAGTCAATTTATGAGTGTCAGTAAAGTAGTGAGTCAGTCAATTTATGAGTGTCAGTAAAGTAGTGAGTCAGTCAATTTATGAGTGTCAGTAAAGTAGTGAGTCAGTCAATTTATGAGTGTCAGTAAAGTAGTGAGTCAGTCAAGTTATGAATTTCAGTAAAATAGTGAGTCAGTCAATTTATGAGTGTCAGTAAAGTAGTGAGTCAGTCAATTTATGAATTTCAGTAAAATAGTGAGTCAGTCAATTTATGAGTGTCAGTAAAGTAGTGAGCCAGTCAATTTATGAGTGTCAGTAAAGTAGTGAGCCAGTCAATTTATGAGTGTCAGTAAAGTAGTGAGCCAGTCAATTTATGAGTGTCAGTAAAGTAGTGAGTCAGTCAATTTATGAGTGTCAGTAAAGTAGTGAGTCAGTCAATTTATGAGTGTCAGTAAAGTAGTGAGTCAGTCAATTTATGAGTGTCAGTAAAGTAGTGAGCCAGTCAATTTATGAGTGTCAGTAAAGTAGTGAGCCAGTCAATTTATGAGTGTCAGTAAAGTAGTGAGTCAGTCAATTTATGAGTGTCAGTAAAGTAGTGAGCCAGTCAATTTATGAGTGTCAGTAAAGTAGTGAGCCAGTCAATTTATGAGTGTCAGTAAAGTAGTGAGTCAGTCAATTTATGAGTGTCAGTAAAGTAGTGAGCCAGTCAATTTATGAATTTCAGTAAAATAGTGAGTCAGTCCACTTGTGAGTGTCAGTAAAGTAGTGAGTCAGTCAATTTATGAGTGTCAGTAAAGTAGTGAGTCAGTCAATTTATGAGTGTCAGTAAAGTAGTGAGTCAGTCAATTTATGAGTGTCAGTAAAGTAGTGAGTCAGTCAATTTATGAGTGTCATTAAAGTGAATGAGTCAGTCAAATGATAATTGTTTGTAGAGGTATTTATTTGTTTTAGAGTTATTTATTAATGTTTGAAGAATACTTATTTGTTTTAGAGTTATTTCTTCATGTTTGAAGAATATTTTTATGTTTTAGCTTCATTTCTTTATCTTTGAGGAAATGATTAACCTTTTTTTGCTAAAGTTAAGGGATAAAAAGCTACATCCATGTAGAACATACAGAAGATCAAAATCCAGGAACATTGTAGAATATACAGAAGATCAAAATGCAGAAAAATATGTCAAACATACAGAAGATCAACATGTGTCAACATTTGTTCTGAAAGAATGAAATAAGGAAGGGAAACATTAGGTTGTGTGTGTAGACAAAGGTTCACATACAAAAATATGGAAAATGTCTACAATAATCTAATACCAGATATCAGAATTAGAAAACAAGAGAAATAAACAAATCTAGTAGCAGATATCAGAAGTAGAAAACAAGAGAAATAGACAAATCTAGTAGCAGATATCAGAAGTAGAAAACAAGAGAAATAGACTAATCTAGTAGCAGATATCAGAAGTAGAAAACAAGAGAAATAGACAAATCTAGTAGCAGATATCAGAAGTAGAAAACAAGAGAAATAGACAAATCTAGTAGCAGATATCAGAAGTAGAAAACAAGAGAAATAGACAAATCTAGTAGCAGATATCAGAAGTAGAAAACAAGAGAAATAGACAAATGATTGCATGAATAACCCCAAGGTAAAATGACATGATGATAAGCATGTGTGAGAGAGAGAGAGGAAGAGAGAGAGAGTGAGGGAGAGAGTGAGGGAGAGAGTGAGGGACAGAGAGAGAGGGAGAGAGAGAGTGAGAGAGAGGGGGAGAGAGAGGGAGAGAGTGAGGGAGAGAGTGAGAGAGAGGGAGAGAGAGAGAGGGAGAGAGAGAGACAGGGAGAGAGAGAGAGGGAGAGAGTGAGGGAGAGAGAGAGAGAGGGAGAGAGAGAGAGGGAGAGAGAGAAAGAGAGAGGGAGAGAGAGAGAGAGAGGATTGCAAGAGGAGAGAGATGGAGATTTTGTAGTGAACTTCTGTTGTTTAGATCTACAGCTGCCCACAGATTGTTGTCTTTTGTTTTCAGATAACAGTTCTAGTATTGATATTCACTGCTAAAGAGCATAATGAAAATTCTTACACAAAAAGTGACAAAACCATCAAAATCATCAAGTAAGTTCAATATTTCTCGGTCAAGTATTGTAAGTCAAATTTATCAGTCAGGTATTGTGAGTCAAGTGTTGTCAGTTAAGTAATGTCAGTCAAGTATTTTGAGTCAAGTTTTTAACATTTCATATCAAGTTAACAGTCTCTCATACAAGGCTGGAAAGAAACACTTCAGATCTTGTGATTCTCCTTCAACTTTGAACATGGAAGGGTCATTCACAGAAAGAAGTATGTTTTGATAAGAATCAGACACAGATAGAAATATGACAAACTGTGTCTTTGTTTCTGTTTCTTTGTCCTGCATGTTTTGATAATTATAAGACACAGATAGAAATATAACAAAGTTTGTCTTTGTTTCTGTTATTCATATTTCAGCTGCCTTGTTTGTTTCGTCAGTTGTCATCAATTTAGTTTTCCTCGCATTAAGATAGAGGTTTTACTCTTCATCCATTCCTTTTTGTGTTGTGGACATTAATACTATGTCATCAGCATATGTAATCTCTGGTATTTCATAACCTCTAATTGTTATGGCATCGTAATATTCTTTGTCTACATCTTCTCTAAACATTCCTCATTATATTTTCAGTATACAAGTTAAATAAGTGAGGTGACAATATGCACCCCTGACGGACCCCTTGTTTTATGTCAGACCAAGTTGTTGTTTCACCATTTATTCTTACTACTGCTTGTTGGTCTAGATACAGCAGTGATGTTAATTATATCAAATGTGTTGGAAATCCCATTTTTTCCAATATTTCCCAAAGTATATATATATATATATATATATATATATATAATCAGGTGCCGTGCCGACTGGCGTTGGCTATTATGCTTCCCCAGAGTACCCGATCCTTCATGCAGGCCATCAGTTCAGTTGGTGATCTCCTTTCACACCATCCCATCAGACTGTCCAGTATCATTTCTCTTGGTCTTCCTCTTGATCTTCTTCCTTCTATTTTTCCTGTTGTTATAATATTTTCAATGCCCCCTCTTCTCATTGCATGTCCTATGAAAGTACATTGTCTCTCTCTTATCTTTTTGACAGGGTTTTTTGTCTCTCCAGCTCTTCTCATACATTCTTCGTTAGTTATTTTTGCTGTCCAGGGGATTCGCAACATTCTTCTAATAAACCACATTTCTGCTGCTTCCAATGATTTTTGTGCAGACCTGCCTGTTGTCCATGATTCACTTCCATATAACAAGATATGTTCAATATAGCATTTTAGTACTCGTTTTCTAACATTCATTGATAAGGATATGTTGGCTAATATGTTTCTCATTCTCTGAAATGCAATCTTTGCTTGGCCTATTCTGTTCCTAATTTCTGTTCTGCATTTCCCATCTGAAGTTATTACTGCTCCAAGGTATTTGAATTTCTGCACCTGCTTTAGAATAGTTCCATTTAATTTTATACTGCATGTTGGTGGATTCTTTTTCTTAGATATAACCATAGTCTCTGTCTTTTTGATGTTCAAAGTAAGGCCTTTCTGTTCACTTTCTTTGGCGACTTTATCCAAGAGATTTTGCAGGTCTTGTTGGTTCTCAGCTATCAGTACTGTGTCGGCAGCATACTGAAGGTTGTTAATATTGTATCCTCCAATTTTTATGCCTGGTTCTGTGATGATTGTTCTTAGAATATTCTCGCTATACAGAGAAAAATGGTCTGGAAATAGTACACATCCTTGTCGCAACTTTTGTTTTATAGGATGATATTTTCCAGTTCTATTTTCAACTCGAACTGCTGCTTCTTGCTGCCAGTATAGATGTTTTACAATCCTCAGGTCTTTGCTGTCTATATTGATGTCTTTAAGCATTTTAATAATTTCATTATGTTTCACCTTGTCAAATGCCTTGGTGTAATCAATGAAGCATAAGTAGAGATCTTTGTGTACTTCTAAAGCTCTTTCTGTTAGTGTTCGTAAAGCATAAATGGCATTGTGTGTTCCATTTCCTTCAACAAATCCAAACTGTTCATCTGCTATTTCCATTTTTATCTTTTTCCTTGTTCTTCTCATAATTATTCTCAGAAGTAGCTTTATTATGTGACATGAGAGGCTGATAGTCCGTTGGTCGTCACATTCCTTTGCACCTGGTTTCTTTGGTAGTGCTATAAACATTGATTTAATCAGGTCACTGGGAATATAACCACAGTTGTAAATGTCATTCAGTAACTTGGTTATTATTTTTATTCCTGTCTCCTCTAGTGCCTCTATTTCTTCTATTGTTATATTATCAGGCCCAGTCGCTTTTCCTTTCTTCATGTGTTTGATGGCATCTATGATTTCATCTTCAAGTATTGGTGGTCCATCACAGTTTTCAGTATCTGGTGTTAATTCTGGTCTTTCTCCTCCATATAGCTCACTGATATACTCTGTCCACCTGTCCACAATGTCTTCTTTTCCCATTAACATTTTACCTTCTTTCGATTTCAGGCATCCTGTGGTATATTTTGTCTTCCTGCCTGTGAGTTCATTAATTCGTTTGTGCATGTTTTTGCTGTCTTTAATATGAGAGTCCTCTATCTGTCCTGTTCATTTAACCACACTTCTTTTGCTTCTCTGCATTTGCGTCTTATTTCTTTATTTATCTTGGTATATTTTTCCTTGTTATTTTTACTCCTCCTCCTCTTGTCCATCAGTCCTAAGATGTCATCTGTCATCCATTTATTTTTAGAGGCTTCTTTTTTTGGTGGTATTATCTCCTTAACAGTTTGGTAGATAGAATCTCTTAACATTGCCCATTGTTCATCTATACTATTTATCTTTGCTATTGCATTGTATCTATTTGTTATAATAACTTTGTATTGTTCTGGCAGTTCTTGGTCATTTTTAAGGAGTTCTGTATTCAGTTTGATGTTTCTCACTTTTTTGCCTGCTTTCTTTAGCTTTATTCTAACTTTTCCACAGAGTGGATCATGGTTACTATTGCAGTCAGCTCCTGGCATGGTTTTTGTTGTCAGTAATGCACTGCGGAATCGTTTGTTGATTAATATGTAGTCTATCTGGTTAAAAGTCTTTTTGTCTGGGCTGCACCATGTTACCAGTCTTCGAGGATGTTGTTTAAACCAAGTGTTTCCTACAACCATGCTATGTATTCTTGCCCATTCAATTAATTTACTACCTCTGTCATTCCTCTCCTCCAGTCCATAGTCACCAACGATGTCTGAAGTTCTTCCTTTACCAACTTTGGCATTAAAATCTCCCATGACTATGGTAACTTCATGTGACTTTGTGTGTTTTAGTGCTGTCTCTATGTCATTATAAAATAGCTGTACCTCTTCTTCAGAACTTTCAGATGTTGGAGCGTACACTTGTATAATATTTATGTTTATTGATTGTCCTTTCAGTTGGGCTAGCAGGACTTGGTCCGAGATGTTCAAATATCCTACAATTGTCCTTGCCGTTTGTTCATCAAATATAATTCCTCCTCCTCGTTCATGTTTCTCACTTCCTGAATATATTATTGTATATTTATCTGAGTTTATCTTCCCTGCACCTGTCCATCTAACTTCACTCATTCCTAATATGTTGATCTTCATCCTTTCCGTTTCCATCTTTACATTTTCTAATTTGTCAGCCTGGAATAAAGTTCTAACATTCCATGTTGCTATTTTGAACTTGCTATTTTTGCCACCAGTAGCTTGATGACGATCTGGCCTCACCTGTGGCTCGTGAGCTGCCCTACCGGATGAGGCTGTTCCAGAGGAACATCCATTAATATCGTTCATGATGAATCGATTATTCTGTTCAAGCATAACTATTCTTGGGAGCTACAACAGTGGTTTCCCGTTGCCTTCTGTTGGTTTGTGTATGGACTCTCCGCTAGCCTTTGGACTCCCTGTCCTACCCGCAAGGCAGCGGGAGCGAGAGGTTTTAAGGCGTCTCTTACCCGCCTGGTATTCTCTTCACTGAGCACCTGAGGCACTTTATAGGAGTAGCAGAGCCACCTACCACCCCAACTCCTCTGTCTTCGCCACATATGTCAGGATAACTTGGACTTTATGGATCAGTCCAACAATTTATTAGAATTGTCTTTCATGAAGCCTTCAACCATATCCAACTAGTGAGCCGCAAAGAAGTATTCAGAAAAAAACCTGACACCATCTGACAGAGTTAAGTTAGTACTGCCTTTCCACCCGCATGGTCAGATGGTTAAGAAAATTCTTTATCGTCATCTGCCTCTAATCCAACTCGACCCTGACACTTGCGACATTTTCTCTGATCCACCCCTGTTAGCATACAAGCATGAGCCAAATCTTAAGGACATCCTCGTCCACAGCCACTTGAAGCAGAGCCTTACATATGTTGGCACCAGAAAATGTAACCGCCCCCACTGCATTACCTGCCCTGTAGTCTGGGAAACAAAAATGATCATCTTTCCCAAAAATATCTTCACTCTTCATGAGGGACTTGCATGCGAGTCCCATAGTGTGATACATGTTATCGTATGCAAAAGATGCAGGATAATGTATATTGGTGAGACTGGCCTCAGACTAGGGGACCGCATACAGAAACATCTGTATGATATCACCCAGCATGCTTCAAAACCAGTCCCGAATCATTTCAATGGCCCCAACCACAGAGGCAAATCGGATTTTCTGGTAACAGCCATCAGTGTCACACAGATGACACAAGCCACCTAGTGGTTGAGAACCACTACATTCAGGATTATGGAACATTGGAACCACATGGTTTGAACATGTTATTCTGCTACACCTAACATTCTCCTCTTCAACAATTATAATCCCTCTCCACTAAGTTCCACTCCCTTCTCACTTGTTACACGTAATTCAGAGCCTCCTCACAGCATCACATTACAACCCCTCTACCCTAACTATAATCATCTATTTCACCTTCTCTTGGCTAGGTTAACATTACACCACTCTCTCTCCCCTCCACGGTTTCCCCATCCACCAACCTCAGTTACATCCACTTATCACACATCACAAGTCTCTATTTAAACATTCTCTACACTCCACCGTGACTCCACCGTGACTCCACCGTGCACACTTCTGAACAAGCATCGGCACGGCAAAAAAAAAAAAGATAAAGAAACAGAAACAAAGACACAGTTTGTCATATTTCTATCTGTGTCTTATTCTTATCAAAACGTACGTCTTTCTGTGAATGACCCTTCCATGTTCAAAGTTGAAGTAGAATGTCATTTGATAAGAATCAGACACAGATAGAAATATGACAAACTGTGTCTTTGTTTCTATTTCTTTGTCCTGTATGTTTTGATAAGAATAAGACACAGATAGAAATATAACAAGGCACATCTTCTTACAAGTCACAGCTAAGTGTTCTGTTCATTTTTTTTTAAACATAGCATTCATGTGAATTTATACTTTACCTCCTCTCTCCATCTCTTTGTCCTGTATGTTTTTGTATGATTAAGGCTCACGCTGAAATGTCACAATGTTGTAATCGTTAAAGAATAAAGCTGTTTCTACTTTTTTTTCCTAGTTTATACATTTTGGTATCACAGCTTTACTGCAGTGCTTCATGTATAGTTGTATACTTACATGGTAATTGTTGTGTGTTGCAACATTACTACAGTACATGTAGTCTAAGGACCACAATAAAACTGTTGACTGTAAGGTTAATAATGCTGACTGTACTATGTCACAGTGACATTTATTTATTCAGCTAAAAAGATATGTCATATTGCTCTACATGATCCATTGACATAAATTATTTTATACTGATAAATGACATATGCAGTATTATGTGGCTAACTAGCATATGCAAATTTATTTTCTACAACTGAGTGACATATGTAACATTATTTTGTACAACTGACTAACATATGTAACATTAGTCTTGCTATCAGAGTGACATGTGTAGCATTATTTTGTAAAACTGGGATAAACTAATAAAAAAATATGAAATGTAACATAAACCAAGAACTGGCACTGTTGTATACAAGATTTTGTTGTAGCAATCAAATGTTAGAAAGGAGCCCAAAGTTTCTAGAATGTTGCATAAGTGGACTTTCATCTGAGTCTCACCTGGAAACTGTAGAATAATGGATATGTCAGGAGTCCAGGATTGTCCAGATCTTTCATAAAACCTTCCAAATTCAGAGGCAAAAATATTCCTTTCTAGAAATGTTCTCTGTCATGTCCTGGCTGTCCTTGTCTGCAGTCCTCAGATCTTCCTCACCCCCACACCACTGTGTACACACACACACAGCTCACATGCACATACACACATACACGCATACACAGAGAAGAAGAAAACAATTACTGGGAAAAAATATGTGTAACAGAAAATGATGTATAAACACAAACAAATAAACCATGTAAGACAGAATGAATTCTAAATGCCTTGAAACTGAACAGACTATGCTGACTGGGGCATGTAGAAAGAATGGAAGAGAACAGACAAACAAAAATGATGTATGCACAAGAGATGAGGGAAACAAGACCAAAGAGTAGACCAAGACAGAAGTAGAAAGACAACATAGAAGAGGATATAAAAGAAATTGGTGTCATCAACTGGAGAGAGATTAGGAATAGAGAGGAGTGGAGGTGAACTTTATCTGCAGCAATGAGCCTTAATCTTGGAAAGCTGAAGAAGAAGAAGAAGAAGAAGAAGAAGAAGAAGACAAGATGACACAGAAACCACTAGTATATTTATTGTGCTGAAAAGCAGACTGTAAGGCACATGATGATAGTAGTAAGTATATACTCTAATATGTATGAATATTTGACCTGTTTCCAACATTATGATTGATATTTACTGATCAAACTGTCCACATATCCCAGCATTCACATGAAAGCTCTGTGGACACAAGTTATCCTAGTGACTGTATGCTGGGCATTTGCTATCATTTCTATCAAGATGGTGGACACTATCCTCAAGTATCTTTATGCCATGTTCACATCTTTACAGGTATGTTAGCGAGACAGCAGTTTGTATTAGCTAGACAACAGTTTATGTTAGATAGAAAGCAGTTTATATTAGCTAGACAACAGTTTGTGTAAGCCGAACAGTAGTTTGTATTAGCTAGACAACAGTTTGTTTTAGTTAGATCACAGTTTGTATTAGCTAGACAGCAGTTTGTTTTAGTTAGATCACAGTTTGTATTAGCTAGACAGCAGTTTGTTTTAGTTAGATCACAGTTTGTATTAGCTAGACAGCAGTTTGTTTTAGTTAGATCACAGTTTGTATTAGCTAGACAGCAGTTTGTTTTAGTTAGATCACAGTTTGTATTAGCTAGACAGCAGTTTGTTTTAGTTAGATCACAGTTTGTATTAGCTAGACAGCAGTTTGTTTTAGTTAGATCACAGTTTGTATTAGCTAGACAGCAGTTTGTTTCAGTTAGATCACAGTTTGTATTAGCTAGACAGCAGTTTGTTTCAGTTAGATCACAGTTTGTATTAGCTAGACAGCAGTTTGTTTTAGTTAGATCACAGTTTGTATTAGCTAGACAGCAGTTTGTTTTAGTTAGATCACAGTTTGTATTAGCTAGACAGCAGTTTGTTTCAGTTAGATCACAGTTTGTATTAGCTAGACAGCAGTTTGCGTTAGTTAGATCACAGTTTGTATTAGCTAGACAGCAGCTTTTATTTGCTGGACAGTATTAGCTAGATGGTTTTAGCTAGACAGACAGTGATAGCTAGACAGACAGTGATAGCTAGACAGACAGTGATAGCTAGACAGACAGTGATAGCTAGACAGACAGTGATAGCTAGACAGACAGTGATAGCTAGACAGTCAGTATTAGCTGGATAGTTGTTGTTAGCTAGACAGTTGTTAGCTAGACTGTTGTTCGGTAGACAGTGTTAACTAGACAGTTGTTGTTAGCTAGACAGTATTAACTGTACTGTACTGTATTTCTTGCGTACAAAAAAGTAAGTCTGTAAGTTAGCGAGATAATAATTCATTCTCAATGATATAGAAAAGCTCATTGTTTATCTCATAAGTACAAGGAAAGGTTTTGTAAGTTTCATTTATACAACTTCATTTTTTGTAAGTCTCAGTTGTACAAGTCTTGTAAGTCTGAGATATACAAATTCATGTGTTGTAAGTTGATGAGATTGTTTTTAACAACAGAAAAAAGTCTTAGGAGTTTCTTTTTTATACAAATATAAATTGCAACAAACACAAACATAAATTGTAACAGACAACATCTGTTTTCACATAAACATAAATTGTAACAAGCTCACTTTTCACACAAATATAAAATGTAACAAGCTGTTTTCACACAAACATAAATTGTAACAAGCTCAGTTTTCACACAAACATAAATTGTAACAAGCTCAGTTTTTACACAAACATAAATTGTAACAAGCTCAGTTTTCACACAAACATAAATTGTAACAGCGTTTCCATAGAAACATACATTTGTTTGAACAATTTTAAAAAAAAAGGTATTTATAACAGTTAGTGTTTTCTTGCATACATATTATAAAGTGTTTTTTCTTATACCTTATAGGGTGCTTTTTTCTTATAAAGTGTTTTCTTGCTTACATATTAAAAGGTGCTTTTTCTTACATATTATAAGGTATTTTTTCTTACATCTTATAGGGTGCTTTTTTCTTGGTATTTTACATGTTCCTGCATGAGGAGGTAAGTAGAAAATGTTTGTTATTTTTCTCTTTTTTTTTAACCTTTGTAGCCAAGATTTTTTAATTTAGTAATTTGTTTGCAGTCAAGGTTGGTTAATTTAGTAATTTGTTGGTAGTCAAGGTTGGTTAATTTAGTAATTTGTTGGTAGTCAAGGTTGGTTAATTTAGTAATTTGTTGGTAGTCAAGGTTGGTTAATTTAGTAATTTGTTTGCAGTCAAGGTTGGTTAATTTAGTAATTTGTTTGCAGTCAAGGTTGGTTAATTTAGTAATTTGTTGGTAGTCAAGGTTGGTTAACTTAGTAATATGCTTGTAGCCAAGATTTGTTAATTTAGTAATTTGTTTGCAGTCAAGGTTTGTTAATTTAGTAATATGCTTGTAGCCAAGATTTGTTAATTTAGTAATTTGTTTGTTGTCAAGGTTTGTTAATTTAGTAATTTTGATTCTTTGTGATCAGTGTTTTTTGTTTCATTAACTTCGTTTGCTTGTTTTATAAGAGATTATTTTCCGACTGGAATTGGTTAGTGAGTAAACTCAAAGTGTCTGATAAAGCAAACCTTCTCTGATTATTTCTTTTGATCTGATGTGTGTTTAACAAAAAAATTTCCTCACTTCATGTTCCAGAAAGAAACACAAATACATTCCTAACTTCTTGTTTCCATCCACCACCGTGTAATAACTGTAACCTTATCTGCAGAATTGTAGTTCTTGTCTCCAGTATTCATAAGCACTGTTCTTTAGTTCTTTTCTTTTTTGATTGTTCAAATGTCGCTCCACTGAGTAATCAAAATTGATTCATAAACTGTATTTCCACAAGATTATTATGTTTATGAGATTTTGTCCATGAGGTTATTTTTCTATGAGATTATGTCCTCAAGATTATTATGTTTATGAGATTTTGTCCATGAGGTTATTTTTCTATGAGATTATGTCCTTAAGGATATTTTACTGAGGGAAATGGAATAGGTATAAGGATTTTCTATTTATAGGACACTAGAGAGAAATGGAACAGTATAAGAATATTATACTTACAGGACACTAGAGAGAAATAGAACAGGTATAAGGATATTATACTTATAGGACACTAGAGAGAAAAAAAAACAGGTATAAGGATATTATACTTATAGGACACTAGAGAGAAATGGAACAGGTATAAGGATATTATACTTATAGGACACTAGAGAGAAATGGAACAGGTATAAGGATATTATACTTATAGGACACTAGAGAGAAAAAAAAACAGGTATAAGGATATTATACTTATAGGACACTAGAGAGAAATGGAACAGGTATAAGGATTATACTTATAGGACACTAGAGAGAAATGGAACAGGTATAAGGATATTATACTTATAGGACACTAGAGAGAAATGGAACAGGTATAAGATATTATACTTATAGGACACTAGAGAGAAATAGAACAGGTATAAGGATATTATACTTATAGGACACTAGAGAGAAATGGAACAGGTATAAGGATATTATACTTATAGGACACTAGAGAGAAATAGAACAGGTATAAGGATATTATACTTATAGGACACTAGAGAGAAATGGAACAGGTATAAGGATATTATACTTATAGGACACTAGAGAGAAATGGAACAGGTATAAGGATATTATACTTATAGGACACTAGAGAGAAATGGAACAGGTATAAGGATATTATACTTATAGGACACTAGAGAGAAATGGAACAGGTATAAGGATATTATACTTATAGGACACTAGAGAGAAAAAAAAACAGGTATAAGGATATTATACTTATAGGACACTAGAGAGAAATGGAACAGGTATAAGGATATTATACTTATAGGACACTAGAGAGAAATGGAACAGGTATAAGGATATTATACTTATAGGACACTAGAGAGAAATGGAACAGGTATAAGGATATTATACTTATAGGACACTAGAGAGAAATAGAACAGGTATAAGGATATTACTTATAGGACACTAGAGAGAAATGGAACAGGTATAAGGATATTATACTTATAGGACACTAGAGAGAAATAGAACAGGTATAAGGATATTATACTTATAGGACACTAGAGAGAAATGGAACAGGTATAAGGATATTATACTTATAGGACACTAGAGAGAAATGGAACAGGTATAAGGATATTATACTTATAGGACACTAGAGAGAAATGGAACAGGTATAAGGATATTATACTTATAGGACACTAGAGAGAAATGGAACAGGTATAAGGATATTATACTTATAGGACACTAGAGAGAAATAGAACAGGTATAAGGATATTATACATATAGGACACTAGAGAGAAAAAAAAACAGGTATAAGGATATTATACTTATAGGACACTAGAGAGAAATGGAACAGGTATAAGGATATTATACTTATAGGACACTAGAGAGAAATGGAACAGGTATAACAACATTCTCTCGAGACAATAATGTTTTTCAGTTTTTTTCCCTACAAAATCACACAAACCAACTCACATGAAATAACAGAGATGTGAAACAAATACATGAGATCATTAGAGATCTCTACACCGGATATGTTTGTGCAGTCAGCACAGAAGAAGGATTGAGCGAATGGTTTCAGATTGAAATAGACGTGAAACAAGGATGTATATTATCTCCTTTGCTTTCTGGAATTGCCATAGACTTTATATATACATATATATCCCCAACCTAGCGCGTCACAGGTGGTGGATAGTGAAAGTCCTCCAGATATGGAGGATCCCTGTGAATATGGATTTACTCAAATAAGCAGTCACGGACCAACTGGCGGTAGACTCAGAGAGCGAGGTGGGGTAGTAGGTGGCTCTACTACTCCTATAAAGTGCCTCAGGTGCTCAGTGAAGAGAATACCAGGCGGGTAAGAGGCGCCTTAAAACCTCTCGCTCCCGCTGCCTTGCGGGTAGGACAGGGAGTCCAAAGGCTAGCGGAGAGTCCGTACACAAACCAGCAGAAGGCTACGGGCAACCACTGTTGTAGCTCCCAAGAACAATTATGCTTACTCAGAGTAATAGATTTGTCATGAACGAAAGCTAATGGATGTTCCTCTGGAACAGCCTCGTCCAGTAGGGCAGCTCACGTGCCACAGGTGAGGCCAGATCGTCATCAAGCTACTGGTGGCAAAACTAACAAGTTCAAAATAGCAACATGGAATGTTAGAACTTTATTCCAGGCTGAAAAATTAGAAAATGTGAAGAGGGAAATGGAAAGGATGAGAATCAACATACTAGGAATGCGTGAGGTTAGGTGGACAGGTGCAGGGAAGATAACTCTGATAAATATACAATAATATATTCAGGAAGTGAGAAACATGAACGAGGAGTAGGAGTAATATTTGATGAACAAACGGCAAGGACAATTGTAGGATATTTGAACATCTCGGACCGAGTCCTGCTAGCCCAACTGAAAGGACAATCAATAAACATAAATATTATACAAGTGTACGCTCCAACATCTGAAAGTTCTGAAGAAGATGTACAGATATTTTATAATGACATAGAGACAGCCCTAAAACACACAAAGTCACATGAAGTTACTATAGTCATAGGAGATTTTAATGCCAAAGTTGGTAAAGGAAGAACTTCGGACATCGTTGGTGACTATGGACTGGGGGAGAGGAATGACAGAGATAGTAAATTAATTGAATGGGCAAGAATACACAGCATTGTTGTAGGAAACACCTGGTTTAAACAACATCTCCGAAGACTGGCAACGTGGTGCAGCCTAGACAGAAAGACTTTTAACCAGATAGACTACATATTAATCAACAAACGATTCTGCAGTGCATTACTGACAACAAAAACCATGCCAGGAGCTAACTGCAATAATG
Organism: Achatina immaculata; assembly: GCA_009760885.1. Taxonomy (NCBI): domain Eukaryota; kingdom Metazoa; phylum Mollusca; class Gastropoda; order Stylommatophora; family Achatinidae; genus Lissachatina; species Lissachatina immaculata. Next base: position 1,889,710 of record CM019719.1, read on the forward strand.
ACCATGATCCACTCTGTAGAAAAAATAGAATAAAGCTAAAGAAAGCATGCAGAAAAGTGAGAAACATCAAACTGAATACAGAACTCCTTAAAAATGACAAAAAACTGCGAGAACAATACAAAGTTATTATAACAATTAGATACAGTGCAATAATAAATATAAATAGTATAGATGAACAATGGGCAATGTTAAGAGATTCTATCTACCAAACTGTTAAGGAGATAATACCACCAAAAAAAGAAGCCTCTAAAAATAAATGGATAACAGACGACATCTTAGGACTGATGGACAAGAGGAGGAAGAGTAAAAATAACCAAGAAAAATATAACAAGATAAATAAAGAAATAAGACGCAAATGCAGAGAAGCAAAGGGAGTGTGGTTAAATGAACAGTGCAGACAGATAGAGGACTCTCATAATAAAGACAGCAAAAACATGCACAAACGAATTAATGAACTCACAGGCAGGAAAACAAAATATACCACAGGATGCCTGAAATCAAAAGAAGGTAAAATGTTAATGAGAAAAAAAGATATTGTGGACAGGTGGACAGAGTACATCGGTGTATGCAGGAAACTCTCTACTGTAGAGAGCGGAACAACAACACAACTCCTTCAGATCATCAGAGGAAGTCTCCCCCCCCCCCCCCCCCCCATTCAGACAAGTGTTTCGGCCCTATTAAACTCCTGACACTCTAAAGGGGGGGGGGTGGGCCTCTCTGAGTCATGACTCCCAGAGACCTTGTGAGCTGTTGCTTCTTTCGTCCCGGGATTGAGTTGGCGCTGCACTTTGAAGTATATCTTTAGCGATTTAGCTACGGAGGACTGGTATTGGTTGTGACAAACGAAATTATTTATGTTCTCAATGCTTGTTTCGCATTCTCCACAGCCAGCATGAAGCCTTTTCTGCTGTTTCTGAAAGGCTTTTCAATGCCCTTGTTCTTGCTTGTCCCTTTATGCCCGGTTACTTACATAGGTCGTATGCTGATGTTGCTATGAATCCTCTCGCTCCCACTTCTATGGTAAGCTATATGGAGGAGAAAGACCAGAATTAACACCAGATACTGAAAACTGTGATGGGCCACCAGTATTTGAAGATGAAATCATAGATGCCATCAAACACATGAAGAAAAGAAAAGCAACTGGGCCTGATAATATAACAACAGAAGAAATAGAGGCGCTAAAGGAGATAGCAATAAAAATAATAACCAAGTTACTGAATGACATTTACAACTGTGGTTATATTCCCAGTGATCTGCTTACATCCACGTTTATAGCACTACCAAAGAAACCAGGTACAAAGGAATGTGATGACCACCGGACTATCCGCCTCTCATGTCACATAATAAAGCTACTTCTGAGAATTATTATGAGAAGAACAAGGGAAAAGATAAAAATGGAAATAGCAGATGAACAGTTTGGATTTGTTGAAGGAAATGGAACACACAAATGCCATTTATGCTTTACGAACACTAACAGAAAGAGCTTTAGAAGTACAGAAAGATCTCTACTTATGCTTCATTGATTACACCAAGGCATTTGACAAGGTGAAACATAATGAAATTATTAAAATGCTTGAAGACATCAGTATAGATGGCAAAGACCTGATGATTGTAAAACATCTATACCGGCAGCAAGAAGCAGCAATTCTAGTTGAAAATAGAACTGGAAAATATCAACCTATAAAACAATGGTTGCGACAAGGATGTGTACTATCTCCAGACCGTTTTTCTCTGTACAGCGAGAATATTCTAAGAACAATCATCACAGAACCAGGCATAAAAATTGGAGGATACAATATTAACAACCTTCGGTATGCTGACGACACAGTACTGATAGCTGAGAACCAACAAGACCTGCAAAATCTCTTGGATAAAGTCGCCAAAGAAAGTGAACAGAAAGGCCTTACTTTAAACATCAAAAAGACAGAGACTATGGTTATATCTAAGAAAAAGAATCCACCAATATGCAGTATTAAATTAAACGGAACTATTCTAAAGCAGGTGCAGAAATTCAAATACCTTGGAGCAGTAATAACTTCAGATGGGAAATGCAGAACAGAAATTAGGAACAGAATAGGCCAAGCAAAGACTGCATTTCAGAGAATGAGAAACATATTAGCCAACACATCCTTATCAATGAATGTTAGAAAACGAGTCCTAAAATGCTATATTGAACCTGTCTTGTTATATGGAAGTGAATTATGGACAATAGGCAGGTCTGCACAAAAATCATTGGAAGCAGCAGAAATGTGGTTTATTAGAAGAATGTTGCGAATCCCCTGGACAGCAAAAATAACTAATGAAGAGTGTATGAGAAGAGCTGGAGAGACAAAAAACCTTGTGAAAAAGATAAGAGAGAGACTGTACTTTCATAGGACATGCAATGAGAAGAGGGGCATTGAAAATATTATAACAACAGGAAAAATAGAAGGAAGAAGATCACGAGGAAGACCAAGAGAAATGATACTGGACAGTCTGACGGGATGGTGTCAGAGGAGATCACTAACTGAGCTGATGGCCTGCATGAAGGATCGTGTACTCTGGAGAAGCATAATAGCCAACTCCAGTCGGCACGGCACTTGATGATGATGATGATGATGATGATGATGATAGACTTTATAATGAAAAGATGCTGTACAGGTAAAACTGGCATTGATTGGGCACATAGGACCCAAATAGAAGATCTTAATTTTGTTGATGACATAACTCTTATCAGTAACAATGTGAAATCGGTACAGATAAAAACAGATTCCCTGTTTTCATTGGCTAGCAAAATAGGTCTTGAAATTAACAAAGACAAAACAAAAATAATGAAACTTCTTATTAACAAAAAATGAACAAATATACGTAGAAGGAAGAGTTGTTGATGAAGTAAACCAATTTGCATACTTGGCAACTACAAAGACCGGAATGGTGACACCAGGAAAGAAGTTAGAATTGCAAAAGCAGCATCGATCTCCAAAAATCTTGAGAACATATGGAATTCAAAAGTTATAAGCAGAAAACCAAGTTAAGACTATTCAATTCAAATGTAATATCCACCCTCATTTATGCATTCGAAGGCTGGAAATCAACTAAAGAAATAGACAAGAAATTAGACTCTCTCAAAAACAAATGCCTCAGGAAAATACTTGGTATAAAGTGGAACGAATTTAAGAACAACACAGAGATAAGACAGATAAGCAAACAACAACCAGTCTCATTGGTGACCAGAAAAAGATGATGGACATATGTTGGTCATGTGATGAGAAGAAACAATCAGAGAATACCAAAATATGCTATCAAGTGGAGCACAACAGGCCGCAGAAAAAAGAGTTCGATCACATGATACTCTAAAGAGGACATTGTTAAGAGAAGCCAGTTTAGTGGGCGTAACATCCCTTGACGAAGTAGAACAACTCGCTGAGAACAGGAAAACTTGGCAAACAACTATGAGAGCCCTGTGTGACGTTTAACAGCACGGGAAGGATGTAAGAAATATATTGTCATCATCATCATGTGCCATGCCGACTGGCGTTGGCTATTATGCTTCTCCAGAGTACACGATCCTTCATGCAGGCCATCAGTTCAGTTGGTGATCTCCTCTCACACCATCCCGTCAGACTGTCCAGTATCATTTCTCTTGGTCTTCCTCTTGATCTTCTTCCTTCTATTTTTCCTGTTGTTATAATATTTTCAACGCCCCCTTTTCTCATTGCATGTCCTATGAAAGTACATTGTTTCTCTCTTATCTTTTTCACAAGGTTTTTTTGTCTCTCCAGCTCTTCTCATACATTCTTCATTAGTTATTTTTGCTGTCCAGGGGATTCGCAACATTCTTCTAATAAACCACATTTCTGCTGCTTCCAATGATTTTTGTGCAGACCTGCCTATTGTCCATGATTCACTTCCATATAACAAGACAGGTTCAATATAGCATTTTAGGACTCGTTTTCTAACATTCATTGATAAAGATGTGTTAGCTAATATGTTTCTCATTCTCTGAAATGCAGTCTTTGCTTGGCCTATTCTGTTCCTAATTTCTGTTCTGCATTTCCCATCTGAAGTTATTACTGCTCCAAGGTATTTGAATTTCTGCACCTGCTTTAGAATGGTTCCGTTTAATTTAATACTGCATGCTGGTGGATTCTTTTTCTTAGATATAACCAAAGTCTCTGTCTTTTTGGTGTTCAAAGTAAGGCCTTTCTGTTCACTTTCTTTGGCGACTTTATCCAAGAGATTTTGCAGGTCTTGTTGGGTCTCAGCTATCAGTACTGTGTCGTCAGCATACCGAAGGTTGTTAATATTGTATTCTCCAATTTTTATGCCTGGTTCTGTGATGATTGTTCTTAGAATATTCTCGCTATACAGAGAAAAACGGTCTGGAGATAGTACACATCCTTGTCGCACCCCTTGTTTTATAGGTGACATTTTCCAATCCTATTTTCAACTCGAACTGCTGCTTCTTGCTGCCAGTATAGATGTTTTACAATCCTCAGGTATTTGCCGTCTATATTGATGTCTTCAAGCATTTTAGTAATTTCATTATGTTTCACCTTGTCGAATGCCTTGGTGTAATCAATGAAGCATAAGTAGAGATCTTTCTGTACTTCTAAAGCTCTTTCTGTTAGTGTTCGTAAAGCATAAATGGCATTGTGTGTTCCATTTCCTTCAACAAATCCAAACTGTTCATCTGCTATTTCCATTTTTATCTTTTTCCTTGTTCTGCTCATAATTATTCTCAGAAGTAGCTTTATTATGTGACATGAGAGGCTGATAGTCCGGTGGTCATCACATTCCTTTGTACCTGGTTTCTTTGGTAGTGCTATAAACGTGGATTTAATCAGGTCACTGGGAATATAACCACAGTTGTAAATGTCATTCAGTAACTTGGTTATTATTTTTATTCATGTCTCCTCTAGTGCCTCTATTTCTTCTATTGTTATATTATCAGACCCAGTCGCTTTTCCTTTCTTCATGTGTTTGATGGCATCTATGATTTCATCTTCAAGTATTGGTGGTCCCTCACAGTTTTCAGTATCTGGTGTTAATTCTGGTCTTTCTCCTCCATATAGCTCACCGATATACTCTGTCCACTTGTCCACAATGTCTTCTTTTCCCATTAACATTTTACCTTCTTTCGATTTCAGGCATCCTGTGGCATATTTTGTTTTCCTGCCTGTGCGTTCATTAATTCGTTTGTGCATGTTTTTGCTGTCTTTATTATGAGAGTCCTCTATCTGTCTGCACTGTTCATTTAACCACACTTCTTTTGCTTCTCTGCATCTGCGTCTTATTTCTTTATTTATCTTGCTATATACGATTTTTTAAAATAGACAGAATACTATGGAGATGAGATTAAAGAGAAGCACAAAAGAACTAGTCTAAATAAAATGTGTGTGTGTGAGAGAGAGACAGAGACAGAAATAGAGAAAGAGAGAGACAAACAGATACAGAGAGAGAACGATTGCCAGAAACACAAAAAAAGACAGAGATAGAGAGAGACACACAGAGAGACAGGGACAGAGAGAGACAGACAGAGAGACACACAGAGAGAGACACACAGAGAGACAGACAGAGACAAAGAGAGACAGACAGAGACAAAGAGAGACAGACAGAGAACGAGAGACAGACACAGAAAAGGACAGAGATAGAGAGAAACACAGAGAGAGACAGACAGGGACAGAGAAAGACAGAGAGAGAGACAAAGAGACAGAGAGATACAGGCAGAGACAGAGAGAGAGAGACAGACAGAGAGAGACAGACAGAGAGAAAGAGACAGAGACAGAGAGTGACCGAGAGAGTACAATAGACAGAGACGGAGAGAGAGACAGAGAGAACGAGAGACAGAGAGAATGAGAGACAGAGACAAACAGAGAGAGAACGATAGACAGAGACAGAGAGACCAGAGACAGAGACAAAGAGAGACAGGAAAAGAGAGAGACACAGACAGACAGACAGATACAGGCAGAGACACAGACAGAGACAGAGAGAGAACGAGAGACAGAGACAGAGAGAGAGACAGATAGAGAACGATAGACAGAGACAGAGAAAATGAGAGACAGAGACAGAGAGACAGACAGAGACAAAGAGAGAGAGGACAGAGAGAGACACAGAGAAGACACAGAGACAGAGAGACACAGATAGACAGAGACAGAGAGAGCGAGACAGAGAAAGAGAGAGACACACACAGAAAGAGAGAGAAGGAGATTGATTGACTGATTGATCTTTTTTTGGGACAGAATGGAAAGAGAGAGACAGAAAGAGAGACAGAGAGAAATAGAAAGAGAGAGACAGAGAGAGAAAGAGAGAGACATAGAGAAACAGAGAAAGAGAAAGAGACAGAAAGAGAAAAAGAGACACGGAGAGAGAAAGAGAGAGAGACAAAAAAGAGAAAAAAGAGACAGAGAAAGAGAGACGCAGAGAGAGAGAGAGACAAACACTGAACATGTGGTGACATGACTACCGGTTATTTTTCTTGCAGTCTTGAGAAACCTGATACAAGCAGTTAGTTCCCCTGACAACAACATGGCCGACTGTTCTGTTTCCTGGCAGTTCGTGCTACAAACTAGATCAGTCGGGATCTGATGTTTTTTCAACACTTGACCCACCACGCCCAACTCCTCAGAAAAGGAGCGCCCAGGGGACGTTAGGCATCAGTTAACGTGGCCAAGAGAAAACGTGTAATCTCCCTTGAAACAATGTAACAACAACACAGATGCCAACTGCATTCTGTCCCAAACCGTCCCAGACTTTGAAGATAAAAAAAAAAATCTCTATATTAGATTAGTCACAGCGACCATAAGCCTTCTTCCAGTAAATTTCACAGCTTCTTAGTTTATGTTTGAACAGTCTGCTGGAGCATTTTCCCACACAAGTTCAGTTCGTCATACAAGTATTATAATATTGTATAATGCAAAGTCACGTGATGTGTACTACCAATAGTTTTAAGTCACGTTTGTAAGTAACCTCATATATTTCATAAATCAGGCCATTCTTTACGTGTAGTGGTGGATAGCGGAGGATGTTCCATGCCACTTTCTCTGTCACTGAGATCTTTTTCCTCGCCTCCTTTTTCCCCCTAGCTAACTATCCTCTGGTAAATGATAAAGATATCATAAATAACTTCACAGCACGGAGTGAGAAACAGCAGAGATTGAGAAACAGCACATGTTAAGAAACAGCACAGGCTGAGAAATGGCACAGGTTAAGAAATAGCACAGATTAAGAAACAGAACAGATTGAGAAACGGCACATATTGAGAAACAGCAGAGATTGAGAAAGAGCATAGACTGAGAAATCGCACAGGTTAAGAAACAGCAGAGATGGAGAAAGAGCATAGACTGAGAAATCTCACAGGTTAAGAAACAGCACAGATGGAGAAAGAGCATAGACTGAGAAATCTCACAGATTAAGAAACAACACAGATGGAGAAAGAGCATAGACTGAGAAATCTCACAGGTTAAGAAACAGCACAGATGGAGAAAGAGCATAGACTGAGAAATCTCACAGGTTAAGAAACAGCACATATATCGCCTAGCATGCTTCGAAGCCAGCCCCTAAATATTTCAGTGGCCCCAACCACAGATGCAAATCTGATTTTCTGGTAACAGCCATCATACAGTGTCACACAGATGACACAAGCCGCCTAGCGCTTAAGAACCGCTACGTTCAGGAATACGGGACGCTGGAGCATCATGGTTTGAACTCCCAGTTCAGTTACCCTAACATTCCCCTCTTTCACAATCATAATCCATCTGCACTAAGTTCATCTCCTTTCTCATTTGCTACCCATATTTCAAAACCTCCTTCCAGCAAGAACCGTGAAAGGTTTCTGGTGCATATTGCACAGAGAGCTAATGGTTAAATTACAGGGCCACACAATAGACACAAGTCTCATCCAAGTATACGCACCAACTTCAGAAAGCTCTGATGATGAGATAAAGAATTTTACAACAATCTGGACATGGCAATGAAACAGTGCAAACCATGGGAAATAAACTTTGACTATGTGATTTAAAAGCGAAAGTAGGGACTGAACAATACAATGAAGCTACTGGCAAGTATGGACTAGGTATCAGAAATACAAGAGGAGATATGTTGATTGAGTGGGCAGAAAAGAATAAAATGATAATAGGAAATACTTGGTTTCAACAACACCCAAGGCAACTATGGACATGGAAAAGCCCAAATAATAACATACACAACCACATAGATTACATTATGATCAACAGAAGATTCAGGAACTCACTAATATCTGTGAAAACAAGACCAAACGCAGGTTGCAACAGTGACCACATCCCAGTTGTAGGAAAAGTGAGAATCAGGCTAAAGAGATTAAAGGTAGCAGCTAAAAACAGAACTAGATAGAGAGCTGTTACGGAAAGATATTTCAATACAAGATCAATATAGGACCATAGTACATAATAGGTATAAAGCTATAGAGAAGGCTGAAAGGATTGATGAACAATGGAATATGCTTAAAGACTCTATTCAGCAAACATCTATCGAAATCCTACCTCCAAATAAACGACACGTTAAACAGGAGTGGATGATAGAAGAAACTAATGGATCGGAGAAGAAGTCTTAAGGAAGATAAAGATGAATATGACAAAATAAATAAAGAAGTAAGGCACAAATGCAATAAAGCTAAAGAAGAGTGGCTAAATAAGAAATGTAATGAAGTAGAGACACACCATCGTGGAAACGCAAGAGATATGTAGAAACAAATAAAGGAATTAACAAACAAAAGGACATACCACAAGACTGGCTGCCTGAAGTCAAAGGAGGGGCATACAATAATGAACAGAGATGAAATAATGGCATGATGGTGTGAATACATTAGAGAACTCTATGAGGACAATCGAAGTGAAATAGATATACGAAATAATAATGAAGGGCCTCACATATTAAAAGCAAAAGTGGAAGAACCCGTCAAACACGTGAAGAACAACAAAACACCAGGGCCAGATAAAATCACCAAGGAAGAATTGGAAACATTAGGAGAGCTTGGCATAGAAATAATTACCAGATTGCTGAATGACATCTATAACAGTAACTATGTCCCATCGGACCTATTGCAATAAGTTTTCATTGCCCTACAAAGAAACAAGGTGCAGTTGAATGTGAAGACCATCGAACGATTAGTCTTATGAGCCATGTTACCAAAATCTTTCTTCGTGTTGTCATGAGAAGAGTCAGGGGCAAAATAAAACCAGAAATCGCTGAAGAACAGTGTGGCTTCGTCGAGGAAAAGGCACAAGTAATGCCATATATATTGAGAACATTGATGGTGAGATCAACAGAAGTAAAGAAGGACTTATGCTTCATAGACTACTGTAAAGTATTCGATAAAGTGAGACACACAGAAATTGTAAGAATGCTGGAAGACATCAACAAAGATGGAAAAGATCTGAAACTTATCAAAAACATATACTGGCAGCAATAGCAGCAATGAAGGCTGATTGATTGATTGATTGATTGATTGATCTTTATTTCAAAAGGGTTAAGAATTGGGCACGCAGGCCCGTCTGACATTCTGCCCTTTATCATACATCTTTCACTCTATTCCAGACATTCTACAAATATGCTGTTCATATAACAAACATAACTAACATTGAAGCTGAGAGACATAAAATAAAATATAACATTTACGTTTCGCTCTTAAACATTCACTCAGTACAGAAGTAACTACATACATTATAAATGACTATCTACTAAACAAAATTTTCGGGACTATTCAGAAAACAATTAATTGTATTCGGTGTATGTAAGAGCAGCTTAAGATAACTTTTAAGTTTTATAATTCATGGAGGCATGTAGTCGACATCAAATAGATATTGGGAAAGCTTGTAGTTGTAGGAAGGAGTATAATTTATATTTTTTGTATACAGGATGGGAGGGTATTCCAAAGATGAGCAGCAGAATAACTAAAGCTTTTCTTGTAAAGATCAAGTCTAGGTTTTGGAAGACATATGTTGTTCAAGCGTTGGCTGCACTTTGGGCTAAATTTAAACAGGTTCCATAGATAAGGCGGGGCATGCCGTGAAAGAATTTGATGTACTAACTTGGCTTTGTTGAAGAGGAACCTGTTCTTAAGAGGCAGTATTTTGATACGTTTGTGATGGTTAGTTGTTTGTGCTTGATCTTTGTCACTAATAAGCTTTACTGCTCGCTTTTGGAACCAAATAGGAGCATTCCAAGAAATAAAATTAGGGGTGAGACAAGGATGTGTTCTGTTTCCTGACCTCTTCTCCTTGTACAATGAAAACATAATGAGAAATATAGAGAGCTTGCCAGGAATATCAAATGAATATTTTAACACATTAAGATATACAGACGACACAGTTCTGGTTGCTAAAAGTGAAGAGGAGCTACAGGCCCTTCTGGACATTGTAGTTCGTGAAAGTAAAAGTAAAGGTCTCAGCTTGAACAAAAAGAAGACGAAGTGATGGTCATCTCAAAGAAAGAATACCACCAAAATGTAGCATTACCATCGGTGGCACAGAACTGAAACAAATTGATAAGATTCAAGTACTTAGGAACAATTATAACAGCTGATGGGAAATGTCACAACGAAATAAAAAGCAGATGTGCTCAGGCCAAGTCAGCATTTCAGAAAATGAGACACATCTTGTGTAACAGATCCATATCAATAGAAACAAGATTCCGAGTACTTAAACCGAGCCAATTTTGTTTTATGGATGTGAAGCATGGTCTATAAATAAGAGAGTACAGTGAGAAATGGATGCCATGGAGATGTGGTTTATAAGAAGGATGTTGAAGGTACCATGGACAGCTAAGAAAACCAACGAAGAAGTCTTAAGAGAGGCTGGAGTTAAAAGGCAAATTATAGCAAAGATCAGAGGCAAACAAGCGAGATTTGTAGGACATTTCCTGAGAAAATGAAAACTGGAACACATTGTGGCAACTGGAATAATTGAAAGAAGAAGAAGAGATAGAGGAAGACAGAGAGAGAAGTTACTGGATGGGCTGTCAGTGTGGCTAGGAAGAAAGTCACCGGTGGATCTCATAATCAAGTCTAAAGACAGGGAATTGTGGAGAGAAATGATCGCCTACGCCACGCGGCACGACACTTGATTGATTGACTTTGTACATAGCATTCATATGAATTTATATTTTATCTTCTTTCTCTCTCTCTTCGTCCTGCGTGTTTTTCTACGATTAAGACTCGCAGCGAAACGTCACAACTATGTGCGCGTTAATTAACAAAGCTGTCCCTGCTTTCTCCCTAGTTTATACATCATAGTTCTGCAGTGGCTCCACACTCTGGAATGAATGGAAATGAAACAGCAAATTCCTTTTCCAAGCCAGGGAGCAGAATGGAACAGATTAATCACCTTGTAACATGTCAAGACGCAAAAACCATCATCTACAACAAACTAAATACCACCTGGAAAACTAAAATGAAAATAGAATCAACACCAGACCCAATTCATCAACTACAGAGATAGTAGCAAAGCACAATCTTTCGACTAAGAGCAGGACACTGCAGACTCAGCAAAGCACAATCTTTCGACTAAGAGCAAGACACGGCAGACTCAGCCAAGCACAATCTTTCGACTAAGAGCAGGACACGGCAGACTTCTAAGCCCCCACTCCCTTTATCGCCTCAAAATATCTCACACAAATGAGTGTCCCTGTGGCCTTGTTATCCAGACCACAGAACACAGACCACAGAACACAGACCACAGAACACAGACCACAGAACACAGACCATAGACCACAGAACACAGACCACAGAACACAGAACACAGAACACAGACCACAGAACACAGACCACATCCTGCAAACGTGTCCAACCTACTTAAACCTCCGAGCACAGATCTGGCCTGAGAATACATATAGTATATAAGGAGGACACACATAGTGTATAAGGAGAATACATATAGTATATAAGGAGGACACACATAGTGTATAAGGAGAATACATATAATATAAGGAGGATACACATAGTGTATAAGGAGAATACACATAGTATATAAGGAGGATACACATAGTGTATAAGGAGAATACGTATAGTATATAAGGAGGATATACATAGTGTATAAGGAGAATACGTATAGTATATAAGGAGGATATACATAGTGTATAAGGAGAATACGTATAGTATATAAGGAGGATATACATAGTGTATAAGGAGAATATGTATAGTATATAAGGAGGATATACATAGTGTATAAGGAGAATACGTATAGTATATAAGGAGGATATACATAGTGTATAAGGATAATACGTATAGTATATAAGGAGGATATACATAGTGTATAAGGAGAATACTTATAGTATATAAGGAGGATATACATAGTGTATAAGGAGAATACTTATAGTATATAAGGAGGATATACATAGTGTATAAGGAGAATACGTATAGTATATAAGAGGAATACATATATGGTCCGACAGTTAAGTAATGAGACTGATTTTATTATGGCCAAGACAAAAATGCCATCTATGAAGCAAAGTATGGAATCCAAAGAGTCAACCTTCATCTATATTCTGGCAGCTTTTCATAAGCAGACGACAAACAAGCCGCCATTTTGTTGACCTAGTTAGAGGTGCATTGTCACGTAATTAACAAGGGGAAAAAAGCTAACATTAAATTCTGTTTGAAACTGGGAAAATGTGCTATGAGACAGTTGAATTGATGCGACAAGTTTATGGGGATAATTGTTTATCTCGTGCACACATATTCAGGTGGTTTTCACGATCCAGAAGTGGTGTGGAAATGATTACAAATGCAAATTAACATAGACGCCCAATTTCTTTTCCTAATGAGGAACTGATTGCAAAAGTCAGAGAACAGATACAAGAAGATCGTTGTTTGACTGTGAGGATGATGGCAGATGAATTTGGTGTTAACCGAGAGACCATTCATAAAATTTTAGTGCAATATTTGGGCAAGAAAAAAGTTACTTGTCGGTTTGTACCACATGTGTTGTCTGATGACCAAAAACATCAGCGTGTTGAGTACGCAAATGACATCATCAAAACTTGTCGCAGAAATAAACATTTCTTAAATTTGATTGTTGCAGAGGATGAAACATGGATTTTCCACTAAGATCCCACAACTAAACACCGAAGTGCTCAGTGGAAGTCATCATCATCACCAAACGGCAAAAATGTTCGTCTTCAGAAGTCGAAAGTGAAGACAATGTTGGTGTGCTTCTACGATATCAAAAGAGTTATTCACAACGAATTTATTCCAGAGGGTCAGACTGTCACTGCCAAAGTTTTTAAAAGTATTTTAAAACGCCTATTGAAAAGGATTCTCCGAGTCCGACCCGAGTATTCAACACCTGGCAGTTTTTTTCTTCTTCATAATAATGCATCGGCTCACCGGGCAGTAGTTGTACAGGAATTTTTGGCTCAAAAACAAGTGTGTTCTCAACCATCCACCCTATTCCCCAGATTTGTCTCCCTGCGATTATTTTCTATTCCCAAAATTAAAGTTACCATTGAAAGGACACTTCTTTGAAGATACTGATGACATCCAAAGTCCGGTAACATCAAGTTTAAAGGTCATACCAACAAAAGAACTGCAGAGGTCGTTCCTGTGTTTGTTATATCGTGCCACTCGCTGTATCAATCCACACGAGGCTTACTTTGAATAAAATACAGGTTATATCTTCAACTGTTGTTTATTATTTTTTATGCAGTTAATCTCATTAATTAATTGTCGGACCTTGTATAGTGTATAAGAAGGATCTTACATCGTTCCCGTGCCGCTAAACATCACATAGGGTCCGCATGGTAGTTCGCCAAGTTTTCCTGTCTTCTGTTATGCCCACTGAACTGGCCTCTCTTAACAATGTCCTCTTTAGAGCTACATGTATATGCCTGATTTACTAGCTACATGTATATGACTGATTTACTAGCTACATGGATATGACTGATTTACTAGCTACATGGATATGGCTGATTTACTAGCTACATAGATATGACTGATTTACTAGCTACATGGATATGCCTGATTTACTAGCTACATGGATATGACTGATTTACTAGCTACATGGATATGGCTGATTTACTAGCTACATTGATATGACTGATTTACTAGCTACATTGATATGACTGATTTACTAGCTACATTGATATGACTGATTTACTAGCTACATTGATATGACTGATTTACTAGCTACATTGATATGGCCGCTCTTGTTTGTTTAATGAGCTTAAATTCTTGTTAAAATTCGATGGAAAATATTTTTTTGTTGTTGTGATGACCGATTTCTCCACAAGTATATTTTGAAACTCACAAATGCCCCAGAAGACAAGGCACAGACGCTGTTACTGTCTAGTATAACTTCTTGAAAGGGTCCAGGCAGTGACGAACCTACCGTATTTAACGTTTAGTGCGCGTATACACACCCTCTTCTTTAAGGTATATATACATTTATCTGTAGTAGTACAAATCTGCAACAGTACAAATCTGTAGTAGTACAAATCTGTAGTAGTACAAATCTGTAGTAGTACAAATCTGTAGTAGTACAAATCTACAACAGTACATATCTGTAGTAGTACATATCTGTAGTAGTACATATCTGTAGTAGTACAAATCTGTAGTAGTACATATCTGTAGTAGTACATATCTGTAGTAGTACATATCTGTAGTAGTGGTATAACTGATGAAATGGTCAACGTTTTCTTCTATATTATCCACCAGTGATACTTTATCACTCTAGTCAGGTACAATAATAACAAGCTAGCACGCGAGACACATACAAGCTAGCACGCCAGACACATACAAGCTAGCACGCGAGACACATACAAGCTAGCACGCGAGACACATACAAGCTAGCACGCGAGACACATACAAGCTAGCATGCCAGACACATACAAGCTAGCATGCCAGACACATACAAGCTAGCACGCCAGACACATACAAGCTAGCATGCCAGACACATACAAGCTAGCACGGGAGACACATACAAGCTAGCACGCGAGACACATACAAGCTAGCACGCGAGACACATACAAGCTTGTACAAGAGAAAAACAGATGTTACCACAAGATAAAACTGTATGTTAGCAGAAGGCAAACATTCATGCTAGCACAAGAGTAAAATATATGTTACCACAAGATAAAAATACATGCTAGCACAAGAGTAAAATATATGTTACCACAAGATAAAAATACATGCTAGCACAAGAGAAAAATATGTGCATTCAAAGTTATTCAATACATTCATTTTAATACGCTAATATTTGTCATGGCCAAACTGCTGGACAGTACTGTTAATATCATAACAAACTGATGGACTGTACTGTTAATATCATAACAAACTGATGGACTGTACTAATATTATAACACATTGCTGGACTGTACTGTTAATATCATAACAAACTGATGGACTGTAGTAATATTATAACACATTGCTGGACTGTACTGTTAATATTATAACACATTGCTAGACTGTACTGTTAATATCATAACAAACTGATGGACTGTACTAATATTATAACACATTGCTGGACTGTACTGTTAATATTATAACACATTGCTAGAATGTACTGTTAATATCATAACAAACTGATGGACTGTACTAATATTATAACACATTGCTGGACTGTACTGTTAATATTATAACACATTGCTAGAATGTACTGTTAATATCATAACAAACTGATGGACTGTAGTAATATTATAACACATTGCTGGACTGTACTGTTAATATTATAACACATTGCTAGACTGTACTGTTAATATCATAACAAACTGATGGACTGTACTAATAGTATAACACATTGCTGGACTGTACTGTTAATATTATAACACATTGCTAGACTGTACTGTTAATATCATAACAAACTGATGGACTGTACTAATATTATAACACATTGCTGGACTGTACTGTTAATATTATAACACATTGCTAGACTGTATTGTTAATATCATAACAAACTGATGGACTGTACTAATATTATAACACATTGCTGGACTGTACTGTTAATATTATAACACATTGCTAGACTGTATTGTTAATATCATAACAAACTGATGGACAGTACAAATCTGTAGTAGTACAAATCTGTAGTAGTACAAATCTGTAGTAGTACAAATCTGTAGTAGTACAAATCTACAACAGTACATATCTGTAGTAGTACATATCTGTAGTAGTACATATCTGTAGTAGTACAAATCTGTAGTAGTACATATCTGTAGTAGTACATATCTGTAGTAGTACATATCTGTAGTAGTGGTATAACTGATGAAATGGTCAACGTTTTCTTCTATATTATCCACCAGTGATACTTTATCACTCTAGTCAGGTACAATAATAACAAGCTAGCACGCGAGACACATACAAGCTAGCACGCCAGACACATACAAGCTAGCACGCGAGACACATACAAGCTAGCACGCGAGACACATACAAGCTAGCACGCGAGACACATACAAGCTAGCATGCCAGACACATACAAGCTAGCATGCCAGACACATACAAGCTAGCACGCCAGACACATACAAGCTAGCATGCCAGACACATACAAGCTAGCACGGGAGACACATACAAGCTAGCACGCGAGACACATACAAGCTAGCACGCGAGACACATACAAGCTT
This sequence comes from Achatina immaculata, assembly GCA_009760885.1. Taxonomy (NCBI): domain Eukaryota; kingdom Metazoa; phylum Mollusca; class Gastropoda; order Stylommatophora; family Achatinidae; genus Lissachatina; species Lissachatina immaculata. Next base: position 1,906,276 of record CM019719.1, read on the forward strand.
GTACAAGAGAAAAACAGATGTTACCACAAGATAAAACTGTATGTTAGCAGAAGGCAAACATTCATGCTAGCACAAGAGTAAAATATATGTTACCACAAGATAAAAATACATGCTAGCACAAGAGTAAAATATATGTTACCACAAGATAAAAATACATGCTAGCACAAGAGAAAAATATGTGCATTCAAAGTTATTCAATACATTCATTTTAATACGCTAATATTTGTCATGGCCAAACTGCTGGACAGTACTGTTAATATCATAACAAACTGATGGACTGTACTGTTAATATCATAACAAACTGATGGACTGTACTAATATTATAACACATTGCTGGACTGTACTGTTAATATCATAACAAACTGATGGACTGTAGTAATATTATAACACATTGCTGGACTGTACTGTTAATATTATAACACATTGCTAGACTGTACTGTTAATATCATAACAAACTGATGGACTGTACTAATATTATAACACATTGCTGGACTGTACTGTTAATATTATAACACATTGCTAGAATGTACTGTTAATATCATAACAAACTGATGGACTGTACTAATATTATAACACATTGCTGGACTGTACTGTTAATATTATAACACATTGCTAGAATGTACTGTTAATATCATAACAAACTGATGGACTGTAGTAATATTATAACACATTGCTGGACTGTACTGTTAATATTATAACACATTGCTAGACTGTACTGTTAATATCATAACAAACTGATGGACTGTACTAATATATAACACATTGCTGGACTGTACTGTTAATATTATAACACATTGCTAGACTGTACTGTTAATATCATAACAAACTGATGGACTGTACTAATATTATAACACATTGCTGGACTGTACTGTTAATATTATAACACATTGCTAGACTGTATTGTTAATATCATAACAACTGATGGACTGTACTAATATTATAACACATTGCTGGACAGTACTGTTAATATCATAACAAACTGATGGACTGTACTGTTAATATCATAACAAACTGATGGACTGTACTAATATTATAACACATTGCTGGACTGTACTGTTAATATCATAACAAACTGATGGACTGTAGTAATATTATAACACATTGCTGGACTGTACTGTTAATATTATAACACATTGCTAGACTGTACTGTTAATATCATAACAAACTGATGGACTGTACTAATATTATAACACATTGCTGGACTGTACTGTTAATATTATAACACATTGCTAGAATGTACTGTTAATATCATAACAAACTGATGGACTGTACTAATATTATAACACATTGCTGGACTGTACTGTTAATATTATAACACATTGCTAGAATGTACTGTTAATATCATAACAAACTGATGGACTGTAGTAATATTATAACACATTGCTGGACTGTACTGTTAATATTATAACACATTGCTAGACTGTACTGTTAATATCATAACAAACTGATGGACTGTACTAATAGTATAACACATTGCTGGACTGTACTGTTAATATTATAACACATTGCTAGACTGTACTGTTAATATCATAACAAACTGATGGACTGTACTAATATTATAACACATTGCTGGACTGTACTGTTAATATTATAACACATTGCTAGACTGTATTGTTAATATCATAACAAACTGATGGACTGTACTAATATTATAACACATTGCTGGACTGTACTGTTAATATTATAACACATTGCTAGACTGTATTGTTAATATCATAACAAACTGATGGACTGTACTAATATTATAACACATTGCTGGACTGTACTGTTAATATTATAACACATTACTGGACTGTACTGTTAATGTAACAAATTACTAGACTGTACTGTTAGTATCATGACAAGTTCTGAACTGTAACTGTGCTGCTAAAACTGTAATAAACTGTTGAACTGTAATAAACTGCTCGACAGTACTAGTAAGTTATAACAAATTGTTGGACTGTACTAGTAAGTTATAACAAATTGTTGGACTGTACTGGTAAGTTATAACAAATTGTTGGACTGTACTGGTAAGTTATAACAAATTGTTGGACTGTACTGGTAATTTATAACAAATTGTTGGACTGTACTGGTAAGTTATAACAAATTGTTGGACTGTACTGGTAAGTTATAACAAATTACTGGACTGTACTGGTAAGTTATAACAAATTACTGGACTGTACTAGTAAGTTATAGCAAATTGCTGGACTGTACTAGTAAGTTATAACAAATTGTTGGACTGTACTGGTAAGTTATTACAAATTACTGGACTGTACTGGTAAGTTATAACAAATTGTTGGACTGTACTGGTAAGTTATAGCAAATTGCTGGACTGTACTGGTAAATTATAAGAAATTACTGGACTGTACTGGTAAGTTATAGCAAATTGCTGGACTGTACTGGTAAATTATAAGAAATTACTGGACTGTACTGGTAAGTTATAACACATTACTGGACTGCACCGTTAAGTTATAACAACATTGTTGGACTGTACTGATAAGTTATAACAAACTGTTGGACTGTACTGATAAGTTATAACAACATTGTTGGACTGTACTGATAAGTTATAACAAACTGCTGGACTGTACTGATAAGTTATAACAAACTGCTGGACTGTACTGGTAAGTTATAACAAACTGCTGGACTGTACTGATAAGTTATAACAAACTGCTGGACTGTACTTGTAAGTTATAACAAACTGCTGGTAAGATCAGAACGATGAGGTTTTCTGAAGACAGATGGGCAAGGATTGAGGCAGAATATTGCTTCATTGAGTAGACACACGTCACCGGTTTATGGATCGTATGGTCTCTCGCCTAATTTGTCACAGCTTTTGTATCAGTTTCTGATAAGCTGGAGCTGGCTGCCCAAAGACTGGCAGAACCGCCTTCCACGTTTGAATGTGAAAAGAGAACACATGCCCAAGAAAAAATATGAGTCCCGCTGGGACCCAATGGAAACCATAAATGAACATTACACGGCAGTGCGCATGCGCCATTTGTGCATGTTTTTTTCCCGTTTTTGGCTGGACCAGTTTTGACTGACGTGCCGTCCCGGACGTTATTGTTCCAGTATCCGTGCCTGGCCGATCTGTTTAACTCATTTGAATAATTAAAATTATGACGTCTTTTTATGTATCGTCATACTGTGATTAATCTGTCATTCTTTGCTAATAATCGCATGCATCATTGTTACCATGTTCAACTTTTCATCTTTGTACAAGCTACAATTCTTTGATGGTTTTCAGCTGTCACTTCTGTCAGATAAAAGTAATATGATAATCTTTTCTCTGACACATTATTTGTCCAGTTTTATCAAAGTTATCAGCATCAAAAACATTTCACTCCTCTTTGCTTAGCTAATGCCACGAATGATGCAGATGTCTTTGACTTCAGAATGCATTATAAACATGATGATGATGATGATGACGATGATGATGACGTTGGTGTCCCCAGTAACAGGCCTCACTGGCTAACGGGGAAGGAATCGCCATAGTGCTCATGGTGGTGGAGTTTAAAGAAGCAGTGCATACTGCCTGCTCCAGGCAGGGACTGAAAAGAGCCGCCATAATCCTCTCCCACTCCGACACGACGCTTTGCCTCAGCATCTCCACAGCGTCGGCGGCAGAGAAGATGAGCTGGCAGGGAGATAGAAGAAGAAGATGAACTGGCAGGGAGATAGAAGAAGAAGATGAGCTGGCAGGGAGATAGAAGAAGATGATGAGCTGGCAGGGAGATAGAAGAAGAAGATGAGCTGGCAGGGAGATAGAAGAAGAAGATGATCTGGCAGGGAGATAGAAGAAGAAGATGAGCTGGCAGGGAGATAGAAGAAGAAGATGAAATGGCAGGGAGATAGAAGAAGAAGATGAGCTGGCAATTACAGGGAGATAGAAGAAGAAGATGAGCTGGCAGGGAGATAGAAGAAGAAGATGAGCTGGCAGGGAGATAGAAGAAGAAGATGAAATGGCAGGGAGATAGAAGAAGAAGATGAGCTGGCAATTACAGGGAGATAGAAGAAGAAGATGAACTGGCAGGGAGATAGAAGAAGAAGATGAGCTGGCAGGGAGATAGAAGAAGAAGATGAGCTGGCAGGGAGATAGAAGAAGAAGATGAAATGGCAGGGAGATAGAAGAAGATGAGCTGGCAGGGATATAGAAGAAGATGAGCTGGCAGGGAGATAGAAGAAGAAGATGAACTGGCAGGGAGATAGAAGAAGAAGATGAAATGGCAGGGAGATAGAAGAAGAAGATGAGCTGGCAATTACAGGGAGATAGAAGAAGAAGATGAACTGGCAGGGAGATAGAAGAAAAAGATGAGCTGGCAGGGAGATAGAAGAAGAAGATGAGCTGGCAGGGAGATAGAAGAAGAAGATGAGCTGGCAGGGAGATAGAAGAAGAAGATGAAATGGCAGGGAGATAGAAGAAGAAGATGAGCTGGCAGGGAGATAGAAGAAGAAGATGAAATGGCAGGGAGATAGAAGAAGAAGATGAGCTGGCAGGGAGATAGAAGAAGAAGATGAGCTACCAGATATTTGTCTTATCTTGCCTCAGAGTGAACCTGGAGAAAACAACGAGCAGGAGCAGCTTCCGCCAGTGGCGTGAGTTAAGCGAGCAGCTTCCGCCAGTGGCGTGAGTTAAGCGAGCATTGCAGGCCGCGGATGTGTCAGAGAGGAAAAATTGGAAGAAGTGGAGAGTTTAAATATCTTGGATCACTACTAACTAATAATGGAGATAGAATGAGGGAAATTAAAAGGAGGACATCTATCGCTCTTCGGAAAGTAAAACAAATAAAGAATCTGTAGAGAGGAACAGACAGAACTACAAAAATCCGATTTTTAAGGGCATGCATCTTTCCCATCGCAACATATGCCTGTGAGACCTGGACACTTAACAAAACAGCTGAGAAACACATAAATGCCTTTGAGTGTAAATGCTACAGAAGAGTTCTTCAAATATCATGGACACAAAAAAAAGAACAAATATATCTATACTACAAGAGCTTAATATTGAAGAAGGCTGGCTAGTAAAGAGGATTAAAGAGAGAAAACTTAAATATTGCGGACACATTAAACATCATGATAATCTAGAGAAGATCGTCTTGGAAGGGTACTTAATGGGAAAAAGAAAAAGAGGAAGACCAAGGCGAAGATGGCTGCAAGACATCGTTGACGATCTGCAAATGGATGCATCAGCAGCAGGCCATCTTGCTCACAACTGAGAGGCCTACAGGAAAGCTGTTAGGGAGGCAAAGTTCCGCAAGGGACATGCAAATGAATGAATGCAGGCCCAGTTATCATTAAAATCCAGTTTGTAACTGAGTCAGTGCCCCATAACCCCTGACCCCTGACCCCTGACGCCGACATATGCCGTCCTGCTGGGAATAGGATGCCATTGTCTGCCAGATCAGTAGAATACCATAAACCACTGGAAGAGATACGACCATAGCAGCGGCTGCAAGGCCGGCACAGCAAATGAACAGTCTGTTGTGTCCCTTGTTTCGTCTTCCGTTCAGTGTCTGAAGGCGTGTCGATTGTTTCCCCTTCTCCTGGTTTCTTGATCTCTTACGGCCTCTGGCGTGAGCAAATCTCAGCTTAATCTGTCCAGCATGAGTAGTTTGTTTCTATAGCGACATGGTGGGGTTGTCATCTGTTGTGTCAGAGATGTGGGGTTGTCATATGTTGGTGTCAGAGATGTGGGGTTGTCATTTGTTTATGTCAGAGATATAGCGTTGTCATATGTTGGTGTCAGAGATATGGGTTGTCATTTGTTGGTGTCAGAGATATGGGGTTGTCATTTGTTGGTGTCAGAGATATGAGGTTGTCATTTGTTGGTATCAGAGATATGGGGTTGTCATATGTTGTGTCAGAGATGTGGGGTTGTCATTTGTTGGTGTCAGAGATATGAGGTTGTCATATGTTGGTGTCAGAGATGTGGGGTTGTCATATGTTGGTGTCAGAGATGTGGGGTTGTCATTTGTTTATGTCAGAGATATGGGGTTGTCATATGTTGGTGTCAGAGATGTCTGGTTGTCCTTTGTTTATGTCAGAGATGTGGAGTTCTCAACTGCTGGTGTCCGAGATATAAGGTTGTCAGTTGCTAATCTTAGAGATATGGAGTGTACAGTTGCTAATCTTAGAGATATGGAGCGTACAGTTGCTAATCTTAGAGATATGGAGTGTACAGTTGCTAATCTTAGAGACATTGGTTGTTGGACGTCATAATCTTTAAAAAAATAACTTTTATTTCACTCGTTTTCTATCCAACTTCCTCTCCTCCTTCCCTCTTCTCCTTCCCTCATCCAACTTCCTCTCCTCCTCCACTCCTTTCCTTCCCCCATCCAACTTCCTCTACTCCTCTCCTTCACCCATCCAACTTCCTCTCCTCCTCTCCTTCGCCCATTCAACTTCCTCTCTTCCTCTCATTCCTCTATCCAACTTCCTCTCCTCCTCCCCTCCTCTCATTCCTCCATCCAATTTCCTCTACTCCTCCCCTTCTCTCATTCTTCCATCCAACTTCCTCTCCTACTCCCTTCCTCTCATTCCTCCATCCAACTTCCTCTCCTCCTCCCCTCCTCATATTCTTCCATCCAACTTCCTCTCCTCCTCCCCTCCTTTTATTCTTCCATACAACTTCCTCTCCTCCTCCCCTCCTCTCCTTCCCCCATCCAACTTCCTCTCCTCCTCCCCTCCTCTCCTTCCCCCATCAACTTCCTCTCCTCTTCCCCTCCTCTCCTTCCCCCATTCAACTTCCTCTCCTCCTCCCCTCCTCTCATTCCTCCATCCAACTTCCTCTCCTCTTCCCCTCCTCTCATTCCACCATCAACTTCCTCTCTTCCTCCCCTCCTCTCCTTCCCCCATCCAACTTCCTCTCCTACTCCCTTCCTCTCATTCCTCCATCCAACTTCCTCTCCTCCTCCCCTCCTCTCCTTCCCCCATCCAACTTCCACTCCTATTCCCTTGTCCCTCTTTTAATTTGTTTCCCTCTTCTCCTTCATCTATTCACCTTCTTCTTCTCCTCCCCCTTCTCTTCCACCTTCTCTTCCTGTCATTTTCCATTTAACCTCCCTCTTCCCCCCCCCCCCACACAGACACTAATAAAGCAACTCACCTACGGGTTTGTGATATTCTTATCATTGTCTGTATTCTACTCATGCCAGCGCTGTCTTTGTCTGTCTTCGTTTGTCTTTGTTTGATATTTTTACTGTCACTGTTTGTCTTTGCCTGGTATCTGTCCTAATACTATCTGGTGACTGTACTATCACTGACTGTAATGTCTTTGTCTGGTATCTGTGCTAACACTATCTGGTGACTGTACTATCACTGACTATAATGTCTTTGTCTGGTATCTGTAATGTCTTTGCCTAGTGTCTATGCTAATACTGTCTGGTGTCAGTACTATCACCGTCTGGTGTCTGTACTATCACTGTCTGTATTATTATCCTCTGGTGTCTGTGCTTTCAGTATCTGGCGTCTGTACTATCATCGTCTGGTGTCTGTACTATCATTGTCTGGTGTCTGTACTATCACGGTCTGTACTATCATCGTCTGGTGTCTGTACTATCATCGTCTGGTGTCTGTACTATCACTGTCTGTACTAACATCGTCTGGTGTCTGTACTATCATCGTCTGGTGTCTGTACTCTCACTGTCTGTACTATCATCGTCTGGTGTCTGTACTATCATCGTCTTGTGTCTGTACTATCAGTATCTGTACTATCATCGTCTGTTGTCTGTGCTCTCAGTATCTGGCGTCTGTACTATCACTGTCTGTACTATCATCGTCTGGTGTCTGTACTATCATCGTCTGGTGTCTGTACTATCTGGTGTCTGTGCTTTCAGTATCTAGTGTCTGTACTGTCATCGTCTGATGTCTGTACTATCATCGTCTGGTGTCTGTACTATCATCGTCTGGTGTCTGTACTATCATCGTCTAGTGTCTGTACTATCATCGTCTACTGTCTGTACTATCATCGTCTGGTGTCTGTACTATCATCGTCTGTGGTCTCAGTATCTGGTGTCTGTACTATCATCTTCTAGTGTCTGTGCTCTCAGTATCTGGTGTCTGTGCTCTCAGTATCTGGTGTCTGTACTATCATCGTCAAGTATCTGTGCTCTCAGTATCTGGTGTCTGTACTATCATCGTGTAGTGTCTGTGCTCTCAGTATCTGGCGTCTGTACTATCATCGTCTGGTGTCGGTGCTCTCAGTATCTGGTGTCTGTGCTCTCAGTATCTGGTGTCTGTACTATCATCGTCTAGTGTCTGTGCACTCAGTATCTGCCGTCTGTACTATCATCGTATAGTGTCTGTGCTCTCAGTATCTGGCGTCAGTACTATCATCGTCTAGTGTCTGTGCTCTCAGTATCTGGTGTCTGTGCTCTCAGTATCTGGCGTCAGTACTATCATCGTCTAGTGTCTGTGCTCTCAGTATATGGTGTCTGTGCTCTCAGTATCTGGTGTCTGTATTATCATCGTCTAGTGTCTGTTCTCTCAGTATTTGGCGTCTGTACTATCATCGTCTAGTGTCTGTGCTCTCAGTTTCTGGCGTCTGTACTATCATCGTCTGGTGTCTGTGCTCTCAGTATCTGGTGTCTGTAATATCATCGTCTGGCGTCTATACTATCATCGTCTAGTGTCTGTGCTCTCAGTATCTGGTGTCTGTGTTCTCAGTATCTGGTGTCTGTGCTCTCAGTATCTGGTGTCTGTACTACCATCGTCCAGTATCTGTGCTCTCAGTATCTGGTGTCTATACTATCATCGTCTACTGTCTATGCTCTCAGTATCTGACGTCTGTATTATCATTGTCTGTCGTCTGTACTATCATCGTCTGGTGTCTGTGCTCTCAGTATCTGGTTTCTGTACTATCATCGTCTGGTGTCTATGCTCTCAGTATCTGGTGTCTGTACTATCATCGTCTGGTGTCTGTACTATCATCGTCTGGTGTCTGTACTATCATCGTCTAGTGTCTGTACTATCATCGTCTACTATCTGTGCTCTCAGTATCTGGTGTCTGTACTATCATCGTCTGGTGTCTGTACTATCATCGTCTAGTGTCTGTGCTCTCAGTATCTGGTGTCTGTACTTAAACTCTCTGTTTTGTCTGGTATCCGTACTATCGCTATCTGTTTTGTCTGTGTCTGTACTATTACTGTCTGTTTTTCTCTGGTGTCTGTATTGTCACTACCTGGTCCCTGTACTATCACTGTCTGGTGTCTGTACTGATGTTTGTACTAATTTGCTTAACATCTGAGCCGATGTCTGTACTATTTTGACATCTGTGCTAATGTCAATACTATATTTGTCTGGTATCTGTATTGATGTCTGAACTATCACTTTTTTATCTTTAACTGGTGTCCATTCATTTGCATATCCCTTGCTGAACTTTGGCTCCCTAACAGCACCCCTGTAGGCCTCTCGGTTGTGAGCAAGATGGCCTGCTGCTGATGCATCTATTTGCAGATCATCAACGATGTCTTGCAGCCATCTTCGCCTTGGTCTTCCACTCTTTCTTTTTCCCCATTATGTACCCTTCCAAGATGGTTTTCTCTAGATTATCATGACATTTAATGTGTTCAAAATATTTAAGTTTTCTCTCTTTAATCCTCTTTACTAGCCAGCCTTCTTCAATATTAAGTTCTTGTAGTATGGATATATTTGTTCTTTTTTGTGTCCATGATATTTGAAGAACTTTTCTGTAGCATTTACATTCAAAGGCATTTATGTGTTTCTCAGCTGTTTTGTTAAGTGTCCAGGTCTCACAGGCATATGTTGCGATGGGAAAGATGCATGCCCTTAAAAATCTGATTTTTGTAGTTCTGTCTGTTCCTCTCCACAGATTCTTTAGTTGTTTTACTTTCTGAAGAGCGATAGATTTGTGTCTGTACTGTCTGTATTTTGTGCCTGCACTGTCTGTATCTCTTTTCTGTACTGTCTATGCCTAGTCTATGTGCTGTTTGTGTCTAGACTGTGCAGTTCATGTCCTATCTTTCTCTTCGCTATGAGCAAAAAACTTGAACACAAAAACTACTTATTGTCAGTTTCCGAGCGAGTACCGAGCGAGTACCTAGTGAGTACCTAGTGAGTACAGAGTGAGTACCTAGTGAGTACCCAGTGAGTACAGAGTGAGTTCCTATAGAGTACCTAGTGAGTACAGAGTACCTAGTGAGTACCTATAGAGTACCGAGTGAGTACCTATAGAGTACCGAGTGAGTACAGAGTGAGTACCTAGTGAGTACCTATAGAATACCGAGTGAGTACCTAGTGAATACCGAGTGAGTATCTAGTGAGTACCTATAGAGTAACGAGTGAGTACCTAGTGAGTACCGAGTGAGTACCTATAGAGTACCGAGTGAGTACAGAGTGAGTACCTAGTGTGTACCTATAGAGTAACAAGTGAGTACAGAGTGAGTACCTAGTGAGTGCCTATAGACTACCGAGTAAGTACAGAATGAGTACCTATAGAGTACCGAGTGAGTACCTAGTGAGTACCTATAGAGTACCGAGTGAGTACAGAGTGAGTACCTATAGAGTAACAAGTGAGTACAGAGTGAGTACCTAGTGAGTACCTATAGAGTACCGAGTGAGTACAGAGTGAGTACCTATAGAGTACAGAGTGAGTACCTTTAGAGTACCGAGTGAGTAACTAGTAAGTACCTATAGAGTAATGAGTGAGTACCTATTGAGTACCGACAAACTTATTGTAGTCTTAGCTCACAAACTTGCCACACTTTGATTTTTTCTCCTCATATTTAGTGAGTTATTTCTGGCAGAAAAGCTGGGTCATAGTGTCTTGAGAACAGGCACGCCAGGAAGGTTGACAGAAGATTGTTTCCAACGATCACGAGGTGGACAGCTTGTACAAATTCTGCTTTTGTCAAAAATGTGAAGAAGTATCTGATCTGCACAACAGAGTGTGGTTGTGTGGTTCTTGACGATAGAAAGAGTGTGGTTGTGTGATTCTTGACGATAGAGAGAGTGTGGTTGTGTGGTTCTTGACGATAGAGAGAGTGTGGTTGTGTGGTTCTTGACGATAGAGGGAGTGTGATTGTGTGGTACTTGACGGTAGAGAGAGAGTGTGGTTGTGTGTTTTTTGACGATAGAGAGAGTAGTGTGGTTGTGTGTTTCTTGAGAATAGAGAGAGTAGAGTGTGGTTGTGTGGTGCTTGACAATAGAGAGAGTAGAATGTGGTTGTGTGTTTCTTGACAATAGAGAGAGTAGAGTATGGTTGTGTGTTTCTTTGACGATAGAGAGAGTAGAATGTGGTTGTGTGGTGCTTTAGAATAGAGAGAGTAGAAAAATATTTAGTTTTGATTAAACTTAGCAGTCAAACACAGCAAGCATATATCAGCTGGGATGTACAGAAATTAAACATCAGATTACCAAGTGCATTCAACAAACAGTTGTTAGGTCAAGAGTACAAATTATAGCTATAATAACTGAGAATATTATAGGCAGATGATAAACAGAACATTTGCCTGAGTAATGTTCTGTGTTATGTTCTGTGTTCTGTTTACACCGTCAACCTCTAGTGCGGGTGAGCAGGACCACGTGATTGAAAGCACACGTTGTGGGAGCGAGCATCCTGTCCCAGGAGATGTTAGGTGCTATCATCTCAGGATATAGATCTGGGACGCAAAATTCTCCGCTACTTATCTGTCTCGTTGAGGCCTCAAAACGTGAGTCGGGGACTGAGCAAGAGGTAGAGGGCTAGATAAAGATCAAGCGTAACTCAAGGCTGAAACGATGCAATATGGCGGCACTGGATGAGCAGCAATTTCTTTGAACAAACTTTTCCTGTTTGCACGTCTGTAGCGGGCAGTTAAGGCGACGCTGCCGGCCTCGTAGAGACCGGCAATATTTCATTTTTACTGCCGGCTTTTAATCTGCTGAGTCGCACATCCGAACATCAGTTATGGGCGTGAGATTCGTAGTTTTCCTTTCCATTAATTGGATTAGGAAATATGGCGGCCTAAAATCACGTGACCATAATTGAACTGAATGGGTCACGTGTCCGACTCGTACAGGCACGCGCTGTAGCGACGTTTGGTCACGGGTAGCTTTAAGAGTGTACAATAGAAAATTTGAGAAATCAAACACGCAGATGGTGTTAGTGCGATCCTCCAATCGTGGACATTAGTCGAGACAATGTGCGAGCCAGGCAGAAACAAGGCAGCCAATGAGAACTAGCCGCGCTGGTAATCTACACAACTGGAAGTCTTAGCTAGCGCAGGGGCGTTCATGATAAAGTTATGTGACAAGTTCTCACGTCCATCACAGTATCTCAGTGACGTAACTTGGCGCACGGACAAACTTGACACTTAAACATTCTCCCCCATGGTCTTGTCACAGACTGACAACTCTTTCCATCATGTCGCTGAAAATTCAAGTTCATGAAGCAAAAGCCAGGACCTTGTGCAGCAGAAATATGGAGCTATAGGAAAATAGGTCATATCTGAGGGAAAGTGAACAGAACAAATGTGCGAGTATTTGTTTAGATCATGATAAACAAACTGACATTGTTTAGATCATGACAAACAAACTGACATTGTTTAGATCATGACAAACAAACTGACATTGTTTAGATCATGATAAACAAACTGACATTGTTTAGATCATGACAAACAAACTGACATTGTTTAGATCATGATAAACAAACTGACATTGTTTAGATCATGATAAACAAACTGATATTGTTTAGATCATGATAAACAAACTGACATTGTTTAGATCATGATAAACAAACTGACATTGTTTAGATCATGCTGACATTGTTTAGATCATGATAAACAAACTGACATTGTTTAGATCATGACAAACAAACTGACATTGTTTAGATCATGATAAACAAACTGACATTGTTTAGATCATGACAAACAAACTGGCATTGTTTAGATCATGACAAGCAAACAGGCATATTTTAGATCATGATAAACAAACTTACATTGTTTTTTATCATGATAAACAAACTGACATTGTTTAGATCATGATAAACTGACATTGTTTATATCATGATAGATATACTGATTTTATTCAATTTTCGGACACTGAGTTGATTTAGAAAATGCATTTTCTGTCTACATTATAAACAGAGTCGCCCTGTTCCAAACAAAGCAGACAAACAACAACTATCCCGGGTATGTCCCGGGTATGTTTGTCCCTTACAGGCGCGTGGCAGCTGAGAGTGGTAAAGTTTTATAAGCCGTTCTTGGTGAGCGACATCCTGTGCCTTGTGGAGTACTCACGAACAGAAGGCACTATTGAAATCTGCCCTGGGAGTCTAACAATGAGAGCAAACAACCGAAAAATGCGAGCACAAAAAGTCACGAATATTAATTGAGGCTTCTTTATACAGAGCGGGAAGTTTGTGTACTAATGCTTGGCTTCATTCTCTGCTTCTGCAAATTAGAAAATACTAATTTGGCTCGAGTGCCTTTTTGATTTCCAGTTAGAAAAAAAAAACAGAAGAAACAGAGAATAGAAATATTTAGGGGTAGAACGAGGGCGAAAGGGAACGCCGAGGATGGGGGAGACTATAGAATAACTGGCAGGAAAAAAAGACTAAGCCACAAGACCGACTTTTATCTGCTACTGGTTTCATTGGTTTTCTACTCCAGAGTCCCAGTTAGGACAATTGTAACAAGGCAACTTGCTCACAAATTGTAACAAGTCATCCTACTTAGAAATTGTTACAAGTCATCCTGCTTAGAAATTGTAACAAAACGTCTTGTTCAGAAACTGTAACAAGATAGCTTCCCAAGAAATTGTAACAAGATAGCTTCCCAAGATACTGTAAAAAGATAGCTTCCCAAGATATTGAAACAAGATAGCTTCCCAAGAAATTGTAACAAGATAGCTTCCCAAGAAATTGTAACAAGATAGCTTCCCAAGATACTGTAAAAAGATAGCTTCCCAAGATATTGAAACAAGATAGCTTCCCAAGAAATTGTAACAAGATAGCTTCCCAAGAAATTGTAACAAGATAGCTTCCCAAGATACTGTAAAAAGATAGCTTCCCAAGATACTGTAACAAGATAGCTTCCTAAGAAACTAACAAGATATCGTGTCCGTAACAAATAAATTTGTTCACACGCTACAGAAAGGGAATTTGTCCACAAAGTGTAAAATGACAATTTATCTACAAAGTGTAAGATGACAATTTATTTACAAAGTGTAAGATGACAGTTTATCTACAAAGTGTAAGATGACAGTTTATCTACAAAGTGTAAGATGACAACTTGATCACATACAGTAAGATGACAAATTGTCTACAAATTATAAGAGAACAACTTGTCTGCAAGTTATAAGAGAACAACTTGTAAACAGACAGTAAGATGACAACTTGTCTACAAACTATAAGAGAACAACTTGTCCACAGACAGTAAGATAACAACTTGTCTACTAATTGTAAGAGAACAATTTGTCTACAAACTGTAAGAGAACAAATTGTCTACAAATTATAAGAGAACAACTTGTCTACAATGAGAACAACTTGTCTACAATGAGAACAACTTGTCTACAGTGAGAACAACTTGTCTACATTGAGAACAACTTGTCTACATTGAGAACCACTTGTCTACAAACTGTAGGAAGGAAGCTAAAACTATTAATGATGACAAATAAAGTGCCAATGAACTCTTCCACATTGATCATTATATTCTTCCACTGTATCTTGAAACAGTTCTTCAGACACGTTCCTTTTTTTTTCTTGTTCTCTGCCACTCCTGTAACAGGTGGAAATATTTACCTATTTTTAACATCATTATTCTAGTTTTATCTTCCCAGGCTGGACTTTTATCATCTAGACTTGGAAAATGTAACTATCCTTGAAAAATGTAACTATCCGTGGCCCGTAGCTAAATGTTTTATGTATGGATGTTTTTGTTGCCTCATTTGTCTGGCCCTGCTAGAAGTAACAACATACATTGTGCCAGCACAGTCAGTTCTCTAGAAGTACAAACATACGCTGTACCGGCACAGTCAATTCTAATTGCAAGATGTTTCATTATTCATTATTACATTTAATAGATTACTATCGAGTGGAAGAAAAATCGATACAAAATATATTCTTACATTTTTCACAAACATTTATCAAAGTTTCATAAGATAATTAGGACATCTTTTAATATGTTGTGATATGATGGGTTTTATATACATATTTATGTGAATATGTCTACAGTTCTTATATGTTGTGAGTGAAACGTTTTATATGGTGTGGTGAATGAAACGTATTATGTGGTGTGGTGAGCGAAGAATTTTATGTGATGAGACAAGTGACAAATTTTATGTGGTGTGACAAGTGACTAATTGTATGTGGTATGGTGAATGAAGAATTTTATGTGGTGTGACAAGTGACTAATTGTATGTTGTATGGTGAATGAATAATTGTATGTGGTGTGACAAGTGACTAATTGTATGTGGTGTAGTGAATGAAGAATGTTATGTGGTGTGACAAGTGACTAATTGTATGTTGTGTGGTGAATGAATAATTTTATGTGGTGTGACAAGTGACTAATTGTATGTGGTGTGGTGAATGAAGAATTGTATGTGGTATGACACGTAAAAAGTTTTATGTGGTGAGTAAAATGCTGTATGTGATATGTGAGTGAAAAGTTTTATGTGGTGTGACAAGTGAAATGTTTTATGTGATGTGACAAGTGAAATGTTTTATGTGGTGTGACAAATGAAATGTTTTATGTGGTGTGACAAATGAAATGTTTTATGTGATGTGACAAGTGAAATGTTTTATGTGATGTGACAAGCGTAAAGATTTCTGTGGTGTGGTGAGTGAAGAGTTTTATGTGATGTGGTGAGTGAAAAGTTTTATGTGGTGTGCCAAATGACAAATTTTATGTAGTGAGTGAGTGAAAAGTTTTAAATGGTGTGGTAACTGAAAAGTTTCTTCTTCTGCGTTCGAGGTTCTTGGTCACATCAGATCCTAATCCCTGTCAACATGGCAAAGCCCGCAGTCCTCTCCAGATCCTGTTCTCTGTCAACATGGCAAAGCCCGCAGTCCTCTCCAGATCCCGATCTCTGTCAACATGGCAAAGCCCGCAGTCCTCTCCAGATCCTGTTCTCTGTCAACATGGCAAAGCCCGCAGTCCTCTCCAGATCCTGATCTCTGTCAACATCGCAGAGCCCGCAGTCCTCTCCAGATCCTGATAGGAGCCCCAAAGCTTTTGCCCCAAGCTTGTGTCCATGTCTCACGCCTCAGGTCTGCATGGTTTGGGCACTCTTGTAGGACATGTTCTGGAGTCTGGACTCCACTGCCACATGGACACTCGTCTGTGAGACATTTTGAGTCGATGTAGGTGGCTCAGTAGTCTGCAGTGGCCTGTCCTTAATCAGAAGAAGATGGTTTGCTGATGTCTTTGTAGTTGGTGTATTGGATCTGGTTCATTGTTGCATTTCAGTTTCTTTTTCCATTCAGATCTGCACTGGTTATGGATTATTGTTTTCTCCTCTTGGTAGTTTACTGGATGATTGGTTTGATCTTGATTGCTGCCAGCTTTGGATAGGCTGTCAGCTTTTCATTGCCAGCTATTCCACAGTGGGATGGTACCCATTGTAGGGCCACGGTTGTTGACAGTGTAAGGTGCTTCAGTTCTGTAAAATAGAATTTATATGTCTATCTATCTGTCTGATGTCCAAATGAATCTATCTTTTCTATCTAGATATCCAGATGTCATGATATCCATCAAAATATGTCTAGATATGAGATATCAGATAACTTAGATAAACCGGATGCTGCTTTCTGTTTGTTTATCACACTGATGTAATAGCTGGAACATTTTACTAGTGGAAATGCTTACTGTCAAGATTATATTCTTTCATTTACAGTCGAAATTTTGTCTCTTTTTCTTCGTCTGTTTTACTCTCCGCTTCACAGACTTACTTCTTCTCGGGAACGATCATTCTCACAGCGGCAACGCCATAGCAGCAGCAACAATATTACGTTGAAAAACTTTATTGATGCACAGGGTGACGATGACGTTGTTGGCGTGAGTGACAGTGCATACATGTCCAAAAACTCATGACAGGACAAATCTCCACTCAGACAACATGTAAATTCCCGGCAGTTACAGCCGTCCGTAGACGTCACTGCCATCAGAACTTCTAGCTAAACAGTTCTACACTGTCTAGACACAACACAGACTACATTTTGTCACAGACAAGCTAACCTGACCTACTCTGTCCCAACCAAAACTTCAGCTAACGTTTAGATCATCTGCTCTCTCTCTCTCTCTCTCTCTCTCTCTCTCTCTCTCTCACGACTTTTCTTTGTCATATGTTATGCGTGATCCACGTGCAAACTGAGACAAAGGGAATGGACTCTATGCACAAACAGCTGATTACTTTTGAACATAACCCTTTTTATACCAACTTTCCCATTCTCAGATGAGTTATCTAACTTTCATTGTATCCTCTGAAAACTTGTCTGACTTTCTTTCTATCATTCTATATTCTATTATATATGTTGTGATTTCCTATTTGTTTCCTTGTGGTTTTTTTTAAAGAGATTTCAGAAGTGCCTTGCAGTCTGTGAAGAAGGCTATTTTGTGTGGTGGCTGCTGGTTTTCTGTTTTAAGTGTTCTGAGGGCTTCAAGGAGGGCTGTTGTTGAAGGAGATCTTTCCCGCCGCGAAGGCCTGTTTGGTTTGTCTCCCATCTGTGTATCTTATGTAAACGCATTCACCTCCATTAGTTACTGTTGTTTCCGCACTTATCTGTGTACACATGTGTCCATTCAACTGGGTTCTATTTGCTGTCACTCCTGGGTCAGTGTCTTCATCTGAAGTGTTGTGAAAAAGTTTTATGTGGTGAGATGAGTGAAAAGTTTTATTTGGTATCAGACAGGACGCAACAATCAACTCAGTCAAACAACGCATCCCACCTCCAGTCACGATCTAACCAAAAACAACGTGAACGAAATACGCAGCAAATTCCCATTCACAAAATCACGGACAGCACAACACATTTAATAATTGGGGATTCTCTGCTAAAGGGCGTGTATAGCGAGCGGATGTCCATAGCAGACGAAGACATTGTCTCAGTAGTTGCAGTACCGGGAGCTGGTATTGCGAAAATAACGCAAACACTGAGAAGTTTTAATACAGACCAGGGCGTGAGGAAAATCTCCGTACATGTTGCCATAAATGACAGCATGAATGGCCAGAACATCAGACGTTCCGACATGCAGGCTTTGACTTCCGCCATCAAGGAAAAGTATCCGACTGCAGCAATCTTCCTATCTTCCATCATTCCACCCTGCTCCGGTCCTGGACGCCGTCTGGTAGACATCAACAACAAGGCACTACAGTCATACTGTCGTGTTAACAACATTGTCTTCATAGACCACACTGTGTTCTTCATCTCACCCTCTGGTGCCCCAAAGAAACGGATGTACAGGGACCACATACATACATCAAAACTTGGTACCAGCATCCTTGCCAAAAAATCTAAAGTTTCCAGAACGTACACTACAGAAAGATGTAGTACAGTTGGATGTCCACAAACAATACCCACATCCAACAAAAAACCCCCATAAAGCCAGCTCTACTCCGAGCACTAAAACCATAGGGACCTCCAAATCTGCACCACCTGTTCCACAGCAAACCACCGACTATGACACAATGTTTCCACCCCTACCCTCACGTCAGCCTCAGACGGTCAGACGAGCCGATACGAGCGTCAGCAACGTCAGGATTCTTCCTCCGTCGCACAGCTCATTGGAAGAGCTCAACACACAAGCACGTTCCATGCAACATCCTCAAAGAAATCTGAAGCTGCAGTATATGTTGCAATTTAGCCCTGCAGCCTTGAGTCATGAATATATGTTATCTCTGCATAATTCACATGGCATGGTACCTTACAGACACCACATGCCTTAAACTGATGGCAGTATCATCGTAATCCATCACAAACTGAAACCTTCAACCCGCAATGTTAAAAAAGAATTATTACTCAGCAAGACATAGTGACTGTTAGAATTCTTTACGTTTTATTATTGCATTTTATTTTTTGACCCTTTTCTTTTGTATCTATTTTTCTCATTCTTGTCAACTTTCTATAGGTCCTTGCAGTTTGTGAGTTGTATATGTGTGTGTGTGAGAACTATATATACTCAACTTGTTAGTGAAATCGCATATTTCAGCGTTTAATTATTCAGTAGTTAGTCGTGTCTCTCTTTCAGTTTCCAGTTATTTCAGCTGGTGAGTTGTGTGCCAGTTGAAAGTTTAATATACAGAGTATGTTTTTATGTAGTATTTAAAACTTTATTTACTTCAGTATTAAGTATAATAATAGGAATTACTTTCTAACCAATAACAGTAGACAGCAAAATAAAATGGCCCCACCTACCGAAAAATGGTTATATAAAGAAGGACTTCGATTAGGCCACCTGAATGTATATCACCTATTAGGTAAAATTCCTGAAGTAACACATATTAAATCAAAATGTCCACATTTGTGGTTTCTCTGAAAGCCGTTTAAATAGGAACATAACCGATGAAGATATTAGAATTAACAGTTTTAACCTGATCCGGCGTGACCCAACCAGGAAACTAGAAACAGGTCTAGTAATGTATGTCTCCACAACTATCCAGTTTAGTCGTAGAGAAGACCTCGAATCATCAGAGGTAGAGTGTATTTGGGCGGAAGTTAAATTGCCAAACCAGAGTCCATTAGTTATTGGACTTTTGTACCGTAATCCAAATGCATCATCCCTGTGGTACGATCACTTCACGACTATGATGGATGAGGTTTGAACCTTTAGGTTCAAAGATAGTATCATTCTTGGAGATTTCAACATAGATCTAACACAATCAAATCCAACTTGGAGCAATATTATATTATCCTACAAATTTTGCCAAATTGTCACCAAACCTACCAGAGTAACAGAAGTATCATCCACATTACTAGATCATATATATGTAGCCCAACCAGAAAACATCATTGAATGTAACATCCCTCATACTTCGTTAAGTGATCATTACCCAGTTTGCTGTAAGTGGACAAGAAAGGGGTATAAACTTCCTAAACACAATCACACCAGTATGAAATTTAGAAGCTTCAGAAAATTTAACCTAGAATTATTCCTTAATGATTTGCAAGAATCTTCACTTACACACGTGTACCAACTAACTGACCCTGATGAGGCAATAGAATATTGGCTAAAGATCTTCAGAGATATATTAGACAAACATGTCCCCATGAAAGAGGTGAGAGTAAAACACCAGACGAAGTCACCTTGGATAACAGCTGAAATACTACATGCCATGAGAGCACAAAACACCAGGTCTTATTAACAAACCAACATCTGACCTGGAACTCTCATGTACAAGTCTAACAAAACTCATCGCATTCGATGTCTGTAAGAGCAGTCTATAATAACTTTTAAATTTTAGGATTCATGGAGGCATGTAGTCGACATAAAATAGATATTGGGAAAGTTTGTAGTTGTAGAAAGGAGTATAATTTATATTTATTACGTAGGATGGGAGAGTATTCCAAAGATGAACAGCAGAATAACTAAGGCTTTTCTTGTAAAGATCAAGTCTAGGTTTTAGAAGACATATATTGTTCAAGTGTTGGCTTCACTTTGGGCTAAATTTAAACATTCCATAGATAAGGCGGGGCATGCCGTGAAAGAATTTGATGTACTAACTTGGATTTGTTGAAGAGGAACCTGTTCTTAAGAGGCAGTATTTTGATACGTTTGTGCTGGTTAGTTGTTTGTGCTTGATTTTTGTCACTAATAAGCTTTACTGCTCTCTTTTAGAATGAGCAAAACCTCTTTGTATTTGACACTTAGCAACCATCCCAGATTGTTGAGCAATAATCTAAATATGTTATATTTGACATGTAGTATGTCTTCATTGTGTCTTGACTGATGAAGTGCTTAATTTTGGCTAACTGGTATACGTTTTGTGCGAAGAGTTTTGTTAGACCTTGCACATGAGAGTTTCAGGTCAGATGTTGGTCAATAATAGGACCTAGTGTTTTGTGCTCGCTAACATTTTCTATCTGTGATGTTTCCGTACAGAGTCGAAGTGTTGTTTTTGTTTCGTTTTGTAGTTTCTATCTTGTTGTTATGAGCACTGATTTTGTTTTATCAGTATTTATAATCATGACATTATTTTTGCT
The DNA here is from genome assembly GCA_009760885.1 of Achatina immaculata. Lineage (NCBI taxonomy): Eukaryota > Metazoa > Mollusca > Gastropoda > Stylommatophora > Achatinidae > Lissachatina > Lissachatina immaculata. The sequence continues at coordinate 1,927,388 of CM019719.1, forward strand.
CCATCTAATTAAATTCTATAACTAGACCTGAACAGTTGATTCTATGTTAATACAGTCGTAGTCACTTGTGTAGACTGTGCATTCATCAGCAAAAAGGCACAAGAAGAGTGTTTAAGATGAAGTGGAAGATCATTGATATAGATAGCAAAGAGCAAGGGTAGTAGAATAGAACTTTGCGGAACACCAGGTTCAACTATAGCAGAATCTGAGAGAGAGAGAGAGAGAGAGAGAGAGAGAGAGGAAGAGAAGAGAGAAGGAGAAGGAGAGAGAAATACACAGAGAGAGAGAAAGAGAGAAAAAGAGAAAGAGAGAAAAAGTGAGAGAGAAAGAAAGAGAGAGAGAGAAAGAGAGAAAGAAAAAGAGAGAGAGAGAGAGAGAAAGAGAGAGAGAAGAGAAAGAGAGAAAGAAAGAAAGAGACAGAGAGAGAGAAATTTCTTTGTAAGTTCTAATTCTTTATTGTCTCCTTTCGTTTGTCCTTGGTGAAGGCAATTTTGCCGAAATTTTGTATTGGATTGTTATTGTTGTCTTTCATAACCATGCCATTGTTTCTACTTCTTATTACTATTTTACTCTTTTCCTTCCTGTCCTGTTCTCGTACAACTGCAGCAAACAGCTGGATCAGACAGAAGAAGTAGCAGTATTACAGTGTTTGCTACCACAGTTAAGTCAGTGCCGGGATGTGAAACCGTGTCACTAATGTCCATGATTACATTTTTGCACAGATTCGTGCTTGGATCATTTTTGAAATGTGAGACCGTGACTGTAATATCCATGATTCTATTTCTGCGCAGATTCGTGCTTGGATCAAAGGCCGCCAAAAACAACGAGCTCTCCAGTTGCAAGGATTTGAGTATCAGGACAACCATTCTGTCGACTCTTTCGCCTCCAACAGCGTCATAGACAGGGTGAGTTGACAGGGTAACAAAGTGTCTAACAGGGTGAGTTGTCAAGTTAACATAGTGTCTAACAGGGTGAGTTGACAAGTTAATATAGTGTCTAACAGGGTGAGTTGACAAGTTAATATAGTGTCTAACAGGGTGAGTTGACAAGTTAATATAGTGTCTAACAGGGTGAGTTGACAAGTTAATATAGTGTCTAACAGGGTGAGTTGACAAGTTAATATAGTGTCTAACAGGGTGAGTTGACAGGGTAACATAGTGTCTAACAGGGTGAGTTGTCAAGTTAACATAGTGTCTAACAGGGTGAGTTGACAAGTTAATATAGTGTCTAACAGGGTGAGTTGACAAGTTAATATAGTGTCTAACAGGGTGAGTTGACAAGTTAATATAGTGTCTAACAGGGTGAGTTGACAAGTTAACATAGTGTCTAACAGGGTGAGTTGACAAGTTAACATAGTGTTTAACAGGGTGAGTTGACAAGTTAATATAGTGTCTAACAGGGTGAGTTGACAAGTTAATATAGTGTCTAACAGGGTGCTTTGACAAGTTAATATAGTGTCTAACAGGGTGAGTTGACAAGTTAATATAGTGTCTAACAGGGTGAGTTGACAAGTTAATATAGTGTCTAACAGGGTGAGTTGACAAGTTAACATAGTGTTTAACAGGGTGAGTTGACAAGTTAACATAGTGACTAACATGGTGAGTTGACAAGTTAACATAGTGTCTGACAGGGTGAGTTGACAAGTTAACATAGTGTCTAACAGGGTGAGTTGACAAGTTAACATAGTGTTTAACAGGGTGAGTTGACAAGTTAACATAGTGTCTAACAGAGTGAGTTGACAAGTTAGAATAGTGTCTAACAAGGTGAGTGACAAGTTTACATAGTGTCTAACAGGGTGAGTTAAAATATTGTATAACAGAGTGTGTGCACATATTGTCTAACAGAGTGAGTTGACATATTGTCTAACAGTGTGAGCAGACATATTCTCATTGACATCACAAGTTAACATAATGACATAACAGGGAGAGTTAACATAATGTCTTACAGATTGAGTAAACCAGTATTTGTTTCTCTTCAATTATCTGGTGGAATATTTTATCATCAGCTGCAAATAGTATTACTGCCTTTCTCTAGAGCGCAGCTGCTAGGAGAATACGAGTGTGAAAAGATGGCACTTGTACAGAGTGGTCTGTTGCTATTACAGATTTGAGAACTACTGTACTAAATTATTACATGTTGTTATTTCCGTGAGATTGGTACTTGTTGTTAAACCGAGCGGCAGATTGTCACATTATTATACACCACGTGACTCAACAACAGAACCAGGTTCAGCAACTTTACAATAACTAGAGAGTGTCACAATACTTTCCACACACACAACGACTACACTCACACAGTGTCACAATACTTTCCACACACACGACTAGACTCACACAGTGTCACAATATTTTCCACACACATACGACTAGACTCACACAGAGTATCACAATATTTTCCACACACATACGACTAGACTCACACAGAGTATCACAATATTTTCCACACACATACGACTAGACTCACACAGAGTGTCACAATACTTTCCACACACACACGACTAGACTCACACAGAGTGTCACAATGCTTTCCACACACGACTAGACTCACACAGAGTGTCACAATACTTTCTACACACACGACTAGACTCACATAGAGTGTCACAATACTTTCTACACACACGACTAGATTTACACAGAGTATCACAATACTTTCTACACACACGACTAGATTCACACAGAGTGTCACAATAGTTTCTAAACACACGACTAGATTTACACAGAGTATCACAATACTTTCTACACACACGACTAGATTCACACAGAGTGTCACAATACTTTCTAAACACACGACTAGATTTACACAGAGTATCACAATACTTTCTACACACACACGACTAGACTCACACAGAGTGTCACACTGCTTTTCACACACGACTAGACTCACATAGAGTGTCACAATACTTTCCACACACACAAGACTAGACTCACACAGAGTGTCACAATACTTTCCCCACACCTACACGACTACACTCACACAGTGTAACAATACTTTACACACACACACGATTACACTCACACAGTATCACAATACCTTCTACACACACACGACTAGACTCACACAGTGTCACAATATTTTCCAGACACATACGACTAGATTGACACAGAGTGTCACAATACTTTCTACACACACATGACTAGACTCACATAGAGTGTCACAATATTTTCCACACACACACACACACGACTAGACTTACACAGAGTGTCACAATACTTTCCTCACATACGACTAGACTCACACAGAATGTCACAAAACTTTCCACACACACATGACTAGACTCACACAGAGTGTCACAATACTTTCTACACACACGAAAAGACTCACACACAATGTCAAAATACATTCCGCACACACATGACTAGACTCACACAGAGTGTCACAATACTTTCCACACAAGTCTACACAGTGACTACGATTGTGTTAATCTAGAATCAACTCTTCAGGTCGAGTTATACAATTTAATTGGATGGAGCAAAAATAATGGCATGATTATAAACACCGATAAAACAAAATCAATGCTCATAACAACAAGACAGAAACTACAAAACGCAACAAAAACAACACTTCGGCTCTGTACAGAAACATCACAGATAGAAAACGTTAGCGAGCACAAAACACTAGGTCTTATTATTGACCAATATCTGACCTGGATCTCTCATGTGCAATGTCTAACAAAACTCATTGCACACAAAGTATACCAATTCGCTAAAATTAAGCACTTCATAGATCAAGACACTAGGAAGACATACTACATAGCTCATATACAAACACATTTAGACTATTGCTCAACAGTTTGGGATGGTTGCTTAGTGTCAAATACAAAGAGGCTTTGCTCTCTCCAAAAGCGAGCAGTAAAGCTCATTAGTGACAAAGATCAAGCACAAACAACTAATCATCACAAACGTATCAAAATACTACCTCTTAAGAACAGGTTCCTCTTCAACAAAGCCAAGTTAGTACATCAAATTCTTTCACGGCATGCCCCGCCTTATCTATGGAACCTGTTTAAATTTAGCCCAAAGTGCAGCCAACGCTTGAACAACATATGTCTTCCAAAACCTTGACTTGATCTTTACAAGAAAAGCTTTAGTTATTCTGCTGCTCATCTTTGGAATACCCTCCCATCCTATATAAAAAATATAAATTATACTCCTTCCTACAACTACAAGCTTTCCCAGTATCTATTTGATGTCGACTACATGCCTCCATGAATTATAAAACTTAAAAGTTATCTTAAGCTGCTCTTACAGACACCGAATACAATTAATTGTTTTCTGTATAGTTCCGAAAATTTTGTTTAGTAGATAGTCATTTATAATGTATGTAGATACTTCTATACTGAGTGAATGTTTAAGAGTGAAACGTAAATGTTATATTTTATTTTATGTCTCTCAGCTTCAATGTTAGTTATGTTTGTTATATGAACAGCATATTTGTAGAATGTCTGGAATAAAGTGAAAGATGTATGATAAAGGGCAGAATGTCAGACGGGCCTGCGTGCCCAATTCTTAACCCTTTTGAAATAAAGATCAATCAATCAATCAATCACACACACACGACTAGACTCAGACACATTGTCACAATACTTTCTACACACACTAGACCCACACAGAGTGTCACAATACTTTCCACACACACTCACGACTAGATTTACACAGAATATCACAATACTTTCTACACACACATGACTAGACTCACATAGAGTGTCACAATATTTTCCACACACACACACACACGACTAGACTTACACAGAGTGTCACAATACTTTCCTCACATACGACTAGACTCACACAGAATGTCACAAAACTTTCCACACACACATGACTAGACTCACACAGAGTGTCACAATACTTTCTACACACACACGAAAAGACTCACACACAATGTCAAAATACATTCCGCACACACATGACTAGACTCACACAGAGTGTCACAATACTTTCCACACAAGTCTACACAGTGACTACGATTGTGTTAATCTAGAATCAACTCTTCAGGTCGAGTTATACAATTTAATTGGATGGAGCAAAAATAATGGCATGATTATAAACACCGATAAAACAAAATCAATGCTCATAACAACAAGACAGAAACTACAAAACGCAACAAAAACAACACTTCGGCTCTGTACAGAAACATCACAGATAGAAAACGTTAGCGAGCACAAAACACTAGGTCTTATTATTGACCAATATCTGACCTGGATCTCTCATGTGCAATGTCTAACAAAACTCATTGCACACAAAGTATACCAATTCGCTAAAATTAAGCACTTCATAGATCAAGACACTAGGAAGACATACTACATAGCTCATATACAAACACATTTAGACTATTGCTCAACAGTTTGGGATGGTTGCTTAGTGTCAAATACAAAGAGGCTTTGCTCTCTCCAAAAGCGAGCAGTAAAGCTCATTAGTGACAAAGATCAAGCACAAACAACTAATCATCACAAACGTATCAAAATACTACCTCTTAAGAACAGGTTCCTCTTCAACAAAGCCAAGTTAGTACATCAAATTCTTTCACGGCATGCCCCGCCTTATCTATGGAACCTGTTTAAATTTAGCCCAAAGTGCAGCCAACGCTTGAACAACATATGTCTTCCAAAACCTTGACTTGATCTTTACAAGAAAAGCTTTAGTTATTCTGCTGCTCATCTTTGGAATACCCTCCCATCCTATATAAAAAATATAAATTATACTCCTTCCTACAACTACAAGCTTTCCCAGTATCTATTTGATGTCGACTACATGCCTCCATGAATTATAAAACTTAAAAGTTATCTTAAGCTGCTCTTACAGACACCGAATACAATTAATTGTTTTCTGTATAGTTCCGAAAATTTTGTTTAGTAGATAGTCATTTATAATGTATGTAGATACTTCTATACTGAGTGAATGTTTAAGAGTGAAACGTAAATGTTATATTTTATTTTATGTCTCTCAGCTTCAATGTTAGTTATGTTTGTTATATGAACAGCATATTTGTAGAATGTCTGGAATAAAGTGAAAGATGTATGATAAAGGGCAGAATGTCAGACGGGCCTGCGTGCCCAATTCTTAACCCTTTTGAAATAAAGATCAATCAATCAATCAATCACACACACACACGACTAGACTCACACACAGCGTCACATTACTTTCCACACACACGACTAGACTCACACACAGCGTCACAATATTTTCGACACACATGACTAGACTCACATAGAGCGTCACAATATTTTCCACACACATGACTAGACTCACATAGAGCGTCACAATATTTTCCACACACATGACTAGACTCACATAGAGTGTCACAATATTTTCCACACACATGACTAGACTCACACAGTGTCACAATATTTTCCACACACATGACTAGACTCACACAGTGTCACAATATTTTCCACACACATGACTAGACTCACACATAGGGTCACAATACTTTCCACACACACGACTACACTCACACATAGGGTCACAATACTTTCCACACACACGACTACACTCACACATAGGGTCACAATACTTTCCACACACACACACACACGACTAGACTCACACAGAATGTCACAATACTTTCCACACACACACACGACTAGACTCACACAGAATGTCACAATACTTTCCACACACACACACGACTACACTCACACAGAGTATCACAATACTTTCCACACACACACACGACTAGACTCACACAGAATGTCACAATACTTTCCGCACACACACACGACTAGACTCACACAGAGTTTCACAATACTTTCTACACACACGACTAGAGAGTGTCAGAATACTTTCCACACACACACGACTAGACTCATACAGAGTGTCAAAATACTTTACACACACACGACTATACTCAAAGAGAGTTTCACAATACTTTCTACACACACGACTAGACTTAATGAGAGTGTCACAATACTTTCCACACACACACGACTAGACTCATACAGAGTGGTCACAATACTTTACACACACACACGACTAGACTCAATGAGAGTGTCACAATACTTTCCACACACACACGACTAGACTCATACAGAGTGTCACAATACTTTCCACACACACACGACTAGACTCGTACAGAGTGTCACAATACTTTCCACACACACACGACTAGACTCGTACAGAGTGTCACAATACTTTCCACACACACACGACTAGACTCACACATAGTGTTACAATATTTTCCACACACACACGACTAGACTTACACTGAGTGTCACAATACTTTCCACACACACACGACTAGACTCACACAGAGTGTCAAAATACTTTCCACACACACAAGACTAGACTCACATTTGAACTCATGAAGGAAGCAAGAGTTCAAGTTACAATACAAAGTCAACATTTATTGAATGAACAGAATGTTGGATGAACTATGTGGATGAGGCCAAACAAAGAGCTGCCAACATGGCAGGGTGAGCACAAAAAGTACACTGTACTTCCCGGGCATGAGAGCAATGCCATGGGGAAGGAAATAATAACCAACATCAGAATAGTTGAAGACACAACTTTCAATTCTATGAAACTCCAAAAATCATCCACAATACCACACATCCTCAAAAATGTGAGAACCACTGTAACACCTTCAGTCTAGTCAATAACAATATTACTACACTGACTACATTCTTGCTAACAAAAACTTTGTCCCACAGGACAATTACTATAGCAATGAATGTAAGACATGACTGGAAAACTTCTACTTAACAGCGACTTCTAGAAGAAAACTCAAACACAACTTCTACATGACTCTCTAACTTTCCTCTACCTCTAATAATCGTCATCATCTTGATTCAGCTCAGCTTTTAGTTCTGTTATATAATAGGCATTTTCTCTGCCTTCCTTCCAGAACTATTACTCCATGAAATTCACATTCACGCAAAAGGTATTTGTTATGACCTTCACTGTAGCACGAGATTCCTAACTTCGTGCGAGTTCTCAAAACTTGACTCATGCCCTGAACTTTCTTACCCTAAACTTTTGTTCCCCGGGTATCTTCCTAATACTATGACTAAATTCTTCCCTACCCAAATATCCCGTGCAACACTCCTCTAAGACATGAGTTTTTGTCTGCTGTTTCAACAAACTGGCAGATTATTATGTTTTACAAACATTTCCAAAATGAACATTCTAATTTTAATGTGACGTGAACATGTGACGATACTGAAAATGGCGCTAATATGTCTAACTTTACCATAAAGTAGAGTAACATGCCTTTTACTAACCCTACCAAAAATGTATATCTTCTAAAAATACATGATATACTGTCACATGCGTTAACATAATGTTAACAGCGTCAGTTAAAATAATATCTAACAGAGTGAATTAACATATTCCAATTGACAGTGACAATTTAACATAATGACATAACAGAGAAAGTTAACGTAATGTCTAACAGAGTGATTTAACATATTATCATTGACATGACACGTTAACATAATGGCATAATAGAGTGAACTCTCCAGTTGCAAGGATTTGAGAATCAGGACAACCACTCTGTCGACTCTTTCGCCTCCAACAGCGTCATACACAGGATGGGTTGACAAGTTATCATAATGTCATAGACAGGATGGGTTGACAAGTTAACATAATGTCATAGACAGGGTGGGTTGACAAATTAACATAATGTCATAGACAGGGTGGGTTGACAAGTTAACATAATGTCATAGACAGGATGGGTTGACAAGTTAACATAATGTCATAGACGGGATGGGTTGACAAGTTAACATAATGTCATAGACAGGGTGGGTTGACAAGTTAACATAATGTCATTTACAGGGTGAGCTGAGGAGGTAACATAATGTCTAAGAGGGCGATTTAACATAACGTCTAATAGAGTGAGTTAACACAATGTCTAACAGAGTGAGTTAAAATATGTCTAACAGAGTGAGTTAAAATATGTCTAACAGAGTGAGTTAAAATATGTCTAACAGAGTGAGTTGACACTTTCTCATTGACGTGACAAATTAACGTAATATCTAACAGAGAGAGTTAACATAATGTCTAACAGATTGAGTTAACATAATGTTTAACAGAGTGAGTTAACAGTTTTGTATAAGAGTGAATTAAAAATATTCTCATCGACATGACAAATTAACATAATGACATAACAGAGAGAGAGAGAGAGAGAGTTTATATGATGTCTAACAGGGTGAGTTAACATATTCTCATTGATATGATAAGTTATCATAATGACATAACAGAGAGAGTTAACAATATTCTCATTGATATGATAAGTTATCATAATGACATAACATAGAGAGTTAACAATGTCTAACAGATGAGTTAACTTATTCTCATTGACGTGACAAGTTATCATAATGACATAACATAGAGAGTTAACAATGTCTAACAGATGAGTTAACATATTCTCATTGATATGATAAGTTATCATAATGACATAACAGAGAGAGTTAACAATATTCTCATTGATATGATAAGTTATCATAATGACATAACATAGAGAGTTAACAATGTCTAACAGGTGAGTTAACATATTCTCATTGACATGACAAGTTAACATGATGACATAATGGAGAGAGTTAAAATAATGTCTAACAGAGTGAGTTAACCTAATGTCTAACAGAGTGAATTAATATATTGTCTAACAAAGTGAGTTAACATATTCTCACTGACATGACAAGTTAATAAAATGATATAACAGACAGAGAGAGAGAGAGAGAGAGAGAGAGAGTAAACATACTGACATAACAGAGAGAGTTAACATAATGACATAACGAGAAAGTTAACATAGTTACATAAAGGAGAGCGAGAGTTAACATAATGACATAACAGAGAAATTTAACACATAACAGAGAAAGTAAACATAATGACATAAAGAGAGAATTAACATAATGACATAACAGAGAAATTTAACATAATGGCATATCAGAGAAAGTTAACATAATGACATAACAAAGAGAGTTAACATAAAGACATAACAGAGAACGTTAAAGCAATGACATAACACAGAGAATTAACGTAATGACATAACAGAGAGAGTTAACATAATGAAGTAACAGAAAGTTAACATAATGATATAACAGAGAGAGTTAAGCTAATGACATAACAGAGAAAGTTAAGATAATCACACAATACAGAAAGGTAACATAAAGACATAACACAGAGAGTTAACATAATGACATAACACAAAGAGTTAACATAATGACATATCACAGAGAATTAACATAATGACATAACACAAATAGTTAACATAATGACATAATAGAAGGAGTTAACATAATTACATAAGTCAGAGAGTTAACATAATGACATAACAGAGATAGTTAACATAATTGCATAAAACAGAGAATTAAACTAATGACATAACACAGAGAGTTAACATAATGACATAACACAGAGAATTAACATAACCTTTTATACCGGAAGAATGAATTCACAGTTAGGAAGCTTCAGCATAGCCTGAACCGTTGCTCTCTAATCTTAGGCGTTTATTATAGGCCCACAAGAGAAGGGTTTATTATAGGCACATAAGAGACAGGTTTATTGTAGGCCCAAAAGAGAAGGATTTATTATAAGCTCACAAGAGACAGGTTTATTATAGGTCCACAAGAGACAGGTTTATTATAGGCACATAAGAGACATGCTTATTATAGGCACATAAGAGACATGCTTATTATAGGCACATAAGAGACATGCTTATTATAGGCACATAAGAGACATGCTTATTATAGGCACATAAGAGACATGCTTATTATAGGCACATAAGAGACATGCTTATTATAGGCACATAAGAGACATGCTTATTATAGGCCCATAAGAGACATGCTTATTATAGGCACATAAGAGACAAATTTATTAAAGGCTCACAGCAGACAGGTTTATTATACACTCAAAGAACGGTTAGTCCGTGTCTTGTCTATGAGCATCACATGCTACATTTCACAATAAATGCTCTAACCTTGTGTTTCTGATCAATATTTAGTACATCACACAATACATGTTCTACCCTCGTGTTTCTGATCAATATTTAGTACATCACACAATAAATGTTCTACCCTCGTGTTTCTGATCAATATTTAGTACATCACACAATAAATGTTCTACCCTCGTGTTTCTGATCAATATTTAGTACATCACACAATAAATGTTCTACCCTCGTGTTTCTGATCAATATTTAGTACATCACACAATACATGTTCTAACCTTGTGTTTATTACCTATACATAGTCAGTTAATCAGTCATTTGCATGTGCCTTGCAGAACTTTGCCTCCCTAACAGCACTCCTGTAGACCTCTCGGTTGTGAGCAAGATGGCCTGCGGCTGATGCATCTATTTGCAGATTATCAACGATGTCTTGCAGCCATCTTCACCTTGGTCTTCCTCTCTTTCTTTTTCCCATTATATACTCTTCCAAGACTGTATGTGATTCTCAGCTGTTTTGTTAAGTGTCCAGGTCTCATAGACGTATGCTGCGATAGGAAAGATGCACGCCCTTAAAAATCTTATTTTTGTAGTTCTGTCTGTTCCTCTTCACAGATTCTTTAGTTGTTTTACTTTCTGAAGAGTGATAGATATCCTCCTTTTAATTTCTTTCATTATATCTCCATTATTAGTCAGTAATGATTCAAGATATTCAAAACTCTCCACCTCTTCCAATTTTTCCACTTTGATTATATTTCACCTGCCTTATTTGTTATATCAGTTGTCATCAATTTAGTTCTTTTTGAGGTTTTTTTTGCGTTAAGATAGAGGTTTTGCTCTTCACTGTTCTTATGGACTGAAATAATAGGTTTTTTTGCATTGAGATAGAGGTTTTGCTCTTCACTGTTCTTATGGACTGACATAATTAGTTTTTTTGTTTTGTTTTTTTTTTGCATTCAGATAGAGGTTTTGCTCTTCACTGTTCTTATGGACTGACATAATAGGGGTTTTTTTGCATTAAGATAGAGGTTTTGCTCTTCACTGTTCTTATGGACTGACATAATAGGGTTTTTTTTGCATTAAGATAGAGGTTTTGCTCTTCACTGTTCTTATGGACTGACATAATTAGTTTTTTTGTTTTGTTTTTTTTTTGCATTCAGATAGAGGTTTTGCTCTTCACTGTTCTTATGGACTGACATAATAGGGTTTTTTTTGCATTAAGATAGAGGTTTTGCTCTTCACTGTTCTTATGGACTGAAATAATAGTTTGTTTTTTTTGCATTAAGATAGAGGTTTTGCTCTTCACTGTTCTTATGGACTGAAATAATAGGGGTTTTTTTGCATTAAGATAGAGGTTTTGCTCTTCACTGTTCTTATGGACTGAAATAATAGGGGGTTTTTTTGCATTAAGATAGAGGTTTTGCTCTTCACTGTTCTTATGGACTGAAATAATAGGGGGTTTTTTTGCATTAAGATAGAGGTTTTGCTCTTCACTGTTCTTATGGACTGACATAATTAGCTGTTCCGATACATGGTAAAGCACACAATAAACGTTCTAAGACCATGTTTATGATCAATACATAGTACAACATGCAACAAATGTCTGGTAAAATGTTGAATATTTTTAATGGTTTATTGCATATTTCAAGGGAAAAAAATAAAAAAAATGTGTATGAAAATAAATCAATGTCAAGACGAGTTTCCCAGCTGTCCCGCGGCCGGCAAGAGGGTGTCTGGAGACTTTTCTTCCTGGTGTGAGCATGTTTACTCTCCTGGCTTTCATGCCACTGTGGCTCAATATCCTTCCTAAAAGGGGTCACCTGCCCTAGTCCATCCATCTTCCGTTTGACCGTCCCATATGCGGATTCAATATTGTCTACATTAAGCTCTGTCAACTTGTACTCCTTATCCTGAACATGAAGAGATACAACTTGAAGATGGAGTTCTCTTCTTTTACAGGGCCAGCGGTTTTGTTTGTTTGTTGTTTGTTAGAGGCGGCAGTTTCCTGTCTGCCTGTGTGTCTGTCTGTATGTGTGTGTTTGTCTGTGTATATGTCTGTCTTTCTGTGTGTGTATGTGGTATCTGTATATGCCTGTGTGTGGTACGTGCGTGTATATATGTGGTATCTGTATATGCCTGTGTGTGGTACGTGTGTGTGTATGTGTGGTATCTGTGGGTGGTATCCATGCATGCCTGTGTGTGGTATGTGTGTGTGTATGTGTGGTATCTGTGGGTGGTATCTGTGCATGCCTGTGTGTAGTACGTGTGTGTGTATATGTGGTATCTGTGGGTGGTATCTGTGCATGCCTGTGTGTGGTATGTGTGTGTGTATGTGTGGTATCTGTGGGTGGTATCTGTGCATGCCTGTGTGTGGTATGTGTGTGTATGTGTGGTATCTGTGGGTAGTATCTGTGCATGCCTGTGTGTAGTATGTGTGTGTATGTGTGGTATCTGTGGGTGGTATCTGTGCATGCCTGTGTGTGGTATGTGTGTATATGTGGTATCTGTGGGTGGTATCTGTGCATGCCTGTATGTGATATGTGTGTATGTGTGGTATCTGTGCATGCCTGTGTGTGGTACGTGTGTGTGTATGGGCGTGTTTTCTCGTTGTGCTTGTAGTTTGCTCTCATTTTTTTTCTTTATCTCTCAGTTACCTGAACAAGAGTTTTCTACATTCACTAGGACACAGGAGTTTTCTACGTTCACTAGAACACAAGAGTTTTCTACGTTCACTAGGGCACAAGAGTTTTCTACGTTCACTAGGGCACAAGAGTATTCTACATTCACTAGAACACAAGAATTTTCTATATTCACTAGGACACAAGAGTTTTCTACATTCACTAGAACACAAGAGTTTTCTACATTCACTAGAACACAAGAGTTTTCTACATTCACTAGAACACAAGAGTTTTCTACATTCACTAGAACACAAGAGTTTTCTACATTCACTAGGACACAAGAGTTTTCTACATTCACTGGAACACAAGAGTTTTCTACATTCGCTAGAACACAAGAGTTTTCTACATTCACTAGGACACAAGAGTTTTCTACATTCACTAGGACACAAGAGTTTTCTACATTCGTTATCAAGCAAGAGTTTTCTACATTCACTAGAACACGATACTTTTCTAAATTCACTAGAACACAAGATTTTTCTACATGCACTATTACACAAGAGTTTTCTACATTCACTAGAACACAAAAATTGTGTACATTTACTAGAACAGGATAATTTGTGTGTATGGATTGAGACATAAGAGTTTCTACGTGTACTATGGTACACAGACATTTTCTAGGACATGAGTGTTTTACATAGACTAGGACATGAGTGTTTTACATTGACTAGGACATGAGTGTTTTACATTGACTAGGACATGAGTGTTTTACTTTGACTAGGACATGAATGTTTTACTTTGACTAGGACATGAATGTTTTACATAGACTAGGACATGAGTGTTTTACTTTGACTAGGACATGAATGTTTTACATTGACTAGGACATGAGTGTTTTACATTGACTAGGAAGTAAAAGATTGCTGAAACATTAACTTGGACAAAATGATTTTCAGAAGTCACGGCGACATTAGAATTTTTAACATTCACAAAGATATAAGAGTTTTTTACATTCACTAGGACCTAAGAGTTTTTAACCTTTTGTGGGATAGAAAAGTTTTTAACCTTCACTGGGACCTAAGAGTTTTCGCATTTACTCTGAAAGAACTGGACTTGATTTATGAAATTAGACCCATTGTAGTTTCTCACGTGAAACAAACAAACTACAACATGTTTTTCTCAGACTATCTCAGTGATCAGTCTCTGTTTTCGTGCCCTGTCAATGTCCTGGCCTGGCCACTCTCTCAGGTTGGTGAGCACACAATCAGACATCAAGCACGAGCTCTGTGCTCGCCTGGAACCTTTTGTCTCGGCCTGAGTGAGAGTGGATTCATGTCCTCATTGACCAAATATGGACGTTTATATCTGCAGCCAGGGGACCTAACAACTGTTTCGGATGAGTTAAACCTGGACAGTTCACTTTCCTGTGAATTCTTTCCCCTGTTAGACCGTCCTGTTATATGAACCTTCAAATATTTGTAAGATAATGTCCCGGATTAGGCTTGCAGACGTCCCTGTTCTCCGAGGCAGTCTCGGGTTTTAAATAAAAAAATTCCCCGTCAAGAATAAATCTATCGGGACATCTGCTTGTCCCTGTTTTTGTATTTGTTTTAAAATTAAAGAATTTTGCGTTCGAGTTCTCTATCCTGCGATTTCAGGTTGGCACAACTATATATAACGTTTTAAAGCAACAACAATACAGTGTAACACTTAATTTGTTATCCTTGTCTCCTGTTAGAACTGGCCACCATTTCATGCGGTTTCATGTCGTTTCCTTTTTCATTCGGTTGTCCTCGCGAGAGAGTTTTCTATTGGCGACACTATGTCTCATCCGCGGCGAGGATCTGTATGGCAAAACTCTGATAATCAAGAAATTACTTCAGTTAAGTTGCCACATCTTCTATATCTCTTGTCTTATAGTTTACTTCAGTTAAGTTGCCACATGTTTCCTGTCCACCGTCTTATAGTTTACTTCAGTTAAGTTGCCACATCTTCTATATCTCTTGTCTTATAGTTTACTTCAGTTAAGTTGCCACATCTTCTATATCTCTTGTCTTATAGTTTACTTCAGTTATGTTGTCACATCTTCTATATCTCTTGTCTTATAGTTTACTTCAGTTATGTTGTCACATCTTCTATATCTCTTGTCTTATAGTTTACTTCAGTTAAGTTGCCACATCTTCTATATATCTTGTCTTATAGTTTACTTCAGTTAAGTTGCCACATGTTTCCTGTCCACTGTCTTACAGTTTGTTTGTTTTCAGAGACTATAGTGGTAGCAAGTTTTACATGCTTTGGTGAGAAAAGTATCGATTTTTCGTTCCCGCGTCATTGCTGTTAAAATCGGTCAAGTATTTTTTTAGAGATTTTATGCTTAATGAAAGAAGAGAAAAAGTGCTTTTCCACTATTGTTGTTGTTGAGAGAAACATATGTTTGTTGTGTCTGTTTTTCCTTTTTAATGACTAGTGTTACAATAATGATGTGATGTGTTGTCCGAAAGAAAGTGATCCTTTCAGGAAAATACTCCCGGGAAGATCTTGTAGAAGTGACCATGAAGGAGAATGTAAAACGTGTAAGTGTCACATAACCACTGCGCATGACGGAAGAGGGGATATGTAAGTGCACGTAGTGAGAGAAAAGCACAAATCGAACATGTATTTTGCAAGCACTTCTAAAAGACTGGACAGTTATTTTGTGCCCGAATCTTCTGAACAGAAGAAATCAGTTCAAGCTGTGGAACTGATCATGTGCTGTCACACAATTAAACTTCTGAACAGAAGAAATCAGTTCAAGCTGTGGAACTGATCATGTGCTGTCACACAATTAAACTTCTGAACAGAAGAAATCAGTTCAAGCTGTGGAACTGATCATGTGCTGTCACACAATTAAACTTCTGAACAGAAGAAATCAGTTCAAGCTGTGGAATTGATAATGTGCTGTCACACAATTAAACTTCATATGTTGTTCATTTCAAGTTAAACAAAAAAACTGGCAAAGATTTCAAAACAGCAAAACAAAAACAAAAAATGTGGCATTGGGGAGAACTAAAGCAACAGCAAAAGTAAAATCCATTTTAGCACCTGACACTAGCAAACAATTATGTGAGGATGTAGCAAACGGCCGCTATTTTGGTATTGTGACCGAGGCCAGTAACCATGACGGCGAGAAAACCTTTCCAATGATTGATCAGTACTTTAGTTCTTACAATGCTATGACTATCATCATCATCAGGTGCCGTGCCGACTGGCGTTGGCTATTATGCTTCTCCAGAGTACACGATCCTTCATGCAGGCCATCAGCTCAGTTGGTGATCTCTTCTTACACCATCCCATCAGACTGTCCAGTATCATTTCTCTTGGTCTTCCTCTTGATCTTCTTCCTTCTATTTTTCCTGTTGTTATAATATTTTCAATGCCCCCTCTTCTCATTGCATGTCCTATGAAAGTACATTGTCTCTCTCTTATTTTTTGACAAAATTTTTGGTCTCTCCAGCTCTTCTCATACATTCTTCATTAGTTATTTTTGCTGTCCAGGGGATTCGCAACATTCTTCTAATAAACCACATTTCTGCTGCTTCCAATGATTTTTGTGCAGACGTGCCTATTGTCCATGATTTACTTCCATATAACAAGATAGGTTCAATATAGCATTTTAGGACTCGTTTTCTAACATTCATTGATAAGGATGTGTTGGTTAATATGTTTCTCATTCTTTGAAATGCAGTGTCTATTCTGTTCCTAATTTCTGTTCTGCATGTCCCATCTGAAGTTATTACTGCTCCAAGGTATTTGAACTTCTGCACTATTGTATGACTATAAAAGTGCTAAAACTAGGTTCCTTAAAAAAAAGTGAAACTGCTTCTAAAATAAGCACTTACTGTGTTAATGCACAAGAAGGAAACGATATTGATAAACGTAAATGCTTAGAGTTCTGTGAGGATGATACAAATACGAATGTTGGTGCTATTCTTTGCTAGTAGTTAGTGATGATATCAAAATAGTTTGTCTTTACTCTGTCTGAGAAAAATGTCCCGGTTTTCCTTCCCAGAATCTGGCAACCCTTTCCCAGATTTATGCAGTTGTAGGACTCTTTCCCAGATTTATGCAGTTGTAGGACTTAGTGTTGTCTGCTGGCTTCTCATTTACCGACTCGGGATAATCTCTAAAAAAGCTGAAGTTGTTTGCCCTCCATTGTTCTTGGCAGTTTTCTCTGTTCCTGTAACCACAGCTGTCTCGTAGCTTTCTGTAGATTTACAGCCGTCTTGTAGCTTTATGTAGATTTACAGCTGTATCATAGCTTTATGTAAATTTACATCTGTCTCGTAGTTATATATAAACTTACAGCTGTCTCGTAGTTATATATAAACTTACAGCTGTCTCGTAGTTATATATAAACTTACAGCTGTCTTGTAGCTTTATATAAATTTACACCGGTCTCGTAGCTTTATGCAGATTTACATCGGTCTCGTGGCTTTATGTTGATTTATAGCAGTCTTGCAAATATATGTATATTTACAGCGGTCTCATAGCTTTACGTCGATTATCAGCGGTCTTGTAGCTTTAAGACATATAAAATACATAATGACAGCGATAAAACTGGTTCTAGTTATCATGGGAGATAGAGGTGTATAGTTCTAGTAATAAAAGTGGATAGAAGTGTATAGTTCTAGTAATCAAGATAGATAGAAGTGTATGGTTCTAGTAATAAAAGTAGATAGAGTTGTATAGTTCTAGTAACAAAGGTAAATAGAGATGTATGGTTCTAGTAATAAAAGTAGACAGAAGTGTATGGTTCTAGTAAGAAAGTTAGATAGAGGTGTACAGTTCTTGTAATCAAGGTAGATAGAGGTGTATAGTTCTAATAATAAAAGTGGATGAAAGTGTATGGTTCTAGTAATAAAGGTAGATAGAGGTATATGGTTCTAGTAATAAGATAGATAGCAATGTATGGTTCTAGTAATAAAGGTAGATAGAGGTGTATGGTTCTAGTAATAAGATAGATAGCAATGTATGGTTCTAGTAATAAAGGTAGATAGAGGTATATGGTTCTAGTAATAAGATAGATAGCAATGTATGGTTCTAGTAATAAAGGTAGATAGAGGTGTATGGTTCTAGTAATCAAGGTGGATATAGGTGTATGGTTTTAGTAATAAAAGTAGATAGAAGTGTATGGTTCTAGTAATAAAGTTAGATAGAGGAGTATGGTTATAGTAATCAAGGTAGATAGAGTTGTGTGGTTCTAGTTATCAAGGTAGGTAGAAGTGTATTGTCCTAGTAATAAAGTTAGATAGAAGTGTATGGCTCTAGTAATATAGGTAGATAGAGGTATATGGTTCTAGTAATCAAGGTAGATACATGTGTATGGTTCTAGTAATAAAGGTAGATAGAAGTGTATGGTTGTAGTAATCAAGGTAGATAGAGGTATATGGTTGTAGTAATCAAGGTAGATACATGTGTATGGTTCTAGTAATAAAGGTAGATAGAAGTGTATGGTTGTAGTAATCAAGGTAGATAGAGGTGTGTGGTTCTAGTAATAAAGGTAGATAGAACTGTATGGTTCTAGTAATAAAGTTCGATAAAATAGTATGGTTCTAGTACTAAAGGTAGATAGAAGTGTATGATTCTAGTAATAAAGGTAGATAGAAGTGTCTGGTTCTAGTAATAAAGGTAGATAGAAGTGTATGATTCTAGTAATAAAGGTAGATAGAAGTGTATGATTCTAGTAATAAAGGTAGATAGAAGTGTATGATTCTAGTAATAAAGGTAGATATAAGTGTATGATTCTAGTAATAAAGGTAGATATAAGTGTCTGGTTCTAGTAATAAAGGTAGATAAATGTGTATGGTTCTAGTACTAAAGGTAGATAGAAGTGTATGGTTATAGTAATCAAGGTAGATATAAGTGTATGGTTCTAGTAATAAAGTTAGATAGAAGTGTATGGTTCTAGTAATAAAGTAGATAAATGTGTATGGTTCAGTTTTACTAAGCGACACAGGGAGTGAGGAAAGTAAGAAAAAACACAAATACCAGAAACTAGGAAAGTAAGATGAGAATGTATAAATGAAGCACATACAGCATCCAATATTTCAGCATGAGCCTTTTTCAAGGATTGCATACAAAAACAAAACAACACATACGTGGTATTCTGTGCCAGGAGGGACGTCACAAAGCTAAGTTTTTCATTTTTATTTTTCTTCTTTTTTTTTTTTTTTGCAACCCTTGATAAAGGCTCAGGCTGAAATATTGGATGTTGTATATTTTTTATTTAAAGATTCTCATCTTACTTTCATACTTTCTACCATTTGTGTTTTTTCTTGCTTTTTCTCAGTGTCCTCATTCCCTCTGTCGTCTTCTAGCTTTAAGTATATTTACAGCAGCCACAAAGCTTCATGTAGATTCACAGCGGTCACAAAGATTCATGTAGATTTACAGCGGTTACAAAGATTCATGTAGATTTACAGTAGTCACAAAACTTCATGTAGATTTACAGCGGTCACAAAGCTTCAAGTGGATTTACAGCAGTCACAAAGCTTTTAGTAGATTTACAACAGTCACAAAGCTCCAAGTAGATTTACAACAGTCACAAAACTTCAAGTAGATTTACAACAGTCACAAAACTTCAAGTAGATTTACAGCAGTTACAACGTTTCATGTAGATTTACAACGATCATAAAGTTTCATGTAGATTTACAGCGGTCACAAAGCTTCATGTAGATTTACAGCAGTCACAAAACTTCAAGTAGATTTACAGCAGTTACAACGTTTCATATTGATTTACAGCGGTCACAAAGCTTCATGTAGATTTACAGCAGTCACAAAGCTTTAAGAAGATTTACAGCAGTCACAAAGCTTTAAGTAGATTTACAGTGGTCACAAAGCTTCATGTAGATTTACGTCAGTCACAAAGCTTTAAGTAGATTTACATCAGTCACAAAGCTTTAAGTAGATTTACAGCGGTCACAAAGCTTTAAGTAAATTTACAGCAATCACAAAGCTTTAAGTAGATTTACAGCAGTCACAAAGCTTTAAGTAGATTTACATCAGTCACAAGCTTTAAGTAGATTTACATAGGTCACAAAGCTTTATGTAGATTTACATCAGTCACAAAGCTTTAAGTAGATTTACAGCAGTCACAAAATTTTAAGTAGATTTTCAGCAGTCACAAGCTTTAAGTAGATTTTCATCAGTCACAAAGCTTTAAGTAGATTTACAACAGTCACAAAGCTTCATGTAGATTTTCATCAGTCACAAAGCTTTAAGTAGATTTACCTGAGTTAAAAAGCTTTAAGTAGATTTACAGCAGTCACAAAGCCTCATGTAGATTTTCAGCAGTCACAAAGCTTTATGTAGATTTACAACGTTCTTATACTTTTAAGTAGATTTACAGTGGTTTCAAAGCTTTATTTAGATTTACAAAGTTCTTCTAGGTTTATGGAAATTTGCAGTGGTCTTATAGCTTTATGTAGATTGACAGTGGTATTGTAACTTTATGTAGATTTACAATGGTCTTGTAGCTTTGTGTTGATTTACAGCGGTCTCATATTTTTATGTAGATTTACAGCAGTTTTGTAGCTTTATGTAGATTTACAGTGGTCACAAAGTTTTATTTAGATTTACAGCAGTCTTGTACCTTTATGTAGATTTACAGCAATCTTGTAACTTTATGTAGATTTACAGTGGTCCTGTACCTTTATGTAGATTTACAGCGGTCTTGTACCTTTGTGTAGATTTACAGCGATCTTGTAGCTTTATGTAAAATGCCATGGGTCTTGTAGCTTTATGTAGATTTACAGCAGTCATGTAGCTTTGTGCAGATTTACAGTGGTCTTGTAGCTTTATGTACATTTACAGCGGTCTTGTAGCTTTATGTAGCTTTACAACGGTCTTGTAGCTTTATCTAGATTTACAGCAGTCTTGTAGCTTTATATTGATTTACAGTGGTCATATACCTTTATGTAGATTTACAACAGTCTTGTAGCTTTATGTAGATTTACAGCCATCTTATACCTTTAAGCAGATTTTCAGCGGTATCAAAGCTTTGTGTAGATTTGCAAAACTCTCAAAGCTTTAAAAAGATTTACACCAGTCTCAAAGCTTTGTGTAGATTTACAGCAGTCTCATAGCTTTATATATATATTTACAGTAGTCTCATAGCTTTATATATATTTACAGCAGTCTTATAGCTTTATGTAGATTTACAGCGATCTCAAAGCTTTATGTAAATTTACAGCAAGATATATGTGTGTATGTGTGTGTGTGTGTTCTCCAGCATAAATCTGGAACGTCTGGAGCAATTTCAACCAAACTTGGTACACATATGACTTACAATATCAACCAAACTTGGTACACATATGACTTACAATATCAACCAAACTTGGTACACATATGACTTACAATATCAACCAAACTTGGTACACATATGACTTACAATTTCAACCAAACTTGGTACACATATGACTTACAATATCAACCAAACTTGGTACACATATGACTTACAATATCAACCAAACTTGGTGCACATATGACTTACAATATCAACCAAACTTGGTACACATATGACTTACAATCTGGAAAAAACACTGTGTGAGTAAGACACTCCTAGCAATCCTGGGGGTCGGGTTGGGATCGAAAACGACCGATACTAACGATAGCCCTCTGAAGGAAGAGATGTAACTCCCGTTATATTTATGCGCAATGCCTGCCTAGGGTTGTGGGCCGTGCCGGATAGCGTTGGGCGAACAAAATTCAGCCCACACAAATCGATGACGTTATATTTGCTGAGCTGCCTGACCCAAGACAAGATCCTGAACTTTTTGCAGTGATCCACGGACCATGTTGAAACCTCAGTCCCAACTCTCCGTGTATGAAGGAAAGAAAGTGTACCAAGAATTACTCAAAAATACTGAATGAAGAGACACAAACCGGAAATTACGGTTATCCGTAATTGTAAGTGGATGTGTGTATGTATACTACATATATGTATCTTCCAGCATAACTCTCGAACGCCTGGAGCAATTTCAACCAAACTTGGTACGCATATGACATACAATCTGGATAAATATACTGTGGGGTAAAGCAACCCTAGCACCCCTAGGGGTGGGATGGGGATAGGAAGGCGGAAGGCATACTATCCACTGAATTCAAGATGGAAAAAAGATTGGTCTAAGGGAGATAATCGTTAAATAGAGCGGGGCTAATCTAAGAGCAGCATTTGTAGCCTCCCATGTCAAATCTTGTTTGGTTACTGGGGCCCAGATCTAAGTCTATGGAGATAAGAATTGGACCACTGCCACCATCTGCATATGTCGTAAGCGGCGACTAGTGAGGTTGTGTGATAGCCCAACAACCTGTTCCCTGTAAAACAAAACTTGAGTGTTACAGAAACACGGAGAGGAAAACCAGTGGATTGTCCACACTCTGAGGAAACCCAACACCAGCATAGAAAAACAGGCACTGACATGGAATCCTCAAGGAAATAAAAAATGAGGGAAACCTAGACTTACTTGGAGAAGAGAACTTATGACAGAGCTCAGAGACAAGGGATGCACATGGAAGGAAGCAGAGAATAATTCCAAGAATAGGGAAGACTGGAGAGCCTTTATGTGGCCTATACTCTCGGGGGAGTGAAAGGCGATGATGATGATGATGATGATGATGATGATGATGATGATGATGATGATGATGATGATGATGATGATAAGTCTAAATAATTTTTATCGTCTCTTAGTCAGCCCCTATCGGCATGAGGGGTGAGAGAGGGGTGGCGTGGGATGGAGATGATATATAAAAGTAATCGAAAACGACCGATGAATTTATAGTGACACTCCCGATGCCGTTTACCTCCAAGTTCAGCTTCCATCGGCTTAGGGGTGAGATTGGGTGAAAGTTAGCGTGGGATCTCCAATTATTTTACTACAGAACCTCGACCCGCCAAAACTTTGCAACGGCACAAGGCTGTGTGTAAAGATGATGCTGAGCAATGTAGTTGAAGCGACTATCTTAACAGGTAAGAGAGAGGGTGAAGCAGTTTTTATGCCACGGATACCGCTCATTCTGATGGACCTCCCTTTTAACTTTAAGAGATTGTAATTTCCAGTGAGACTTGCGTTCTTGATCACGATCAACAAGTCACTGGGGCAGTCTACACATTATAGATTAAAGTCTTTTACAAATTCACCATAATATTAATTTAACTCAAAATTTGATTATATATAACATTTTTAGTTTCACCTCCAGGAGAAAGAATAAATAATTTTTAGGGTGAATCCCCCCCCCCCCCTCCTTGAGCAAGCAACATGAAGTTGCCCGTGGGAGAAACATGGCCATCTCAAATCCACTCCACAGTATGAATAAATTCCCGAGCAACGCCGGGTAATCAGCCAGTGTGTGTGTGTATAGATGCATCATCTGATAAAAATCTAGTGCAGGAAACTCTGTACTGTAGACAGCAGAACAATAGCACAACTACTTCAAATCATCATGTATTGTGTGCTTATTTGTCTGTGTTGTGTGCTTATTTGTCTGTGTTGTGTGCTTATTTGTCTGTGTTGTGTGCTTATTTGTCTGTGTTGTGTGCTTATTTGTATGTGTTGTGTGCTTATTTGTCTGTGTTGTGTGCTTATTTGTCTGTGTTGTGTGCTTATTTGTCTGTGTTGTGTGCTTATTTGCCTGTGTTGTGTATGTAATTGTCTGTGTAGTGTGACTTTTTGTGCGTTAATTAGTTTTGTGTTGTGCATTTATTTGTCTCTGTTGTATGTTTATTAATTTGTGTTTTATATTTATTTGTCTGGGGCGTTGGTTGTTACAAACATTATTGAAGATTTCTTTCCCTCATAAATGTTTTGGAACTAGAATATCACATTGTCATGTGACAAAAGATTAAGACAAGTGACCCGTATATCTCCCTAACTAATAATGTAATTGCCTTCAGTTTGTGAAAGTTTCGTAAAAAATACAGAAAGTCAGGCCAGTTTTACCCAGCAGGCCAGAGCGGAAGTGCATTAATACCCACAATCCTGTGTTTCTTAACTGGACTTCAATCTTGTCTCCACGTCTGTATGATCTTTGTCGAATAGAAAAACATAGCCACTCGACACCCACAGCCCGCCCTCGTTTGTCTCTCGGATAATTCGACAAGTATTTTCAATTTCTTAAATTACATTATCCGCGTCGCTCGCGCTAAAAACTCCAGAAAGAGGCGTAGAAAATGGCGGCTTCGTGGACGCAGTCCGTCTGAGGATAGTTTGTGCAGATAATGATCATGAAGGATGCCTCTCCCAGCGCCAAAACTTGAACAAGATTTGGAGATTTTCCTTGCTGAGCGACACAGATCAATCCAGACTGGTGGGTGACTGATGCTATCACAGACAAATATCCCGACCAGTTGTCCTAATTCTTCTGCCAGTCCTAGAAGGGCATCGCTCACTGCTGACAGGCTAGACTAGAAGGAGGAAAGAAAACACCAGACCAGAAATAAGCTCTTGTTCTAGACCAGAAATAAGCTCTTGTTCTAGACCAGAAATAAGCTCTTGTTCTAGACCAGAAATAAGCTCTTGTTCTAGACCAGAAATAAGCTCTTGTTCTAGACCAGAAATAAGCTCTTGTTCTAGACCAGAAAAAAGCTCTTGTTCTAGACCAGAAATAAGCTCTTGTTCTAGACCAGAAATAAGCTCTTGTTCTAGACCAGAAATAAGCTCTTGTTCTAGACCAGAAATAAGCTCTTGTTCTAGACCAGAAATAAGCTCTTCTTCTTTAAGTTGTTGTCATATGACATCAGAACTCATTTAATATGGTACACACAGAAATAATTGAATGTAGCACAGAAAGTAACAGACCAAAACATTGAGACCTGGCCAGAAAAGTTGCTGGAAAAATAAGCAAAACAAGAGAATACAGACATAATGCATGGAATACTACAGACAAAATGCATGGAATAATACAGACAAAATACATGGAAAACTACAGACAAAATGCATGGATTACTAAAGACAAAATACATGGAATAATATAGACAAGTACATGGAATAATATAGACAAATACATGGAATAGTATGGACAAGTACATGGAATAATATAGACAATTTCATGGAATAATCTCAAAGAAAGTCTAAATCTGGGACGGAACAGTAGCAAGAGATGAAGGGAACTTGACAGATCCAGCAACCTCTAGTCACGTGATGGCAGCCCAGCAACACGATGACAGCACACTAATCACATGATGACAACCCGCTAATCACGTGACGACACCTCAGTCCACTCAACCATGAAAGCACTCACTAACAAGAAGAAGCAACTCAAGTCTGAATCTAGTCCATCTGTGACAGGAAAACAGCATCTCCTAAGCTTAAATCCTGCCACTAGGAACTATAGGGTAAATCAGAAAAACATATAAATCCTGCCACTAGGAACTATAGGGTAAATCAGAAAAACATATAAATTCTGCCAACAGAAACTCTGAGGCAAATCAGAAAAACGTATAAATCCTGCCAACAGAAACTCTAGGGTAAATCAGAACAACGTATAAATCCTGCCACCAGAAATTCTGAGGCAAATCAGAAAAACGTATAAATCCTGCCACCAGAAACTCTGAAGCAAATCAGAAAAACGTATAAATCCTGCCACCAGAAACTCTGAAGCAAATCAGAAAAACGTATAAATCCTCCCACCAGAAACTATGGTAAATCAGAAAAAAAGTATAAATCCTGTCACCATAAACTCTGGTAAATCAGAAAATCATATAAAATTCTGCCACCACCAACTTTCACAGATTACAAAAAGCTATAAACCCAAAATAGATGCGCTTGCAAATCTTGTAAGCGTATAGTTTCTGCCAGTAGAAAAAACTCAGATCTCATAATGTACATATTCTGCCACTAGCAGGTCTATATATGGAATATAGCAGTGTCATGTAGCAAGAGATTATGACAAGTATTCCACTGCCTCGCATATCTCTCAAACTAATTGCCGTCACTGTGTAGACATTTTGAATGTATACATTCTGCCGTTAAAAGCTTTGGTAGGTCTCACAAATGTATACATTCTGTCGCTAAAAGTATGAAATGAGTGAAACGAATACAGACACTAAGACATGTCTACTACAAGACGCACAACACTAACAACACTGAAACAGCTTTTCTAAACATTTATAGAAAAATGAAAACTTTCTGAAACTAAAATTTAAATGTTTAGGAATTTGAAAAAGCAGAAAATCTTTGTTGTTTATTTCTGGTTCATGTCTTCTCATCCTGTGTTGAGACAGTCTTCCCAGTAAGTTGTGCGCAGTTTGTTGAGTACAGCTTAGTAGGAGAGGATTTGGGTTTTTGTTTTTACTTTGTGTGAGAGGATCTGGGTTTTTGTTTTGTTTTTACTTTGTGTGAGAGGATTTGGGTTTTTGTTTTAACTTTATGTGAGAAGATTTAGGTTTTTGTTTTAACTTTATGTGAGAGGATTTAGGTTTTTGTTTTAACTTTGTGTGAGAGGATCTGGGTTTTTGTTTTGTTTTAACTTTGTGTGAGAGGATCTGGGTTTTTGTTTTTACTTTATGTGAGAAGATTTAGGTTTTTGTTTTAACTTTATGTGAGAGGATTTAGGTTTTTGTTTTAACTTTATGTGAGAAGATTTAGGTTTTTGTTTTAACTTTATGTGAGAGGATTTAGGTTTTTGTTTTAACTTTATGTGAGAAGATTTAGGTTTTTGTTTTAACTTTATGTGAGAGGACCTGGGTTTTTGTTTTAACTTTGTGTGAGAGGATTTGGGTTTTTGTTTTGTTTTAACTTTGTGTGAGAGGATTTGGATTTTTGTTTTGTTTTAACATTGTGTGAGAGGATTTGGATTTTTGTTTTGTTTTAACATTGTGTGAGAGGATTTAGGTTTTTGTTTTGTTTTAACTTTGTGTGAGATTATTTAGGTTTTTGTTTTGTTTTAACTTTGTGTGAGAGGATTTAGGTTTTTGTTTTGTTTTAACTTTGTGTGAGAGGATTTGGGTTTTTGCTTTGTTTTAACTTTGTGTGAGAGGATTTGGGTTTTTGTTTTGTTTTAACTTTGTGTGAGAGGATTTGGATTTTTGTTTTGTTTTAACTTTGTGTGAGAGGATTTGGATTTTTGTTTTGTTTTAACATTGTGTGAGAGGATTTGGGTTTTTGTTTTGTTTTAACTTTGTGTGAGAGGATTTAGGTTTTTGTTTTGTTTTAACTTTGTGTGAGAGGATTTAGGTTTTTGTTGTGTTTTAACTTTGTGTGAGAGGATTTGGGTTTTTGTTTTGTTTTAACTTTGTGTGAGAGGATTTGGATTTTTGTTTTATTTTAACTTTGTGTGAGAGGATTTGGATTTTTTTTTGTTTTAACATTGTGTGAGAGGATTTGGGTTTTTGTTTTGTTTTAACTTTGTGTGAGAGGATTTAGGTTTTTGTTTTGTTTTAACTTTGTGTGAGAGGATTTAGGTTTTTGTTGTGTTTTAACTTTGTGTGAGAGGATTTGGGTTTTTGTTTTGTTTTAACTTTGTGTGAGAGGATTTGGATTTTTGTTTTATTTTAACTTTGTGTGAGAGGATTTGGATTTTTGTTTTGTTTTAACTTTGTGTGAGAGGATTTGGGTTTTTGTTTTGTTTTAAATTTGTGTGAGAGGATTTTTGTTTTTGTTTTTACTTTGTGTGAGAGGATTTGGGTTTTTGTTTTGTTTTAACTTTGTGTGAGAGGATTTGGGTTTTTGTTTTGTTTTAACTTTGTGTGAGAGGATTTGGGTTTTTGTTTTCTTTTAACTTTGTGTGAGAGGATCTGGGTTTTTGTTTTAACTTTGTGTGAGAGTATCTGGATTTTTGTTTTAACTTTATGTGAGAGGATTTGGATTTTCTAACTTTGTGCGAGAGGATTTGGGTTTTTGTTTTAACTTTATGTGAGAGGATTTGGAGTTTTTAACTTTGTGCGAGAGGATTTGGTTTTTTATTTTAACTTTGTGTGAGATGATTTGGGTTTTTGTTTTAACTTTGTGTGAGATGATTTGGGTTTTTGTTTAACTTTGTGTGAGAGGATTTGAGTTTTTGTTCTGTTTTAACTTTGTGTGAGAGGATTTGGGTTTTTGTTTGACTTTGTGTGAGAGGATTTGGGTTTTTGTTCTGTTTTAACTTTGTGTGAGAGGATTTGGGTTTTTGTTTGACTTTGTGTGAGAGGATTTGGGTTTTTGTTCTGTTTTAACTTTGTGTGAGAGGATTTGGGTTTTTGTTTGACTTTGTGTGAGATGATTTGGGGATTTTGTTCTGTTTTAACATTGTGTGAGATGATCTGGGTTATTTTTTTTTGTTTTAACTTTGTTTGAGAGGATTTGTGTTTTCTTTTAACGTTTTGTGAAACATGTGATTTGTTTCTTTAATCAAATAATTTTTATTTTCTGAAGGTTTGAAATTGCTGTTTGAATTGTGTGAAGTTTTTCTTGCCCACAAGTTTATGTTTGCCTTGGCCGGCGCATGTAAACTTGTACAAGATCTGGGGGAACTGTTTTCTGATATTGTTTCTCACATACAAACATCCATCACTATCTTGTGTGTTTGTAAACCGCAACATTTTATCTTCACCACAGAAAAGTGGTAAATGCCCCGCTCCCAACCCCCCCCCCCACCAACACACACACACACACACATACGCACACACATACATACATGCATACACACATACATACATACACACATACATACATACATACATACATTGAGTTGAAGATTTTGTAACTAACACCAGTTCTTGTCTTGTGTCTACAAGTCTGACAAGATTTTGTAGCTAACACTTCTTGTCTTGTGTCTACAAGTCTGAGTTCTTGTCTTGCGTCTACAAGTCTAAGTTCTTATCCTGCGTCTACAAGTCTAAGTTCTTGTCTTGCGTCTACAAGTCTAAGTTCTTATCCTGCGTCTACAAGTCTAAGTTCTTGTCTTGCGTCTACAAGTCTAAGTTCTTGTCTTGCGTCTACAAGTCTAGGTTCTTGTCTTGTGTCTACAAGTCTGAGTTCTTGTCTTGTGTCTACAAGTCTAAGTTCTTGTCTTGTGTCTACAAGATGAGGGAATACGTCAGTCAAGTGTAGGAGACCCATCTGTCACGTGGAGCACGTCTTTGTGTTGGTGGAGCCGTGGAAGAGAGGACAGGAGACCCGAACTTATGGTTTGGTTGCAGTTGCTGTGTGTTTGGCTGTGCAGTATGCGGGTACTCTCATTTTGGCCTTTTCCCGTTCTGTACAATTCATTTCGTCTTTGTTACGTTACATTTTATTCTGCAGTTGAAGGCCATTATGCCAAAATGTTCGTACTTTTGTCTCTTTTGTTAGTGAATAGTTCGCCACCCCTTCTCTCTCCCCTCCCTTTTCTTTTATCCCTTTTCCCTTTAAAATAGACTGTACATTTAAAACAACGTCACATTTTCTGATTTACAGAAAAAAAAGCGATTATTTAACTGGGACAAGCTAGGGCTGTTGTGACACACTTGTGTGGCGGCCTCGCTGTAACTTGGAACCTTGTGCCACTTTATGATTTTAGTTTCCAAGAGAAACTTGGCTCAGAAAACGTTGGACGGAATTTACAGAACCCTCCTGTCTCTTTATCATAGATTCGTTTGTTTCTTCTTCTTCGTCTTTTTTTTCCTATTATCTGTTCAGTAATCCTATTATCTGTTCAATGATCCTATCATTTGTCCAATGATCCTATTATCTGTCCAATGATCCTATCATTTGTCCAATGATCCTATTATCTGTCCAATGATCCTGTTGTCTGTTCAATGATCCAATTATCTGTTCAGTGATTCTATCATCTGTCCAGTGATCATACTATCTGTCCAGTGATCCTATATCTGCCAGATAATCCTATTTTCTGTTCATTAATCCTGTTATCTGCCCAATAAATATATTATCTGCTCCCACTTTCGACCAACACTGAGTATAGCAAGAAAACAAGACCTACCACAATAAGCTACTATAACCAAACATTATCACTTGTACCCAGACACAAACACTGAGCCATGCTATAAGACACAAACACTGAGCCATACTATAAGACACAAACACTGAGCCATGCTATAAGACACAAACACTGAGCCATACTATAAGACACAAACACTGAGCCATGCTATAAGACACAAACACTGAGCCATGCTATAAGACACAAACACTGAGCCATGCTATAAGACACAAACACTGAGCCATGCTATAAGACACAAACACTGAGCCATGCTGTGTGAACACGAAGGTGTGATCTTTCTCATCGTTCATATATTGTCTGGCTCCAGAAGTAGAATCATCTGTCTACTCAGATACAGCTTTGTTATCTGTGTCTACTCAGATACAGAAGATAGTACAACTTTGTTATGTGTGTTTATGTTTGTACAGACTAGTACAACTTTGTTATGTGTGTTTATGTTTGTACAGACTAGTACAACTTTATTATGTTTGTTTATATTTGCACAGACTTGTACAACTTTGTTATGTGTGTTTATGTTTTTGTGTTGGAGAAAACGAAGAAGGCTGGGCTGTGATTAGATGAGATGAGATCAGAAAGTCGGAAGGAACTGATTATACCAGGAAATTTGTGAATGTTATAACTTCACATCTAATTGTGATAGAAGCGAACATTTTGAAAGAAGAGAAATTAGAGAATGAGAAAAATGGTTGCTGACATTTCTGGGACATGTCATATCCGTGCCTGAAGCTGCGCATTCAATTTCCTCATTTCTCTTCTAAGAATTCTTAAAGCTGATTTTTTTTTCTTCTTAATCCGGGACAAGAAGACGTTTTGTGCGGGACATGAATAATGTTGATGCCTCCGTTTACGACTTTGTCCGCAAACAAAACGTGAGATTACGTCCCGTATTTGTGAAAAAAAGCAAAATATCGTCTGGCTTTCAACTCCTTCCCCGACGATGAGAGGTCGTAGCGTGGTGGAATGATGGCGGCCACGAGTTCTAGACATTTTCGCTGAGGAAACAGGAAGGCGTGAAAGAAGGCGATAGAATTTATCACCAGAAGCTGCCAGGGAAATCACTGACAAGCAGAAAACGTTTTCCATGAAAGCACATCCCAAGATGTTGGCCATGGAGTAGCGGAACGTTAGCAGTAGCAGCTCACAAATAGCTTTCTTCACTTTAGAAAGATGTGCTCATTGTTAGCAAGCAAGGGCTTCAAACAGAGACTAGGGCCTTGAATAGAGTCATTTGGAAGGTCATGGTCTTAAATAGAATTATCTGGAAGATCAGTCAGTCAGTCATTTCCATGTCCATTGCAGAACTTTGCCTCCCTAACCGCTCTCATGTAACCATAGAGTTATCTTGAGATTCATCATTACCCATAGAGTTAACAGGAGATTCGTGATTACCCACAGAGTTATCTGGAGATTCGTGATTACCCACAGAGTTATCTGGAGATTCATGATTATCCATAGAGTTATCTGGAGATTCATGATTATCCATAGTGTTATCTGGAGATTCATGATTATCCATAGAGTTATCTGGAGATTC
Organism: Achatina immaculata; assembly: GCA_009760885.1. NCBI lineage: Eukaryota > Metazoa > Mollusca > Gastropoda > Stylommatophora > Achatinidae > Lissachatina > Lissachatina immaculata. The sequence goes on from CM019719.1 coordinate 1,959,359, forward strand.
ATGATTATCCATAGTGTTATCTGGAGATTCATGATTATCCATAGAGTTATCTGGAGATTCATGATATTGCTTCTGAAAGGCCATGATCCTGCATAAACGTTTTATAAAAAAAATAGGGTGAGACATTACAATTTCCAAAACATACAATACTGTGACTCCACTCACTAAATATTGTGACTCCACTTACTTAATACCGTGACTCCACCCTTAAAATACTGTGACTCTATTCAATATTGTGCCTCCACTCACTTAATACTGTGCCTCCACTCAATACTGTGACTCCATTCTCTTAATACTGTGACTCCACTCAATACTGTGACTCGACTCACTTAATACTTTGACTCCACTCAATACTGTCACTCCATTCTCTTAATACTGTGACTCCATTCTCTTAATTCTGTGACTCCATTCTCTTAATTCTGTGACTCCATTCTCTTAATACCGTGCCTCCACTAACTTAATACTGGGACTCACATGATATTAAAATTCCACTCACATGATACTAGAATTCCACTCATATGATACTAAACTCCACTCACATGATACTATAACTCCACTCATATGATACTAAACTCCACTTAAATGATACTATAACTCCACTTAAATGATACTATAACTCCACTTAAATGATACTATAACTCCACTCATATGATACTATAACTCCACTTAAATGATACTATAACTCCACTTAAATGATACTAGATGTTCACAGTCATTGGAGTCTTTAATTTGGAAACTCTCTCATTGCATTGATATTCGTGATAGATCTTTGGTTGTAGAAGTTTAGTAATGTATGATGTAGATCTTTGGTTGTAGAAGTTTAGTGATGTATGATGTAGTTCTGTGGTTGTAGAAGTTTAGTAATGTGTGATGTAGATCTTTGGTTGTAGAAGTTTAGTAATGTGTGATGTAGATCTGTGGTTGTAGAAGTTTAGTAATGTGTGATGTAGATCTTTGGTTATAGAAGTTTAGTAATGTATGATGTAGATCTGTGGTTATAGAAGTTTAGTAATATATGATGTAGATCTGTGGTTATAGAAGTTTAGTAATGTATGATGTTGATCTGTGGTTATAGAAGTTTAGTAATGTGTGATGTAGATCTGTGGTTATAGAAGTTTAGTAATGTGTGATGTAGATCTGTGGTTATAGAAGTTTAGTAATGTATGATGTTGATCTGTGGTTATAGAAGTTTAGTAATATATGATGTTGATCTGTGGTTATAGAAGTTTAGTAATGTGTGATGTAGATCTTTGGTTGTAGAAGTTTAGTAATGTATGATGTTGATCTGTGGTTATAGAAGTTTAGTAATGTATGATGTAGATCTTTGGTTGTAGAAGTTTAGTAATGTATGATGTAGATCTGTGGTTATAGAAGTTTAGTAATGTATGATGTTGATCTGTGGTTATAGAAGTTTAGTAATGTGTGATGTAGATCTGTGGTTATAGAAGTTTAGTAATGTGTGATGTAGATCTGTGGTTATAGAAGTTTAGTAATGTATGATGTTGATCTGTGGTTATAGAAGTTTAGTAATGTGTGATGTTGATCTGTGGTTATAGAAGTTTAGTAATGTGTGATGTAGATCTTTGGTTGTAGAAGTTTAGTAATGTATGATGTTGATCTGTGGTTATAGAAGTTTAGTAATGTATGATGTAGATCTTTGGTTGTAGAAGTTTAGTAATGTATGATGTAGATCTGTGGTTATAGAAGTTTAGTAATGTATGATGTTGATCTGTGGTTATAGAAGTTTAGTAATGTGTGATGTAGATCTGTGGTTATAGAAGTTTAGTAATGTGTGATGTAGATCTGTGGTTATAGAAGTTTAGTAATGTATGATGTTGATCTGTGGTTATAGAAGTTTAGTAATGTGTGATGTAGATCTGTGGTTATAGAAGTTTAGTAATGTGTGATGTAGATCTTTGGTTGTAGAAGTTTAGTAATGTGTGATGTAGATCTGTGGTTATAGAAGTTTAGTAATGTGTGATGTAGATCTTTGGTTGTAGAAGTTTAGTAATGTGTGATGTAGATCTGTGGTTATAGAAGTTTAGTAATGTGTGATGTAGATCTGTGGTTATAGAAGTTTAGTAATGTATGATGTAGATCTGTGGTTATAGAAGTTTAGTAATGTATGATGTAGATCTGTGGTTATAGAAGTTTAGTAATGTATGATGTAGATCTGTGGTTATAGAAGTTTAGTAATGTGTGATGTAGATCTGTGGTTATAGAAGTTTAGTAATGTGTGATGTAGATCTGTGGTTATAGAAGTTTAGTAATGTGTGATGTAGATCTGTGGTTATAGAAGTTTAGTAATGTATGATGTAGATCTGTGGTTATAGAAGTTTAGTAATGTATGATGTAGATCTGTGGTTATAGAAGTTTAGTAATGTATGATGTAGATCTTTGGTTATAGAAGTTTAGTAATGTATGATGTAGATCTGTGGTTATAGAAGTTTAGTAATGTATGATGTAGATCTGTGGTTATAGAAGTTTAGTAATGTATGATGTAGATCTGTGGTTATAGAAGTTTAGTAATGTGTGATGTAGATCTGTGGTTATAGAAGTTTAGTAATGTATGATGTAGATCTGTGGTTGTAGAAGTTTAGTGATGTCTGATGTAGATCTGTGGTTATAGAAGTTTAGTGATGTCTGATGTAGATCTGTGGTTATAGAAGTTTATTGATGTCTGATGTAGTTCTATGGTTGTAGAAGTTTAGTGATGTCTGATGTAGTTCTGTTGTTGTTGTTGTTGTAGAAGTTTAGTGCAGTCTGATGTAGTTCTGTGATTGTAGAAGTTTAGTGATGTCTGGCATAGATCTGTTGTTGTAGAAGTTTAGTGCAGTCTAATGTAGTTCTGTGATTGTAGAAATTTAATGACGTCTGATGTAGGTCAGTGATTATAGAAGTTTAGTATTGTCTGATGTAGATCTCTGGCTGTAGAAGTTTAGTGATGTTTTATGTAGATCTGTTGTTTTAGAAGTCTAGTAATGTCTGATGTAGATCAGTGCTTATTTAAACTCAAAGATGTCAGAACATCCAGTTAGCTGTTGATACATTAAAACAAATTGTACATGTCAGATCCGCTAGTGAAGTTTATGGATAGGCCGCGGGAAGATGGATGAGCGAGAGCCAGTGTGGGCCTCACATTCGATTTTCAGTTATGATTGTATTTTTTCATAATTTTGCAAGAGCAAATTTCCATGAATCACCATTGTTGTGGCTGGGGTACGGGACAGATGGATGGAGTAGAATTTGTTCATCTTTTTCTTCTTTGTTCGTATTTTTGTGCTGCATGTTTTCTCTGCTGACGAACACATTTCTAAGGGTGGGGGGGGGGGGTGTCCCACGGAACCGTGGCAATATGCGTGTATCAAGGCCGCCCTCTATCTACTGATGTACCCACAAACAGCCTTCAAAGATCGCATCATCCTCCATCAATTGCCATCGTATTAATTGTTATTGGTTTATTTCAGGACGCCATCGACAACCACGGCGGCGGGGCGGGAGTGTTGGGCGGTGGGAGTGGCAACGCGAATGTCAAAATTTGTGGGACTGCCACAAAAGGAGGCGGGGCAACGGCTGACGGAAGTGGCAAGGATACACGCCCACCGAGGCTGCGGGAACTGGCCAAATGGAGGAACCGAGCTCGTGTTGAAGGTTCCAGCGATGAGGGGTCGGACTGTGAGATGATTTCAAGCGTGTGACATCATTTGTTAGCTGATGTTTGTGTGTACGTCGATGTGTGACATCATTTGTTAGCTGATGTTTGTGTGTACGTCGATGTGTGACATCATTTGTTAGCTGATGTTTGTGTGTACGTCGATGTGTGACATCATTTGTTAGCTGATGTTTGTGTGTACGTCGATGTGTGACATCATTTGATAGCTGATTTTTGTGTGTACGTCGATGTGTGACATCATTTGTTAGTTGATTTTTGTGTGTACATCAATGTGTGTCATCATTTGTTAGTTGATGTTTGCGTGTACGTCGATATGCGACATCATTTGCTAGTTAGTGTTTATGTACACATTTATGTATGACATTGTTTACTAGCTAGTCACTAGATTCCACATGTCAGTCAGTCATTTGCATGTCCCTTGCGGAACTCTGCCTCCCAAACAGCTCTCCTGTAGGCCTCTCGGTTGTGAGCAAGATGACCTGCTGCTGATTCATCCATTTGCAGATCATCAATGATGTCTTGCAGCCATCTTCGCCTTGGTCTTCCTCTCTTTCGTTTTCCCATTATGTACCCTTCCAAGGCGGTCTTCTCTAAATTATCATGACGTTTAATGTCCAAAAATTTCAGTTTTTTCTCTTTAATCCTCTTTACTAGCCAGCCTTCTTCAATATTAAGTTCTTGTAGTATGGATATATTTGTTCTTTTCTGTGTCCATGATATTTGAAGAGCTCTTCTGTAGCATTTACATTCAACAGCATTTATGTGTTTCTCAGCTGTTTTGTTAAGTGTCCAGGTCTCACAGGCATATGTTGCCATGAGAAAGATGCATGATCCAAGATATTCAAAACACTCCAGCTCTTCCAGTTTTCCCTCATTTCACATGTCACATGTCACATGAATGACATAAATTGCTGGTGAAAGTAACAGAACACAGAGTTGTATGATTAGGACTCGAAGAATAATAAAGAAAGCACTTTAGGCTGAAAGAAATAATAGACACGCTACTTTAGACTGAAAGAAATAATAGACACGCTACTTTAGGCTGAAAGAAATAACAGACACGCTACTTTAGACTGAAAGAAATAATAGACACGCTACTTTAGACTGAAAGAAATAATAGACAAGCTACTTTAGACTCAAAGAAATAATAGACAAGCTACTTTAGATGCCAGAGAAAAACAAAAGAAGAGAATAGCGGTGAATCGAACCACAGACATCGGTGAGGCGAGCAGCCGCCTAGCCGCAAGAAACAATACATCATGTACTTGGCCATTTAACAGCTCCACCTGGAAGCAGTGGCTTTTCACTCAGTCTAAATTGCTTTGTCTACTATTTCTTTCAGTCTAAATTGCTTTGTCTAATATTTCTTTCAGTCTAAAGTGTTTTGTCTACTATTTCTTTCAGTCTAAATTGCTTTGTCTACTATTTCTTTCAGTCTAAAGTGTTTTGTCTACTATTTCTTTCAGTCTAAATTGCTTTGTCTACTATTTCTTTCAGTCTAAAGTGTTTTGTCTACTATTTCTTTCAGTCTAAATTGCTTTGTCTACTATTTCTTTCAGTCTAAATTGCTTTGTCTACTATTTCTTTCAGTCTGAAGTGTTTTGTCTACTATTCATTGCAACTTAAAGTGCTTTGTTTACTATTTCTAGCAATCTAAAGGGCTTTGTTTACTATTTCTAGCAATCTAAAGGGCTTTGTTTACTATTTCTAGCAATCTAAAGGGCTTTGTTTTTTCTCTCAGTCTAGAGTGCTTTGCCTACTATTTCTTTCAGTCTAAAATGCTTTATCTGCTATTTCTCTTAGCCTAAAAAGCTTTGTTTGTTATTTCTCTTTGCCTAACACACTTTGTTTTTTCCCTGAGCCTAAAATACGTTATCTGTTATTTCTCTTAGCCTAAAATGCATTGTTTGTTATTTCTCTTTGCCTAAATTTCTCAAGAACTAAAGAAACAACACAAAACTAAATCGTGTTACCAGACAAAAACCTGATAGATTGTGATACAAGAAATCCTTTGCTGAGTAGCTTGTGTGTATATATCCGCGTGTAAGCAACACACACACACTTGCAAACATGCCGGATACCATACCAAGTTGTCGTTTATAAACAAGATATATCATATATTTAAAAACATATTCTCTATTTGTAAAGTTATCTGTTTTCTTGTTTCGTGGCGGCATATTCCTTCCATGCTGGGCCACATTCGTTGCTGTTTCTGTAAACTGTTTGACCCTCTACCACCGCCTGAACTCTTGAATACGTTCATATGTAAAACTGTCCCTTATTTCATTCGAAGATTTTGTTATTTATCTATTTTTCTCCTAACTGGTGGCCATTTTATTCCACTTTTCTCTAGTCTTTGTTATGTTTGTATATTTTTTTTATTATTGTGGCTATTTGTTTCATTTATATGGTTTTTGCTGCTTGCGTGGTATTTGTTATGTTTATATACTATCTGTTATGTTTTATTTATGATGATTATATTCTATTTTCTACATCTGCATTTTTTTTTGTTTATAAGCTGTTATGCTGTATGTTGTTTGATAAAGCTGGGGCGACCATCCCCAACCCAGCGCGTCACAGGTGGCGGATGGTGAAAGTCCTCCAGATATGGAGGATCCCTGTGAATAAGGATTTACCCAAATAAGCAGGCGCGGACCAAATGACGGTAGACTCAGAGAGCGAGGTGGGGTAGTAGGTGGCTCTGCTACTCCTATAAAGTGCCTCAGGTGCTCAGTGAAGGGAATACCAGGCGGGTAAGAGGCGCCTTAAAACCTCTCGCTCCCGCTGCCTTGCGGGTAGGACAGGGAGTCCAAAGGCTAGCAGAGAGTCCGTACACAAACCAGCAGAAGGCAACGGGAAACCACTGTTGTAGCTCCCAAGAACAATTATGCTTATTCAGAGTCATAGATTTGTCATGAACGACGTTAATGGATGTTCCTCTGGAACAGCCTCGTCCGGTAGGGCAGCTCACGAGCCACAGGTGAGGCAAGATCGTCATCAAGCTACTGGTGGCAAAACTAACAAGTTAAGAATAGTAACATTGAATGTTAGAACTCTATTCCAGGATGGAAAATTAGAACATGAAATGGAAAGAATGAGGATCAACATATTAGGAATGCGTGAAGTTAGATGGACAGGTGCAGGGAAGATAAACTCTGATGAATATACAATAGTATATTCAGGAAGTGAGAAAAATGAACGAGGAGTAGGAATAATATTTGATGAACAAACAGCAAGGACAGTTGTAGGATATTTGAACATCTCGGACCGAGTCCTGCTAGCCCAACTGAAAGGACGACCAATAAACATAAATATTATACAAGTGTACGCTCCAACATCTGAAAGTTCTGAAGAAGAGGTACAGCTATTTTATAATGACATAGAGACAGCACTAAAACACACAAAGTCACATGAAGTTACCATAGTCATGGGAGATTTTAATGCCAAAGTTGGTAAAGGAAGAACTTCAGACATCGTTGGTGACTATGGACTGGAGGAGAGGAATGACAGAGGTAGTAAATTAATTGAATGGGCAAGAATACACAGCATGGTTGTAGGAAACACCTGGTTTAAACAACATCCCCGAAGACTGGCAACGTGGTGCAGCCCTGACATAAAGACATTTAACCAGATAGACTACGTATTAATCAACAAACGGTTTCGGAATGCATTACTGACAACAAAAACCATGCCAGGAGCTGACTGCAATAGTGACCATGATCCACTCTGTGGAAAAGTTAGAATAAAACTAAAGAAAGCAGGCAGAAAAGTGAGAAACATCAAACTGAATACAGAACTCCTTAAAAATGACCAAGAACTGCGAGAACAATACAAAGTTATTATAACAAATAGAAACAATGCAATAGCAAAGATAAATAGTATAGATGAACAATGGGAAATGTTAAGAGATTCTATCCACCAAACTGTTAAGGAGATAATACCACCGAAAAAAGAAACCCCTAAAAATAAATGGATGACAGACGACATTTTAGGACTGATGGACAAGAGGAGGAGTAAAGATAACCAAGAAAAAATATAGCAGGATAAATAAAGAAATAAGATGCAAATGCAGAGAAGCAAAGGAAGTGTGGTTAAATGAGCAGTGCAGACAGATAGAGGACTCTCATAATAAAGACAGCAAAAACATGCACAAACGAATTAGTGAACTCACAGGCAGGAAAACAAAATATACCACAGGATGCCTGAAATCAAAAGAAGGTAAAATGTTAATGAGAAAAGAAGACATTGTGGACAGGTGGACAGAGTACATCGGTGAGCTATATGGAGGAGAAAGACCAGAATTAACACCAGATACTGAAAACTATGATGGACCACCAATACTTGAAGATGAAATCATAGATGCCATCAAACACATGAAGAAAGGAAAAGCGACTGGGCCTGATAATATAACATTAGAAGAAATAGAGGCACTAGAGGAGACAGGAATAAAAATAATAACCAAGTTACTGAATGACATTTACAACAGTGGTTATATGCCCAGTCACCTACTTAAATCCACGTTTATAGCACTACCAAATAAACCAGGTGCAAAGGAATGTGACGACCACCGGACTATCAGCCTCTCATGTCACATAACGAACCTACTTCTGAGAATAAATATGAGAAGAACAAGGAAAAAGATAAAAATGGAAATAGCAGATGAACAGTTTGGATTTGTTGAAGGAAAGGGAACACACAATGCCATTTATGCTTTACTAACACTAACAGAAAGAGCTTTAGAAGTACAGAAAGATCTCTACTTATGCTTCATTGATTACACCAAGGCATTTGACAAGGTGAAACATATTGAAATTATTAAAATGCTTGAAGACATCAATATAGACGGCAAAGACTTGAGGATTGTAAAACATCTATAATGGCAGCAAGAAGCAGCAGTTCGAGTTGAAAATAAAACTGGAAAATATCAACCTATAAAACAAGGGGTGCGACAAGGATGTGTACTATCTCCAGACCTTTTTTCTCTGTACAGCGAGAATATTCAAAGAACAATCATCACAGAACCAGGCATAAAAGTTGGAGAATACAATATTAACAACCTTCGGTATGCTGACGACACAGTACTGATAGCTGAGAACCAACAAGACCTGCAAAATCTCTTGGATAAAGTCGCCAAAGAAAGTGAACAGAAAGGCCTTACTTTGAACATCAAAAAGACAAAGACTATAGTTATATCTAAGAAATAGAATCCACCAATATGCAGTATAAAATTAAATTGAACTATTCTAAAGCATAGGGCCAGCAACCCTATCAGGTAAAAAAACTATCAGCTTGCTACAGAAACAGAAGCAAGGGAAAAAACAAATGCAGGTGGAAGGAGAAATGTTTAAAAAGGCAAAGGACAGGCATTTGTGGAAAACCCTTGCCGAAGCCCCATGTGCCCTGTGCACTTAAGGTTCAGAGAGAGAGAGAGAGAGAGAGAGAGAGAGAGAGATTCTAAAGCAGGTGCAGAAATTCAAATACCTTGGAGCAGTAATAACTTCAGATGGGAAATGCAGAACAGAAATTAGGAACAGAATAGGCCAAGCAAAGACTGCATTTCAGAGAATGAGAAACATATTAACCAACACATCCTTATCAATGAATGTTAGAAAACGAGTACTAAAATGCTATATTGAACCTATCTTGTTATATGGAAGTGAATCATGGACAATAGGCAAGTCTACACAAAAGTCATTGGAAGCAGCAGAAATGTGGTTTATTAGAAGAATGTTGCGAATCCCCTGGACAGCAAAAATAACTAATGAAGAATGTATGAGAAGAGTTGGAGATAGAAAAAGTCTTGTCAAAAAATAAAAGAGACACAAAATACTTTCATAGAACATGCAATGAGAAGAGGGGGCATTGAAAATATTATAACAACAGAAAAATAGAGGGAAGAAGAGCCAGGGGAAGACCAAGAGAAATGATACTGGACAGTCTGACGGGATGGTGTGAGAGGAGATCACCAACTGAACTGATGGCCTGCATGAAGGATCGGGTACTCTGGAGAAGCATAATAGCGAACGCTAGTCGGCATGGCACCTGATGATAATGATGTTGTTTGCGTGCAGTTTGTTATATTTGTATATTATTTGTTGTGTTTGTATATTATTTGTTATGTTTTTATGTTATTTGTTGTGTTGTATATTATTTTTGTTATGTTTTTATGTTATTTGTTGTGTTGTATATTATTTGCTGTGTTTGTATTCTATTTCTTATATTTATATTCCATTTGTTATGTTGTATGTTATTTATTAGGCTTGCATTCTACTTGTTATGTCTGTATGTTATTTGTTATATTTATACGTTATTTGTTATATTTGTATGTTATTTGCACCCAGTCATATTCCTGCAACTTACACGGATGTGTAGATTTTTATACTTGCAACATTTCATTGGTTGACTTGACTACAATTTTCTTGACGGTCAACATTTGACAGTTCATAACTTGACTTTTTGTCAGATATTTGTGCTGTCAGTGTAAATAGCAACAAACTTTGAAATATTTAAACACATTCCAGGTCCAGCCAGATCATCTTTATAGGCGATGGTCACGTGACAAGCAGAGTTTTTTTTACATAGACAACGGTCACGTGAAAAGCAAAGTTCATTACATAGACAACGGTCACGTGACAAGCAAAGTTCATTACATAGACAACGGTCACGTGACAAGCAAAGTTATTATTTTCTATATAGACAACGGTCGCGTGAGAAGCAAAGTTATTTTTTTTATAGACAACGGTCACTTGAAAAGCAAAGTTTTTTTTTTATATAGACAAAGGTCACCTGGGAAGTAAAGTTATTATATTTAGTTGTTTACATAGAGAACGATCAGGCGGGAAGCAGAGTTATTATTTGTTTGTTTGTTTACACAGAGAACGGTCAGGCGGGAAGCAGAGTTTAGTTTCCTTATAAAGACGACAGTCACGTGAGAAGCCAAGTTCAGCAGAAGTGAACTTTGTTCAGCAGAAGTGAACTTGTGCAAAACTTGGGCACAGTGAACAAAATTGTTTGAACCTTACTCAAACTTTGATGAGAAACATTTATTCTTCAATGAGAATATAGTCAGTTTAAGATCTTCTCACCAGCGACGGGCCCCCACTGCCCTGGCCCCTCGGCTTAGTACGGGCACCGTCTCTGATTTATACCGTCCATCTCGTGATATACAACAATAATGTGTTTTTGCACTTGTTTTCCTTGACATGGGGCCCCTGGCCCTACCAGCCCCCAAGCCTACCCAGTCAATGGATAATCCAGCACTACATATCACGTGATCAGTTGTAGAATTGTGAGCGATTTTCTGCGTCAATCTTTGAAATAATGGCGGTTATAGCAACAATTTCAGCAGCAGAAAATATATATGTTTGTACAGTGCATTTTAAAACTTGTAACTGAATTAATATCTGTACCAATGGTAGAAATTATAACTGATTGACTATGCCATCTTTAGGAATTATGACTGACTGTCTATGCCATTTAAACAAATTATGACTGACTGTCTATGTCATTTTTTAAAATTATGACTGAATGTCTATGCCATTTAAAAAAATTATGACTGGATGTCTATGTCAATGTTAGAAACTATAATACTGGCTATACTAAGTTTAGAAATGATGGGTTTATTGTCTGTGCCAGCTGCGCACTTGTCCAAACTGTGACAAGTAAAGTTCTGTTTCCGAAACGTTGGACATATTTGTTGGTCTTAAGTTTAAGTACAAATTGTGTTACTGTCCTATGTGAACGAATGGATGTTTGGCCAGAAATTGTGGAGGCTAAATGTCGAATGAACGGAAGCGAAGTTGGTCACGAAATAGGTTCATAATTTTGCAGGACAGGCAGTTAATGAGCAGCAGCAGATGATGATGTTTCCAGTGTATGAGAATCATCTCCAAGCATGTATCACACATGATAATGATTATGTCAAAGTTTAAATGTAAATATCTTCACTGTTTCAAACTTAAGCAGTTAAGTTTTCTAACTGTTTATCATTCATTAGCTTGTCACTTGCAGAACAATGCTTCCTAAAGTTCTCCTGTAGGCCTCCCTAACAGCTCTCCTGTAGGCCTCCCTAACAGCTCTCCTGTAGGCCTCCCTAACAGCCCTTCTGTAGGCCTCCCTAACAGCCCTTCTGTAGGCCTCCCTAACAGCACTCCTGTAGGCCTCTCTAACAGCTCTCCTGTAGGCCTCCCTAACACCCTTCTGTAGGCCTCCCTAACGGCTCTCCTGTAGGCCTCTCTAACAGCTCTCCTGTAGGCCTCCCTAACGGCTCTCCTGTAGGCCTCCCTAACACCCTTCTGTAGGCCTCCCTAACAGCTCTCTTGCAGACCTCTCTAACAGCTCTCCTGTAGGCCTCCCTAACACCCTTCTGTAGGCCTCCCTAACAGCTCTCCTGTAGGCCTCCCTAACACCCTTCTGTAGGCCTCCCTAACACCCTTCTGTAGGCCTCCCTAACAGCTCTCCTGTAGGCCTCCCTAACACCCTTCTGTAGGCCTCCCTAACACCCTTCTGTAGGCCTCCCTAACACCCTTCTGTAGGCCTCCCTAACACCCTTCTGTAGGCCTCCCTAACAGCTCTCCTGTAGGCCTCCCTAACACCCTTCTGTAGGCCTCCCTAACATCCTTCTGTAGGCCTCCCTAACACCCTTCTGTAGGCCTCCCTAACACCCTTCTGTAGGCCTCCCTAACAGCTCTCCTGTAGGCCTCCCTAACACCCTTCTGTAGGCTTCCCTAACACCCTTCTGTAGGCCTCCCTAACAGCTCTCCTGTAGGCCTCCCTAACAGCTCTCTTGCAGACCTCCCTAACAGCTCTCCTGTAGGCCTCCCTAACACCCTTCTGTAGGCCTCCCTAACAGCTCTCCTGTAGCCCTCCCTAACACCCTTCTGTAGGCCTCCTTAACGGCTCTCCTGTAGGCCTCCCTAACACCCTTCTGTAGGCCTCCCTAACAGCTCTCCTGTAGGCCTTTCTAACAGCTCTCCTGTAGGCCTCCCTAACACCCTTCTGTAGACCTCCCTAACACCCTTCTGTAGGCCTCTCTAACAGCTCTCCTGTAGGCCTCCCTAACACCCTTCTGTAGGCCTCCCTAACACCCTTCTGTAGGCTTCCCTAACACCCTTCTGTAGGCCTCCCTAACAGCTCTCTTGCAGACCTCCCTAACAGCTCTCCTGTAGGCCTCCCTAACAGCTCTCCTGTAGGCCTCCCTAACAGCTCTCTTGCAGACCTCCCTAACAGCTCTCCTGTAGGCCTCCCTAACAGCTCTCTTGCAGACCTCCCTAACAGCTCTCTTGCAGACCTCCCTAACAGCTCTCCTGTAGGCCTCCCTAACACCCTTCTGTAGGCCTCCCTAACACCCTTCTGTAGGCCTCCCTAACACCCTTCTGTAGGCCTCCCTAACAGCTCTCTTGCAGACCTCCCTAACAGCTCTCCTGTAGGCCTCTCAGATGTGAGCAAGATGGCCTGCTGCTGATGCATTCATTTGCAGATTATCAACGATGTCTTGCAGCCATCTTCGCCTTGGTCTTCCTCTCTTTCTTTCTCCCATTATGTACTCTTCCAAGACGGTCTTCTCTAGATTATCATAACGTTTAATGTGTCCAAAATATTTAAGTTCTCTCTGTTTAATCTTCTTTACTAGCCAGTCTTCTTCAATATTAAGTTCTTGCAGTATGGATATATTTGTTCTTTTTTGTGTCCTTGATATTTGAAGAACTCTTCTGTAGCATTTACATTCAACAGCATTTATGTGTTTCTCAGCTGTTTTGTTAAATGTCCAGGTCTCACAGGCATATGTTGCGATGGGAAAGATGCATGCCCTTAAAAATCTTCTCTTTGTGGTTCTGTCTACTCCTCTCCACAGATTCTTTATTTGTTTTACGTTTTGAAGAGCGATAGATGTCCTCCTTTTAATATCCCTCATTGAACTCCATTATTAGTTTGTCATAATCCAAGATATTCACATCTTTCTACCTCTTCTAGCTTCTAAACCATACTGGATGATTGATGCATTTCAAATTACTGAAGTTTATCTGAAAGTTTATGGGACACCTTGAGCAGTGTTTTCAAGCAAAGTCAAGTGACGGTCAAATCTGACTGAAACAGGCTAGCACACATTTTTCAAAACGAAGAATTTTCTTATATCAGTGATATAAATAACATTAGAGAATAGACTGGGATGATACAAGTAACATTACAGATACAAGATACTAGACACACCAGCAAGTGGTCATTTTTCTGTGTGGCACAGGTCATAGAAGACTGAGTAAGATGGCACAGGTCATAGAAGACTGAGTAAGATGGCACAGGTCATAGAAGACTGAGTAAGATGGCACAGGTCAAAGAAGACTGAGTAAGATGGCACAGGTCATAGAAGACTCAGGTATAAGGCACTGGTCATAGAAGACTGAGCTACAAGGCACTGGTCATAGAAGACTGAGCTACAAGGCACTGGTCATAGAAGACTGAGTAACAAGGCACTGGTCATAGAAGACTGAGCTACAAGGCACTGGTCATAGAAGACTGAGTAACAAGGCACTGGTCATAGAAGACTGAGCTACAAGGCACTGGTCATAGAAGACTGACGTACAAGGCACAGGTCATAGAAGACTGAGCTACAAGGCACTGGTCATAGAAGACTGAGCTACAAGGCACTGGTCATAGAAGACTGAGTAACAAGGCACTGGTCATAGAAGACTGACGTACAAGGCACTGGTCATAGAAGACTGAGCTACAAGGCACTGGTCATAGAAGACTGACGTACAAGGCACTGGTCATAGAAGACTGAGTAACAAGGCACTGGTCATAGAAGACTGAGTAACAAGGCACTGGTCATAGAAGACTCAGGTACAAGGCACTGGTCATAGAAGACTTAGTAACAAGGCACTGGTCATAGAAGACTGAGTAACAAGGCACTGGTCATAGAAGACTGACGTACAAGGCACTGGTCATAGAAGACTGAGCTACAAGGCACTGGTCATAGAAGACTGAGTAACAAGGCACTGGTCATAGAAGACTGAGCTACAAGGCACTGGTCATAGAAGACTGAGCTACAAGGCACTGGTCATAGAAGACTGACGTACAAGGCACTGGTCACAGAAGACTGAGCTACAAGGCACTGGTCATAGAAGACTGACGTACAAGGCACTGGTCATAGAAGACTGACGTACAAGGCACTGGTCATAGAAGACTGAGTAACAAGGCACTGGTCATAGAAGACTGAGTAACAAGGCACTGGTCATAGAAGCCTGAGTAACAAGGCACTGGTCATAGAAGACTGAGTAACAAGGCACTGGTCATAGAAGACTGAGTAACAAGGCACTGGTCATAGAAGACTGAGTAACAAGGCACTGGTCATAGAAGACTGAGTAACAAGGCACTGGTCATAGAAGACTGAGTAACAAGGCACTGGTCATAGAAGACTTAGGTACAAGGCACTGGTCATAGAAGACTCAGGTACAAGGCACTGGTCATAGAAGACTCAGGTACAAGGCACTGGTCATAGAAGACTGACGTACAAGGCACTGGTCATAGAAGACTCAGGTACAAGGCACTGGTCATAGAAGACTCAGGTACAAGGCACTGGTCATAGAAGACTCAGGTACAAGGCACTGGTCATAGAAGACTGAGTAACGAAGCACTGGTCATAGAAGACTCAGGTACAAGGCACTGGTCATAGAAGACTGAGTAACAAGGCACTGGTCATAGAAGACTGAGTAACAAGGCACTGGTCATAGAAGCCTGAGCTACAAGGCACTGGTCATAGAAGACTGAGTAACGAGGCACCGGTCATAGAAGACTGAGTAACAAGGCACTGGTCATAGAAGCCTGATTAACGAAGCACTGGTCATAGAAGACTCACGTACAAGGCACTGGTCATAGAAGACTGAGCTACAAGGCACTGGTCATAGAAGACTCAGGTACAAGGCACTGGTCACAGAACTCAGGTACAAGGCACTGGTAATAGATGACTGAGTAACAAGGCACTGGTCATAGAAGCCTGAGTAACGAAGCACTGGTCACAGAAGACTCAGGTACAAGGCACTGGTCACAGAAGACTCAGGTACAAGGCACTGGTCATAGAAGACTGAGTAACAAGGCACTGGTCATAGAAGACTGAGTAACGAAGCACTGGTCATATAAGACTCAGGTACAAGGCACTGGTCATAGAAGACTGAGTAACAAGGCACTGGTCATAGAAGACTGAGTAACAAGGCACTGGTCATAGAAGACTGAGTAACGAAGCACTGGTCACAGAAGACTCAGGTACAAGGCACTGGTCACAGAAGACTCAGGTACAAGGCACTGGTCATAGAAGACTGAGTAACAATGCACTGGTCATAGAAGACTCAGGTACAAGGCACTGGTCATAGAAGACTCAGGTACAAGGCACTGGTCACAGAAGACTCAGGTACAAGGCACTGGTCATAGAAGACTGACGTACAAGGCACTGGTCATAGAAGACTCAGGTACAAGGCACTGGTCATAGAAGACTCAGGTACAAGGCACTGGTCATAGAAGACTCAGGTACAAGGCACTGGTCATAGAAGCCTGAGTAACGAAGCACTGGTCATAGAAAACTCAGGTACAAGGCACTGGTCATAGAAGACTGAGTAACAAGGCACTGGTCATAGAAGACTGAGTAACAAGGCACTGGTCATAGAAGCCTGAGCTACAAGGCACTGGTCATAGAAGACTGAGTAACGAGGCACCGGTCATAGAAGACTGAGTAACAAGGCACTGGTCATAGAAGCCTGATTAACGAAGCACTGGTCATAGAAGACTCACGTACAAAGGCACTGGTCATAGAAGACTGAGCTACAAGGCACTGGTCATAGAAGACTCACGTACAAAGGCACTGGTCATAGAAGACTCAGGTACAAGGCACTGGTAATAGAAGACTGAGTAACAAGGCACTGGTCATAGAAGCATGAGTAACGAAGCACTGGTCACAGAAGACTCAGGTACAAGGCACTGGTCACAGAAGACTCAGGTACAAGGCACTGGTCATAGAAGACTGAGTAACAAGGCACTGGTCATAGAAGCATGAGTAACGAAGCACTGGTCACAGAAGACTCAGGTACAAGGCACTGGTCATAGAAGACTGAGTAACAAGGCACTGGTCATAGAAGACTGAGTACAAGGCACTGGTCATAGAAGACTGAGTAACAAGGCACTGGTCATAGAAGACTGAGCTACAAGGCACTGGTCATAGAAGCCTGAGCTACAAGGCACTGGTCATAGAAGACTGAGTAACGAGGCACCGGTCATAGAAGACTGAGTAACAAGGCACTGGTCATAGAAGCCTGATTAACGAAGCACTGGTCATAGAAGACTCACGTACAAAGGCACTGGTCATAGAAGACTGAGCTACAAGGCACTGGTCATAGAAGACTCACGTACAAAGGCACTGGTCATAGAAGACTCAGGTACAAGGCACTGGTAATAGAAGACTGAGTAACAAGGCACTGGTCATAGAAGCATGAGTAACGAAGCACTGGTCACAGAAGACTCAGGTACAAGGCACTGGTCACAGAAGACTCAGGTACAAGGCACTGGTCATAGAAGACTGAGTAACAAGGCACTGGTCATAGAAGCATGAGTAACGAAGCACTGGTCACAGAAGACTCAGGTACAAGGCACTGGTCATAGAAGACTGAGTAACAAGGCACTGGTCATAGAAGACTGAGTAACAAGGCACTGGTCATAGAAGACTGAGTAACAAGGCACTGGTCATAGAAGACTGAGCTACAAGGCACTGGTCACAGAAGACTCAGGTACAAGGCACTGGTCATAGAAGACTGAGTAACAAGGCACTGGTCATAGAAGACTGAGTAACAAGGCACTGGTCATAGAAGACTGAGTAACAAGGCACTGGTCATAGAAGACTGAGTAACAAGGCACTGGTCATAGAAGAC
Source organism: Achatina immaculata (assembly GCA_009760885.1). Classification (NCBI taxonomy): domain Eukaryota; kingdom Metazoa; phylum Mollusca; class Gastropoda; order Stylommatophora; family Achatinidae; genus Lissachatina; species Lissachatina immaculata. The sequence continues at coordinate 1,976,939 of CM019719.1, forward strand.
TGAGCTACAAGGCACTGGTCACAGAAGACTCAGGTACAAGGCACTGGTCATAGAAGACTGAGTAACAAGGCACTGGTCATAGAAGACTGAGTAACAAGGCACTGGTCATAGAAGACTGAGTAACGAGGCACTGGTCATAGAAGACTCAGGTACCAGACACTGGTCACACAAGACTGAGATACCAGACACTGATCACACAAGACTGAGATACCAGACACTCGTCATAGAAGACTGAGGTGCCAGACACTCGTCACAGAAGAATGAGATTCCAGACACCCGTCACAAAAGATTGAGATAACATACATTCGTCACAGAAGATAAAGGTACCAGACACTGATCATAGAAGACTGAGGTATCAGACACTCGTCACAGAAGATTGAGGTTCCAGACACTTGTCACAGAAGGTTGAGGTACCAGACACTCGTCACAGAAGATTAAGGTACCAGTCACTCGTCACACAAAGATTGAGGTACCAGACACTCGTCACAGAAGATTGAGGTACCAGGCACTCGTCACAGAAGGTTGAGGTACCAGGCACTCGTCACAAAAGATTGAGGTACCAGACACTCGTCACAGAAGATTGAGGTACCAGACACTTGTCACAGAAGATTGAGGTACCAGGCACTCGTCACAGAAAATTGAGGTACCAAACACTCTTCATAGAAGATTAAGGTTACAGACACTCGTCACAGAAGATTGAGGTACCAGACACTCGTCACAGAAGATTGAGGTAACAGACACTCGTCACAGAAGATTGAGGTACCAGGCACTCGTCACAGAAGATTGAGGTACCAAGCACTCTTCACAAAAGATTGAGGTAACAGACACTCGTCACAGAAGATTGAGGTACCAGGCACTCGTCACAGAAGATTGAGGTAATAGATACTCGTCATAGAAAATTTAGGTAACATACATTCGTCACAGAAGATTAAGGTACCAGACACTGTCCATAGAAGATTAAGGTACCAGACACTGCCCATAGAAGATTAAGGTACCAGACACTGCCCACAGAAGATTAAGGTACCAGACACTGGTCACAGAAGATTAAAGTACAAGATACTGGTTACAGAAGAATAAGGTAACAGACACTTGTCACAGAAGATTAAGGTATCAGACACTGGTCACAGAAGATTAAGGTAACAAACACTGGTCACAGAAGATTAAGGTAACAGACACTGGTCATAGAAGATTAAGGTACCAGACACTGTTCACAAAAGTTTAAGGTACCAGACACTGGTCACAGAAGATTAAGGTAACAGACACTGGTCACAGAAGATTAAAGTACCAGACACTGGTCACAGAAGATTAAGGTACCAGACACTGGCCACAGAAGATTAAAGTAACAGACACTGGCCACAGAAGATTATGGTAACAGACAATGATCGTAGAAGATTAAGGTACCAGACACTGGTCGTAGAAGATTAAAGTACCAGACACTGGTCACAGAAGATTAAGGTACCAGACACTGGCCACAGAAGATTAAAGTAACAGACACTGGCCACAGAAGATTATGGTAACAGACAATGATCGTAGAAGATTAAGGTAACAGACACTGGTCGTAGAAGATTAAGGTACCAGACACTGGTCATAGAAGATTGAGGTACCAGACACTGGTCATAGAAGGCTGAGGTAACAGACACTGGTCATAGAAGATTGAGGTAACAGACACTGGTCATAAAAGACTGAGGTAACAGACATTGGTCATAAAAGACTGAGGTAACAGACATTGGTCATAAAAGACTGAGGTAACAGACATTGGTCATAAAAGACTGAGGTAACAGACATTGGTCATAAAAGACTGAGGTAACAGACATTGGTCATAAAAGACTGAGGTAACAGACACTGGTCATAGAAGATTGAGCCTCCAGACACACTTGTCACAGAAGACTGAGGTATCAGACACTGGTCATAGAAGATTTAGCCTCCAGACACTTGTCACATAAGACTGAGGTAACGGACACTGGTCATAGAAGATTGAGCCTCCAGATACTTGTCACAGAAGACTGAGGTAACGGACACTGGTCATAGAAGATTGAGCCTCCAGACACTTGTCACAGAAGACTGAGGTATCAGACATTGGTCATAGAAGATTAAGCCTCCAGACACTCGTCACAGAAGACTGAGGTATCAGACACTGGTCATAGAAGATTGAGCCACCAGACACTTGTCACAGAAGACTGAGGTATCAGACACTGGTCATAGAAGATTGAGCCATCAGACACTTGTCATAGAAGATTGAGCCTCCAGACACTGGTCATAGAAGGCTGAGGTAACAGACACTGGTCATAGAAGATTGAGGTAACAGACACTGGTCATAAAAGACTGAGGTAACAGACATTGGTCATAAAAGACTGAGGTAACAGACATTGGTCATAAAAGACTGAGGTAACAGACATTGGTCATAAAAGACTGAGGTAACAGACATTGGTCATAAAAGACTGAGGTAACAGACATTGGTCATAAAAGACTGAGGTAACAGACACTGGTCATAGAAGATTGAGCCTCCAGACACACTTGTCACAGAAGACTGAGGTATCAGACACTGGTCATAGAAGATTTAGCCTCCAGACACTTGTCACATAAGACTGAGGTAACGGACACTGGTCATAGAAGATTGAGCCTCCAGATACTTGTCACAGAAGACTGAGGTAACGGACACTGGTCATAGAAGATTGAGCCTCCAGACACTTGTCACAGAAGACTGAGGTATCAGACATTGGTCATAGAAGATTAAGCCTCCAGACACTCGTCACAGAAGACTGAGGTATCAGACACTGGTCATAGAAGATTGAGCCACCAGACACTTGTCACAGAAGACTGAGGTATCAGACACTGGTCATAGAAGATTGAGCCATCAGACACTTGTCATAGAAGATTGAGCCTCCAGACACTGGTCACAGAAGACTGAGGTATCAGACACTGGTCATAGAAGACTGAGCCACCAGACACTTGTCGCAGAAGACTGAAGTAACAAACCAAACACTGGTCATAGAAGATTGAGCCTCCAGAAACTTGTCACAGAAGACTGAAGTATCAGACACTGGTCATAGAATATTGAGCCTCCAGACACTTGTCCCAGAATACTCAGGTACCAAGCACGGGTCACAAGATACTGAAGTATCAGGCACGGGTCACAAAAGACTGGGATAGCACCTTCTAAACAAGCTCAAGGTTGGCGCAACCAGCATGTGGCACATGTGGCATTGGTAAGATGACAGGAGAACATATTCTGAAAAAATTGCCAATACATGAGGTACAGAGAACACAGGCGTGGCCAACATATGAGGTACAGAGAACATATGTTTACCGAACGTATCAAGTAGAGAGAACACAGGTGTGCCCAACATATGAAATGCAGAGAACACAGGTTTGCCCAAAACCTATATCATTTCAAGAGAAACTTTATGGAGATATACGCAGTTTCACTTGATCACAGATTACATCAGAAGATACATGAGAATGTTAGAAGAAGAAGAAGAAGAAGAAGAAGAGGCTTGTTTGTTGAATAGAACATTCTAAATTTAGACTGCATCCAAGAAAGAGTTTGCTGTCTGGACAAAGAGAAAAAAAAACACCGAGACAACGTAGAAGATATTGTAAATAACTGGTGCCAGTGTCTTGTAACTTTTCTCAGAAGTGTTTACTTCCAACCCTCCACTCTGTGTGACAGGAAAACATAGTTCTGGCTTGGCAGGTTGCATGTTTCTTGTACTTGGCAGGTTGCTTGTTTCTTGTACTTGGCAGGTTGCATGTTTCTTGTACTTGGCAGGTTGCATGTTTCTTGTACTTGGCAGGTTGCATGTTTCTTGTACTTGGCAGGTTGCATGTTTCTTGTACTTGGCAGGTTGCATGTTTCTTGTACTTGGCAGGTTGCATGTTTCTTGTACTTGGCAGGTTGCATGTTTCTTGTACTTGGCAGGTTGCTTGTTTCTTGTACTTGGCAGGTTGCATGTTTCTTGTACTTGGCAGGTTGCTTGTTTCTTGTACTTGGCAGGTTGCTTGTTTCTTGTACTTGGCAGGTTGCATGTTTCTTGTACTTGGCAGGTTGCATGTTTCTTGTACTTGGCAGGTTGCTTGTTTCTTGTACTTGGCAGGTTGCATGTTTCTTGTACTTGGCAGGTTGCATGTTTCTTGTACTTGGCAGGTTGCATGTTTCTTGTACTTGGCAGGTTGTATGTTTCTTGTATAAACATGTCTGCAAGTCCACACTCAGACAACATATGAAAACGTTTGAGCAGAAAATAACATTCATTTGTATGTTACACCATTAAATTTGTACGTTCCATTTATTTCAACTGATTGTTTTTTGTTCTATTTCTGTAGACAAGTGGTTTATGTGTGGTTTATGTGTGGTTTATGTGTGGTTTACATGCATGTGTGTGCGCTTAATGTGTGGCTACGTGTGTGCATGGTTAATGCGTTGTTACATGTGTGTATGTGTGGTTGCGTGCGTGTATATGAGGTTAATATATGGTTACTGATGTGTGTGGTAAATGTGTTGCTACTTTTATGTGGCTAATGTGCGGTTACCGGTGTGTGGTTAATATGTGGTTAGTGGTTTGTGGTTAATGATTGTGTGGTTAACGTGTGGTGTGTTTACGTGTGGTTGATATATAGTTACTAGTGTATGATTAATGTGTGGTTACTGGTGTGTATGTCTGGTTAATGTGTGGTTTAATGTGTGTAAATGTGGTTAGTGGTGTGTATGTGTGGTTAATGCGCGTCTATACGTGTGTGGTTAATGTTTGGTTAATGGTGTGTGTGGTTACTTTATGGTGTTTGGTTAATGTGTGGTGTGTGTGGTTACTTTATGGTGTGTGGTTAATGTTTGGTGTGTGTGGTTGCTTTATGGTGTGTGGTTAATGTTTGGTGTGTGTGGTTACTTTATGGTGTGTGGTTAATGTTTGGTTAATGGTGTGTGTGTGGTTACTTTATGGTGCATGTGGTTAATGTGTGGTATATGTGGTTACTATGTCGTTACTTTATGGTGTGTGTGTGTGGTTTATATGTGGTAGTACTACTAATGTAGCAGTTATCCTGTACCGACACTAAACACTTACAGTGAAGATATGGTGATGTGGTGGTGATAGTAATGGTGGTAGTGATGGTAATGGTGGTAGTGGTATTGGTAGTAGTGGTAGTAGTGGTGGTGGTAGTGGTAATAGTAGTGAAAGTGGTAGTGGTGGTAGTGATAGTAGTGATGGTAGGGGTGTAGTGGTTGTAGTGGTGGTAGTGATGGTAGTGATAGTAATGGTGGTAGAGATAGTAGTGGTAGTATTGGTAGTGGTTGTAGTGGTGGTAGTGATTGCGGTGGTAGTGATGGTAGTAGTGATGATAGTGGTGGTGATGGTAGTGATGGCAGTAGTGGTGGTAGTGATAGTGATGGTAGTAGTGATGGTAGTAGTGGTGATGGTAGTGATGGCAGTAGTGGTGGTGGTGGTAGTGATGGTAGTAGTGATGGTAGTAGTGATGGTAGTAGTGGTGATGGTAGTGATGGTAGTAGTTATGGTAGTAGTGATTGTAGTGATAGTGATGGTAGTGATGGTAGTAGTGATGTAGTGGTGGTGATGTAGTAGTGACGGTAGTGGTGGTGATGGTAGTAGTGATGGTAGTAGTGATGGTAGTAGTGGTGATGGTATTGATGGTAGTAGTGGTGATGGTAGTGGTGGTGGTAGTGATGGTAGTAGTGATGGTAGTAATGATCGTAGTGGTGGTGGTGGTAGTGATGGTAGTAGTGATGGTAGTAGTGATGGTAGTGGCGGTGATGGTAGTAGTGATTGTAGTGGTGGTGGTAGTGATGGTGGTAGTGATGGTAGTAGTGATGGTAGTGGTGGTGATGGTAATGATGGTAGTAGTGATGGTAGTAGTGGTGGTAGTGATGGTAGTAGTGATGGTAGTGGTGGTGGTAGTAGTGATGATAGTAGTGATAGTATTGGTGGTAGTGATTGTAGTAGTGATGGTAGTAGTGATGGTAGTAGTGATGGTAGTGATGGTAGTATTGATGGTAGTGATGATAGTGTCGTCGTCGTGGTGATGGTGGCTGTGATAGTGAGTGTAGTTGTAATGTTTCTTACTGTGAGAGTGAGTGTGGTTGTAATGTTTCTTGCTGTGAGAGTGAGTGTGGTTGTAATGTTTCTTGCTGTGAGAGTGAGTGTGATTGTAATGTTTCTTACTGTGAGAGTGAGTGTGGTTGTAATGTTTCTTGCTGTGAGAGTGAGTGTGGTTGTAATGTTTCTTGCTGTGAGAGTGAGTGTGGTTGTAATGTTTCTTGCTGTGATAGTGAATGTGGTTGTAATGTTTCTTGCTGTGATAGGGAGTGTGGTTGTAATGTTTCTTGCTGTGAGAGTGAGTGTGGTTGTAATGTTTCTTGCTCTGTGAGAGTGAGTGTGGTTGTAATGTTTTTTGCTGTGAGAGTGAGTGTGTTTGTAATGTTTCTTGCTGTGATAGTGAGTGTAGTTGTAATGTTTCTTACTGTGAGAGTGAGTGTGGTTGTAATGTTTCTTGCTGTGAGAGTGAGTGTGGTTGTAATGTTTCTTGCTGTGAGAGTGAGTGTGATTGTAATGTTTCTTACTGTGAGAGTGAGTGTGGTTGTAATGTTTCTTGCTGTGAGAGTGAGTGTGGTTGTAATGTTTCTTGCTGTGAGAGTGAGTGTGGTTGTAATGTTTCTTGCTGTGATAGTGAATGTGGTTGTAATGTTTCTTGCTGTGATAGGGAGTGTGGTTGTAATGTTTCTTGCTGTGAGAGTGAGTGTGGTTGTAATGTTTCTTGCTCTGTGAGAGTGAGTGTGGTTGTAATGTTTTTTGCTGTGAGAGTGAGTGTGTTTGTAATGTTTCTTGCTGTGATAGTGAGTGTGGTTGTAATGTTTCTTGCTATGAGAGTGAGTGTGGTTGTAATGTTTCTTGCTGTGAGAGTGAGTGTGGTTGTGATGTTTCTTGCTGTGATAGTGAATGTGGTTGTAATGTTTCTTGCTGTGATAGTGAGTGTGGTTGTAATGTTTCTTGCTGTGAGAGTGAATGTGGTTGTAATGTTTCTTGCTGTGAGAGTGAGTGTGGTTGTAATGTTTCTTGCTGTGATAATGAGTGTGGTTGTGATGTTTCTTGCTGTGAGAGTGAGTGTGGTTGTGATGTTTCTTACTGTGATAGTGAGTGTGGTTGTGATGTTTCTTGCTGTGATAGGGAGTGTGGTTGTGATGTTTCTTGCTGTGATAGGGAGTGTGGTTGTGATGTTTTTTGCTGTGAGAGTGAGTGTGGTGTGGAGTTTCTTGCTGTGATAGTGAATGTGGTTGTGATGTTTTTTGCTGTGATAATGAGTGTGATTGTGGTGTTTCTTACTGTGATAATGAGTGTGATTGTGATGTTTCTTGTAGTGAAAGTGACTGTAGTTGTGATGTTTCTTGCTGTGATAGTGAGTACGGTTATGATTGTCCTTTTTGTGATAACTACATAACACATTTTATATTTGCCATCATGTGCGGAAAACAGGCATAAAATGATATAAAAGCTATTTTGCAATTTAAAGATGAGGTCAAGGTTACATGTAAAGGTCACCAGTATCACGCTTTTACTCTCAAGCATGTGACCTTTGACCCACCAGGCCGTCACTCCAAGAAAACTGCAGCCGTTTCTCTCAAACCTTCACATCCACAAATTTGAAATCTTTACATCTTTGACATGTTGTCCATCTGATGAAAAGCTCTCTCGCCAAGAAACTGGCTATAGCCAAATTCAATCAGGACAATATTTGCGAAGATTAATTCATTTTGTAATAAACATCAGACGGGGCCTCGCAGCGGCAGACATTTTTAGCCGTCACGTGACGCAACTATTAACACGTGACAACGAGAAGCATGCTGGGTAACGGCCAACTCGCCAAGATGGCGACTTTACAGACATCTTCAAACACTGGCAGGACATGGCCAGGAAAGGAGACCTTTTATTGCCGCACGAAAAATAAGGGGCACGATGTTTTTCTCAGGGAAGCAGCGACTTTCCCAGAATGACAGACGGGCGTTGCTTGCTTAGCGCGTGAACTGGGGTCGCGGGCAATTTTCTTAGAAGCCAAGTTCCGCTTTTTGAATCTCGTTTTGGCGATATGGACTGAGAATCGATACAACATTTACGTCAAACTCCTGGAATCGATGCGACATTTCTGTCAAATTCCTGGGGAAAAAAATTCCACATGGAAATAGTTCACCTTCGTTGTGCCGTTATTTTCTGATTTCGCTTTCTTGACTTCTCCTAGTTTTCTTCTTTCATTACTTCTTGCTGAGACAAGTGTTCAGGGAAATCCAACAAAAAAAAAAAAAGAATCCATTTCTGTGGACAAATGAAATACGTCTCTCTCTCTCTCTCTCTCTCTCTCTCTCTCTCTCTCTCTCTCTCTCTGTAGCAGGCTGTGAGTACAGGACAGCTCATTCTGCTGCTCAGATCCGGTCAAGAAACGTCATCCGGACATTCTGAGAGATCAGACTTGAGAGAGTGAACCAAGCGGTTGACTGGATCTCTTTGATGAATGTGTCCACGTCTGGCACGAACAAAAACCTTGTCTCCCTTCCTCCGCGCTTTGTATAGCCCACACTTCTAGTAGGAAGCATGCAGTCGCACCTGACCTGACCGCCGGCCGTATACGCGGTCCGCATGCCGAAAGAGGAGAGTGATCAAAGATTAGAAAGCAGAATGTCCATCCTGACGGACCCCTCACCAACAGGTCAACCCCCACCCCCAAGTCCTGACCCCTCACAGTCCGGCCACTGTGTGCGACCAAGCGGGCCACGATTCATTTAGCAGCATAAAAGAGTCCGCGGGCATACAGCCCGGCCAGAAGCAACGACTTGAAACTTTTCTGCTGGTGTAATTAACGATCATTCCCGCAAATATTACCAGAGCGAAGCCGATGATGAATTTGATCTGTTCCGCTGGAAAGCCAGGCGAGACCTAGACTGCAAGCCAGGACGCCAGGAGAAGGCACTGGTTGTGTTTGCTCGCTTCACCCGGCCCTACACGGGGCCAATTGGGTTTCTTCAGTTGGAAGATCTCATTTCAAGCTGGTGCCAATATTTACGGCCTTAAAATATGAGATTTCTGTCCAAATATCATGTTTGCATGAGCATCGCGGGCATTAATGACTTGAGAAGAACGCTGCGATCGATGTTGTGGCACACATGCCCCTATAAGAGAAATAACAAAGCTATTTAGATAATTAATTGTGGCCGTTTTTTATTGGGCACGTCATAGACGTAGATGGCGTTTATGCTGCGTCACGGGGCACATCTTTCTTAGTGCTGTGCTGGACAATGAGTAACGTCCCCTGGCAAGGAAACGTACAGAGTCTGGAGCGATAGACCGCGTCCAGAAATATGACATTCACAAAGAGCAGTTTGTCAACGCTCCGTGTATAACCCAATTGAGTATATCTGCGGGCAAATAGCGGGACCAATGAAGACCTGCCGTGCGAGCTGAAATATTACATAAATCAAAGCTGAGAATGTTCAGGCAGAAAGTTTATTCAGATATGGCTTTGTATATCAGGGAGGATTTTGCTGCTCAGTGACTTGAGACACTAAAGATGTTGCTGCTCAACAGCTTACGCCAGTGGAGAAGTTGCTGACCAAAACCTGTGTAACACTGCCAGGAACTGGCAAGGCGGATTGATGGAAGGAGTTCCGTAGAGTATTTTAATATTTCCCATGGCAACATATGCCTGTGAGACCTGGACACTTAACACATGCCTGTGACACCTGGACACTTAACATATGCCTGTGAGACCTGGACACTTAACATATGCCTGTGAGACCTGGACACTTAACATATGCCTGTGAGACCTGGACACTTAACATATGCCTGTGAGACCTGGACACTTAACAAAACTGCTGAGAAACACATAAATACCGTTGATTGTAAATGCTACAGAAGAGTTCTTCAAATATCATGGACACAAATATATCCATACTACAAGAACTTAATATTGAAGAAGGCTGGCTAGTAAAGAGGATTAAACAGAAAAAACTTAAATATTTTGGACACATTAAACGTCATGATAATCTAGAGAAGACCGTCTTGGAAGGGTACATAATGGGAAAAAGAAAGAGAGGAAGACCAAGGCGAAGATGGCTGCAAGACATCGTTGATGATCTGCAAATGGATGCATCAGCAAGCAGGCCATCGTGCTTACAACCGAGAGGCCTACAGGAGAGCTGTTAGGCAGGCAAAGTTCCGCAAAGAACATGCAAATGAATGAGTGAGTGATTTTAATCTGACATGAAAACTGCTTACTACCCGATGTTACATGAGATTAGGTCAGGCTAGCTAGCAGGCCCATTAAAGAATCTAGAGTATATCTGATTGATCGGTCGGTCTCTTTTACTAGCCAGGCTCGGTCACGGTGAACTAAACTGTGATGAGAACTCTGAACCAGGGACTGGTGGTAGCTGAGCCGAGTTCAGGGAAAGCTGTCAGAAAGATGCAATAATTTAATTTGTGGCGGCCTGCATAATGAAAACTGTAGCGCTAAATAGCACTTGTAATCTTTCCGATATAAAGAACTATAATCTTTCCAAAATAAACTATAATCTTTCCATAATATACAACTATAATCTTTCCGAAATAAACAAGTATAATCTTTCCAATATAAACAACTATCATCTTTCCAACATAAACAACTGTAATCTTTCCAGTATAAACCACTGTAATCTTTTCAACATAAACAACTATAATCTCTTCAATATTAAAAAAACTGTAACCTTTCCAACATAAAGAACTATAATCTCTTCAATATAAAAAACTATAACCTTTCCAACATAAACGACTATGATCTTTACATTATAAAAACGTTCTAACTTAGGACAGAACTTACCCCCTCACCACAGCCTTAGAAGGCAAGCTGCTGCCCCACAGATTTAGACAACAGACAAAGTTACTGCTCCACAACTTCAGACAACAGACAAAGTTGCTGCTCCACAACTTCAGACAACAGACAAAGTTGCTGCTCCACACCTTCAGACAACAGACAAAGTTGCTGCTCCACACCTTCAGACAACAGACAAAGTTGCTGCTCCACAACTTCAGACAACAGACAAAGTTGCTGCTCCACAACTTCAGACAACAGACAAAGTTGCTGCTCCACAACTTCAGACAACAGACAAAGTTGCTGCTCCACAACTTCAGACAACAGACAAAAGACAAAAGTTGCTGCTCAGTAACTGAACATTTTCTGTGACAGTAGAAACATATACTGCCACTTTAGGGCGGCAATGGATCTGTCCCTGTCTCTCTGTGTCTTGTTTGGTGGTATCTGCCATTGCTCTGTGACATTACATTGCTCTGTGACAATACATTGCTCTGTGACAATACATTGCTCTGTGACAATACATTGCTCTGTGACAGAGAAGTATTCAGGAAAAAGCCTGTTACTCCATCTGACAGAGTTAAGTTAGTACTGCCTTTCCACCCGCACGGTCAGATGGTTAAGAAAATTCTTTATCGTCATCTGCCGATAATCCAACTCGACTCCGACACTCGCGACATTTTCTCTGATCCACCCCTATTGGCATACAAGCATGAGCCAAATCTTAAGGACATCCTCGTCCACAGCCACTTGAAGCAGAGCCTTACATATGTTGGCACCAGAAAATGTAACCGCCCCCGCTGCGTTACCTGCCCTGTAGTCTGGGAAACGGAAACAATCACCTTTCCCAAAACTATCCTCACTCTTCATGAGGGATTCACATGCGAGTCCCGAAATGTGATATATGTCATCGTTTGCAAAAGATGCAGGATAAGATATATTGGTGAGACTGGCCTCAGATTACGGACCGCATGCAAAAACATCTGTACGACATCACCCAGCATGCTTCGAAACCAGTCCCAAATCATTTCAATGGCCCCAACCACAGAGGCAAATCTGATTTTCTGGTAACAGCCATTAAACAATGTCATGCAGATGACACAAGCCGCCTGGCACTTGAGAACCGCTGCATTCAAAATTATGGGACGCTGGAACCACATGGGTTAAACTCGCTATTTAGTTACACGTAACATTCTCTTCAATCATTACAGTACCTCTCCACAAAGTCCACCCCTTCTTACTTTTCAAACTTCCTCACAGCATCACTCTGCAACTCCTCTTCCCCAATCATCTGTTTCAACTTCTCCTAGCTAGGTCAATATTGTATCACTCTCTCTCCCGTCCCCGGTTCCCCATCCACCACCCCCAGTTACAACCCACCGACCACATGTCACAGGTCTTTGTTTAAACAGTCCCCACCTTCTACTAAATCCATTCCTGACACACACCGCCGGACAAGTCACACCTTACAATTTACAGCTAAGTACTCTTTAGAGAAAAAAAAATTTTTTTTTAAATAGTATTCATGTGAATCTATACTTTATCTCCTCTCTCTATTTCTTCGTCCTGTATGTTTTTGTATGATTAAGGCTCACGCCGAAACGTCACAACTTTGTAATCGTTAAGTAATAAAGCTGCTCCTACTTTTTCCTATTTTATACATTCTGGTATCACAGCTTTACTGCAGTGCTTCGTGTATAGTTGTATACTTATACACTAATTATTGTGTTCTGTGGCAATACGGGAAATGCAGAACAGAAATTAGGAACAGAATAGGCCAAGCAAAGACTGCATTTCAGAGAATGAGAAACATATTAGCCAACGCATCTTTATCAATGAATGTTAGAAAACGAGTCCTAAAATGGTATATTGAACCTGTCTTGTTATATGGAAGTGAATCATGGACAATAGGCAAGTCTGCACAAAAATCATTGGAAGCAGCAGAAATGTGATTTATTAGAAGAATGTTGCGAATCCCCTGGACAGCAAAAATAACTAATGAAGAATGTATGAGAAGAGCTGGAGAGACAAAAAAACTTGTCAAAAAGATAAGAGAGAGACAATGTACTTTCATAGGACATGCAATGAGAAGAGGGGGCATTGAAAATATTATAACAACAGGAAAAATAGAAGGAAGAAGATCAAGAGGAAGACCAAGAGAAATGATACTGGACAGTCTGACGGGATGGTGTGAGAGGAGATCACCAACTGAGCTGATGGCCTGCATGAAGGATCGGATACTCTAGAGAAACATAATAGCCAACGCCAGTCGGCACGGCACATGATGATGATGATGATGATGTGACAATACATTGCTCTGTGACAATACAAGCAGTAAGGAATGAAGGAAAGAGAGGACTCAAACCTCCTCAAGAGACTGCTAATATCTTGATATTTTTTTTATATTCGGAGTCAGGCGATGATGATGATGATGAGGAGGAGGAGGAAACTAGTGAGAGTGAACACAAAATATTGCCACTTTACAGATCTTATCTTATATCCTTACCGTGCCGTTAAACGTCACATAGGGCTCGCAAAGTAGTTCACCAATTTTTCCTGTTTTCGGCGAGTCTTTCAACCTCATCAAGGGATTTTATGCCTGTTAATTTGGCCTCTCTTAACAATGTCCTCTTTAGAATTTCATGTGTCTGCCTCTTTTTCTTCGGCCTGTTGTGTTCCACTTGATAGCTTGTTTTGGGATTCTCTGATCATTTCTTCTCATCACGTGACCAACATATGTACATCTCCTTTTCCTGATCACCCATGAGACTGGTTGTTGTTCAGTCATCTGTCTTATCTCTGCATTGTTCTTGAATTCATTCCACTTGATGCCGAGTATTTTCCTTAGGCATTTGTTTTCAAAAGAGTCTAATTTCTTGTCTGTTTCTTTAGTTGTTTTCCAGCTTTCACATGCATAAATGAGGGTGGATATTACATTAGAATTAAATAGTCTTAACTTGGTTTTTTATCTTATAATCTTTTAATGCCAAGTTCTCAAGATTCTTGAAGATCGATGCTGCTTTTGCAATTCAAATTCTAACTTCCTTTCTGGTGTCACCATCCTGGTCTATAGCTCACATATACCAAAACGTTACATCAGCGACCTCAGCTGAGCTCTATGCCTAGTTCATCTGCTCACATTTGGGGCACAGTAGTAACAAGAAAACAAAGTTCAAGTTCTCATGCACTTACAAAGTTCACATTTTCCTCATGCACTTACAGACTTCAATCTCCTCTCATGTGTTCACGTTTTCCTCATGTTCTTATAAAGTTCAAATTCCTCTCATGAACTTACAAAGTTCAAGTTCCTCTCATACACTTATAAAGTTTAAATTCCTCTCATACACTTATAAAGTTCAAGTTCCTCTCATACAGTTATAAAGTTCAAGTTCTTCTCATACACTTATGTAGTTCAAGTTCTTCTCATGAACTTACAAAGTTTAAGTTCCTCTCATACACTTATAAAGTTCAAGTTCCTCTCATACACTTATAAAGTTCAAGTTCCTCTCATACACTTACGTAGTTCAAGTTATTCTTATGAACTTTCAAAGTTCAAGTTCCTCTCATACACTTATAAAGTTCAACAGTCATCAAGGACATAACGTAACAACAACAGTCATCAAGGACACAACTTCACAACAACAATCATCAAGGACACAATTTCACAACAACAATCATCATGGACACAACTTTACAACAAAAAGTAATGAAAATTACTTTATAAATAAATAAAGACAAAATAGTAATGAACGTAAGAAGAAACTAAATGATGCAAAGCTATACTAATGATATTCACAATAAGAAATGATGTAAAGCTATACTAATAATATTCACAATAAGAAATGATGTAAAGCTATACTAATAATATTCACAATAAGAAACGATGCAAAGCTATACTAATGATATTCACAATAAGAAACGATGCAAAGCTATACTAATAATATTCACAATAAGAAACGATGCAAAGCTATACTAACGATATTCACAATAAGATGAAAATGATGGAAAATATTTCATATACAAACAAAATATCTGGGAGGCCCAAAAAAAAGGTATTTTGGCCAGTAAAAGGTTGCAATATTGAAATGTCATCTCAGGTCATACAGCAATAAATAAATCTAAAACACACACCAAGTAATACATCTAAAACAGGTGCCAAGAAATAGATCTAAAACAGCTACCAAGAATTAGATCTAAAACACACACCAAGAAATAAATCTATAAGACACGCTAAGAAATAGATCTAAAATGGGTACTAAGAAATAGATGTATAACACACACCAATAGACCAAAAACAGATACCAAAAAAATAGATTTAAAACACACACAGCAAGAAATAGATCAAATTGCCAGTAGATGATCATAGTTTCAGTCTCGTAACTACTGACTGGTCCTTCAATCTGAGGTTCTCATGTGATATATTAAAGAACTGACTTATCCTACAGTCTGAAGTTCTCATGTGATATATTAAAGAATTGACTGGTCCTACAATCTGAGGTTCTCATGTGATATATTAAAGAACTGACTTATCCTACAGTCTGAAGTTCTCATGTGATATATTAAAGAATTGACTGGTCCTACAGTCTGAGGTTCTCATGTGATATATTAAAGAACTGACTTATCCTACAGTCTGAAGTTCTCATGTGATATATTAAAGAATTGGCTGGTCCTACAGTCTGAGGTTCTCATGTGATATATTAAAGAATTGACTGGTCCTACAATCTGAGGTTCTCATGTGATATATTAAAGAATTGACTGGTCCTTCAATCTGAGGTTCTCATGTGATATATTAAAGAATTGACTGGTCCTACAATCTGAGGTTCTCATGTGATATATTAAAGAAAACAGTGATTGACACAGATTCTTGCCCTGAAATTATTCCCTCAAGCTGAACACAAAGTTAGGTGAAACTAAACACAAAGTTAGGTGAAACTAAACACAAAGTTAGGTGAAGCTAAACACAAAGTTAGGTGAAACTAAACACAAAGTTAGGTGAAGCTAAACACAAAGTTAGGTGAAGCTAAACACAACGTTAGGTGAAGCTGAACACAAAGTTATGTGAAGCTGAACACAAAGTTAGGTGAAACTAAACACAAAGTTAGGTGAAACTAAACACAAAGTTAGGTGAAGCTAAACACAAAGTTAGGTGAAGCTAAACACAAAGTTACGCGATATCTAGCATTAATGATGTGAAAAATTCAGCGGTCTTACATGCTTCTCAGTAACACAATAGCAACATCTGCTTCTCAGTAATACAATAGCAACATCTGCTTCTCAGTAACACAATAGCAACATCTGCTTCTCAGTAATACAATAGCAACATCTGCTTCTCAGTTACACAATAGCAACATCTGGTTCTCAGTAACACAATAGCAACATCTGCTTCTCAGTAACACAATAGCAACATCTGCTTCTCAGTTACACAATAGCAGCATCTGGTTCTCAGTAACACAATAGCAACATCTGGTTCTCAGCAACCAACACATAACACCTACAGTGCATTACATGTTCATGAGGTGGCATGATCGATATGTTATTCAAGCCAATAACAAAATGGCACTATCAACACCAGTTCTAAAGCAGATAACAAAAACTAAATTATCAATGTGTGATTTAATCAGTGAACAGATATCACGAGAAATGATGAAGTCCAGCACACAGCACTACACTTAACGATATGACAGAACTTGCCCTACAGTTAGAACTTACACTTAATACATACAAACTTAGAACACATGAGGAGACCCACGAGCAGATCCTACCTCGAACAAAAAGAGTCGTATCACACTAAAAATATCAAGGAAAAAAAACTATGTAGTTCTATAGTCCACCTATACAAAAACAAAAAAAAACCCACAGTTTTGCAGTCCACATACAAAAGAAACAGGCTCCTTGTCTCCCCGCCATTTCCTCAGTCAAGAATGGCCCCCAACGAACAATCACATCGAAAAAAAAAGCAGTGGAACGTTACGTCGTACGTACCCTACACAGAAGGTAGCACTCCACATGAATAAGTGTTATCTTAAAGTTAAGAATTAGTGTAATAATGTAGCATAACGTATTATTTACACGATTCTAGTTTCAACTTGTTTCAGTGTGAAATAAAAGGGTTCCAAAGGTTGTATTATAGAAGCCACCGCAGGAGAACAAATGTACTCACATGAAGAAAATGTGTGTTGTTTTGTAGAGAAATTCTCAAAGTTTTAGTCACACCTTACAGATTCTCAAATTTCTAGTCATAACTTACAGATTCTCAAGTTCTAGTCATAACTTACAGATTCTCAAAGTTTTCGTCACAACTTACAGATTCTCAAAGTTCTAGTCATAACTTACAGATTCTCAAAGTTCTAGTCATAACATACAGATTCTCAAAGTTCTGGTCATAACATACAGATTCTCAAAGTTCTACTCATAACTTACAGATTCTCAAAGTTCTACTCATAACTTACAGATTCTCAAAGTTCTAGTCATAACTTACAGATTCTCAAAGTTCTAGTCATAACTTACAGATTCTCAAAGTTCTAGTCATAACTTACAGATTCTCAAAGTTCTAGTCATAACTTACAGATTCTCAAAGTTCTAGTCATAACTTACAGATTCTCAAAGTTCTAGTCATAACTTACAGATTCTCAAAGTTCTAGTCATAACTTACAGATTCTCAAAGTTCTAGTCATAACTTACAGATTCTCAAAGTTCTAGTCATAACTTACAGATTCTCAAAGTTCTAGTCATAACTTACAGATTCTCAAAGTTCTAGTCATAACTTACAGATTCTCAAAGTTCTAGTCATAACTTACAGATTCTCAAAGTTCTAGTCATAACTTACAGATTCTCAAAGTTCTAGTCATAACTTACAGATTCTCAAAGTTCTAGTCATAACTTACAGATTCTCAAAGTTCTAGTCATAACTTACAGATTCTCAAAGTTCTAGTCATAACTTACAGATTCTCAAAGTTCTAGTCATAACTTACAGATTCTCAAAGTTCTAGTCATAACTTACAGATTCTCAAAGTTCTAGTCATAACTTACAGATTCTCAAAGTTCTAGTCATAACTTACAGATTCTCAAAGTTCTAGTCATAACTTACAGATTCTCAAAGTTCTAGTCATAACTTACAGATTCTCAAAGTTCTAGTCATAACTTACAGATTCTCAAAGTTCTAGTCACAACTTACAGATTCTCAAAGTTCTAGTCACAACTTACAGATTCTCAAAGTTCTAGTCACAACTTACAGATTCTCAAAGTTCTAGTCACAACTTACAGATTCTCAAAGTTCTAGTCACAACTTACAGATTCTCAAAGTTCTAGTCACAACTTACAGATTCTCAAAGTTCTAGTCACAACTTACAGATTCTCAAAGTTCTAGTCACAACTTACAGATTCTCAAAGTTCTAGTCATAACTTACAGATTCTCAAAGTTCTAGTCATAACTTACAGATTCTCAAAGTTCTAGTCATAACTTACAGATTCTCAAAGTTCTAGTCATAACTTACAGATTCTCAAAGTTCTAGTCATAACTTACAGATTCTCAAGTTCTAGTCATAACTTACAGATTCTCAAAGTTCTAGTCATAACTTACAGATTCTCAAAGTTCTAGTCATAACTTACAGATTCTCAAAGTTCTAGTCATAACTTACAGATTCTCAAAGTTCTAGTCATAACTTACAGATTCTCAAAGTTCTAGTCATAACTTACAGATTCTCAAAGTTCTAGTCATAACTTACAGATTCTCAAAGTTCTAGTCATAACTTACAGATTCTCAAAGTTCTAGTCATAACTTACAGATTCTCAAAGTTCTAGTCATAACTTACAGATTCTCAAAGTTCTAGTCATAACTTACAGATTCTCAAAGTTCTAGTCATAACTTACAGATTCTCAAAGTTCTAGTCATAACTTACAGATTATCAAAGTTCTAGTCATAACTTACAGATTCTCAAAGTTCTAGTCATAACTTACAGGGCCTCAATGTGAGCCACCCCCCCCCCCCAGCCCGTCACAGGGCACATGCATATGTGGAAATTCGGTTCTTGTTGGTTTTACCTAGCACACCTGAAGTAACAAAAGTTGACGTCTCTGAAGTGACAGAGGCTATGAAATCTGTGAAGTAATAGAGGCTATGAAATCTATGAAGTAATAGAGGCTATGAAATCTGTGAAGTAATAGAAGCCATGACGTCTGTGAAGTAATAGAGGCCATGAAGTCTGTGAAGTAATAGAAGCCATGAAGTCTATGAAGTAATAGAGGCCATGAAGTCTGTGAAGTAAGAGAGGCCATGAAGTCTGTGAAGTAATAGAAGCCATGACGTCTGTGAAGTAATAGAAGCCATGACGTCTGTGAAGTAATAGAAGCCATGACGTCTGTGAAGTAATAGAAGCCATGACGTCTGTGAAGTAATAGAGGCTTTGACGTTCGTGAAGTAATAGAAGTCATGACGTTCGTGAAGTAATAGAAGCCATGACGTCTGTGAAGTAATAGAGGCTATGACGTTCGTGAAGTAATAGAGGCTATGACGTTCGTGAAGTAATAGAAGCCATGACGTCTGTGAAGTAATAGAAGCCATGAAGTCTGTGAAGTAATAGAAGCAATGAAGTCTGTGAAGTAATAGAAGCTATGAAGTCTGTGAAGTAATAGAAGCAATGAAGTCTGTGAAGTAATAGAAGCAATGAAGTCTGTGAAGTAATAGAGGCCATGAAGTCTGTGAAGTAATAGAAGCAATGAAGTCTGTGAAGTAATAGAAGCAATGAAGTCTGTGAAGTAATAGAAGCCATGAAGTCTGTGAAGTAATAGAAGCAATGAAATCTGTGAAGTAATAGAAGCCATGAAGTCTGTGAAGTAATAGAAGCAATGAAGTCTGTGAAGTAATAGAAGCAATGACGTCTGTGAAGTAATAGAAGCCATGACGTCTGTGAAGTAATAGAAGCAATGACGTCTGTGAAGTAATAGAAGCTATGAAGTCTGTGAAGTAATAGAAGCAATGAAATCCGTGATTCACTGCTTCAAAATATTTAGATCTTGCACAAGTGGGGGCCCATGAATGTTGTCTTTAGGGTACCCCCGAAAGAAAAAGTCACAGGATGTCAGATAATGTGATTGGGGGGGGGGGGGGGCCGGGTGGGGGAGAAGGTCACAGCAGAGACCTCAGGAAAGCATCAAAGTACTTTCTGTGTGAATTATTTTGTGTGTAAATTATTTTGTGTGAATTATTTTATGTGTGAATTATTTTGTGTGAAATATTTTGTGTGAATTGTTTTATATGTGAAGTATTATATGTGTGAATTATTTTGTGTGAATTACTGTATGTGTGAATTATTTTGTGTGAATTATTTAATGTGTGAATTATTCTGTGTGAATTATTTTTGTGTGCGAATTATTGTGTGTGAATTATTTTATGTGAATTTTTTGTGTGAATTATTTTATGTGAATTATTTTCTGTGAATTATTTTATGTGTGAATTATTTTATGTGAATTATTTTGTGTGAATTAGTTCATGTGTGAATTATTTTGCGAAAGTTATTTTATGTGAATTATTTTACATGTGAAATATTTTGTGTGAATTATTTTGTGCGATTTTCTGTGTGAATTATTTTGTGTGAATTATTTTATGTGAAATATTTTGTGTGAACTATTTTGTGTGTGAATTATTTTATGTGTGAATTATTTTATGTGAATTATTTTATGAGTGAATTATTTTGTGTGAACTATTTTATGTGTGAATTATTTTGTGTGAATTATTTTGTGTGAATTATTTAATGTGTGAATTATTTTATGTGCGAATTATTTTATGTGAATTACTCTTTGTGAATTATTCTATGTGTATTATTTTGTGTGAATTATTTTGTGTGAATTATTTTGTATGTGAATTATTTTGTGTGAATTATTTTGTGTGCGAATTATTTTGTGTGAATTATTGTGTGTGAATTATTGTGTGTGAATTATTCTGTGGGAATTATTTTGTGTGAATTATTTTAAGTGTTTTATTTTCATACAACCTGAAAATTCGATATTCACGGCATGAAAGTCAAATGACCTACAAGACGAAGAATATCATTAAATTAATTAGAATCTGTCGGAGCTCTCAAAGAACTGACACAGATTCTTGATGCTGAAAAGAAAATAAGAAAAATAATGAATTATCTGATCCATAACCGAAACTGTTCTGTTCTATCATATGATATCTGAGCTGGGGTAAAGCTGGGGCGACCATCCCCAACCCAAGGCGTCACAGGTGGCAGATGGTGAAAGTCCTCCAGATGTGGAGGATCCCTGTGAATAAGGAGTTGTCCAAATAAGCAGGCGCGGACCAACTGGCGGTAGACTCAGAGAGCGAGGTGGGGTAGTAGGTGGCTCTACTACTCCTATAAAGTGCCTCATGTGCTCAGTGAAGGGAATACTAGGCGGGTAAGAGGCGCCTTAAAACCTCTCGCTCCCGCTGCCTTGCGGGTATGACAGGGAGTCCAAAGGCTAGCGGAGAGTCCGTACACAAACGGACAGAAGGCTACGGGAAACCACTGTTGTAGCTCCCAAGAACAATTATGCTTATTCAGAGTCATAGATTTGTCATGAACGACGTTAACGGATGTTCCTCTGGAACAGCCTCGTCCGGTAGGGCAGCTCACGAGCCACAGGTGAGGCCAGATCGTCATCAAGCTACTGGTGGCAAAACTAACAAGTTCAAAATAGCAACATGGAATGTTAGAACTTTATTCCAGGCTGGAAAATTAGAAAATGTAAAGAGGGAAATGGAAAGGATGAAGATCAACATATTAGGAATGAGTGAAGTTAGATGGACAGGTGCAGGGAAGATAAACTCTGATAAATATACAATAATATATTCAGGAAGTGAGAAACATGAACGAGGAGTAGGAATAATATTTGATGAACAAACGGCAAGGACAGTTGTAGGATATTTGAACATTCGGACTGAGTCTTGCCCAACTGAAAGGACGACTAATAAACATAAATATTATACATGTGTACGCTCCAACATCTGAAAGTTCTGAAGAAGATGTAAAGCTATTTTATAATGACATAGAGACAGCACTAAAACACACAAAGTCACATGAAGTTACAACAGTCATGGGAGATTTTAATGCCAAAGTTGGTAAAGGAAGAACTTCAGACATCGTTGGTGACTATGGACTAGGGGAGAGGAATGACAGAGGTAGTAAATTAATTGAATGGGCAAGAATACACAGCATGGTTGTAGGAAACACCTGGTTTAAACATCCCCGAAGTCTGACAACGTGGTGCAGCCCAGACAAAAAGACTTACCAGACAGACTATGTATGAATCAACAAACGATTCCGGAATGCATTACTGACAACAAAAACCATGCCAGGAGCCGACTGCAGTAGTGACCATGACCCACTGTGTGGAAAAATTGGAATAAAGCTAAAGAATGCATGCAGAAAAATGAGAAACATCAAACTGAATACAGAACTCCTTAAAATGACCAAGAACTGCGAAAACAATACAAAGTTATTACAACAAAATAGATACAATGTAATAGCAATGATAAATAGTATAGATGAACAATGGGCAATATTAAGAGATTCTATCCACCAAACTGTTAAGGAGATAATACCACCGAAAAAAAGTCTCCAAGAATAAATGGATGACAGACGACATCTTAGGACTGATGGACAAGAGGAGGAGGAGTAAAAATAACCAAGAAAAATATAGCAAGATAAATAAAGAAATAAGACGCAAATGTAGAGAAGCAAAGGAAGTGTGGTTAAATGGACAGTGCAGACAAATAGAGGACTCTCATAATAAAGACAGCAAAAACATGCACAAACGAATTAATGAACTCACAGGCAGGAAAACAAAATATACCACAGGATGGCTGAAATCAAAAGAAGGTAAAATGTTAATGGGAAAAGAAGACATTGTGGACAGGTGGACAGAGTATATCGGTGACCCATATGGAGGAGAAAGACAGAATTAACACCAGAAACTGAAAACTGATGGACCCACCAATACTTGAAAATGAAATCATAGATGCCATCAAACACATGAAGAAAGGGAAAGCGAGTGGGCCTGATAATAACAATAGAAGAAATAGAGGCGCTAGAGGAGATAGGAATAAAAATAATAACCAAGTTACTGAATGACATTTACAACAGTGGTTATATTCCCAGTGACCTGATTAAATCCACGTTTATAGCACTACCAAAGAAACCAAGTGCAAAGGAATGTGACGACCACCGGACTATCAGCCTCTCATGTCACATAACGAAGCTACTTCTGAGAATCATTATGAGAAGAACAAGGAAAAAGATAAAAATGGAAGTAGCAGATGAACAGTTTGGATTTGTTGAAGGAAAGGGAACACACAATGCCATTTATGCTTTACGAACACTAACAGAAAGAGCTTTAGAAGTACAGAAAGATCTCTACTAATGCTTCATTGATTACACCAAGGCATTTGACAAGGTGAAACATAATGAAATTATTAAAATGCTTGAAGACATCAATATAGACAGTAAAGACCTGAGGATTGTAAAACATCTATACTGGCAGCAAGAAGCAGCAGTTCGAGTTGAAAATACAACTGGAAAATATCAACCTATAAAACAAGGGGTGCGACAAGGATGTGTACTATCTCCAGACCTTTTTTATCTGTACAGCGAGAATATTCTAAGAACGATCATCACAGAACCAGGCATAAAAATTGAAGGATACAATATTAACAACCTTCGGTATGCTGACGACACAGTACTGATAGCTGAGAACCAACAAGACCTGCAAAATCTCTTGGATAAAGTCGCCAAAGAAAGTGAACAGAAAGGCCTTACTTTGGACATCAAAAAGACAGAGACTATGGTTGTATCTAAGAAACAGAATCCACCAACATGCAGTATAAAATTGAACGAAAATATTCTAAAGCAGGTGAAGTAATAGAAATATATATATATATTCAAATATGTATACTCAATTACCTTGGAGCAGTAATAACTTCAGATGGGAAATACAAAACAGAAATTAGGAACAAAATAGGCCAAGCAAAGATTGCATTTCAGAGAATGAGAAACATATCATGCAACACATCCTTATCAATGAATGTTAGTCCTAAAATGCTATATTGAACCTATCTTGTTATATGGAAGTGAATAATGGACAATAGGCAGGTCTACACAAAAGTCATTGGAAGCAGCAGAAATGTGGTTTATTAGAAGAATGTTGTGGATCCCCTGGACAACAAAAATAACTAATTAAGAATGTATGAGAAGAGCTGGAGAGACAAAAAAAAATCTTGTCAAAAAAATAAGAGAGAGACAATGTACTTTCATAGGACATGCAATGAGAAGAGGGGGCATTGAAAATATTATAACAACAGGAAAAACAGAAGGAAGAAGATCAAGAGGAAGACCATGAGAAATGATACAGGACAGTCTGACAGGATGGTGTGAGAGGAGATCAACAACTGAGCTGTTGGCCTGTGTGAGGAATCGCGTACTCTGGAGAAGCATAATAGCCAACGCCAGTCGGCACGACACCTGATGATGATGATGATGATGATGATTATGATGATGACGATGATGATCTGACCTGGAACCGTAACTGTTCTATTTATCATATGATATCTGACCTGGAACCGTAAACGTTCTGATATGATATCTGACTATAAATAATTATACATAAAATGTTTCAATATAACAGATATTTGAAAAGAAAACAGCAAAATGTTTGAGAAGCTAAAGTTAACAGCTGAGCTTTAGCTAGCTTCAGTCTTTCTCAGCTCGTTCGGACATTTCTATTTCAAGAGAGTTTACGCAACATGCTGATGATACTTTAAACATTAAAAATGCATTTATTAGGGATATGTTTGAAAACAGCACACTGTAATAACATGATCTACAATAAGGCAACATGGTCTACAGCAAAGCAACATTGTCTACAACAAGGCAACATTGTCTACAACAAGGCAATATTGTCTACAACAAAGACAGCATGGCCTAAAGCAAGACAGTATTATCTGCAACATGATAGCATGGTCTGCAATAAGAGAGTATGGTACACAAAAATACAGCATGATCTAAAAAGACAGCATGGTTCACAACAAAGACAGCATGGTTCACAAAAAGACAACATGGTCCAGAAAAAGACAGCATGGTCTAAAAAAGACAGAATGGTCTACAATAAGACAGCATGATGTATAATAAGATAGCATGATCTTCAAAAGATAACAAGATCTAGAATAGGACACCGTGGTCTACGGTAAGACAGCATGGCCTACAACAAGACAGCATGATCTGCAACAAGATAGCAAGGTCTAGAATAGGACAGCATGGTATACAACAAGTCAGTATGGTCTACAACAAGGCAGTATGATCCACAAAAAGACAGCAGGGTCCACAAAAGGACAGCATGGTCTGCACCATAATATTATGGTCTACAACAAGACAGCATGATGCACAAAAGACCGCATGGTCTACAAAAGACAGAATGGTCTGCAACAAGACATCATGGTCTACAATAGGGCAGCATGATCTTAACACAACAACGTGATCTATAACAAGACAGCGTGGTTTACAACAAGACAGCAATGTTCCACAACAAGACAGCATACATGAAAATCACCACTACCAGACAACAGGGTACATACATGAGACAACCACTACCAGACAACAGGGTACATACATGAAGACTACCACTACCAGACAACAGAGTACATACATGAAGATCACCTCTACCAGACAACAGAGTACATACATGAAGACTACCACTACCAGATAACAGAGTACATACATGAAAATTACCACTACCAGACAACAGAGTACATACATGAAGACAACCACTACCAGACAACAGAGTACATACATGAAGACAACCACTACCATACAACAGAGTACATACATGAAGACAACCACTACCAGACAACAGAGTACATACATGAAGACAACCACTACCAGACAACAGAGTACATACATGAAGACAACCACTACCAGACACAACAGAGTACATACATGAAGACAACCACTACCAGACAACAGAGTACATACATGAAGACTACCACTACCAGACAACAGGGTACATACATGAAGACTACCACTACCAGACAACAGAGTACATACATGAAGATCACCACTACCAGACAACAGGGTACATACATGAAGACTACCACTACCAGACAACAGAGTACATACATGAAGATCATCACTACCAGACAACAGAGTACATACATGAAGATCACCACTACCAGACAACAGAGTACATACATGAAGATCATCACTACCAGACAACAGAGTACATACATGAAGATCATCACTACCAGACAACAGAGTACATACATGAAGATCATCACTACCAGACAACAGAGTACATACATGAAGATCATCACTACCAGACAACAGAGTACATACATGAAGACTACCACTACCAGACAACAGGGTACATACATGAAGACTACCACTACCAGACAACAGAGTACATACATGAAGACTACCACTACCAGACAAAAAGGTACATACATGAAGACTACCACTGCCAGACAACAGAGTACATACATGAAGACTACCACTACCAGACAACAGAGTACATACATGAAGATCATCACTACCAGACAACAGAGTACATACATGAAGATCATCACTACCAGACAACAGAGTACATACATGAAGACTACCACTACCAGACAACAGGGTACATACATGAAGACTACCACTACCAGACAACAGAGTACATACATGAAGACTACCACTACCAGACAAAAAGGTACATACATGAAGACTACCACTGCCAGACAACAGAGTACATACATGAAGACTACCACTACCAGACAAAAAGGTACATACATGAAGACTACCACTGCCAGACAACAGAGTACATACATGAAGATCACCACTACCAGACAACAGAGTACATACATGAAGACTACCACTACCAGACAACAGAGTACATACATGAAGACTACCACTACCAGACAACAGAGTACATACATGAAGACTACCACTACCAGACAAAAAGGTACATACATGAAGACTACCACTGCCAGACAACAGGGTACATACATGAAGACTACCACTACCAGACAACAGAGTATATACATGAAGACTACCACTACTAGACAACAGAGTACATACATGAAGACTACCACTACCAGACAAAAAGGTACATACATGAAGACTACCACTACCAGACAACAGAGTACATACATGAAGACTACCACTGCCAGACACAAAGTGTACATACATGAAGACTACCACTACCCAACACAACAGGGTACATACATGAATACTACCACTACCCAACACAACAGGGTACATACATGAAGACTACCACTGCCAGACACAACTGAGGACATACATGAAGACTACCACTGCCAGACACAACAGAGTACATACATGAATAGAGTCTGAAGGCTATTGTTGAGGTGATGGCAAAGGGAGGTTGACAAGTTCTCTTTTACCTATCCAAACAAATTGCTTACATCTTCCGTCAATCAGCAATTTGAGCTGTATAATCTGCTCACAGATGCAAATTGAGAAACACGTTCACTTCTTGTGGAGCGCGAGGATGATTATGTAACTCATGAACACTCGCACCCTCCTCACCCTCCAGGGAAGCATCGTTGACGAGGTCTTGAAGCCACGCGGATCCGAGCTCTCTTGAGGTGCATACATAACAGAGAGAGGGCGCTCTGCTGGGACATCGTTCTGGCAGCAGCCGGCTTTCTGTCAGTCAAATGCTCTTATTTAATATTCCAACATCATACAGCATCTCCAGTTATGAGTGGATGGAAGGCCGCAGGGGAAAGCCGTTCCGCGCGGTAACTTACAAATATGCCTATAATGATTGCGAGATGTGGTAAATGTTTTAAGGGTTCGGCCCCAGAAAACTGTATCAGAGTTGCAGAGAAATGTTGGGAGATAGCGTCTTGCCAATAAATAGAGATAATTCTATCGTTTACATGTCAAGTATTTACTGCAACAATATTGAATAGTGCGCCTCACATTTCGCTTTTCACTGAACTCTAATTGCACTAGCAAGTTTGTGCCGGTGAGTTGTCTCCCCTAGAGGCACGGTCATTAGACCGGAAGTCACAATTACACTCGGACGTGACACTTGCCCATTTCGGGACCTCGCACAGCTCCATTGTGATGCTAACCATATCGGCGGGGGGTCCCTCGGGGCCCGCAGAAGGACACGTGATGCCGGACGCAGAGAGAAGCATCCGTCGGGGCCCCTCGCGGGAGATTTAGCCATTAGCCGTCTGTTTGTCGTGAGTTACGCTTGCTGCCGGGGAGAATTTAGCCACAAATTTGTCTCCATTAGCACTGCTTAAAAACAGCTCCAGGCTGTGAGCGGGATATGCAGGGTGTCCGAGAAGCCTTTGAGGGCTTTTGTGGCCCTTCTCTTCTTCTGCCATTATTCTTTCTGTTATTCGCATTATCGTTAGCGCTTGGTGTTCTTTTGATAATAATAAGATTGGAATATGTAGAAAACATACACAAGTTGTAGCAGTCCCTTGTGAATCTACGTTCGTTTTATCGTGAATGAAGTCTTTGTTATTGTTTGTTTCCATTGTTCTTTGTTCTGTTATTGCTTGTTTCAATTGTTATACGTTCTGTTATTGTTTGTTTCTGTTATTGTTTCCCTGCTTATATGTTCATTATTCTCCCAAAAGACTTTCATAAAGATGAAACAAATTAAAAACAGCAAAAATAACCCAGATTTTTACATAACAAAACCTCAGTGAGAATTAGCCACATTTAGCATTCATTGTCGCTGACCGCTCACATTAAATGAGGACGATGGTGACCCTTGCCTGTTTCAGGCTCTGATATGACACAATAAGAATTAAGGAGGTTTTTAAATCAATTTTAATTCATCATCATAATCATCCTCCTCCTCCTCATCATCATCGTCACTATCATCATCATCATGCTACCTACAGTAGCAGTAATGTTGTTGACACAGGAATAGTGTTTGGATATAAGTAAAAACAAAATTAATATTTAAAAACATTAAAATGCGCAAAGCCACAGCAATAAGCCTGTGATAACAAAGCGTTAAAACTGAAACAAAATTAGTAACAACTTTATTAGCTAGCGAACACACAACTGTAACTTTTTGGTTTACACCTTAATCATGCAAAAGCTTAGAGGACAAAATGGTGGGGAAAGAAGAGAAAATATGAGGTCACGTGATTGTTATACAACAGATAAGAATAGCACAAACCCCCTTCCCCCCCCCCCCCCCCCATCCAACACATGGCTCGTAAACCATCAAGTACTTCAATGACATAGTTAGAAAAGCAACTTGTTAGATATTGTTAGAAATTATTTTAATGTTTGTTTAAAAAAAACATATGTTAGAAGATCTGTATTTACAATGTATTTTTATTTATGTATATGTCTGCGTGTGTATGTGTGCGTGAGTGCTATTTTATCAGGTTAATTACTTCTTCTCTTTTATTTTGAATGTAGTAGTTAAATCTTATACTCTTTTTATATGTTTTTACTAATTTAATTTGTATTTTTGTACTAAATCGAGTGTGTGGGAAGAATGAAAGATGGAGTGATGAAGGGCAGAATGTAAGACGGGCCTGCGTGCCCAATTCTTTACCCTTGAAAAATAAAGATTATTCATTCATTCTTTTTATTCCCCCCAGAAAAAGGAGCACCTAACTGTGACTTGTAGGAAGCTGCGTCTGAGAGTGCGACTGATTCAGTATCACAGGAAGACCTGTGAGGAGAATACCGGACTGACTGGATGCTAGCAAAGAGGGGGGAGAAAGGAGACAGGAGAGAGGGAGATGTAGCGAAGAAGAGGGTGACTGGAACACATGGTTTGGGTAAAGCTTGTAAGGAGGTGCAGTGAAGGTCCTTAAATATCAGTTGTGGGTGAGCAAAAGAGTAGATGGGAACATAGTGGAAGGGGGGGGGGGGGTATATGAATATGGAGAAAGGGAAGATCCAGTTTAACTGTATTTCGAGTTCAAACCGTGTGATTCCGACGTCTCATATTGCTGTATGTAGAGTTTATGTTATTGGTCTAGCTAGCATCTGCAGTATTATCCAGACTATTGGTCCAGTATCATTCAGGTTGTCTGTCTAGTACCTACAGTATCATTCAGGTTGTTTGTCTAGTACCTACAGTATCATTCAGGTTGTTTTCTTGTACCTATAGTATCATTCAGGTTGTTTGTCTAGTACCTACAGTATCATTCAGGTTGTTTTCTTGTACCTACAGTATCATTCAGGTTGTCTGTCTAGTACCTACAGTATCATTCAGGTTGTTTGTCTAGTACCTACAGTATCATTCAGGTTGTTTTCTTGTACCTATAGTATCATTCAGGTTGTTTGTCTAGTATCTGCAGTATCATTCAAATTGTCGGTCTAGTAACTACAGTATCATCCAAATTGTAGGTCTAATACTTGTATTATTATCCAGGTTGTTGGTCTAGTATCTGCAGTATTATCCAGGTTGTTGGTCTAGTATCTGCAGTATTATCTAGATTGTTGGTCGAGTACCTGCAGTGTTGTCCAGGTTGTTCGTCTAGTACTTGCATTATTACACAGGTTGTTTGTCTAGTACCCACAGTATTATTCAGGTTATTTGTATAGTACCTGCAGTATTATCCAGGTTGTTTGTCTAGTACTTGCAGTATATCCAAATTGTCTGTCTAGTATTTGTAGTATCATTCAGGTTATTTGTCTAGTACCTACAGTATCATTCAGGTTGAATGTCTAGTGTTTGCAATATTATCCAGGTTGTTTGTCTAGTACCTGAAGTATTATCCAGGTTTTCGGTCCTGTACTTGCAGTATTATTCAGGTTGTTTGATTAGTACCTGCAATATTGTCCACGTTGCTTGTCTAGTACCTCCAGTCTTATCAAGGTTGTCGGTCCAGTACCTGCAGTATTATCCAGGTTGTTTGTCTAGTACCTGAAGTATTATCCAGGTTGTTTGTCTAGTACCTGAAGTATTATCCAGGTTGTCGGTCCAGTACCTGCAGTATTATACAGGTTGTTTGTCTAGTTCCTGCATTGTTAATAAGAGAGAGTGAACAAGAAAAGTTCGTGACCTACAGAACCTAAGTTCCCTTCTACTCACAGGTTCTGTACTTTTGACATCTCAAATATTAAATAATTACAGGCTGATATTCCTTCTTCATACTCATTTCCTTTCTTTTTTAACAAAGAGAAAATACTCTTTTGTTTCGTTGCTGGTTATATTATCCCAATGCAAATTTATTTCTCCAATATCTGTTCATATTTTTTTATATTCCTGAAACAGAGTTATTGTTCTTGCTAATGCTGAAGTTATTGCTTTCATAGCCCCCCCCCCCCCCCCCAACCCCCTGTTTTATTTCGTTTCGGAGCCCGCATCGTCGGAACTGCTAGTTTTTATTTTTCCTCTTGTACATCTTTTGTTTTAGGAGGTAAAAATAAGAATTAGCTTTAATCAAACTCTTTTAGCGGAGAGTAGAGAGAGGATGTATGGGTTTGTGGGTGTGTGTGTGTGTGAGCTGAGGTTAAAATGAGCTCCCTGTTGGAACATTTAATTGTTAGGGAACGATGATTATGGCAAAGAAAAGAACACAATAGACAAATATATATTTACAAATAGCCGCGATAGATGAACTGTGAGAGCTGTGTGCAGCAGTCAATGGCCAGATAATCATCTCTTCTTGAAAGTGGAAGTTCCAAGCCGCGGAAATGAAATTATTTGTCAGAAAATTATGGAGATAAGCGATATTTACATAACGAATAAGTTCATTAGCAACTTTAAATGTAGCCATTGAAAACAGCTGAAGACTAGCAGCAAAATTTACTTAAAACTCGCCATTTTTCTTTCTCTAAACTCAGTACACAATCACCCGTATGGCAAGAAACTAATCTTATCAACAACAAATAACCATGTAATCTTATTAACAACAAGTAAGCATGTAATCGTATTAACAAGTAACTATTTAATCATGTCATCAACATGTAAGCATGTAGTCATATCATCAACAAGTACGCATGTAATCATGGCAACAACAAGTATGCATGTAATCATGTCAACAAGAAGTAAGCTTCTAATCATGTAAACACCAAGTAAGCATGTACTAATGTCAACAACATGTAAGCATATAATAATGTCAACAACATGTAAGCATCTAATCATATCAACAAGTAGCATGTAATCATGTCAACAACAAGTAGCATGTAATCATGTCAGCAATAACTAAGCATTTAATCATGTCAATAAAAAATAAGCATGTAATTATGTCAACAACAACTAAGCATGCAATTATGTCACC
Organism: Achatina immaculata; assembly: GCA_009760885.1. NCBI lineage: Eukaryota > Metazoa > Mollusca > Gastropoda > Stylommatophora > Achatinidae > Lissachatina > Lissachatina immaculata. The sequence continues at coordinate 2,009,034 of CM019719.1, forward strand.
AATTAATCATGTAATCAAGTCAACAATAAGTAATCTTCTAATCACGTCATCAAATAAGCATGTAATCATGTCAACAACAAGTAAGCATATAATCATGTCAACATCATTTAAGCATGTAATGTGTAATAAACAGCTCTGTGTAAAAATAAATGATGGTAAAAGAGCAGAAAACATCCAAACCTTCAGGAAAACTCAACACAAAAATATCAAGTTAAAGGACAGCAACTCGTAAGATAATTCTCCACTAAGATATCAAGTTAGAGGACAGCAACTCGTAAGATAATTCTCCACTAAAATATCAAGTTAGGGGACAGCAACTGGTAAGATAATTCTCCACTAAGATATCAAGTTAGAGGACAGCAACTCGTAAGATAATTCTCCACTAAAATATCAAGTTAGGGGACAGCAACTCGTAAGATAATTCTCCACTAAGATATCAAGTTAGAGGACAGCAACTCGTATGATATTATGTGATACCTAGAGTTGTGTTATAGCGATACCTCGAGTTCTGTTACAACGAGACCTAGAGTTGTGTAATAGCGAGACCTAGAGTTGTGTAATAGCGAGACCTAGAGTTGTGTAATAGCAATACTTAGAGTTGTATTAAAGCGATACCTAGAGTTGTGTTTACAGCGATAACTCGAGTTTTGTTACAGGAATACCTGGAGTTGTGTTATATCAATCATTATAATCATCAAAATCATCAACGTCATCATCGGAACGTCACCATGCAAAGGATAGGCATTTGTAGAAAACCTTTGCGGAAGCCTCATGTGCCCTAGGCACTTAAGGCTCAGATATATATATATATATATATATATATATATATATATATATGTGTGTGTGTGTGTGTGTGTGTGTGTGTGTATAATGTCCTGCTGTAAATTGTTATTGTTCATATGTTCCAGTGTCTATAAACTGTTACTGTCCATATGTTGTTGTGTCCATAAAATGTTATTGTTCAAATGTTGTTGCGCTATAAACTGTTACTGTCCATAGGTTACTGACTATAAAATGTTAATGTTCATGTGTTTCTGTGTCTATAAAATGGTAGTGTTCATATGTCGGAGTGTCTATAAAATGTTACTGTTCATATGTTGCTGTGTCTATAAAATGGTAGTGTTCATATGTTGCTGTGTCTATAAAGTGTTAGTGTTCATATGATGCTGTGTCTATAAATGTTAGTGTTCATATGTTGTTGTATCTATAAAATGGTATTATTCATATGTTGCTGTGTCTATAAAACGTTAGTGTTCATATATTGATGTTTCCATAAAATATTAGTTTCATATGTTGCTGTTCTATAAAATGTTCGTGTTCATATGATGCTGTGTTTATAAAATGTTAATGTTCATATGTTGTTCTGTCTATAAAATGTTAGTTTTCATATGTTGCTGTGGCTATAAAATGTTACTGTTCATATGTTGCGATATCTATAAAATGTTACTGTTCATATGTTGCTATGCCTACAAACTGTTACTCTCCATAAGTTGCTGTGTCTATAAACTATTGTTGTCCGTATGTTGCTTTGTCTATAAACTGTTGTTGTTGGGTCTATAAAATGTGTTTCTTCATAAGTTGCTGTGTCTATAAACTGTTGCTGTACATATATTCCTGTGTCTAAAAACTGTTATTGTACATATGTTGCTGTGTCTATAAAATGTTATTATTCATGTGTTGTTGTGTCTATAAAATGTTAGTATTCATGTGCTGTTGTGTCTATAAAATGTTAGTGTTCATATGTTGCTTTGTCTATAAAATGTTAGTATTCATATGTTGCTTTGTCTATAAAATGTTAGTATTCACGTGTTCTTGTGTCTATAAAATGTTAGTATTCATGTGTTCTTGTGTCTATAAAATGTTAGTGTTCATATTTTGCTTTGTCTATAAAATGTTAGTATTCATATGTTGCCGTGTCTATAAAATGTTAGTATTCATATGTTGCTGTGTCTATAAAATGTTAGTATTCATGTGTTGCTCAGTCTGTGAAATATTAGTATTCATATGTTGTTGTATCTATAAACTGTTGTTGTTCATATGTTGCCGTGTCTATAAACTGTTTTTGTTCCCATATTGTTGTGTCTATAAAATGTATTTCTTTATATATCGCTGCGTCTATAAAATTGTTATTGTACATAGGTTGCTTTGTCTAAAAAGTGTTATTGTGCACGTTGCTATGTGTTATTGTGCACGTTGCTATGTGTTATTGTGCACGTTGCTATGTGTTATTGTGCACGTTGCTATGCGTATACACTGTTACTGTCTTGGAAGATTTATCCATTAACTGAACTCTTCTTTAGAAAGATTTATGACTGTTAAGGAGCAAGGTTTCACAAGTTAAACGTATGATAGTGTGAGAAAAAAGGTATAGCGGGTTTAACAATTTGCAGTACGTTAGAAAGGTATAACAAGTATAACTTTGTGATTGTGTGGGAGGAAGGTATGGCAAGTTTAACCTTGTTATTGTGTGGGAGTAAGGTATAACACATTTAACCTTGTTATTGTGTGGGAGAAAGGTATGATAAATTTAACCTTGTTATTGTGTAGGAGGAAGGTATGATAAATTTAACCTTGTTATAGTGTAGGAGGAAGGTGTGATAAATTTAACCTTGTTATTGTGTAGGAGGAAGGTATGATAAATTTAACCTTGTTATAGTGTAGGAGGAAGGTATGATACATTTAACCTTGTTATTGTGTAGGAGGAAGGTGTGATAAATTTAACCTTGTTATTGTGTAGGAGGAAGGTGTGATAAATTTAACCTTGTTATTGTGTAGGAGGAAGGTGTGATAAATTTAACCTTGTTATTGTGTGGGAGGAAGGTAGGGCAAGTTTAACCTTGTTATTGTGTGGGAGGACGGTATGATAAATTTAACCTTGTTATGTGTAGGAGGAAGGTATGATAAATTTAACCTTGTTATAGTGTAGGAGGAAGGTGTGATAAATTTAACCTTGTTATTGTGTAGGAGGAAGGTATGATAAATTTAACCTTGTTATAGTGTAGGAGGAAGGTATGATACATTTAACCTTGTTATTGTGTAGGAGGAAGGTGTGATAAATTTAACCTTGTTATTGTGTAGGAGGAAGGTGTGATAAATTTAACCTTGTTATTGTGTAGGAGGAAGGTGTGATAAATTTAACCTTGTTATTGTGTGGGAGGAAGGTAGGGCAAGTTTAACCTTGTTATTGTGTGGGAGGACGGTATGATAAATTTAACCTTGTTATTGTGTGGGAGGAAGGTAGGGCAAGTTTAACCTTGTTATTGTGTGGGAGGAAGGTGTGATAAATTTAACCTTGTTATTGTGTGGGAGGAAGATATGATAAATTTAACCTTGTTATTGTGTGGGAGGAAGGTATGGCAAGTTTAACCTTGTTATTGTGTGGGAGGAAGGTATGGCAAGTTTAACCTTGTTATTGTGTGGGAGGAAGGTATAATAAATTTAACCTTTTTATTGTGTGGGAGGAAAGTATGATAAATTTAACTTTGTGATTGTGTGGGAGGAAGGTGTGATAAATTTAACCTTGTTATTGTGTGGCAGGAAAGTATGATAAATTTAACCCTGTTATTGTGTGGTAGGAAGGTATAATAAATTTACCCTTGTGATTGTTTGGGAGGAAGGTATGGCAAGTTTAACCTTGTGATTGTGTGGGAAGAAGGTATGGCAAGTTTAACCTTGTGATTGTGTGGGAAGAAGGTATGGCAAGTTAATTAACCTTGTGATTGTATGGGAGGAAGGTATGGCAAGTTTAACCTTGTGATTGTGTGGGAGGAAGGTGTGTCAAGTTTAACCTTGTGATTGTGTAGGAGGAAGGTATGGAAAGTTTAACATTGTAACTGTGTGGGAGGAAGGTATGGCAAGTTTAACCTTGTCATCGTGTGCGAGAAAGGTATCAAGTTTAATCTTGTGACTGTGTGAGAAGAAGGTATGGCAAGTTTAACCTTGTGATTATGTGGGAAGAAGGTATGGCAAGTTTAACCTTGTGATTGTGTGGGAGGAAGGTGTGTCAAGTTTAACCTTGTGATTGTGTAGGAGGAAGGTATGGAAAGTTTAACATTGTAACTGTGTGGGAGGAAGGTATGGCAAGTTTAACCTTGTCATCGTGTGCGAGAAAGGTATCAAGTTTAACCTGGGATTGTGCGAGAGAAATATATGAAAAGTTTAACCTTGTGATTGTGTGGGAGGAAGTTTTGACAAGTTTAACTTTGATGTTGACACAACATACTAATGTCTGTTGTCTAGGAAACCAGATCTCCCACAGAGAGGCCAGTAACTGAGTCCCGCTACGTCTAAACATGTCTGCTTACATCTGAACATGTCTGCTTACATCTGAACATGTCTGCTTACATCTGACCTGCCTGCTTTTACCTGAACCTGACTTCTTACATCTGGCGTTCTTGCATACATCTGAAGATGTTTGCTTACATCTGAACATATCTGCTTACATCTGACCTGCCTGCTTACATCTGACCTACCTACTTATATCTGAACATGGCTTCTTACAACTGATCCAACCTTCTTACATCTGAACCTGTTTACTTACATCTGAACCTGTTTACTTACATCTGAACCTGTTTACTTACATCTGAACCTGTTTCTTTAATCTGAACCTGTTTCCCTACATTTGAACCTGTTTCTTTACATCTGAACCTGTTTCCTTACATCTGAACCTGTTTCCTTACATCTGGCGCTCTAAAACTCGACCAAATGTTGAAGAATTTTCTCGCCATTTAATTGTTCACAATATGGCAGACATCAGTCAATATCTTTCTGGTGGTGTACCTCGCCCTGCGGAAAAATGAAAACTTGTATGGATTTGTTTCTATCTCTGTCCATCTTCCAGTCTCTACCCTAGCCTGTTCTAAAGTGAGAGAACACAGTTTTGTAGGATTAGACCTCCAACAAATCATAGACAAAGCACTTTAGTGAGACTTGAGAGAAAGAAAAATCACAAGAGAATTACCTGGGATTCGAACACGGACTCTAGTAGGACGAGCAGCCGTCTAGCCACGAGAGAACAGCGTACTATCTGACTACGCTACCAGCACCTCCATAAAAAGGTGTTTTGTAAACATAGTCATTAGTAACTGCTCAGTAGACACGAGGGATCGTGACACCCGGAAAGAAACGAGATCATGACACAGAAATTCCGTAGCTTAGATTCAGTCTCTCTAGCAGATGCCAACTTTTTAGACAAACATACACACGGTCTCCTGCCATGTCTGGTGCATAATTGTACAACAACAACAACAACAACAACAACAAACGAATGAATACTTATTAGATGAAGTTAGTTAACCAGTTCTAGGGCTTCTGCGCGATAGTTTAGTTCTAGAGGTGTTCCCTGTCTGTTAAAATCTGCTTAGGTGCTGGAGACGCCTCTGTACAAATCTGCTTAGGTGCTGGAGATGCCTCTGTAAAAATGTGGTCAAGTGCTGGAGACATCCCTGTAAAAATGTGGTCAAGTGCTGGAGACATCCCTGTAAAAATGTGGTCAAGTGCTGGAGACATCCCTGTAAAAATGTGGTCAAGTGCTGGAGGCGTCCCTGTAAAAATGTGGTCAAGTGCTGGAGACATCCCTGTAAAAATGTGGTCAAGTACTGGAGGCGTCCCTGTAAAAATGTGGTCAAGTGCTGGAGACATCCCTGTAAAAATGTGGTCAAGTGCTGGAGACATCCCTGTAAAAATGTGGTCAAGTGCTGGAGGCGTCCCTGTAAAAATGTGGTCAAGTACTGGAGGCGTCCCTGTAAAAATGTGGTCAAGTGCTGGAGACGCCTTTGACTCCCCGACTGACACGCCCCTGCTTTACTTTATTCCTGGTCGTCTCCCAGCTTCTTCGTTAGGACAAGTTTTCCACTCGAGCAGGCAGCAAGATGGCGGCTAGCTCGCGCAAACGAGGCTGAACTAAAGAAAAGACACCAGGGAACAGTGCGCATGCGCCGTAACCGAAATAAGCCTTAAGCATACTTAGGCAATTGTTTACACGTCAGACCTGATTTTCTGGTTCCAAATAGAATTTGTCCGGGCAGGGCCGGCGATATTTTGGTCAAATGTTGCCATAATGAAGAGACCCTTTAGGGCTGTCAGACGTGGCAATTGTCATCTTGTCTGTAGGAAACAGCCCGGAAACTCAAGTGACCTCTTGCTCGAACTGGAGGCCATCGTGATGGACAGGCAGGTCCTTATTCTGGGGGAAGATTCCAGAAACATAATGACCAGCCTGAATAACAACCAAGGGCAAGAAACCTTGTTACTGTTGCTAGAGTTACTGGACCTGGCCAGTACTTCAATGTATAAACTAGGGAAAAAATAGAAACAGATTTATTACTTAACTAAATGTATAAACTAGGAAAAAATAGGAACAGATTTATTACTTAACTAAATGTATAAACTAGAAAAAATAGGAAGAGCTTTATTACTTAACTAAATGTATACACTAGAAAAAAGTAGGAACAGCTTTATTACTTAACTAAATGTATACACTAGAAAAATGTAAGAACAGCTTTATTACTTAACTAAATGTATAAACTAGAAAAAATAGGAAAAGCTTTATTACTTAACTAAATGTATACACTAGAAAAATGTAAGAACAGCTTTATTACTTAACGAGTACACATTTGTAACGTTTCGGCGTGAGCCTTAATCATACAAAAACATACAGGACGAAGTAACACAGAGAAGAGATAAAGTATATATTCACATGAATGTTGTGTTTAAAACAAATCAAATAAAATGAATAGAGCACTTAGCAGTAACTTATGAATTTATATGTCATCTTCTTTCCCTGTTTCTTTGTTCTGTATGGTTATGTATGATCAATGTGTAACCAAAATGTTATAACTCTGTGCTCGTTAATTAATAAAGTTGTATCTAGTTTTGTTTTAAATAGTTTTAACATATTGTTATCTCACCTTTAGTGTTGTGGTTTTGTGTATATTTATAGATTTAGTTTTATAATTACTTGTATCCAAAAACTATTCTCGTTTTTCTCAGACTTGTAGGGAACTTGTCATTTCTGGTATTTTCTCAAACACTCAGCAGTGCCTAGAGCGAACTTTGTGGCACTGATGTACAAGATATATATTACATGGCTATATCTTTGTGGCACTGATGTACAAGATATATACTACATGGATATATCTTTGTGGCACTGATGCACAAGATATATACTACATGGCTATATCTTGTGGCACTGATGTACAAGGTATGTAATACATGGCTATATCTTTGTGGCACTGATGTACAAGGTATGTAATACATGGCTATATCTTTGTGGCACTGATATACAAGGTATATACTACACGGCTATATCTTTGTGGCACTGATGTACAAGGTATGTAATACATGGCTATATCTTTGTGGCACTGATATACAAGGTATATACTACACGGCTATATCTTTGTGGCACTGATGCACAAGATATATACTACATGGCTATATCTTTGTGGCACTGATGTACAAGGTATGTAATACATGGCTATATCTTTGTGGCACTGATATACAAGGTATATACTACACGGCTATATCTTTGTGGCACTGATGTACACGGTATATACTACATGGCTATATCTTTGTGCCACTGATGTACAAGGTATGTACTACATAGATATATCTTTGTTCCACTGATGTACAAGGTATGTACTACATGGGTATATCTTTGTGGCACTGACGTACAAGGTATGTAATACATGGCTATATTTTTGTGGTACTGATGTACAAGATATATACTACAGGACTATATCTTTGTGGCACTGATGTACAAGGTATGCACTACACGGCTATATCTTTGTGAAAATGATGTATATACTACACGGCTGTATCTTTGCGGCCCTGATGTATGTTTACATTGATGTCCTTGTGACATAACAGCATCTACTACAGGGAAGTGACATAGATCAATGCTATACTCAAGATTGTTTTCACGATGAAATGAAGGTATAAAATTAAAGACTGTTTTGTAAATGTAATGAAAGTATCAAGTTTTGTAGATGTAGTGAAAGTATCAAATTTTGTAGATGTAATGAAAGTATCAGGTCTTCGAGATGTAATGAAATTATCAAGTTTTGGAGATGTAATGAAAATGTCAAGTTTTGGAGATTTAATGAAAGTATCAAGTTGTGTAGATGTGATGAAAGTGTCAAGGTTTGGAGATGTAATGAAATTATCAAGTTTCGAAGATGTAATGAGTGCAGAAAACTGAAGATTGGTTTTTCGTAACTCTGATGTAAAGATTCTGCTATAAAACATTTTTCTTAGCTCTGGTGCAAAGGAGAGCAGGAGAGACCTAAAAAAAAATCTTGGCATAAAAATATAAGAGAGACAATGTACTTTCACAGGACATGCAATGAGAAGAGGTGGCATTGAAAATATTATAACAACAGGAAAAATAGAAGGAAGAAGATCAAGAGGAAGACCAAGAGAAGTGATACTGGATAGTCTGACGGGATGGTGTGAGAGGAGATCACCAACTGAGCCGATGGCCTGCATGAAGGATCGTGTACTCTGGAGAAGCATAATAGCCAACGCCATCGGCTCGGCACATGATGATGATGTTGATGATGATGATGATGATGACGATGATTCTGCTATAAAATTTTGTTCTTAACTCTGGTTTAAATATTTTGCTATAAAACTTTTTTTTTCATAGCTCTGGTGGAAAGATTCTGCAATGAAACTTTTTTCCTAGCTCTGATGTAAAGATTCTGCTATATAAAACTTCATTCTTAGCTCTGGCGTAAAGATTATGCTATATATTTTTTTTTTCTTAGCTCTGATGTAAAGATTATGCTATATAATTTTTTTTTCTTAGCTCTGATGTAAATATTCTGCTATATAAAGCTTTTTTCCTATCTCTGATGTAAAGATTATGCTATATAAAACTGTTTTCTTAGCTCTGTCGTAAAGATGCTGCTATATAAAACTTTTATTAGCTTTGATGTAAAGATTCTGCTATATAAAACTTCTTTCTTAGCTCTGATGTAAAGATTATGCTATATAAAACTTTTTTCTTAGCTCTGGTGTAAAGATTCTGCTATATAAAACTTCTTTCTTAGCTCTGATGTAAAGATTCTGCTATATAAAACTTCTTTCTTAGCTCTGATGTGAAGATTCTGCTATATAAAACTTCTTTCTTAGCTCTGATGTGAAGATTCTGCTATAAAACTGTCCTGGAATGTCAGGAAAGACGGGCAGCAATTATTTGTGATGAAAAATGTCAGATATTTTAACAAGTATAAAACTTCCTCCCCCCCCCCCCTCCCTCCAACCTCCCGACCTTGTTACTAAGACCTGGGCCAGTAGAGAATGATCTGGTCTTCCTATTTTTTCTGTCTATTAAATATGTTGAACTCAATTTCTGGTAGAAAGTTTCTGCCATCAAGACCAGCCTAACCATGTTTTGTCGAGCTTGGCCCACACTTTCAGAAACAATAGTCAAGATATTTTTTCTTCATTTATCTCTTCGGTTATTTATTCAGTTCAGAGATAAACGGTCGCGCGCAGAACCGCAGTTGGAAAAACTCGTTATTGAAAATTGTGTACACAACAGACAACTTTGATGTGTGATGTTGTGTCTCATCCCGCGACAGGACCAAAGCGAATTTTAAATCCTGACACTGAACTAGTGAATAGATGTGGAGATTTCTCTGGCCACAGACCATCTACTGCCTGGAGAATCCATCCGACTTCTACGACCTCAATCAACCGCAGACGTCACAGATTAATAAATTTTGTTGACATAAGTTGCTAGGCCAAAAATGGATTCCAATTATTTTACTGTTGAAGTCTTTGTCAGAACCGTGAAATGTTTTAGGCTTTTCTTGTGCGTGTGGACAGGGAAAAGAGAGAAAACAAGAATATTCAGTTCTTTGTTGCCAGATTGGCTGTTTCATTTCAAGAATTATTCCAGAAAATAGATTTCTCACTAACAATGCCCAAACAGCAAAAGTTATTGTCCATAAGACATACTTGTACATCATCAAATTTTCGAATGTTTGATGTTCCAATGTTTTTCTTACATTCGTCATCATTTACATGGATACGTGAGAAAACTGTATAATCTTACATTCCTCATAACCTACATTCATCTGTAGTATTAAAATCAAGAACTAAACCCAATGTCTGGGATTTCGAACATGAAAAATCTACTATGATCTATGGGCATGAAATTTAAAAAAAGAATATCTACTGTGATCATTAGCTGCGTGTGTCAGACTCGGTTTACTATGATCTTTCTGGTGCTGCAAACTCCAAGACAGCTGTGTAGATGTACAAAGTTGACAGCTGTGTAGATGTACAAAGTTTACAGCTGTGTGGATATACAAAGTTTACAGCTGTGTGGATGAACAAAGTTTACAGCTATGTGGATGTACAAAGTTTACAGCTATGTGGATGTACAAAGTTTACAGCTATGTGGATGTACAAGTTTACAGCTGTGCCGTGTATAAAGACCCTATCTACAGTATGGCAGTATTGAACAGCCTGCTTGTGCTACCCGTGTCGGATATCAGAAACAACGAGAAACTCAGAGGACACTTTTCTCAGTGCTCAGTGCCAACAGCTAAAGTTCCAGAAGGTAATGTGCCAGAAGGTAAAGTTCCACCAGCTAAAGTGCCAAATGCTAAAGTGCCAACAGCTAAACTGTCAAAAACTGAAGTGCCAGAAGTTAAAGTGCCCAAAGCTAAAGTGCCAGAAGGTAAAGTTCCATCAGCTAAAGTGACAGAAGCTAAAGTGTCAAAAGCTAAATTGCCAGAAGGTGAAGTGCCAAAAGCTAAAATGCCAAAAGCTAAAGTGCCAGAAGTTAAAGTGCCAAAAGCTAAAGTGCCAGAAGTTAAACTGCCTAAAGTTAAAGTGCCAAAAACTAAAGTGCCAGAAGTTAAAGTGCCAGAATCTAAAGTGCCAACAGCTAAAGTGCCAGTCAAGAACTTTCACTAGCGACAAGTGCACTTCATGTCAGCTTCGAGTAACTTGTGAAGATTTTCTGCAAGGAGAGGACTTGTTTCTGGGGTGATGAAGAGACAGCCTGTCTGTGCAGGCTGTTGAGCTGAGATTGCTGGTTTCTGGGCTGATGAAGAGACAGCCTGTCTGTGCCGGCTGTTGAGCTGAGATTGCTGGTTTATGGGCTGATGAAGAGACAGCCTGTCTGTGCCAGCTGTTGAGCTGAGATTGCTGGTTTATGGGCTGATGAAGAGACAGCCTGTCTGTGCCGGCTGTTGAGCTAAGATTCCATGTTTCAATGTTTACTATTTGAAACTTCATTCACTGTTGTCATGGTAACAGTCGTGAGTGCGTCTTTATCTTATCGTGCACACAATCTTGTACATACAGGTCTTGATGTGCACAGGTCTTGTACGCATTGATCGTGTACACATATCTTGTTACAAGTCTTGTACACATACTGTTCTTGTACACATATTGGCCTTGTACACATGACTCAGGGGAGATGACTCTATGGCCGCTGAGGTCTTGGTGTAGGAATGTTCCAGATTTACAGGCAACCTGTAGGTCCGGTCAAGATTATAATTAGATGACCACGTGACCGGCTACTGAATGCTGGGACAAGACCGTGTTCACAGCTGGCCCATGGGACGTCCTGCCAGCGGCTGTAGTCTTGTCGCCTGAGTCACCAGCTCGCCTGAGTCACCAGCTCGCCTGAGTCACCAGCTCGTCTGAGTCACCAGCTCGTCTGAGTCACCAGCTCACTTGGGTCACCAGCTCGCCTGAGTCACCAGCTCGTCTCAGTCACCAGCTCGTCTCAGTCACCAGCTCGCCTGCGTCACCAGCTCGTCTCAGTCACCAGCTCGACTGAGTCATCAGCTCGCCTGAGTCACCAGCTCGTCTCAGTCACCAGCTCGCCTGAGTCACCAGCTCGTCTCAGTCACCAGCTCGTCTCAGTTACCAGCTCGCCTGAGTCATCAGCTCGCCTGAGTCACCAGCTCGCCTGAGTCACCAGCTCGCCTGAGTTAAACTTTTAGTGATGTTGTGGGCCCGCAAAAGAAGTCTGCGATAACATGCACCCATTACCATCACAGCTCAGTCCACCACGCGATGAGTTTAGGCTAAAGTATTCCACCACGTACTAAGTCTTGGTCAAAGTATTCCACCACGTGCTAAAACTTGGTCAAAGTATTCCACCAAATGTTAAATCTATGTCAAATTACTCCACCAAGTGCTAAAACTAGACCAATGTACTTTACCATGTGCTAAATCTAGGTCAAGATACTCCACCAAGTGCTAAATCTAGGTCATAGGTTGAGTTGCCTGTATGTTGTTGTATTTTCTGTATTTGTGTTGTCTGTATGTTGTTCTGTTGTCATTATGTTGATGTGTTGTCTGTATGTGTTTGTGTTGTCTGTAACAAAGTAATAAAAGATTACTTGGCCTTTTCTTGATAAAAGCAATCTTCAGCTTATAGAGGAAGAGTAGGAAGATAAAGTGAACATGCGGCCGTGCCTGAACCTACAGATATTGAGTAAGAAGATAAAGTGAACTTGCCGCCAAGTCTGAAACTACAGATATAGAGTAGGAAGATAAAGTGAACATGCAGCCATGTCTAAACCCACAGAGATAGAGTAGGAAGATAAAGTGAATATGCAGCCATGTTTAAACCTACAGAGATAGAGTAGGAAGATAAAGTGAACATGCGGCCATGTTTAAACCTACAGAGATGGAGTAGGAAGATAAAGTGAACATGCGGCCATGTTTGAACCTACAGAGATAGAGTAGGAAGATAAAGTGAACATGCGGCCATGTCTGAACCTACAGAGATAGAGTCGGAAGATAAAGTGAACATGCAGCCATGATTAAACCTACAGAGATAGAGTAGGAAGATAAAGTGAACATGCGGCCATGTTTAAACCTACAGAGATAGAGTAGGAAGATAAAGTGAACATGCGGCCATGTTTGAACCAACAGAGATAGAGTAGGAAGATAAAGTGAACATGCGGCCATGTTTGAACCCACAGAGATAGAGTAGGAAGATAAAGTGAACATGCGGCCATGTTTGAACCTACAGAGATAGAGTAGGAAGATAAAGTGAACATGCGGCCATGTTTGAACCTAAGAGTAGGAAGATAAGACTGTGTGAAGCAGCCAGACTGTAGAGTTAGCTGAACATAAGATGTCGGCTAACCAAACATGTGAGAAAACGGCTTGAAATATTTGCAAGCTACTGATAATAAAATTACTGCGAGCTCAATCAGAAAGTGACTTCAATAAAATAACAGAGAAGCGCAGGAAGATACAACCCGCCATTTAGCGTCAGGGCTGATCAGGACAGCCATTAGTCTTGGCCAGGACCGAGAAAAATGTATTCCAGCGGGCGACTAATTTGGTAAAATAGAAACCGTTTAGCTCTCTGGCGCATGCAGCCAAATTGAGATTGGTGTCAGCACAAGACAGCCAATCCGGCAGTAAACGTGGTTTGTGCTAGTACTAACCAGTCTGAGTACTGCCCGGCCATATTGTTATGGACAGCCGGAAAGACAAAACATTTCTTTCAAATTTGTATAATTTCTCTCCAGTAGTTTTGAGAGATCTTGTTTTTAAGTACTTCTGTCGTGCACAAGCTACAGTGTACCAATGTGGTTTCATTTCCAAAGTTTTCTGTTCATTCGTAAAGTACGGTGTACCAATGTGGTTTCATTTCCAAAGTTTTCTGTTCATTAATAAAGTACGGTGTTCCAAAGTGGTTTTATTTTCAAAGTTTTCTGTTGATTCGTGAAGTATGAAATATCAGGATGCTTGGTTTTGCAGGAAGTTCTTAAACTAAGAGCTGACAAAGTTGCTTTTTATGTTCATTGAGTTTTTTAATACAAACTTTCTTCTTTATAGCCCGACACTTATGATGTGTTTTTGTGTGCTGGGTTGTGTGCTTGCCTGTCACACTGCGTGCTTGCAAGTCACAAGGCATGATTGCCTGTCACATTGCGTGATTGTTTGTCACACTGCATGATTGCCTGTCACGTTGAGTGGTTTGACACAGACATTTTTATGTTATCACAGAGGACAAAAGGTGTGAGAGACAGAAAGAGAGTGGACAGAGGAGAGGACAAAAGGTGTGAGAGACAGAAAGAGAGTGGACAGAGGAGAGGACAAAAGGTGTGAGAGACAGAAAGAGAGTGGACAGAGGAGAGGACAAAAGGTGTGAGAGACAGAAAGAGAGTGGACAGAGGAGAGGACAAAGAGAGAGAACAGAGAAAGAGTGAGGCAAAGGACAGCGAGAGAAGGCATAGAGAGGCAGAGGGTGGGAGAGAGAGGAAAGGACAGAGAGGAAACAGAGAAAGTGAGGCAGATGACAGAGAGAAGGCTTTGAGAGGCAGAGGGTGGGAGAGAGGGACATGACAGAGCGAGAGTGAGACAGGGCAGAGAGACAGAGAGAGAGAGAGGGGGGGTGAGAGAGAGAGAAGGAGAGAGAGATAGGGAGAGAGAGAGAGAATGAATGCGAAAGTCAGAAACTAAAGAAGATTTGCAGGATAAGAATGACTGGCTCCAGGTGTCTGATAACATGACACGGGACAGTTTTGACGGATAGTTCTGTCTGGGGCAGTTTCGACTGGGATTGTTCTGTCTGGGACAGTTTCGACTGGGATTGTTCTGTCTGGGACAGTTTCGACTGGGATTGTTCTGTCTGGGACAGTTTTGACGGATAGTTCTGTCTGGGACAGTTTCGACTGGTATTGTTCTGTCTGGGACAGTTTCGACTGGGATTGTTCTGTCTGGGACAGTTTCGACTGGGATTGTTCTGTCTGGGACAGTTTCGACTGGGATTGTTCTGTATGGGACAGTTTCGACTGGGATTGTTCTGTCTGGGACAGGTGAGTCATGCGAGGTGAAACAGGCAGAATAAAATATTCTTACTTTCATGTCGTCAGAAAACAGATCAGACAAACCTAGAACCGGTTATCTTCACCAATTAAAAAAAAAATCTCAATCTGTCAAATATGAAGATTTGTTTACATCTTAATCAACACTCACGCATGCTTTGTGACACGTTTCCTGCTCATTTCAGTCTCCATACTGTGCTAGAAAATACATGCAGACAACAACACCACTACCACCAACAACAAAAACGAAAACAACAACAATACAAACAACAACACAAACAACAACAACACAAACAACAGCAACAACACAAACAACAACACAAACAACAACAAACAAAAATAACAACACAAACAACAACACAAACAACAACAATAACAACACAAACAGCAACAACACAAACAACAACACAAACAAAAATAACAACACAAACAACAATACAAACAACAACACAAACAACAACAACTCAAACAACACAAAAAAATAACAACACAAACAACAACACAAACAACAACAACATAAACAACAACACAAACAAAAACACAAACAACAATAACAACACAAACAACAATAACAACACAAACAACAACAATAACAACACAAACAACAACAACACAAACAACAATAACAACACAAACAACAATAACAACACAAACAACAGCACAAACAACAACAACACAAAAAACAACACAAAAAACAACACCACAAACAACAACGCCAACAACAAGAACTATAAATCTATTTCTTAAAATCAACCTCAAAAATATCTTCCAGTTTTACCTGGGCTCGTCCAGCTGTACAATCTGAGAATGTTGCTGTGGTGAAGTGGACAGAAAGACAATCTGAGAATGTTGCTGTGGTGAAGTGGACAGAAAGACAATCTGAGAATGTTGCTGTGGTGAAGTGGACAGAAAGACAATCTGAGAATGTTGCTGCGGTGAAGTGGACAGAAAGACAATCTGAGAATGTTGCTGTGGTGAAGTGGACAGAAAGACAATCTGAGATGTTGTTGTTGTTGTTGTTGTTGTTGTTAACAGAGTTCGTCTTCCTCTTTCGTAAACATGCGTTCCTGTCTTGCCAGGCCCATGATTGATGTGACAAACATCGTGACAAGACAGTCTCTGTCTTCACAACATCATTCTCGAATATTTAATAGAAAGGCCTTCTTGCTATATCACTGTCTTCAACAATCAACATCGTCACATCTCTCATCAACATCTTAAGCTATCACTATCTTCAACATCTCAACTTATCACTATCTTCAACATCTCAACCTATCACTATCTTCAACATCTCAAACAATCACTCCTGTCACATCCCTCTATCTATCTATCTATCTATCTATCTATCTATCTATCTATCTATCTATATCTATCTATCTATCTATCTATCTATCTATCTAAATAGAGAGAAATGGAGAGAAATGATCGCCTACCCACGCGGCATGGCACATGAATTGAACTGAATCTATCTATCCTGTCTGTCTGTCTGTCGGTCGATCGGTCAGTCAACCACCAAATTTGCTGCAGTTAAAAAAGTATTACAAAGTAATATAACATTCACAGAACACGTGTGTCTGTCTAAGACCTTCTGTTGAGTTCTGATATGCTGAATTCTCGCTTCTCTTCTATTTTGTGTGAAACACACAAACACTTCTGAATCACAAAAATACAAACAACTTTATAGGTCACAAAATACAAACAACTTTCCGGGTCACAAAATACAATTTTCTGGGTCACAGTAATACAAACAACTCTCTGCGTCACCATAATACAAACAACTTTCTGGATCACAAATAAAAACAACTTTCTGGGTCACAAAATACAAACAACTTTCTGATCACAACAATACAAACAGCTTTCTCGGACACAATAATATAAATAACTTTCTGGGTCACAATAACACAAACAACTTTCTGGTACACTATAATACAAACAATTTTCTAGTACACGAAATACAAACGACTTTCTGTTACACAAAACACAAACAACTTTCTGGTACACAAGAAAAAAAACAGTTTACATATAAAACACTTTTTCTTTATATTTTATAATATTGTCTTCACATTTCACAATTTTTTCTTCACGTTTACAAATTTTTCGTCACATTTATTGAAGAGCTTAAATTATCATTATCCTCACAAATATGGGTCTTAACTGTCAGAACCAACAAGTAATCATCATCACGTTCAGGGTCATACGCCTCGAACATTGTGAAAATGCTTAAGAACTATTTCACAGGATGTCCAGCGACCTAATTATACATTTGAAAAATCTGAAACAAGAGCCTGGGTTTCATTTCAAGAACGCCATCTGGCGTGCACATCCGGGCGAGTAATGAAGTCCTCATTTTCTGATGTTTAGATGTGAAACACGCCAGAAAGCTTCACCCTGCCTGGGGCCAGCTCACTGAAATATGAGGGTGCCTTGTACGTTGTTGCTGTGTTGTTTTTTTTTCACAAATGATATAGAAAGTTATTAAATTTGACAGCCTACAGACGTCACTTGCTCTGTTTTGTTGTTGTTGTTGTGTCACATTTCTTTCAGCCTACACTTGTTGTGTTTTGTTGTTATTTGTGTCACATTTCGGTCAGACTACACTTGTTTTGTTGTATTGTTGTTGTGTGTGTCATGTTTCCGTCAGACTATACTTGATGTTGTTGCTGTGTATGTCATATTTCCTTCAGTCTACACTTATTTTTGTTGCTGTGTGTGTCATATTTCTTTCAGTCTACACTTCTTGTTGTTGTTGTGTGTGTCATATTTCCTTCAGTCTACACTTCTTGTTGTGTGTGTCATATTTCCTTCAGTCTACACTTATTTTTGTTGCTGTGTGTGTCATATTTCCTTCAGTCTACACTTCTTTTTTGTTGTTGTGTGTGTCATATTTCCTTCAGTCTACACTTATTTTTGTTGCTGTGTGTGTCATATTTCCTTCAGTCTACACTTCTTTTTTGTTGTTGTGTGTGTCATATTTCCTTCAGTCTACACTTGTTTTGTTTTGTTGTTGTTGTTGTTGTGTGTGTCATATTTCCTCCAGCCTACACTTGTTGTGTTTTGTTGTTGTTTGTGTCATACTTCCATCAGCCTGCACCCGTTGTGTTTTGCTGTTATTTCTGTCATATTTCCGTTAGCCTGCACCTGTTGTTTGTGTCGTATTTCCGTCAACCTGGATCTGTTGTGTTTTGTTGTTGATTGTGTCATATTTCCGTCAGCCTGCACTTGTTGTATTTTGTTGTTGATTGTGTCATATTTCCGTCAGCCTGCACTTGTTGTATTTTGTTGTTGCGTGTGTCATATTTCCTTCAGGCTACAATTCTTTTGTTTTGTTGTTGTTGTTTTTGTCATATTTCGGTCAGCCTACACTTAATGTTTTGTTGTTGTTTCTGTCACATTTCCATCAGCCTACATTTGTATTTTGTTGTTGTTTTTGTGTGTGTCATATCTCCTTCAGCCTACACTTGTTGTGTTTTATTGTTGTTATTGTTTGTGTTATATTCCGTCAGCTTATTCTTGTTGTGTTCTATTGTTGTTGTTGTTGCGAGTGTCATATTTCCTTCAGACTACACGTGTTGTGTTTTGTTGTTGTAGTGTGTGTCATATTTCCTTCAACCTACATTTGTTGTGTTTTTTTGTTGTTGTTTGTGTCATATTTCCGTCAGCTTACATTTGTTATGTTTTGTTGTTGTGTTTTGTTGTTATTTGTGTCACATTTCGGTCAGACTACACTTGTTTTGTTGTTGTTGTTGTTGTTGTTGTTGTTTATGTCATATTTCCGTCAGCTTACATTTGTTATGTTTTGTTGTTGTTGTTGTTGTTGTTGTTGTTGTTTATGTCATATTTCCGTCAGCTTACATTTGTTGTGTTTTGTTGTTGTTGTTGTTTATGTCATATTTCCGTCAGCTTACATTTGTTGTGTTTTGTTGTTGTTGTTGTTTATGTCATATTTCCGTCAGCTTACATTTGTTATGTTTTGTTGTTGTTGTTGTTTATGTCATATTTCCGTCAGCTTACATTTGTTGTGTTTTGTTGTTGTTGTTGTTGTTGTTGTTGTTGTTTATGTCATATTTCCGTCAGCTTACATTTGTTGTGTTTTGTTGTTGTTGTTTGTGTCATATTTCCTTCAGTTTACATTTGTTGTGTTTTGTTGTTGTTGTTTGTGTCATATTTCCGTCAGTTATATTTGTCATGTTTTGTTGTTGTTATTGTTTCATATTTCCGACAGCCATTTTTTCGTCCCTCCTTCTTTGCCTCCATAAAATCTCAGCTCTCTCCCTCTCTCTCTCTCTCTCCCTCTCTCTCTCTCTCTCTCTCTCTCTCTCTCTCTCTCTCTCTCTCTCTCTCTCTCTGACAAATTTTCTTCTGGTTTCTTTTTTTTCTCTTTCTACTCAAAATCCTGCCCCGTCCACGGAAAATGTTACCAAAATATTAAATGTTAGCAGCAAGTGAAATGTTACAAGCATGTGAAATGTTACAAGCATGTGAAATGTTACAAGCATGTGAAATGTTACCAGCACATGAAATGTTACAAGCAAGTGAAATGTTATCAGTACATGAAATGTTAGCAGCAAGTGAAATGTTACAAGCAAGTGAAATGTTACCAGTACATGAAATGTTAGCGGCTTGTGAAATGTTACAAGCAAGTGAAATGTTGCCAGTACATGAAATGTTAGCAGCATGTGAAATGTTACAAGCAAGTGAAATGTTACCAGTACATGAAATGTTAGCAGCAAGTGAAATGTTACAAGCATGTGAAATGTTACCAGTACATGAAATGTTAGCAGCAAATGAAATGTTACAAGCATGTGAAATGTTACCAGTACATGAAATGTTAGCAGCAAATGAAATGTTACAAGCATGTGAAATGTTACCAGTACATGAAATGTTAGCAGCAAGTGAAATGTTACAAGCATGTGAAATGTTACCAATACATGAAATGTTAGCAGCAAGTGAAATGTTACAAGCATGTGAAATGTTACCAGTACATGAAATGTTAGCAGCAATTGAAATGTTACAACCATGTGAAATGTTACCAATACATGAAATGTTAGCAGCAAGTGAAATGTTACCAGCACATGAAATGTTAATATCAAGTGAAATATTACCAGCACATGAAATGTTACCAGCCCATGAAATGTTACCAGCAAGTGAAATGTTAAATGAACACGAAATGTTACCAGCGTGTGAAATGTTACCAGCACATGAAATGTTACCAGCAAGTGAAATGTTACCAGCACATGAAATGTTATTAGCAAGTAAAACAAGTCTGGTTTGTGGTAATTTTTGGCGATAATTTTGTAAATTGTTAAGAAAACATTTCTTGGCCATCTGTCAGGAACAAAAACATGACTGAAGAAAAACCATAATTGCAGAAACATTAATTGAAAAAAAACCATGATTGCAGAAACATAAACATAATTGAAGAAAAACCATGATTGCAGAAACATAAACATAACTGAAGAAAAACCATGATTGCAGAAACATAAACATAATTGAAGAAAAATCATGATTGCAGGAACATAAACATAATTGAAGAAAAATCATGATTGCAGAAACATAAACATAATTGAAGAAAAATCATGATTGCAGAAACATAAACATAATTGAAGAAAAATCATGATTGCAGAAACATAAACATAACTGAAGAAAAACCATGATTGCAGAAACATAAACATAACTGAAGAAAAACCATGATTGCAGAAACATAAACATAACTGAAGAAAAATCATGATTGCAGAAACATAAACATAATTGAAGAAAAATCATGATTGCAGAAACACAAAGAAGAAGCTGGTGAGAAAGACAGCAACTGGAACATGATTGTCGTAGACCGGAATGAAAGGCCGCTGAAGATAAATTACAGCACAAGATGATAGTGGCATAATGGTCCAATTTTTTTTTGTTCTGTTTGGAGGGAAGGGGCCGGCCAACAAAAAAAAAAAAAAAAGTGAGGTGTAATCTGAGAAAACGTTGAAATATTTGCTGCGAGCAGACAGGACGAAGACAAGCTAGTTGCAGATATTACCAGTAGCAAGACATGGCCTGTTTTCTTTAGTGTTTCTTCACTTTCTACATCAAAATCTTACGCCATCAAATTCAGCGCCTGTAACTCAAACTTTATCCGTTTTTATTGTATAAATTGGAGGCCAAAAATTGATCATGAACAGGGGCAGAAATTGACCGGTTGTGAGTGTATTGTCCGCGGATATCTCCACTCTCGTATCTTGAACACGGAGGAAAGCATTTAATTACATTTAACTGCAGATACGGCGTTGTCGCTTTGGCGGAGGAGCACGTGGCCTGAGTCAAGCCTGACATATGGCGCTGGGTTTTACTGAAGAGTTCCAACTAGGGGCATCATTCAAAACTCTTTAGAAAATGATTACCCCGGACAGCGTGCATCAAGCCGCTAGGGTCATAAGTTTCCAGATTTGAACATTCATCAGCGCGCGTCAGTCCTGTAGCCGCCAATACTAGCCTAAATATTGCTTACAATCTGTGGCTGGGGTTGTTGGCTTTGTCTTCCACCAACACTTTCTGGATATTCTCTCTCCAGGACCGCTATTCTTGTCTCTGGTAACGACCTGAAACCTGACATTCTGGCAACTAACAAAAACTTTTCTGCCGTGCCAAGCTGCACTGCAAACTGACAAGAGATGCCAGACCAAAATCTTTTCACACACTTTTTTTTGTTCAACGAAAAATCTGGCAACTTATTGGAGCATATTGTTTCCATATTCTTTTTCTTTGTGAATAAATGTTTGTGAACTAACTGAACTGAGCAACTGTTCACAGATTACCTGAAATGAACAAATGTCCATGAACTTAAACGAAGTGAACAGCTGCTGTGAATTGATTACACTAAACGTTTTATGAAGAACTGATCATAACGTACAAGAAACTGATGTTTGTGACATATTTCAGTCACTCCTTATTGTGAAAATAATAAATTGATGTTTGTGACATATTTCAGTCACTCCGTACTATAAAAAAATAAACTGATGTTTGTGACATATTTCAGTCACTCCTTGATGTGACAGATCACTCGCGAAACTTGAGAAAAGTGACAGAAAGAGCTGATTATAACCTACAGATTTGACAATTTTGGACTCGGAGAAATAGAACTTACTAAAAGGTGACAATAATTTGTTGGAGGGAGACAGCCAGAAAAATAGAACTTACAGGAGAGATAGATACAGTTAGAAAGATAGAACTTACAGGAAAGAGAAAAATAAAACTTACAGGAGAGATAGATACAGTTAGAAAAATAGAACTTACAGGAGAGATAGACAGTTAGAAAGAACTTAAGGAGAGAAACAGAGTGATAGAACTTGTAGCAGAAAGAAAAGTCAAACTTACAGAAGAGAGAGCGAGAGAGAGAGAGAGAGAGAGAGAGAAGGAGACAGAATGATAGAACTTTCAGTAGAAAGAAAGAAAACTAGAAAGATGGTACTTACAGAACAGACAGACAGACAGACAGAGAGACAGACAGATAGACAGAATGATAGAATTTATAGTAAAAAGAAATAAAGCTAGATAGATGGTATTTACAGAAGAGAGAGAGAGAGAGAGAGAGAGAGAGAAAGATAGAGCTTAGAACTTACAAGAGAGAGAGAGAGAGACGCAAAAGAAAACACGTTGCCCTATACAGTTAGTTAATAAATAAGATCCTCATCTTGTCGAGTCAATAAATAAGATCCTCATCTTGTCGAGTCAATAAATCATAACTGTAAATTTTTTGTAGACACAGCGATACACAGAGACATAGCTGTAAATTTTCTGTAGAAACAGCGCACACACAGAGACATAGCTGTAAATTTTCTGTTGAAACAGCGACACAGAGACATAGCTGTAAATTTTCTGTTGAAACAGCGCACACAGAGACATAGCTGTAAATTTTCTGTACAAACAGCGCACGCAGAGACATAGCTGTAAATTTTCTGTACAAACAGCGACACAGAGACATAACTGTAAATTTTCTGTACAAACAGCGCACACACAGAGACAAAGCTGTAAATTTTCTGTACAAACAGCGCACACACAGAGACATAGCTGTAAATTTTCTGTACAAACAGCGCACACACAGAGACATAGCTGTAAATTTTCTGTACACACAGCGACACAGAGACATAGCTGTAAATTTTCTGTTGAAACAGCGACACAGAGACATAGCTGTAAATTTCTGTTGAAACAGCGACACAGAGACATAGGTGTAAATTTTCTGTAGAAACAGCGATACACAGAGACATAGCTGTAAATTTTCTGTACACACAGCGACACAGAGACATAGCTGTAAATTTTCTGTTGAAACAGCGACACACAGAGACATAGGTGTAAATTTTCTGTACAAACAGCGCACACACAGAGACATAGCTGTAAATTTTCTGTTGAAACAGCGACACAGAGACATAGCTGTAAATTTTCTGTACAAACAGCGCACACAGAGAGACATAGCTGTAAATTTTCTGTACAAACAGCGCACACACAGAGACATAGCCGTAAATTTTCTGTACAAACAGCGACACAGAGACATAGCTGTAAATTTTCTGTACAAACAGCGCACACACAGAGACATAGCTGTAAATTTTCTGTACAAACAGCGACACAGAGACATAGTTGTAAATTTTCTGTACAAACAACGCACACACAGAGACATAGCTGTAAATTTTCTGTTGAAACAGCGACACAGAGACATAGCTGTAAATTTTCTGTACAAACAGCGCACACACAGAGACATAGCTGTAAATTTTCTGTACAAACAGCGACACAGAGACATAGCTGTAAATTTTCTGTACAAACAGCGACACAGAGACATAGCTGTAAATTTTCTGTACAAACAGCGCACACACAGAGACATAGCTGTAAATTTTCTGTACAAACAACGCACACACAGAGACATAGCTGTAAATTTTCTGTACAAACAGCGACACAGAGACATAGCTGTAATTTTTCTGTACAAACAGCGACACAGAGACATAGCTGTAAATTTTCTGTTGAAACAGCGCACACAGAGAGATATAGCTATAAATTTTCTGTTGAAACAGCGCACACAGAGACATAGCTGTAAATTTTCTGTACAAACAGCGCACACAGAGACATAGCTGTAAATTTTCTGTACAAACAGCGCACGCAGAGACATAGCTGTAAATTTTCTGTAGGAAAACACGTGTTGTTCTTTCTCTTTCTCTTTCTCTCTCATCATTCTTTTCTCTCCGTAGGAAAACACGTGCTGTCTTCTCTCTTTCTCTTTCTCTCTCTGTCACTCTTTCTTATCTTCCTATCCTTTCTTACACGAAAACACGTCCTCTCTCTCCTCTTCCTCTCTCTCCTCTTCCCCTCTCTTCTCTCGCTCCCTCATCTCTTTCTCTCCTCTCTCATTCTCTCTCTCCTTCTCTCTCTCTCTCTCTCTTCATTCTTCCCCTACAGTAGACAGAAACACTTGTTATCCTCCAGCTCTCCCTGGCTCTCTCTAGTGTCCTATTTCATAAATGTCGCTTTCGACTTAAAAAAAAACAAAACAAAACAACTAAATCTTTGAAGAAACTTGACCCAGAGCAAGAAAGTCAAGTAGAAAAAAACTAAAGCACAAAACTTGAGGGAAGAAAACTGATGATCATGAAAAGTTAGCCATTACCGTAAAAGATCTAATAAAACAACAGTCTCGATGTCCACTTAGCTACACGGAGCTACGGGAGACCTGCACCCGCTGTCTACGGCCAGTCCCTGACGAGGAAACAGATTTATACAGCAGCGAGTAGCATAGATCACTGCCTTGCCAAGTCTTTGCGCATGAAAAGGCATCGTTTGCTGCTTCCGGGCGCGTGCAAGCCAATGAGATGTTTTCTTTTCGTGTTTGACGACTCCGTTGTGACAACCCGGCGGGACATCTCAACCTTTTACCATGTTTGTGGAACTGGCTGCTGCCATTTATGCCCTGAATGTGGGAGGGTGCGATGATAAGCAGGAGCCAGCCCATGGCTGCGCTACCCGCGACGCCATTCACGTTTCTAACCAATCAGAAGTAGCAGGACAAATTGTTGAAACTAGGTGGGCTGCTGTCTGACAACTGTGCTGTGTGATAAAACTGACGCGGAGTTACTCGGATCACGCTCAGCCAACACTCGCTCATGATAAAAGTGAGCAGTCAAGACTTGATCACTTGACGAAAAAGTCAAGACTTGATCACTTGGCGAACAAGTCAGTTCTGGATGCGAAACATGTTCAGAAAATATGGACAAATGAGTTTTTAAAATTCTCCGTCGTTTTTCTGTCAGGACAATGTGGAGTTGCTGATGTAGACTGTCACAGATAACTCAGTGACAACAAGTTTGTGTCACATTTTGCAGGCATGTTGAATGTTGAAGATTTTCACCCGAAATCTACAGACACCAAGTTCTGTTGGTTAGTCTACAAACTGTGAGTAACTTTTCTTTGTACGTTGTTTTAATATTCGTTACTCCAAGTCTATACGTGGCATTTTTTGTTTTTGTCAAATTTCTACCTGCTGTTATTTTCTAGAAAAACAGTGCTTCTTTATGCTGTTATTTTATGGAAAACAGTATTTGCATATCCTTTTTTTTCTAGAAAACAGAGTTTGTATATGCTTTCATTTTCTAGAAAAACAGTGCCTGTATGTGTTGTTAATTCCTAGAAAACAGCGTTTGTATATGTTACTATTTTCTAGAAGACAACGCTAATATATGCTGTTATTTTCTAGAAAACAGCGTTTGTAAATGCAATGTAAAATAATGTAAAAAATAGCGTTCCTATATATGCTGTTATTTTCTAGAAAACAGTGTTTGTACATGCTGTTATTTTCTAGAATACGTTGTTTGTATATGCTGTTATTTTCTAGAACAATTATTTGTACGCGCTGTTATTTTCTAGAAAACACACTCTTTGTTGATTTGTCGCAATCTTACTTTTGCCGTTTGTCATCTTCTTCTTCAAGTACTACTCCTTATTCTTATATATCTTATCTCCTTCCCGTGCCGTTAAACGTCACATAGGGCTCGCAAGGTAGTTCGCCAATTTTTCCTGTCTTCGGCGAGTCTTTCAACCTCATCAAAGGATTTTATGCATATTAAATTGGCCTCTCTTAACAATGTCCTCTTTAGAGTTTCACGTGGTCTGTCTCTTTTTTCTCTGGCCTGTTGTGTTCCACTTGATAGCTTGTTTTGGGATTATCTAATCGTTTCTTCTTATCACGTGACCAACGTATGTACATCTCCTTTTCCTGATCACCCATGAGACTGGTTGTTGTTCAGTCATCTGTCTTATCTCTGCATTGTCCTTGAATTCGTTCCACTTGATGCCGAGTATTTTCCTTAGGCATTTGTTTTCGAAAGAGTCTAATTTCTTGCTTATTTCTTTAGTTGTTTTCCAGCTTTCGCATGCATAAATGATTGCGAATATTACATTTGAATTGAACAGTCTTAACTTGGTTTTTGTGCTTATAACTTTTGACTGTCTTTCTAACTTTTATCCTGGTCTATTTAGCTGCCAAGGTATGCAGATTGATTGACTTCTTCAATATATATCCATTCTACGTGTATTTTTCCATTTTGATTAATGGGAAGTTTCATTATTTTTGTTTTGTCCTTGTTAATTTCAAGTCCTATTTTGCTAGCCAGTGAAGACAGGCTATCTGTTTCTTCTTGCATGGAATTCACATTGTTACTGATAAGAGTTATGTCATCAGCAAAATCAAGATCTTCTAGTTGGGTCCCATGTACCCAGTCAATACCTGTGTTACCTGTGCAGCATTTTTTCATTATGAAGTCTACTGCAATTTCAAAAAGTAAAGGAGACAGTATACATCCTTGTTTCAGGCCTGTTTCATTCATTCATCCCTTCTTCTGTTTTGACTGCACAAACATATCCATTGTAGAGGTCTTTAATGATGCTGACAATTTTAGATGGTATTCCATACAGACTTAAAATTCTCCACAGTGAATCTCTGTGTATGCTATCAAATGCCTTTTTAAAGTCTATGAAGTTCAGTATTAATGGTTTGTGCTTTCCATTATGTTCTTCACGTATTATTCTGAGAGTAAAGATCTGGTCGAGACAGCTTCTCCCTTTTCGAAATCCTGCTTGTTCTTCTCTCATTGCAGTATCCACTATATCTTTAAGTCTATTCAAAATGACCTTGCAAAATACTTTTGTCTCAACTGATACTAAGGTTACTCCTCTCCAATTGTTACAGTCGCTAAAGTTGTCCTTTTTTTTGTTGGTGTTTTAACAATGATTCCTTTTTTTTTTCTATTTAGAAGGGACCTTTTCTTCTTTCCAAATCTTATTAAACATTCTCTGTAGTTGTCTCATGTTGTCACTATTGATAGCTTTTTACACTTCGGGTGTTATTTCATCTTCACCTGCAGCTTTGTTGTTAGTCATTAAATACACTGCTGTTTCAATTTCATGCAATTTAATTTCATCTAGGTTGACATTTAGTTGTGGGGTTGGTAAGTCGGTTTCAAGGTTTAACAATTCTTTTGGGTGTGGTCGATTAAGTATTTCTTAGAAGTGTTCAGCCCATCTTTGCTTTTGGTCTTTACTTGATGTTAATAGGGTTCCAGTTTTGCTAAGGATTGGTTTTTCTTTAGATATAGCAGTACCTGTTAGCCTCTTTTATATAAAGTTTTGCTGTCTCCTGTTTTTGCTGTTTTCTTTGCCTCTTTCGCCATATTGTCTATGTATTCTCTTTTATCCCTTCTAGCTGAACTTTTTAATTTCTTGTCTACTTCTTTGTATGTTGTTTTCGCCAGATCTTTTCCAAGGTCTGTTTTTACATTCAACATGTCTAATTTGGCTGCTCGTCTTTCATGTATGTACTTCCATGTGTTTTCTGATATCCATGCTTTTCTGTTTTTGTTTTTTTTTTTTCAGTCAAGCGCTTGCTTTTGCTGCTGTGATTATGGCTGTACTGTAAGAATTCCATAATTCATCTATACCTATCTCCTCTACTTCACTGAGTGTTGTGGAATGATTGGCAAGTTCCTGATTGAAATTAATGTTAGTATTTTCTTCTTGTAGGCTGTGGCTGTTTATCTTTCTGTGTACTGATTTCTTGTGTTGGCTTTTCAGTTTTAGTTTTATTTTCCCTATGCACAGGTTGTGATCACTGTTAACATCTGCACCCCTATATGCCCTTACATCTATCAGAGATGTTCTGTATTGTTTTCTAATACAAAATATGATCTATCTGGTTTCTAGTTCTATCATCTGGAGATATCCACGTTGTTTTATGTATCTCTTTGTGCTGAAATATTGTGCCTCCAATGACCATGCCCTCTGTTAGACATATTTCAATTAATCTTTCTCCATTCTGATTAACCATGTCAATTCCTTCTTTCCCCATTACTTTTTCAACGTCGGTATTATCTTTCCCTACCTTAGCATTGAAGTCTCCCATAGCAATTAGGATGTCGTGTTTAGGGACTTTGTTGATGATTTGTTGTAACTGATGATAGAAGTCGTCTTTCACATCATCATCTGCATTCGTTCGTATTATTGTCATTCTTCCGTGTCTTAGGTTGTATCGTGCTCTTATTATAAGACTGTTCACTGGTTCACATTCTACAAGGCATAATTATACCTACACCCTCTTGATGTTTCCCGTCGTCTATGCTTGAATATATTATTAACTTACCGTTTCCGCCGATCTTTTACCTGCTTCTGGCCATCGCATTTCACTGATGCCCAGTATGTCTAGGTGGTATCTCTCCATTTCTTTATGACCTGAGTTGTTTTTGTTGGTGCTGCCATCGATCTTACATTCCAGAATCCAGTCTTTGTCACATGTGTGGGGCCGACGAATGAGCTCCTCGGAGTTGGTATCCCTGATGCTCGGTTGGTTTCTCTGCGAGTTTCCTTTTTTCCCATCTGGAGTCGCCTCTAGATAGGTCCTAGGATAAGGTTGTTAGCCTTGTGCCTTTATGCTCCTGGCTACTGTAAATAATTGTCTGAGTGGATTGGCGGATTCTG
The DNA here is from genome assembly GCA_009760885.1 of Achatina immaculata. Classification (NCBI taxonomy): domain Eukaryota; kingdom Metazoa; phylum Mollusca; class Gastropoda; order Stylommatophora; family Achatinidae; genus Lissachatina; species Lissachatina immaculata. Next base: position 2,037,839 of record CM019719.1, read on the forward strand.
TCCCTAATTTGAACAAAATTTTCAAAGATGTTGTGCGGCAAAATGTGTGTGGGGGGGGGGGGGGCGGGGGGGGGGGGAGGGCTATGCTAAAGTGAGTGCTACTTGTAACATTTTACTTTCTCAACCTTGACAAAAATAAATCTACAACAAAATAGAATTGTGAATTCACCCAACAAAATAGTCCCTTCACTGAGGCAGCTCTGTGGGGGACAGTGTGAACCACTACATCGTCTTCTTGAATTAACATTGCACATAGATATGATATCTATGCAGACAGACATGTGGTATGTGTGCAGATAAACATTATGTGTGCAGATAAACATTATGTGTGCAGATAAACATTTGGTATGTGTACAGATAAACATGTGGTATGTGTGCAGATAAGCATTATGTGTGCAGATAAACATATGATATGTGTGCAGATAAACATGTAATATGTGTGCAAATAAACATATGATGTATGTGCAGATAAATATGTGACGTGTGTGCAGATAAACAGATGTATTTTTTGTATTGATAATAATGTGATATGTTTGGGGATAAACAGATGTGATTTTTATATTTAGTAATCATGTGATATGTGGGAGCATAAACAGATGTGATTTTTATATTAGTAATCATGTGATATGTGTGCAGATAAACTGATATAACACTGACATATAAAGAGAGCATGTCACGGAGATAAATAATCAGTGAAGATCTTTATTCTGCAAGTTTGATGTCACGCTAGGAGTTGATAAGAATCTGTTACATTTACCAGCTCTCACATGAAGGATGATATCACACCAGAAGTTGATAAGAATCTGTTACATTTACCAGCTCTCACATGAAGCAAGTTTATTCACTTTTGTGACCCTGACGAATTTCTGACGTTACACAAACTTGTGTGACAAAAAGTCTGACGTGACGTGTGTTTGTATGAATCTTCCACGCCGACAAAAGTCTGACGTTGACACGTGTCTGCATGAATCTTCCCACATCGACAAAAGTCTGACGTTGGCACATGCTGGTATGAATCTTCGATGCCGACAAAAGTCTGACGTGACACGTGTTTGTATGAATCTTCCAGACCGACAGAAGACTGACGTGACACGTGTTTGTATGAATCTTCCAGACCGACAGAAGTCTGACGTGACACGTGTTTGTGCTAAGAAAACTTCCTTGTATGGGTCATCCTTGAGCTTGGCTGTGCTAACTTGAAGTCTCAGAAGACGGAATACTTAGACAGAATGGGCGGGTCTCGGAAGACAGAATACTTAGACAGAATGGGCGGGTCTCGGAAGACGGAATACTTAGACAGAATAGGCGGGCCATGGAAGACGGAATACTTAGACAGAATAGGCGGGCCACGGAAGACGGAATACTTAGACAGAATAGGCGGGTCTCAGAAGACGGAATACTTAGACAGAATGGGCGGGTCATGGAAGATGGAATACTTAGACAGAATAGGCGGGCCACGGAAGACGGAATACTTAGACAGAATAGGCGGGTCTCGGAAGACGGAATACATAGACAGAATAGGCGGGTCTCGGAAGACGGAATACTTAGACAGAATAGGCGGGTCTCAGAAGACGGAATACTTAACAGAATGGGCGGGCCGAACATTTCTCATTCTCTTTCCTTTCTAATTCTGAAGCAAACGTTTTCTTCCCAGAAACTCCAGAAACAGCCAGTTAAAACAAAACTTTTGTATACAACAAAAAATAGTACACGTACACAATAAGTAAATTAGTATACGTACATAATAAGTAAATTAGTACACGTACACAATAAGTAAACTAATATACGAACACAATAAGTAAACTAGTACACGCATAAAACAAGTAAACTATTACATGTACACAATAAGTAAACAATTACACGTACACAGTAAGTAAACAAGGGCATACACAATAAGTAAGCTAGTACACTTACACAATAAGTGAACTAATATACGTATACAATAAGTAAACTAGTACACGTACACAATAAATAAACTAGTACACGTACACAATAAATAAACTAGTACACGTACACAATAAGAAAAATACGATTTTTGTAAAAAGTAATTGACATTTTCGATATATTTTAAAAAATGTCAGGAGAACGAAATTAGCCACTTCTTTACTTCTACAAAACAAAATTGGACACTTCTTTACCTCTACAAAAAAATTAGACACTTCTTTGCTTCTACAAAACAAAATTAGACACTTCTGCAATAAAATTACGGACATTTATGTAGAACAAAATTGCTAGTACAAACACTTTTATAAAACAAACATTTGGACACGTCTATGTATTAAAAAATTACTAACACTTCTATACAACAAAATTACGAACACACTATACAACAAAATTACGAACACACTATACAACAAAATTACGAACACACTATACAACAAAATTACGAACACACTATACAACAAAATTACGAACACACTATACAACAAAATTACGAACACACTATACAACAAAATTACGAACGCTTCTATACAAAAAATAAAAAATTACGAAAAATTCTGTACAACAAAATTACGAACACTTCTATACAACAAAATTACGAACAATTGTACACAACAAAATTACGAAAAATTCTATACAACAAAATTGCGAACACTTCTATATATTTATATATAAAAAATTACGAACAATTCTGTACAACACAATTACGAACACTTCTATAGAAAAAATATTACGAACAATTCTGTACAACAAAATTATGAACACTTCTATACAACAAAATAACGAAAACTTCTATACAACAAAATTGCAAATATTTAACGTGTAATCAGAAAAAAACCTGGCCAATTAGAAAAAATATTTTCACGAATATATGACAATATGGCAGAAATGACTACTTGTCACTTTACATTACAGCAAAGCGCTACAATCGTTACATGTCAGAATGTCATAGAAATGACTACTTGTCACTTTACATTACAGCAAAGCGCTACAATCGTTACATGTCAGAATGTCATAGAAATGACTACTTGTCACTTTACATTACAGCAAAGCGCTACAATCGTTACATGTCAGAATGTCATAGAAATGACTACTTGTCACTTTACATTACAGCAAAGCGCTACAATCGTTACATGTCAGAATGTCATAGAAATGACTACTTGTCACTTTACATTACAGCTAAGAGCTACAATCGTTACATGTCAGAATGTCATAGAAATGACTACTTGTCATTACGAGGGGGACTTTTTTTTTCCCTGGTGCACACCAAAAAGGCTCCGGGAGTGTAAGAACAGGTAACAGAGAAATGTGGAAGGTAAACCCGGCCTGGCATGCTATGAGCACATCAGACTTTCATGTTCTGAGGGTCTTGGAAATACGAGCCTAACATCAGAAACCTAAGATGCCTTAAAGCCATGGAAACGGGGATTTTACCTTGACCTTTACTTGACAAGAATGTGTAAGTCATCACGTGCGCAGTCACACTCTGGTCTTTGATTCTAGCTGTGTAGAGTCTCTGTTGTCATGGTTACCACGAGACAAGGGGAGCACAATGGAACATCTATTTATAGGAAATTGAAAGGAAGTGAGGGCAGGGCTAACTAACACGCCTTCATTTTGAGGTCAAGGGCAGCTGAGATTAGACCTGGCGACAGGGCTCATGCACTCTGTGATCAGTCTTAGTCTACCCACTCCCACGCTGATATGTTCATATCTTAGTCAGAGTGGCAAATTATACACAATCTCCCTTACCCACTCCCACGCTGATATGTTCACATCTCTGAGACCATCTCCAGCAACTGCCCGCGACTGTGGACAAGAAGTTCTCCGCGAGACAACATCGCCTACACAAAAGTTAGTTCTCTCATTTAGTTTCATTATGGTTTGCGCGGTTTCATTGCCATGTCCAGATCGTTGTAAACAGTGCAAAATATGGGAAGTAAACTTTGTGCTGGGTGATTTAAACGAGAAAGTAGGGACTGAACAAGACAATGAATCTACTGGCAAGTATGGACTAGGAATCAGAAACAAAAGAGGAGAGATGTTGATTGAGTGGGTAGAAAAGAATAAAATGATAATAGGAAATATTTGGTTTCAACACACCCAAGACGACTATGGACATGAAAAAGTCCAAATAATAACATACATAACCACATAGATTACATTATGATCAACAGAAGATTCAGGAACTCACTAATATCTGTGAAAACAAGACCAAGCGCAGACTGCAACAGTGACCACATCCCAGTTGTAGGAAAAGTGAGAATCAGGCTAAAGAGATTAAAAGTAGCAGCTAAAAACAGAACTAGATAGAGAGCTGTTACGGAAAGATATTTCAATACAAGATCAATACAGGACCATAGTACATAATAGGTATAAAGCTATAGAGAAGATTGAAACAATTGATGAACAATGGAATATGCTTAAAGACTATTCAGCAAACATCTATCGAAATCCTACCTCCAAATAAAAGACATGCTAAACAGGGGTGGATGACGGATGAAATTTTGCAACTAATGGATCAGAGAAGAAGTCTTAAGGACGATAAAGATGAATATGACAAAATAAATAAAGAAATAAGACACAAATGCAATAAAGCTAAAGAAGAGTGGCTAAATAAGAAATGTAATGAAATAGAGACACACCATCATGGAAATGCAAGAGATATGTACAAACAAATAAAGGAGTTAACAAACAAAAGGGCATACCACAAGACTGGTTGCCTGAAGTCAAAGGAGGGGCATACAATAATGGACAGAGATTAAATAATGGCATGATGGTGTGAATACATTAGAGAACTCTATGAGGACAATAGAAGCGAAATAGATATACGAAATAATAATGAAGGGCCTCACATATTAAAAGCAGAAGTGGAAGAAGCCATCAAACACATGAAGAACAACAAAACACCAGGGCCAGATAAAATCACCAAGGAAGAATTGGAAGCATTAGGAGAGCTTGGCATAGAAATATTACCAGATTGCTGAATGACATCTATAACAGTAACTATGTCCCATCGGACCTATTAATAAGTTGTCATTGCCCTACCAAAGAAACAATGTGCAGTTGAATGTGAAGACCATCGAACTAGTAGTCTTATGAGCCATGTTACCAAAATCCTGCTTCGTGTTGTCATGAGAAGAGTTAGGGGCAAAATAAAACCAGAAATCACTGAAGAACAGTCTGGCTTCGTTGAAGGAAAAGACATAAGTAATGCCATATATATTGAGAACACTGATGGTGAGATCAACAGAAGGAAAGACGGAGCTTTACTTTACAACTGTAAAGCATTTGATAAAGTGAGACGCACAAAAATTATAAGAATGTTGGAAGACATCAACGTAGATGGGAAAGATCTGAAACTCATCAAAAAGATATACTGGCAACAATCAGTAGCAATGAAGGTTGAGAATCAAATAGGAATATTCCAAAACATAAAATTGGGAGTGAGACAAAGATGTGTTCTGTCTCCTGACCTCTTTTCCTTGTACAGCGAGAACATAATGAGAAATATAGAGAACATGCCAGGAATATCAGTTGGCGGGTACAACCTTAACAACTTAAGATATGCTGACAACACAGTTCTGATTGCCAAAAGTGAAGGGGAGCTACAGGCTCTTCTGGACGTCGTGGTTCGTGAAAGTAAAAGTAAAGGTCTCAGCCTGAACAAAATGTGGACTGAAGTGATGGTCATCTCAAAGAAAAGAATACCACCAAAATGTAGCATTACTATCGAGGCCACAAGTCTGAAACAAGTTGATAAGATTCAAAAAATTAAGAACGATTATAACAACTGATGGGAAATGTTACAATGAAATAAATAGCAGACATGCTCAGGCCAAGTCAGCATTCCAGAAAATGAGAAACATCTTGAGCATCAGATCTATATCAGTGGAAACAAGATTCCGAGTACTTAAATGTTACATCGAGCCAATTTTGTTTTATGGATGTGAAGCATGGTCTGTGAATAAGAGAGTACAGCGAGAAATGGAGGCCATGGAGATGTGGTTTATAAGAAGGATGTTGAAGGTACCATGGACAGCCAAGAAAACCAATGAAGAAGTCTTAAGAGAGGCTGGAGTTAAAAAGCAAATTATAGCAAAGATCAGAGGCAGACAAGCGAGCTTTATAGGACATTTCCTGAGAAGATGAAAATTGGAATACACCGTGGCAACTGGAAAAACTGAAGGAAGAAGAGACATAGGAAGACAGAGAGAGAAGTTACTGGATGGGCTGTCAGTGTGGCTAGGAAGAAAGTCACCGGCGGATCTCATAATCAACGCAAAAGACAGGGAACTGTGGAGAGAAATGATCGTCTACGCCACGCGGCACCGGCACTTAGAATTTGATTTGGTTTCACTATTCAGATAAAAAGAGCACATTAAGTTATCATGTGTCTAAAGAAGGCATGTTATGTTATCATGTGTGATGTTTACAAGCTCTAAAGAAGGCATGTTATGTTATCATGTGTGATGTTTACGAGGTATGAAGAAAGCATGTTATGTTATCATGTGCGTGATGTTTACGAGGTCTAAATAAGGCATGTTATCTTATCATATCTGATGTTTACAAGGTCTCAAGAAGGCATATTATGTTTTATCATGAGTTATGTTATTCTAAAGCAGGTGCAGAAATTCAAATACCTTGGAGCAGTAATAATTTCAGATGGGAAATGCAGAACAGAAATTAGGAACAGAATAGGCCAAAGCAAAGACTGCATTTCAGAGAATGAGAAACATATTAACCAACACATCCTTATCAATAAATGTTAGAAAACGAGTCCTAAAATGCTATATTGAACCTATCTTATTATATGGAAGTGAATCATGGACAATAGGCAGGTCTGCACAAAAGTCATTGGAAGCAGCAGAAATGTGGTTTATTAGAAGAATGTTGCGAATTCCCTGGACAGCAAAAATAACTAATGAAGAATGTATGAGAAGAGCTGGAGAGACAAAAAAAAAAAAAACTTGTCAAAAAGATAAGAGAGAGACAATGTACTTTCATAGGACATGCAATGAGAAGAGGGGGCATTGAAAATATTATAACAACAGGAAAAATAGAAGGAAGAAGATCAAGAGGAAGACCAAAAGAAATGATACTGGACAGTCTGACGGGATGGTGTGAGAGGAGATCACCAACTGAGCTGATGGCCTGCATGAAGGATCGTGTACTCTGGAGAAGCATAATAGGCAACGCCAGTCGGCACGGCACATGATGATGATGATGATGATGATGATGATGATGATGATGATGATGATGACGATGATGATGATGATGATTACAAGGTCTAAAGAAGGCATGTTATGTTATCATGTGTGATGTTTACAAAGTCTGAGATTTTAATCTGATTTGTCTCTATACGTGTGTATAAACTACTCAGTAAATTTTACGACGAACAAAGTATTATAGCAGTCACGATTATATGCTCACCTACATACACACACATACACATATTCTCATGAAAAACTATATAAACACACTTACATATTTACATGTACAAAAATGAAACCAGATATGCAGCCAGACAAACACATCCATATGCAGACAAACACACACATACACATTAATTTCTTTATGAAGGCGCAATGACATTAATCATAAAAAAAATCTATAATTGGGGTACAGGCTACAATTTCTAGAACTTGTGGGTTCGAAGGTACAGTTGCTGGAATATGTGGGTCCCTAGCTGGAACATGTGAGGTATAAGCTACAGTTGCTGGAACATGTGAGGTATAAGCTACAGTTGCTGGAATATGTGGGTTTCAAGCTACAGTTGCTGGAATATGTGGGTTCCAAGCTACAGTTGCTGGAACATGTGAGGTATAAGCTACAGTTGCTGGAATATGTGGGTTCCAAGCTACAGTTGCTGGAACATGTGAGGTATAAGCTACAGTTGCTGGAATATGTGGGTTCCAAGCTACAGTTGCTGGAATATGTGGGTTCCAAGCTACAGTTGCTGGAACATGTGAGGTATAAGCTACAGTTGCTGGAGTATGTGGGTTCCAAGTTACAGTTGCTGGAACATGTGAGGTATAAGCTACAGTTGCTGGAATATGTGGGTTCCAAGCTACAGTTACTTGCGTTTCTTTTTTTGAACAGTATACCTATATACGGTTTGTGTACATGAGAAAACTACGTACATACATTTTATATTCATGAGAAAACTACCTGTATACCGTTTGTGTACATGACAAAAATACACTGTTATAGCAATTACTTTAACGTGTAAACTAAACAAAAAAGTAAGAACAGCTTTATTACTTAACTAAATGTATAAATTAAGAAAAAAGTAAGAACAGCTTTATTACTTAACGAGGACAAAGTTGTGACGTTTCGGTGCGAGTCTTAATCATACAAAAACATACAGGACGAAGAAACAGAGAGAGGAGATAAAATATAAATTCACATGAATGCTGTGTTTAAAGAAAATAAAATCAAATAAAATGAATAGAGCACTTAGCTGTAACTTGTAAGAAGCTGCGGTTTGTCCGACGTTGTGTTTATAAATGCCAGTCTTAATTGTTTACCTGTTAAGTAATAAAGCTGTTTCCACGTTTTTCCTAGTGTATTCATTCTAGTGTCACAGCTTTACTGCAGTGCTTCCCTGTGTAGTTATATACTTATACACTGATTATTGTGTGTTACTAACAATTACTTGTACTTTGTAGAAGAAGGAAGTCATTATTTAGTTATTTATTATTTTTTTTTTTTTAAAATATCATCAACTTTGAGTATCGCACTCCCATACGAGATTCCCCCCCCCCCCCCCAAGATTACTAAGAGATCACCCCGCCCCCGAGCAAGATTACTAAGAGATCTTCCCCCCCCCCCCGACCAAGATTACTAAGAGATCTTCCCCCCCCCCGACCGACCAAGATTACTAAGAGATCTTCCCCCCCGACCAAGATTACTAAGAGATCTTCCCCCCCCGACCAAGATTACTAAGAGATCTTCCCCCCCCCCCCGACCAAGATTACTAAGAGATCTTCCCCCCCGACCAAGATTACTAAGAGATCATCCTCCCCCCCCCCGACCAAGATTACTAAGAGATCTTCCCCCCCCCCGACCAAGATTACTAAGAGATCTTCCCCCCCCGACCAAGATTACTAAGAGATCTTCCCCCCCCCGACCAAGATTACTAAGAGATCTTCCCCCCCCGACCAAGATTACTAAGAGATCTTCCCCCCCCCGACCAAGATTACTAAGAGATCTTCCCCCCCCGACCAAGATTACTAAGAGATCTTCCCCCCCCCCCCCCCGACCAGATTACTAAGAGATCTTCCTCCCCCCCACCAAGATTACTAAGAGATCTCCCCCCGACCAAAATTACTAAGAGATCCCCCCCCCCCGACCAAGATTACTAAGTGATCTTCCCCCCCCCCCATCAAGATTACTAAGAGATCTTCCTCCCCACCCGACCAAAATTAATAAGAAATCTTCCCCCCCCCCCCCGACCGAGATTACTAAGAGATTGCTCCCCCCACCAAGATTACTAAGAGATCTTCCACCCCCCCCCCGCGCCGACCAAGATTACTAAGAGATCTCCGCCCCCGCCCCCCCCCCCCCCGACCAGATTACTAAGAGATCTTCCTCCCCACCCGACCAAAATTACTAAGAGATCTCCCCACCGACCAAGATTACTAAGAGTTCCCCCCGCCCAAGATTACTAAGAGATCTTCCCCCCCTCCCCCGACCAAGATTACAAAGAGTTTCCCCGCCCCGACCAAGATTACTAAGAGATATCCCCCCGACCAAGATTACTAAGAGATCCCCCCCCCCCCACCAAGATTACTAAGAGATCTCCCCGCCCCTGACCAAGATTACTAAGAGCTCCCCCCTTTTCAACAAAGATTACTAAGAGCTCCCTCCTCCGACCAAGATTACTAAGAGCTTTACCCTGCTATCGACTAAGATTACTAAGAGATCTCTCCTACCTCCCCCCCCCCCACCAAGATTACTAAGGTCTCCCCCCTCTCGACAAAGATTACTAAGAGATCCCCCCCCCCCCCCCCGACCAAGATAACTAAGAGCTCCCCTCTCCTCTCGACCAAGATCACTAAGAGATCTCCACCCTCCCCCCAATCAAGATTACTAAAAGCCCCCCCTACTCTCGACCAATATTACTAAGAGATCTCCCCCCCCCCCCGACAAAGATTACCAAGAGATCTCCCACCCCAAACAAGATTACTAAATGATCTCATCCAATCCCGATCAAGACTACTAAGAGATCTCCCTCGCCGACAAAGATTACTAAGAGATCTCCCCCCCCCCCCGACCAAGATTACTAAGAGATCTCCCCCCCCCCGACCGACCAAGATTACTAAGAGATTTCCCCACCCCCACGACCAAGATTACTAACAGATCTCCTCCGTACCCGATCAAGATTACTAAGAGATCTTCCCCCCCTCCCCCGACCAAGATTACTAAGAGAACTCCCTCCCTCCCGACCAAGATTACTAAGAGATCTTCCCCCCCTCCCCCGACCAAGATTACTAAGAGTTCTCCCCACCCCCACGACCAAGATTACTAAGAGTTCTCGCCCCCCCCCCCCCCCACCAAGATTACTAAGAGATCTCCCCGCCCCTGACCAAGATTACTAAGAGCTCCCCCCTTTTCAACAAAGATTACTAAGAGCTCCCTCCTCCGACCAAGATTACTAAGAGCTTTACCCTGCTATCGACTAAGATTACTAAGAGATCTCTCCTACCTCCCCCCCCCCCACCAAGATTACTAAGGTCTCCCCCTCCTCTCGACAAAGATTACTAAGAGATCTCCCCCCCCCCCCCCGACCAAGATAACTAAGAGCTCCCCTCTCCTCTCGACCAAGATCACTAAGAGATCTCCACCCTCCCCCCAATCAAGATTACTAAAAGCCCCCCCTACTCTCGACCAATATTACTAAGAGATCTCCCCCCCCCCCCGACAAAGATTACCAAGAGATCTCCCACCCCAAACAAGATTACTAAATGATCTCATCCAATCCCGATCAAGACTACTAAGAGATCTCCCTCGCCGACAAAGATTACTAAGAGATCTCCCCCCCCCCCCGACCAAGATTACTAAGAGATCTCCACCCCCCCACCGAACAAGATTATTAAGAGATGTCCCCCCCCCCCCTACCAAGATTACTAACAGATCTCCTCCGTACCCGATCAAGATTACTAAGAGATCTCCCCTCCCTCACCCCGACCAAGATTACTAAGAGAACTCCCTCCCTCCCGACCAAGATTACTAAGATATCTCCCCCCTCCCACGACCAAAATTACTAAGAGTTCTCCCCACCCCCACGACCAAGATTACTAAGAGTTCTCGCCCCCCCCCCCCCCCCGATAAAGATTACTAAGAGATTTCCCCACCCCCACGACCAAGATTACTAAGAGATCTCCCCCCTCCGACCAAGATAACTAAGAGATCCCCTCTCTTCTCGACCAAGATCACTAAAAGATCTCTCCCCCCCCCCGACCAAAATTAATAAGAATCTTCCCCCCCCCTCACCAAGATGACTAAAAGATCTTCCCCCCCCGACCGAGATTACTAAGAGATTGCCCCCCCCCCCCACCAAGATTACTAAGAGATCTTCCACCCCCCCCCCGCCGACTAAGATTACTAAGAGATCTTCCGCCACCCCTCCGACACAGATTAATAAGAGACCTCCTTCCCACCCCCACCAAGATTATTAAGAGATCTCCCCAGCGACCAAGATTACTAAGAGTTCCCCCCGCCCAAGATTACTAAGAGATCTTCCCCCCCTCCCCCGACCAAGATTACAAAGAGTTTCCCCGCCCCGACCAAGATTACTAAGAGATATCCCCCCGACCAAGATTACTAAGAGATCTCCCCCCCCCCCCACCAAGATTACTAAGAGATCTCCCCGCCCCCGACCAAGATTACTAAGAGATATCCCCCCGACCAAGATTACTAAGAGATCCCCCCCCACCAAGATTACTAAGAGATCTCCCCCCCCCCACCGAACAAGATTATTAAGAGATGTCCCCCCCCCCCACGACCAAGATTACTAAGAGATCTCCTCCGTACCCGACCAAGATTACTTCTTCTTCTTCTTCTTCTTCTTCGTTCACTTCTACCACCAAAAACCGCACTGTGAACCTACTGAATTCACGCATGTGGTCCTCGTTAGGTCCCGTGGTCCCCTGTGTGGTCCAAAATAGACCACACGAGTTCCACGAAAGGACCACAAGGTGTTCAGAGTATCACAGTGCTTTAGCCTGTATTCTTGGTGGGTCTCGGAAGCGGGATTGCGTGACACCGTGGTTTTCATTGCACCAGTTTAGTCTAGGGTTGGACTTTCTCACCGGAAGACCTCGACGTGTTTGGAATATCAGTGCATCCCCGCTGGGTGAGAGGCGTTAGCCCACCCAGGCCAGAGTTGGACTTTCTCACCGGAAAACCTCGACGTGTTTTGAGATACCCGTGTATCACCGCCGGGTGAGAGGTGGTTGCCCATCCAGTCCAGGGTTGGACTTTCTCACCGGAAAACCTCAGCGTGATTAGGATACGCAAACATCCCCGCCGGGTGAGAGGTGGTTGCCTATCTAGACTTCCCTGGTCCAGTGTCTCCGACTTCAGCATTTTGCGGTCGTGGCCGCTACCCTTCCTAGTTGTGACCAGGATGGAGCTTTTGTCCAGGAGGACGAATCCTCGCTACTAGTGACTTCTACCCCTGGGTTGAGCCAGTTTAGGCATTATCCCAGTATGGGCGTGTTTGGGACGGGACCGACCTCTAGAGCAGAGGTACTGTGACATGCATAGCCTTCAAGATTCACCCCTGGTATGAGCCGGTTTAGGCAAAATTCATCAGTATGGGTGTTTATCAGGCGTTACCGACCTGTAGAGCGGAGGTGGCATGACATGTCTAGCCATCGAGTTCGACCCCTGGTGTGTGCCGGTTTAGGCATATTTCACCAGTGTAGGTGTATTTCGGACGTAGGCGGCCTCTAGAGCAGAGGTGCCGTGGTATAGTTCTCGTAGCGATACTACTGGACATACCAGGTTAAACTTCACTTTCCACCACCTTTTCCCATCGGCGCCGCACAGCAACCTTTATTTCTTTTCCGCATTTTCTTCCTTGACCGGGAGGAGCTTCACTCCACGCGCGGCATTTGAAGAGTCTCGCCAGCAGTGTCTTAACCTCTGGGACAAGCCGGTTCATGCATTTCACCCGATATGACTGCACTCAGGACGTGGCCGACCTCCAGACCAGAGGTGCCGTGATTTGACTGTTTGCTTCGCTTTATTCTTTCTACCACCTTTTCCGCAGTGATGCTGCGCGGCAACCTCATCTGCAAATTTCTTCATTGGCCGGGAAGAGCACCGCTCCACGCACAGCAGCTGAAGATCTCGCCAACAGCGGACCAAGATTACTAAGAGATCTCCCCTCCCTCACCCCGACCAAGATTACTAAGAGAACTCCCTCCCTCCCGACCAAGATTACTAAGATATCTCCCCCCTCCCACGACCAAAATTACTAAGAGTTCTCCCCACCCCCACGACCAAGATTACTAAGAGATCTCCCCCCCCCCCCGACCAAGATAACTAAGAGATCCCCTCTCTTCTCGACCAAGATCACTAAGAGATCTCCACCCCCCCCCCCCCCGACCAAGATTACTAAGAGCTCCCCCCTACTCTCGACCAATATTACTAAGAGATTCCATCCCCCCCCCCTCACTATGACCAAGATTACTAAGAGATTCCACCCCCCCTCACTATGACCAAGATTACTAAGAGATCTCCCCCCTCAACCAAGATTATTAAGAGATTCCCCCCCCCCCCTTACGACCAAGATTACTAAGATATCTCCCCCCCCCCCTCCGACAACCAAGATTACTTACAGATTCCCCCCCCCCTTACGACCAAGATTACTAAGAGATCTCACCCCTCCCCACGACCAAGATTACTAAGAGAACTCACCCCCCCCCCCTTTCAAGTTTACGAAGAGATCTGGCACCCCCACCGCCCCCACTTTCAAGATTACGAAGAGATCTGCCACACCTACCCCCCCCCCCCCGACCAAGATTACTAAGAGATCTTCCCGCCCCCCCCCCCCGACCAAGATTACTAAGAGATCTTCTCCCCCCCCCCCCGACAAAGATTACTAAGAGATCTTCCACCCGACCAAGATTACTAAGAGATCTTCCCGTCCCCCCCCCGACCAAGATTACTAAGAGATCTCCACCCCCCCCCCCCCCGATCAAGATTACTAAGAGCTCCCCCCTCCTCTCGACCAAGATTATTAAGAGATCTCCACCCCCCCCTGACCAAGATTACTAAGAGCTCCCCCCTCCTCTCGACCAAGATTACTAAGAGATCTCCCACCCCCCCCGACAAAGATTACTAAAAGATCTCTCCCCCCAAACAAGATTACTAAATGATCTCACTCCCCCCCACCACGACCAAGATTACTAAGAGATCTCCTCCCCCCCCCCACGACCACGTTTACTAAGAGATCTCCCACCCCCCTCCACCACCACCAAGATTACTAAGAGATTTCCCATCCCCTCCCCCCGCTTCTAACCGAGACGACTTGTTCTCTTCCCTTTCAACACACACATATACACAAAACACACACACATATACACAAAACACACACACATATACACAAAACACACACATATACACAAAACACACACACATATACACAAAACACACACACATATACACAAAACACACACACACACAAAACACACACACATATACACAAAACACACACACATATACACAAAACACACACACATAGACACAAAACACACACACATATACACAAAACACACACATATACACAAAACACACACACATATACACAAAACACACACATAAACATACACATATACACAAAACACACACATATACACAAAACACACACATATACACAAAACACACACATACACACAAAACACACACACATATACACAAAACACACACATATACACAAAACACACACATATACATAAAACACACACACATACACATATATTTAAGGTAACTTGTCTAACAATCTGTCTGTGCTATAAATTTTGTTGCAAATATTTGAAATGTTAATGTCACTGACAACAGCAAACGTTCTATGAAAAACATATAGTCCATGCATTCAGCGTTCTGTCGTTCTATGAAAACATATAGTCCATGTATTCATCGTTCTGTTGTACTATGAAAACATATAGTCCACGTGTTCAGTGTTCTGTCGTTCTATGAAAACATATAGTCCATGTATTCACCATTCTGTCTTTCTATGAAAGCAAATAGTAAATGTATTTAGCGTTCTGTATGCCATTTGGCAGAATGTGAAATTAACAACATCGCCAGCATTTTGCAACTTCCTAAGTGGAATTTCTGCGTGGAAACTGAAAGTAGTGCTTTATGTCCGTATCAATTTTATTTCATTTCGTAAAAGCCCTCAATACACAAACATCAAATTAATGTAGACTATCTACAATAGAGTGAAAGTTCAGACATGAAGGACAGAATGTCTACAATAGAGTAAAATTTTAGAGATGAAGGATAGAATGTCTATAATAAAGTAAAAGTTGAAAGATTAAGGGCAGAATGTCTGCTGTACCTGCATGATTTCACTTTGTGAAAATACTTCTATCGTCGAGTATATTTAGAACGTGTTTTTGATGTTTTATACAAGCACACTGTTGAGTGTATCTAGAATATATTTTTGATGTTTTATATACAAGCACACTGTTGAGTGTATCTAGAATATATTTTTGATGTTTTATATACAAGCACACTGTTGAGTGTATCTAGAATATATTTTTGATGTTTTATATACAAGCACACTGTTGAGTGTATCTAGAATATATTTTTGATGTTTTATATACAAGCACACTGTTGAGTGTATCTAGAATATATTTTTGATGTTTTATACAAGCACACTGTTGAGTGTATCTAGAATATATTTTTGATGTTTTATACAAGCACATTGTTAAATTCTGTTAGAAAAACAAATACTTTGGTCACCACGAACTTAACTAATGTGATAACGTAAGGCCTACGACATAAAACTTGTCAAATAGTCAGAGGAATATTTCACAATATCAGACTACAACACCTTAGACAGAAGGTTACAAACAAAAGGACAACTGAAAAAAATACCAAGTCATCGAAGTACGGGACAGAAAGAAAAAGTACAAGCAACATAGAAAACAACACAGAAAACTGTCAGCAAACAGTTCTGCCACTCCCCGACATAGTCCCCCTGTAGGTCCATGTACTTCTTATATCGTTCCACCACCTTCTTCATTCTTTGGAAGAAGAAGTTTCAGCGTCTCTCTAATCCAGGTCTGATCATCGGGGGGGGGGGGGGGGTGACAGGTGGAGCTTTTTCAAGTGGAGGACATGATCTTACCATGACACCAGACAAGGGCTGTACAAGGACAGTGGAGGACATGATCGTACCATGACACCAGACAAGGGCTGTACAAGGACAGTGGAGGACATGATCCTACCATGACACCAGACAAGGGCTGTACAGGGACAGTGGAGGACATGATCCTACCATGACACCAGACAAGGTATGTACAGGGACAGTGGAGGACATGATCCTACCATGACACCAGACAAGGGCTGTACAAGGACAGTGGAGGACATGATCCTACCATGACACCAGACAAGGGCTGTACAGGGACAGTGGAGGACATGATCCTACCATGACACCAGACAAGGGCTGTACAAGGACAGTGGAGGACATGATCCTACCATGACACCAGACAAGGGCTGTACAAGGACAGTGGAGGACATGATCCTACCATGACACCAGACAAGGGTTGTACAAGGACAGTGGAGGACATGATCCTACCATAACACCAGACAAGGGCTGTACAAGGACAGTGGAGGACATGATCCTACCATGACACCAGACAAGGGCTGTACAAGGACAGTGGAGGACATGATCCTACCATGACACCAGACAAGGGATGTACAAGGACAGTGGAGGACATGATCGTACCATGACACCAGACAAGGGCTGTACAGAGACAGTGGAGGACATGATCCTACCATGACATCAGACAGGGCTGTACAGAGACAAGGAAGATGTTCAAACCTCAGCTGTTGCGATGACCATGTGGGCCTCAGTGCGAGATGTTGTTGTGGGTTTCAGTGCGTGATGTTGTTGTGGGCTTCAGTGCGTGGTGTTGATGTGGGCATCAGTGTGCGATCTTAATGTGGGATTCAGTGCATGATGTTGTGGGCTTCACTGCGTGATATTGATGTGGACTTCACAGCGTGATGTTGATGTGGGCTTCTTTGTGCGATCTTGATAAGGGCTTCAGTGCGTGATGTTGATGTTGGGTTCACTGCGTGATGTTGATGTGGACTTCAGTGCGCGATGCTGATGTGGGCTTCACTGCATGATGTTAATGTGAGCTTCATTATGTGATGTTGATGTGAGCTTCACTGTATTGTGTTGATGTGGGCTTCACTGCGTGATGTTGATGTGGGCTTCAGTACGTGATGCTGATGTTGGCTTCACTGCATGATGTTGATGTTGGCTTCACTGCGTGATGTTGACGTTCGCTTCACTGCGTGATGTTGATGTTGGCTTCACTACGTGATGTGGGCTTCACTGCGAGATGTTGATGTGGGCTTCACTGCGTAATGTTGGTGTGGGCTTCAGTGCGTACCGTTGATGGTCGACCGGATGAAGCTTCATTGGTTACATTTGGTATTCCCAATCTTTCTAATCTTTAAATATATATATGTATATATACATGTGCATGTATGTATGTATGTTTGCATGCATGTATGTATGTATGTATGTATGTATGTATGTTTGTATGTATGTATGTATGTATGTATGTATGTATGTATGTATGTATGTATGTCCCGGCAACACCTGGAACGCATGGAGCAATTTCAACCAAACTTGACACACATAAGACTTACAATCTGGAGATGTATAATTTGGGGCTAAGAAACCCCTATCTGCCCTGGGTTTGGGCTACGAAGGGGGTGGAGGTCTTATCTACTAAAGTCACGGAGGAACAAACAATGTTCTAAGGGAGATAATCGTTAAATAGAGCGGTACTGGTCTAAGAGAAGCATTTGCAGTCTCCCATAGCAAGTCTAATGGTAAGTCGAAATAATAGCCTTCGAAGATTGTGGATATGACTCCGGCCGTGAGCTCATGATGTTCCAGAAACTTCCAGCACCCTCCAGATCTTAGATCGTTGTATATAAGGTACACTAATTCGGCAAGTCTTCCAATTCATCGTCTTTCAGGGAATGTGACAGTTTCTTGTCCTTTTACTTCACAGTGTGATTGTTTCCTACACTGATAGTGTGCAGTTTGGATCACGTTCATACCTCCAATCGGCATGGGGTCCTAGGGGTGGAGATGGGATGAAGTGACATGTACAAATAATCGAAAACGACAGATATTAATGTCGACTCCATAGTGTTCTGGGTCACTAAGCTGATTGATGACAGTCCTGATGAAATTAAGTCCACGTTTAGTTGAATAGAAGGAATAGAACTCTGTCGAACCGTCTAGACTCTGTAGAACTTTCTAGAAGGTCGTGGAAATGAGTGTAACATTGTAGAACCTTCGAGAAGATTGTGGAACTGAATAGACCTCCGTAGAACCGTCT
This sequence comes from Achatina immaculata, assembly GCA_009760885.1. Classification (NCBI taxonomy): domain Eukaryota; kingdom Metazoa; phylum Mollusca; class Gastropoda; order Stylommatophora; family Achatinidae; genus Lissachatina; species Lissachatina immaculata. The sequence goes on from CM019719.1 coordinate 2,056,393, forward strand.
AAAAGGCCGTGAAAATGAATAGAACTTTGTTGATTGAGATAAATAAGTACCCGGGCAAGGCCAGGGAATCAGCTAGTCAGTCATAAACTTTATGTTAGGCCATGTTGTTTTCGCTTCTGTGCTGAGCCAATATCTTACAGTGAGTTTCATCAGATTTCTCTTCTCTGCCCAAAGAAATCTCACCATGGCGCGAACTTGCAGCAGAGCATCCTTGTTTATTTGACTTTGGGCCTCAGTTATCCTCAGGCTAGAGCGCTGTGCTCTTTCTATTCGAAATACCTATCTTCCATTTGGGATCTTAATTTTCAAAATGCCTTTACTTTTGGGTTCTTCCTCGTATTAATAAGTTAGTGAGCCCAAACGTACTCACTTCAGGGACGACGACGACAAAGTTGCTCACTTTATGGACGACGACAAAGTTGCTCGTTTTATGGACGACGACAAAGTTGCTCGCTTTATGGACGATGACACCGTTGCTCGCTTCAGGGACGACGCCGACAAAGCTGCTCACTTCAGGAGACAAAACTAGGGACAACGACGACAAAGCTGTTCACTTCAGGAGACAAAACTAGGGACAACGACGACAAAGCTGTTCACTACAGAAACGGCGACGAAAAAAGCTACTCACTTCAGGAACAATGCCGACATAGCTGCTCACTTCACTTGCGAGGCCGACAAAGCTGCTTACTTCAGGGACGACGCCGACAAAGCTGCTTACTTCAGGGACGACGCCGACAAAGCTGCTTACTTCAGGACGACGATGACAAAGCTGCTCACTTATGGAACTACGACGACAAAGCTGCTCACTTATGGAACTACGACGACAAAGTTGCTCACTTCAGGAACGAGTAGAATAGACTTGTGTTTCTGTTTCTTTTAAGGGGCGAATCATTACATCTCTAATGATGTATTATTGATTGTTTTCTTTTTCTATACTAATGGCTAAAATTGTTGACTTATTGAAGACTTTGGTTTCTGTGATTGATCTAGCAGCCTCGTTTCCATTACATTGATATTTTCTGTGTAACATATCATAACCCAGGAATAATTAAGGTAGAGCTGATACACGACGGTGGATTGTTTAGAGAAATGAACTGCACGTGTCACCTCACAACTGCGCTACAACATAAATCAACGACCAACTAACTCTGGGTACTACAGGAGAAATTTAATTTATTAATGAAAGCCATTTTCCAGTGGATGTTGCCAGTATGGGAGTATATGAAAGGACTGATGAAGTTTTACAATAATATAAGATGGTGTCCGTCATGAGACGATCTCTACTATAACAAGATGACGAAGGACGTTGCTTGTTACAGATATTCTACACTCGAAACTAATACATCTTAGAAATTGTCCTAAAAAGGCAAATCTTGACAACCATTGAGTATTTCTATAAGGACAGATTACAATTTACTTACTATCATTACGACAGCCCAGCTACTACTAATTGTGGAAGGAAAACTCTGAACCTACATTTTCTGAAGGCTTCTCACTTTTGGCCGACATAACCGTTACTTTCTTACATGTCGTCTGCTCTAACATCGTCTGCTTCTTCCAATACGTTCACTAGACGTACAAACGCGTGCACTTTACAACGGATTTTCCCGCTGCGCGCCTACAAACTGAGGTCTCTGCAAGGGAGACTACTACCTTACTGTATATATCTAACACTATTTCCTAATCCTATACTGTTACACAAGGTCGACAAAGTTTCTCACTTCAGGAAAATCGACGACAACAAAGCTGCTCACTTCACTACCGACACCGACAAAGCTGCTCATTTCAGGAACAACGACGTCAAACCTGCTCACTTCATGTCCGACACCGACAAAGTTGCTCACTTCATGTCCGACACCGACAAAGTTGCTCACTTCAGGGACGACGCCGACAAAGTTGCTCACGTCATGTCCGACACCGACAAAGTTGCTCACTTCAGGGACGACACCGACAAAGCTGCTCACTTCATGTCCGACACCGACAAAGTTGCTCACTTCAGGGACGACACCGACAAAGTTGCTCACTTCATGTCCGACACCGACAAAGTTGCTCACTTCATGTCCGACACCGACAAAGTTGCTCACTTCATGTCCGACACCGACAAAGTTGCTCACTTCATGTCCGACACCGACAAAGTTGCTCACTTCAGGGACGACACCGACAAAGTTGCTCACTTCATGTCCGACACCGACAAAGTTGCTCACTTCAGGGACGACACCGACAAAGTTGCTCACTTCATGTCCGACACCGACAAAGTTGCTCACTTCAGGGACGATGCCGACAAAACTAGAGACGACGACGACGACGACAAAGTTGCTCACTTCAGGAACTAGATCGACAAAGCTGCTCACTCCAGGAACTAGGTCGACAAAGTTGCTCACTTCAGGAACTAGATCGAAAAAGCTGCTCACTTCAGGAACTAGATCGACAAAGCTGCTCACTTCAGGAACTAGGTCGACAAAGCTGCTCACTTCAGGAACTAGGTCGACAAAGCTGCTCACTTCAGGAACTAGGTCGACAAAGGTGCTCACTTCAGGGACGCCAACACTGCTGGCTATAAAAGTAACTAGAAATAAAATACCCGGCGTGAGCACAGAACGTGACGTGCTTATTTGTGCAGCTTTTTCCCAGTCTTCCAGAACGCCATATTTTTTTCTTCAGTCTTACAGAGTGCAAGTGCTACCAGAGTTGTAAAGTTCACATTTACCAGAGTTGTAAAGTTCACATTTACCAGAGTTGTAAAGTTCACATTTACACAAGTTGTAAAGTTCACATTTACCAGAGTTGTAAAGTCCACATTTTATAACACAGATTAGTTCTGAATTATTATAATATTAATGAAGAAGTTGGAACTGATAATGTCTTATAATTCAAGCACTTGAATCAATGGATGCTTGTCTTGGAGTGACGTCGACTCTCACGCACAGCAGCCAACTGTGCTCGTTTTAATGTTATCAACCTAATGTACTTTCCTACAGCATTGTTAACACGTTGTGAACTCCAAGATATTATTCTCCTTTGTCACTTTCTAATTCATTTTGGACTTTATAACAGTTATAAGGGTGAGCTTTATATCAGTTACATGGGTAAGCTTTAAATCATTTACCTGGGTAAGCTTTATATCAATTACCTGGGTGAGCTTTATATATGTTACCTGGGTGAGCTTTATATATGTTACCTGTATGAGCTTCATATCTGTTACCAGGGTGAGCTTCATATAAGTTATCTGGGTGAGCTTTATATCAATTATCTAGATGAGCTTCATATCAGCTACCTGGGTGAGCTTCACATCAGTTACCTGGGTGAGCTTAATATCAGTTACCTGGGTGAGCTTCACATCAGTTACCTTGGTGAGCTTAATATCAGTTACCTGGGTGAGCTTCACATCAGTTACCTGGGTGAGCTCTGGGTGAGCTTCACATCAGTTACCTGGATAAGCTCTGAGTGAGCTTCATATCAGTTTCCTGGATAAGCTCTGAGTGAGCTTCATATCAGTTACCTGGGCGAGCTCTGGGTGAGCTTCACATCAGTTACCTGGGTGAGCTCTGGGTGAGCTTCACATCAGTTACCTGGGTGAGCTTAATATCAGTTACCTGGGTGAGCTTCACATCAGTTACCTGGGTGAGCTTAATATCAGTTACCTGGGTGAGCTTCACATCAGTTACCTGGGTGAGCTTCACATCAGTTACCTGGATAAGCTCTGAGTGAGCTTCATATCAGTTTCCTGGATAAGCTCTGAGTGAGCTTCATATCTGTTACCTGGGTGAGCTCTGGGTGAGCTCTGGGTGAGCTCTGGGTGAGCTTCATATCAGTTACCTGGGTGAGCTCTGGGTGAGCTTCACATCAGTTATCTGGGTGAGCTCTGGGTGAGCTTCATATCAGTTACCTGGGTGAGCTTCATATCAGTTACCTGGGTGAGCTCTGGGTGAGTTTCATATCTGTTATCCACGTGAGACTTATATCAGTTACCTGGGTTTGCTTCATATCAGTTACCTGGGTGAGGTTTATATCATTTACCTGGGTGAGCTTTATATCAATTACCTGGGTGTTCTTTATATCATTTACCTAGATGAGCTTCACATGAGTTACCAGGGTGAAATTCATATCAATTACCTTGGTGAGCTTCATATGTTACCTGGGTGAGCTCTGGGTGAACTTCATATGAGTTACATGATGGAGCTTTATATCAGTTACCTGGGTGAGCTTTTTATAAGTTACCTGGATGAGCTTTTTATCAGTTACATGGGTGAGCTTTTTATCAGTTACCTGGGTGAGCTTAATATCAGTTACCTGGGTGAGCTTTTTATCAGTTACCTGGGCGAGCTTCATATCACTTACTTGGGTGAGCTTTGTTTCAGTTACCTGGGTGAGCTTTTTATCAGTTACAGGGTGAGGTTCATATCAATTACCTGGGTGAGCTTTGTTTCAGATACCTGGGTGAGCTTTATATCAGTTACAGGGTGAGGTTCATATCAATTACCTGGGTGAGCTTTGTTTCAGTTACCTGGGTGAGCTTTATATCAGTTACAGGGTGAGGTTCATATCAATTACCTGGGTGAGCTTTGTTTCAGTTACCTGGGTGAGCTTTATATCAGTTACAGGGTGAGGTTCATATCAGTTACATGGATGAGCTTTCGTTGAGCTTGATATGAGTTACCTGGGTGGGCTTCGTATATGTTACCTGGTTGAGCTTCATATCAGTTACCTGGGTGAGCTCTGGGTGAGTTTCATATCAGATACCTGGGCGAGCTTTATATCAGTTACCTCGGTGAGCTTGACATCATTTATTTGAGTGAGCTTTGTATCAGTTACCTAGGTAAACTTTATATCAGTTACCTGGGTGAGCTTCATATCATTTACATGGGTGAGCTTGACATCATTTACATGGGTGAGCTGTGTATTAGTTACCAAGGTTAGCTTTATATTAGTTACCCTGGTGAAATTCATATCAGGTACCTGGGTGAGTTTCATATCATTTATCTGGGCGAGCTTTATATCAGTTACCTGGGTGAGCTTTGTATCAGTTATCTGCTTGAGCTTCGTATCAGTTACCTAGGTGAGTTTGATATCAATTACCTTGTCACTAAGTTTCATATGCTTAACGTTTGCCTGTCTACAGTGTTTCCTTGTCGTGTCTGTATAATGTTTACTGTTTGTGTCTTTACAATGTTTACTGTTTATGTTATGTACGATGTTTACTGATTATGTATGTACAATGATTACTATTTATGTCAGTACAATGATTACTGTTATGTATTACAATGTTTAATGTTTATGTCTGTACAATGTTTACTGTTATATATGTGCAATGGTTATTGTTTATGTATGTACAATGATTACCGTTTATGTGTCTACAATGTTTTGTTGTTTGTGCTTGTACGTGGCAGTTTAACTCTGATAAAGCCGAAGATCTTGTCTATGTATCTTGTCATGGATGTGGAGTCCGATGGAAAGTGTGTTACCGTGATCTGCTTCAGATCTGACCAAGGAAACAAGATGGTAGGATTATACAACGCTCCACCACCAGCGCTATGTCTAGTAAATCATGTTTAAGCAGTTAAGCAGTCTATGCATGCGAGCGCCCTGAGGAGGTAGGCTACGCTCTTGGTTAGCTCAGCTTTGATGGACACGATACATCCCCCCCCCCCGCCATCTTTACTGTATTTAATGTCATGATAATAACTGATATATGTTTACAATTTATCTGTTTCAGTTTATAGTTCAGATCAGCAGGTACAGTTTATCTGTTTCAGTTTATGTTTCAGGTCGCAGGTATACAATCTTTCCTGCCCGTATAAACTGAAACAGGTAAAATATACCAGCTGTGCAGTGTGTAATTTTAGGTTACTTGCCATAGCTTACCTCTACTTCTGGGTAATTTTGTATAGCTTACCTGTTTAATTGTTTGCGCACTAGGTATAGTTTACCTGTTTAATTGTTCGTTCACTAGGTATAGTTTGCCTGTTTAATTGTTCTCTTATTAGGTACAGTTTACCTGTTTAATTTTTCACTCATTACGTATAATTTACTTGTTTAATTGTTCGCTCATTAGGTATTACCTGTTTAATTGTTCGCTCACTAGGTATAGTTTTCTTGTTTAATTGTTCGCTCACTAGGTATAGTTTTCTTGTTTAATTGTTTGCTCACTAGGTATAGTTTTCTTGTTTAATTGTTCGCTCACTAGATATAGTTTTCTTGTTTAGTTGTTCGCTCACTAGGTATAGTTTTCTTGTTTAATTGTTCGCTCACTATGTATAGTTTTCTTGTTTAATTGTTTACTCACTAGGTATAGTTTTCTTGTTTAATTGTTGCCTTACTAGGTATAGTTTTCTTGTTTAATTGTTGCCTCACTAGGTATAGTTTTCCGGTGTAAATGTATAGTTTGTGATCAGCTGGAGAATTCATGGTTCCAAGTAAGGTAAAGTAAGCTTTCCAAAATACATCATTCACTTTGATATGTATGTGTGTATGTGAGAGGTGTGTAGGTGTGTGTGTTTTGATATTGAAAACTACTGTCCTTGAACTTGGGTGCGATATTTAGCGACCTGTAGAATGTAAACAGGTATCAACAACTATAACATAAACTGAAACTTTGTGGAAGAAAATTAAGTTGAGGTGTGTGTATGTGTGAGTCAGTGAGTGTGTGTGTATGAGCGAGAGGGAGAGAGAGAGAGAGAGAGAGAGAGAGAGAGAACTGTATGCTGCATTAGATAGATGCTGGTATTTTGTTGTAACGAGTGTGATCAAGGCAAGTTTCAAACTGAAAGACAAGAACATTTATCTGTCACGTTTCACTGTAGCTGGCACAAGAAGAAAGGATTACAAAGCTCGACAAGGCCTGGGTCTGTCAGTGATTGTGATCAGTTACCAGAAGATCTCTCTTAACTTCGCTCCCTAGGGGCCTGCCATCTTGGGACGCCGTAAGCTCCGTTGATTGGCTACTGCTGGACTTGCAGGGGAGGCAATTTGGTCTCCATCACAGACGAGAGAACCCGAGGGAGTTGATGAGATCTAACTGATGGAGTTTGAGAAAAGACAAACGGGCGGCCAGACCTGCACAGATTTACACAAGCTTGTTGTCGTGTGATGGTGATTAACACACTGGCGCCGTCTTAGTCTCACTGAGATCTTTCTGGACATGATTTCAGAGTTTTCTGGGCAGAATGTATTGCCTGGCTTTTCCTTTATTTGGAAGTATACGTCTAGGATAGCCTACCAAGTTCTGGACAACAGGCATATGTCCCATCGTTGTGTGCACGCTGACAGATAATTATGCTGCCCGAGATTACCTGCCACTTTCTAAGAGCATTTTGTTGTCGGTGAGAAAAACTTATGATGCAAGAATTGTGTAACAAAGAGAACAGAAACAAACTTGTCGTGCAAGAATTGTGTAACAAACAGAACGGGAACAAACTTGTGATACAAGAATTGTGTAACAAACAGAACGGGAACAAACTTGTGGTACAAGAATTGTGTAACAAAGAGAACGGGAACAAACTTGTGGTACAAGAATTGTGTAACAAACAGAACGGGAACAAACTTGTGGCACAAGAATTGTGTAAACAAACAGAACGGGAACAAACTTGTGATACAAGAATTGTGTAACAAACAGAACGGGAACAAACTTGTGGTATAAGAATTGTGTAACAAAGAGAACGGGAACAAACTTGTGGTACAAGAATTGTGTAACAAACAGAACGGGAACAAACTTGTGGCACAAGAATTGTGTAAACAAACAGAACGGGAACAAACTTGTGATACAAGAATTGTGTAACAAACAGAACGGGAACAAACTTGTGGTACAAGAATTGTGTAACAAAGAGAACGGGAACAAACTTGTGGTACAAGAATTGTGTAAACAAACAGAACGGGAACAAGAAAAAGTGCACCTGAAAAAGCTCATGCTCTCCGTGTAGGTGGGGGTGGGGAGGTGGTGGGGGGGGGGGGGAAGAGAAGGGCATATAGGCCACCAAGAATTAAATGTAGTTTACCGAGGGTTAAATGTAGTTTACCGAGGGTTAAATGTAGTTTACCGAGGATTAAATATAGTTTACCGAGGATTAAATGTAGTTTATCGAGGATTAAATGTAGTTTACCGACTCGTTGTTCCAGGTGGGGCCTTGATTATTATCGTTTTGACACTTTACATTTCCGGACATGACTGACCTCGACAATACGCAACGGTTATCCACATATCACACATACATATGATCTGTTATCCACATATCCCAATACATATTATCTGTTATCTACATATCACAAAGACATATTGTCCATCTCGCTTGGTGATCTTTCCATGTTTACAAAGGTCCCCAGCTTGTACAGTAATGGATTAACTAGCACCCAGGCCCCTAGCATGTACAGTAATGGATTAACTAGCACCCAGGCCCCTAGCTTGTACAGTAATGGATTAACTAGCACCCAGGCCCCTAGCATGTACAGTAATGGATTAACTAGCACCCAGGCCCCTAGCATGTACAGTAATGGATTAACTAGCACCCAGGCCCCTAGCATGTACAGTAATGGATTAACTAGCACCCAGGCCCCTAGCTTGTACAGTAATGGATTAACTAGCACCCAGGCCCCTAGCTTGTACAGTAATGGATTAACTAGCACCCAGGCCCCTAGCATGTACAGTAATGGATTAACTAGCACCCAGGCCCCTAGCATGTACAGTAATGGATTAACTAGCACCCAGGCCCCCCGTGATACAGTAATGGACTAACAAGAACCTAGCACCACGGTGCATACAGTAGTGGACTAACAAGAACCTAGACCCACGGTGCATACAGTAGTGGACTAACAAGAACCTAGACCCACGGTGCATACAGTAGTGGACTAACAAGAACCTAGACCCACGGTGCATACAGTAGTGGACTAACAAGAACCTAGCACCACGGTGCATACAGTAGTGGACTAACAAGAACCTAGACCCACGGTGCATACAGTAGTGGACTAACAAGAACCTAGACCCACGGTGCATACAGTAGTGGACTAACAAGAACCTAGCACCACGGTGCATACAGTAGTGGACTAACAAGAACCTAGACCCACGTTGCATACAGTAGTGGACTAACAAGAACCTAGCACCACGGTGCATACAGTAGTGGACTAACAAGAACCTAGACCCACGGTGCATACAGTAGTGGACTAACAAGAACCTAGACCCACGGTGCATACAGTAGTGGACTAACAAGAACCTAGACCCACGGTGCATACAGTAGTGGACTAACAAGAACCTAGCACCACGGTGCATACAGTAGTGGACTAACAAGAACCTAGCACCACGGTGCATACAGTAGTGGACTAACAAGAACCTAGACCCACGGTGCATACAGTAGTGGACTAACAAGAACCTAGCACCACGGTGCATACAGTAGTGGACTAACAAGAACCTAGCACCACGGTGCATACAGTAGTGGACTAACAAGAACCTAGACCCACGGTGCATACAGTAGTGGACTAACAAGAACCTAGACCCACGGTGCATACAGTAGTGGACTAACAAGAACCTAGACCCACGTTGCATACAGTAGTGGACTAACAAGAACCTAGACCCACGGTGCATACAGTAGTGGACTAACAAGAACCTAGACCCACGGTGCATACAGTAGTGGACTAACAAAAACCTAGACCCACGGTGCATACAGTAATGGACTAACAAGAACCTAGACCCACGGTGCATACAGTAGTGGACTAACAAGAACCTAGACCCACGGTGCATACAGTAGTGGACTAACAAGAACCTAGACCCACGGTGCATACAGTAGTGGACTAACAAGAACCTAGACCCCTCGTACGTACAGTAGTGGACTAACAAGAACCTAGACCCACGGTGCATACAGTAGTGGACTAACAAGAACCTAGACCCCCCGTACGTACAGTAGTGGACTAACAAGAACCTAGACCCCCCCCCCCCCGTAAGTACAGTAGTGGACTAACAAGAACCTAGACCCCCCCCCCCCGTAGTACAGTAGTGGACTAACAAGAACCTAGACCCCCTGTACGTACAGTAGTGGACTAACAAGAACCTAGACCCCCCCCAACGTACGTACAGTAGTGGACTAACAAGAACCTAGACCCCCCCCCCCCGTACGTACAGTAGTGGACTAACAAGAACCTAGACCCCCCCGTACGTACAGTAGTGGACTAACAAGAACCTAGACCCCCCGTACGTACAGTAGTGGACTAACAAGCACACAGACAGCTGAACTAATCTTAGTAAGGTCCTTGTACATACTAAAACATGTACATACTAAAACATGTACATACTAAAACATGTACCATCATCTCCTGATATAAATTTGATAAAAGAATAATTTGTATTTACAGAATGTGTTCCCTAGACGCTGGGCCCCCGGGTCTCCAGACCCCCAGATTTAAACTTGCTCAGTTCTGTGTGTGTGTGTGTTTGTTACAGTTAATACTTATCATTAATGTATTTGTATTTATATGTTTATGTGTGTGTAGGTGTGTATGCGATGTGATGTCTTACTATCAGTATTTCTGCTTCATACTGTATGATATTTATAAACATTACGTAAACTATAATAGTATATTATTAATAAACATTACACAAAGTGTAATAGTATAATATTTATAAACATTACATTAACTATAACAGTGTGATTTATAAATGTTATATAAACTATAATAGTATGATATTTATAAACGTTACATAAACAATGAGAGAAATTAAAAGGAGGACATCTATCGCTCTTCAGAAAGTAAAACAAATAAAGGATCTATGGAGAGGAACAGACAGAACTACAAAAATAAGATTTTTAAGGGCGTGCATCTTTCCCATTGCAACATATGCCTGTGAGACCTGGACACTTAACAAAACAGCTGAGAAACACATAAATGCCTTTGAATGTAAATGCTACAGAAGAGTTCTCCAAATATCGTTGACACAAAAAAGAACAATATATCTATACTACAAGAGCTTAATATTGAAGAAGGCTGGCTAGTAAAGAGGATTAAAGAGAGAAAACTTAAATATTTTGGGCACATTAAACGTCATGATAATTTAGAGAAGACCGTATTGGAAGGGTACATAATGGAAAAAAGAAAAAGAGGAAGACCAAAACGAAGATGGCTGCAAGACATCGTTGATGATCTGCAAATGGATGCATCAACAGCAGGCCATCTTACTCACAACCGTGAGGCCTACAAGAGTGCTGTTTGGGAGGCAAAGTTCTGCAAGGGACATGCAAATGAATGAATGAATAAATACATATACAATAATAGTATGATATTTATAAACGTTGCATAAACTATAACAGTATGGTATTTATAAATGTTACATAAACTATGACAGCATGATATTTAAAAAACATTGCATAAACTATGATAGTATGATATTTATAACAATTACATGAACTATGGTAGTATAATATTTACAAACATATCATAGTATGATATTTAAAAACATTGCATACAGGCGTGATACTGACCATATCACCCTCTAGTGTACTGACAGGTCAAGAAGAATATGGGCACTAACACCATATCCCTATATGTCTCTAAGGCATGACAGGGCTACCTTTACTTTTTTTTACTATAAACTATGCTAGCATGATATTTATAAGCATTACATAAATTATGATGGTATAATATTTAAAAACATTACATAAACTATGATAGTATGATATATATAAAAATTACATAAACTATAATAAAACTATAAAGACGCTAATAAACATTTATTGCCAGAAACTGAACGGAAACACTGACGAACGTGAAAATGATCACGATATTTTGTAAGTGGCAATCTGGCAAATATTTTGTCACATTTCTCGACTTTGAAGAAATGAATCATACACTAGATATTTGTAAAATGTATAATCTATTAAAAAAGTAGAAACAGCTTTATTAGTTTTAACGAGCACAAAGTTAAGCCTTAATCATACAAAAACACACCGGACAAATAAATAGAGAGAGGAGATAAATTAATGCTATGTTAAAAACACAAAAACCTCACAGCATCACATTACAACCCCTCTACCCCAGCTATAATCATCTCTCCCAGCTAGATTACCATTGTATCACTCTCTCTCCTCTCCACAGTCTCTCTCTCCCGGCTAGATTAACATTGTATCACTCTCTCTCCTCTCCACGGTCTCTCTCTCCCGGCTAGATTACTATTGTATCACTCTCTTCTCCTCTCCACGGTCTCTCTCTCCTGGCTAGATTACCATTGTATCATTCTCTCTCCTCTCCATGGTCTCTCTTTCCCGGCTAGATTACTATTGTATCACTCTCTCTTCTCTCCACGGTCTCTCTCTCCTGGCTAGATTACCGTTGTATCACTCTCTCTTTCCTCTCCATGGTCTCTCTCTCCCGGCTAGATTACCACTGTATCACTCTCTCTCTCCTCTCCATGGTCTCTCTCTCCTGGCTAAATTACCATTGTATCACTCTCTCTTCTCTCCACGGTCTCTCTCTCCTGGCTAGATTACCATTGTATCACTCTCTCTTTCCTCTCCATGGTCTCTCTCTCCCGGCTAGATTACCATTGTGTCACTCTCTCTCCTCTCCATGGTCTTTCTCTCCCTTCTTATTTACGGACCCACCAACCACACAACACAAGTCTCCATTTAAACATTCTCCACACTTCACCAAGCACACTTCTCAACACAATCTCTTACAAGCCACAGCTTCTTACAAGTCACAGCTAAGTGCTCCATTTGTTTTTTTTTTCATTCATTTTTTTCACACAGCTTTCGTGTATAGTTATATACGTATACAATAATTATTCGTATGTTACTAGATATTTGTAGTGCAATGTGTCTTTATTACTGTAGCAGTCTTGTCTATAACACGCGTCTTATACTCACTACTGTCTTGTTCATGTTTTCTTTCCCGCGGTATGTCTTGTTTACTGTGGCATGTCTTGTTTACTACAGTATGTCTTGTTTATTGCGGTATGTCTTGTTTACTGTGGCATGTCTTGTTTACTGTGGCATGTCTTGTTTACCGCGGCATGTCTTGTTTACTGTGGCATGTCTTGTTTACTGTGGCATGTCTTGTTTATTGCGGTATGTCTTGTTTACTGCCGTATGTCTTGTTTATTGCGGTATGTCTTGTTTACTGTGGCATGTCTTGTTTATTGCGGTATGTCTTGTTTACTGTGGCATGTCTTGTTTATTGCGGTATGTCTTGTTTACTGCCGTATGTCTTGTTTATTGCGGTATGTCTTGTTTACTGTGGCATGTCTTGTTTATTGCGGTATGTCTTGTTTACTGTGGCATGTCTTGTTTATTGCGGTATGTCTTGTTTACTGCCGTATGTCTTGTTTATTGCGGTATGTCTTGTTTACTGTGGCATGTCTTGTTTATTGTGGTATGTCTTGTTTACTGTGGTATGTCTTGTTTATTGCGGTATGTCTTGTTTACTGTGGCATGTCTTGTTTATTGCGGTATGTCTTGTTTACTGCCGTATGTCTTGTTTACTGCCGTATGTCTTGTTTACTGTGGCATGTCTTGTTTACTGTGGCATGTCTTGTTTACTGTGGCATGTCTTGTTTACCGCGGTGTGTCTTGTTTACTGTGGCATGTCTTGTTTATTGCGGTATGTCTTGTTTACTGCCGTATGTCTTGTTTACTGTGGCATGTCTTGTTTACTGTGGCATGTCTTGTTTACTGTGGCATGTCTTGTTTACTGTGGCATGTCTTGTTTACTGTGGCATGTCTTGTTTACTGTGGTATGTCTTGTTTACTGTGGCATGTCTTGTTTACCGCGGTATGTCTTGTTTACTGCCGTATGTCTTGTTTACTGTGGTATGTCTTGTTTACTGTGGTATGTCTTGTTTACTGCCGTATGTCTTGTTTACTGCCGTATGTCTTGTTTACTGTGGCATGTCTTGTTTACTGTGGCATGTCTTGTTTACTGTGGCATGTCTTGTTTACTGTGGCATGTCTTGTTTACTGTGGCATGTCTTGTTTATTGCGGTATGTCTTGTTTACTGCGGTATGTCTTGTTTACTTCCGTATGTCTTGTTTACTGTGGCATGTCTTGTTTACTGTGGCATGTCTTGTTTACTGTGGCATGTCTTGTTTATTGCGGTATGTCTTGTTTACTGCAGTATGTCTTGTTTACTGCCGTATGTCTTGTTTACTGTGGCATGTCTTGTTTACTGTGGCATGTCTTGTTTACTGTGGCATGTCTTGTTTACTGTGGCATGTCTTGTTTACTGTGGTATGTCTTGTTTACTGTGGCATGTCTTGTTTACCGCGGTATGTCTTGTTTACTGCCGTATGTCTTGTTTACTGTGGTATGTCTTGTTTACTGTGGTATGTCTTGTTTACTGCCGTATGTCTTGTTTACTGCCGTATGTCTTGTTTACTGTGGCATGTCTTGTTTACTGTGGCATGTCTTGTTTACTGTGGCATGTCTTGTTTACTGTGGCATGTCTTGTTTACTGTGGCATGTCTTGTTTATTGCGGTATGTCTTGTTTACTGCGGTATGTCTTGTTTACTTCCGTATGTCTTGTTTACTGTGGCATGTCTTGTTTACTGTGGCATGTCTTGTTTACTGTGGCATGTCTTGTTTATTGCGGTATGTCTTGTTTACTGCCGTATGTCTTGTTTACTGCCGTATGTCTTGTTTACTGTGGCATGTCTTGTTTACTGTGGCATGTCTTGTTTACTGTGGCATGTCTTGTTTATTGCGGTATGTCTTGTTTACTGCGGTATGTCTTGTTTACTTCCAGGCATAAGCGTGTGGTATCTAGGTTGTAAAGACATGAACAACAATAAACCAAAGAATAGAAACAGTAAAAAAAGGAAGAAAGAAACATTCTTTACAGAGCGGCCATTGCGACTGTAATCACGGGGAGGTAATCCCAGAGGGCAAGACCCAACTGTGCATCCAAGGGAGAAAATGATTTCAGGAAGGATCGCACCTGTCTGTGGTGGTTCTCCGGGATTCTAACGATCTCTACTGGCGCATGTCACATTCATTTTCTTTCTCATTTCCCATTATCTCCACCCACCCCACACCCCCCCCCCCCCAGATTCGCCATCTTATTTTCACGCCTGTGCTATCCCCCCTCCCCCGGGCTAAAGTTCCTGGCTTGATGTTAAGGTTTAAATTGAGTTTTGCCTGACTCCCTCACGCTAAACCAGGCCACGACCTGGAACAACTGTGTCTATGTTAATTAGGCCCTTCTCTTAAACTCCATAATCAGATTATCCTTCACTTTCAAGCAGTCGTATTGTTCCAGAGTGGGGGAGGCATTGTGCCGTGTGATCTGCCCTGGAGAAGATCTGGAGATGAAGAAGTTGATCTGACTAAATTTGTAGTCCTGACAGTCCTAGCAATAAGTGGGGATAGAACTCGTCACTGACTGCTTCGTCACTGGCAATAAGTGGGGATAGAACTCGTCACTGACTGCTTCGTCACTGGCAATATCTGCAGCCGTCTCCAACCCCCAACAAGATTATCTCTGCAAATGTGGTTTGTCTAACATACAGCAAGGACTGGTGGCACCAACAACCGAAAAAAGTGGCCCATTACAGATTAGATACTTCATGGCACGATATAGATGTTGTATACAGCAAAATATTTCTCTGGGTTTCTTCTTAAAGAAATTTTCATGAAAATGGCACTTTCATCAACTTTTTTAGAAAAATGGGATTACAATAGAGACAGACAGACAGGCAGGCAGGCAGGCAGACAGACAGACATTTAGATGGATGGATGGATGGATGGATGGATGGATGGATGGATGGATGGATGGATGGATGGATGGATAGATAGATAGATAGATAGATAGATAGATAGATAGATAGATAGATAGATAGATAGATAGATAGATAGATAGATAGATAGATAGATAGATAGATAGATATTTTAAAAAGGATTAAGAATCGGGCATGCAGGCCCGTCTGACATTTTGCCCTTTATAATACATTTTTCACTCTATTCCAGACATTCTAAAAACATGCTGTTCATGTAACAAACATAATTAACATTGAAGCTGAGAGACATAAAATAAAATATAACATTTACGTTTCGCTCTTATCCATTCACTCAGTACAGAAGTAACTACATACATATATAAATGACTATCTACTGAACAAAAATTTCTGGACTATTCAGAAAACAATTAATTGTATTCGGTGTCTGTAAGAGCAGTCTAAAATAACTTTTAAGTTTTATGATTCACGGAGGAATGTAGTCGACATCAAATAGATACTGGGAAAGCTTGTAGTTGTAGGAAGACGTATAATTTATATTTTTTGTACAGGATGGGAGAGTATTCCAAAGATGAGCAGCAGAATAACTAAAGCTTTTCTTGTAAAGATCAAGTCTAGGTTTTGGAAGACATATGTTGTTCAAGCGTTGGCTGCAGTTTGGGCTAAATTTAAACAGGTTCTATAGATAAGGCGGGGCATGCCGTGAAAGAATTTAATGTACCAACTTGGCTTTGTTGAAGAGGAACATGTTCTTAAGAGGAAGTATTTTGATACGTTTGTTATGATTAGTTGTTTGTGCTTGATCTTTGTCACTAATAAGCTTTACTGCTTGCTTTTGGAGTGAGCAAAGCCTCTTTGTATTTGACACTGATCAACCATCCCAGATTATCGAGCAATAGTCTAAATTCGTTTGTATATGTGACATGTAGTATTTCTTCCTTGTGTCTTGATCGATGAAGTGCTAAATTTTGACTAACTGGTATACTTTTTATGCGATGAGTTTTGTTAGACCTTGCACATGAGAGTTCCAGGTCAGATGTTGGTCAATAATAAGACCTAGGGTTTTGTGCTCGCTAACGTTTTCTATCTGTGATGTTTCCGTGCTGAGCCGAAGTGAGTTTTTTTTTTTTTGCGTATTGTAGTTTCTGTCTTGTTGTTATGAGCATTGATTTTGTTTTATCAGTATTTATAATCATGACATTGTTTTTGCTTCATCAAATTAAATTGTATAACTCGACCTGAAGAGTTGATTCAAGGTTAATACAGTCGTAGTCACTGGTGTAGACTGTGCAATCATCGGCAAAAAGGTCACAAGAAGAGTGTTTAAGATGAAGTGGAAGATCATTGATATAGATAGCAAAGAGCAACGGGCCTAGAATAGAACCTTGCGGAACACCAGTGTCAGCTGTAGCAGAATTTGATAGAGAATTGTTGAAGAATAGTACCTGTTGTCTGTCTGAAAGAAATGATGCAATTAATTTTATTAAGTCAGGGTGCAATTTATAAGTCTTTATTTTTCTTACAAGAATATCGCGGTCAATCATATCAAATGCCTTTTTAAAGTCGACAAAGATGGTACCACATAGTCTGTCGTTATTTATGTTTACTAAACAGTTTTCTGTCTTTTTGGTAAGAGCTGTGTGGCAGGAATGATTGGGTCTAAAACCTGACTGACTGTCTATGAGTAAATTGTTCTCTTGCATGTGTCGTTGAATTATTTTGTGTATGTGTTTTTCGAGTGGTTTTGATAATGACGATAATATGGATATTGGTCTATAGTTGGTAAGATTGTTGGATGAGCCAGATTTAAAGCGAGGATACACTTTAGCAGTTTTAAAAGCCTCAGAGAAATAACATTTTGCAATGCACTGGTTGTAAATATATGTTAGTGTATGTGAAATGACAGGTGCAGCATAACGTAAGATCTTATTACTAATATCATCAAGCCCAGCTGTATTGTTGTTTTTTAAGGTTAAGAGATAACTGTGAACTTCACTGACTGTTAAGAATGGAAAGTGTAAATGTTTAAAATCAGTACATCTGCTGTCCAGGAATGTTTGTAGTTCATGTAAGTCGCATACAGGAGCTGGTATTGATGATTTAAGAGCGCTGATTTCTTCTATAAGATGTGTACTGATATTTGCTCTACTGCTCTACAGACAGAGACAGACAGAGAGAGAGAGAGAGAGAGAGACAGACAGACAGACAGACAGGTAGGCAGACAGACAGACAGACAAGTTCTCGGCATAAGGTACAAAAACTTGAAACGCACACTTGACATTAGGTGCATTTGTAGATCATGTTAATGTAAGATGAAATACCAAGTTTCAAGAAATTAACTGCAACCAATATTTTTACAGGCTACTGAAGTGGTAAGGGGTGGCAGAAATTGAGAAAATGGATAACATTTCTCATCGAGCAGTCATTCGCTACCTCTGCATCAAGGGCTTATCAATGAGGGAGATCCATGAGGATATGGTAGAGACTCTAGGGGAGAGTGCCCCTTCTTACAGCACAGTGAAGAAATGGGCAGCTCAATTCAAACATGGAAGGGAGAGTCTGGAAGATGATCCCCGTCCAGGAAGACCAAGAACGGTAACCACCGATGAAAAACCATCGCAAGAATCCATGACATGATAATGGAGGATCGACAACTAACTGAGCGGTACATTGCTACTGAGTTGGGCATCTCCCAGGAACGTGTTCATGCCATTATTCACAATGATCTTCAAATGACAAAGGTCTCTTCTCGATGGCTACCGAAACGTCTTGGAGCTGATCACAAACGACAGCGTCTCATCATGTCAAGAGACAATCTTGGCCATTTTTCTGCAGATCCTGACAAGTTTCTTCAGCAATTTGTGACTATGGATGAGAATTTGGTTCATCATTTTCAACCAAAAACCAAAGAATAATCAAAGCATCATGGATGACCACCTCCAAAGAAAGCAATGGTGGTTCTGTCTGCAGGCAAAGTGATGGGTTACATCTTTTGGGATTCAGAAGGTGTGTTATTGGTAGACTATCTTCAAAAGGGCAGAACGGTCAATGGGGCCTATTACGCTAATCTTGTGAAGCAACTGCGGGTCAACCTGAAGGAAAAGCGTTGAGGGAAATTGACCAGAGGAGTCATCTTTCATCAAGACAATGTTCCAGTTCACAAGTCGGCGGTGGAAATGGCTGCCATTCATGAACCAGCTTCTTGAACATCCTCATTATTCCCCAGATTTGGCTCCTTCGGACTATTACCTGTTTAACAAACTCAAAAAGGAGCTCAGTGGTCGCAAATTTGCTTCAGATGATGATGTCAGTCATACTGTAGACCACTTTCTACTGGCACAAGATGCTGACTTTTACAAAGAATGGATCCGTATGCTCCAGGATCGCTGGACTAAGAGCATAAACTTGCAAGGGAACTATGTTGAGAAATAACCGATAAAAGTTGTCAAAAAATAATCCCTTGTACCTTATGCCGAGAATTTATCAATCACCCTTCGTAGACAGACAGACAGACAGAGACAGACATAGATAGATAGATAGATAGATAGACAGACAGACAGACAGACAGAGACAGACATAGATAGATAGATAGACAGACAGACAGACAGACAGATAGACAGACAGACAGACAGACAGATAGATAGATAGATAGATAGATAGATAGATAGATAGATAGATAGATAGATAGATAGATAGATAGATAGATAGATAGATAGATAGATAGATAGATAGATAGATAGATAGATAGATAGATAGATAGATGTTGACTTACCATGGTATAGACTTGAACCCTGGCCATTCATACTTCACAGGAAAACAAACGACTCTACCTCATCCTCGGACACATATATCCCCTCCTCTCAGTCAGACTCGCACTTTATCTCGCCTCCATACACACCCAGTCAGTCCCATCAGTGTGGGACAACACCCAAGTCCTTGATTCACATACATACAGAGCAAATCATCCCCCTATCTTCACAGAAAATATAAACAGAAGTTAATCATAAGAAACAAAAGTTAATCACAAGAAACAGAAGTTAATCACAAGAAACAGAATATAATCTTTCACATCATATAATCCTCAGAATATAACCTGCTATTTGACTCCTACCCAGTTATACCTGCATCCCTGACTGACCTAATTCTAGAGCATCACGTGACTTCTAGATAAGATCTAACTTGACCTGAATTTCGAGTGACAGGAGACAAAAGTAGCCTGGTCTCAGAGAGACAAGACACATTTAACTGTGTCTTTGACAAGACACGCTTTAAATTGTCTTTCAGACAGACAAGACCAAGACAGGTCTTATTTATGTCCTTGGTGTGAATTTTAAAATAAGACAAAGCATGAGACATCTAAGATTAAATGTGTGATACAATACGAGACACCTAGAATTAAATGCATGATACAATACGAGACATCTAGATAAATGTATGATACAACACCAGACCTCTAGGATTATATTCCTGATACAATACGAGACATCTATGATTAAATGTACAATATGAGGCATCTATTATTAAATGTGTGATACAATTTGAGACATCTAGGATTAAATGTATAATACACCACGAGACAACTAGGATTAAATATATGATACAACATGAGACATCTAAGATTAAATTATGATACATTACGAGAAATCTATGATTAGATGTTTGATACATTACGAGACATTTAAGATTAAATTTATGATACAAGATATCTAGGATTAAATGTATGATACAATACAAGACATCTAGGATTAAATTATGATACAACTGGAGACATTTAGAATTAAATGTATGATACAACACGAGACATCTAGGATTAAATGTACGATATAATACTAGACATCTAAGATTTAATGTATGATACGAGACATCTAAGATTAAATGTATGATACAACACGAGACACCTAGAAGAAATGCATGATACAACACGAGAGATATATGATAGAACACGAGAGATTATGACACAGTGCGAGAGATATATGATAGAACACGAGAGATATATGATACAGTGGGAGAGATATATGATACAGTGGGAGAGATATATGATACAGTGGGAGAGATATATGATACAGTGCGAGAGACGTAGCATACACGATCCAACTCAAGAAACTTAAGATTACATTACAAATATGGTAGTTTATAAAGAAAGTCATTGTTTATATAAAAACGAGTATATACACTAGAAGAGAGGAGGAGGTTTGTGTAGAAAGTATATCTTAGCTGTTAGTATATAATGATAGGAGGAGGTTTGTGTAAAAATATATCTTAGCTGTTAGTATATAATGATAGGAAGAGGTTTGTATAGAAAATATATCTTAACTGTTATTATATAAAAATAGGACGAGGTTTCTGTAGAAAATATATCTTAGCTGTTATTATATAAAGATAGGAGGAGGTTTGTGTAGAAAATATTTCTTAGCTGTTATTATATAAAGATAGGAGGAGGTTTACACCTTAGCTGGCGATGTTTTCAGAATATAATTTACTGTTGACACAGTCTCACCATCACAGTTATGGGGGCTTTCTGGCTTGTCCCTGGCCTAGAGGGTGGGAAGTTTTCTGGCTTGTCCCTGGCCTAGAGGGTGGGTGGGTGGAAAGTTTTCTGCCTTGAACCTGGCCTAGAGGGTGGGTGGGAAGTTTTCTGCCTTGAACCTGGCCTAGAGGGTGGGTGGAAAGTTTTCTGCCTTGAACCTGGCCTAGAGGGTGGGTGGAAAGTTTTCTGCCTTGAACCTGGCCTAGAGGGTGGGTGGGAAGTTTTCTGCCTTGAACCTGGCCTAGAGGGTGGGTGGAAAGTTTTCTGCCTTGAACCTGGCCTAGAGGGTGGGTGGGAAGTTTTCTGCCTTGAACCTGGCCTAGAGGGTGGGTGGAAAGTTTTCTGCCTTGAACCTGGCCTAGAGGGTGGGTGGAAAGTTTTCTGCCTTGAACCTGGCCTAGAGGGTGGGTGGGAAGTTTTCTGCCTTGAACCTGGCCTAGAGGGTGGGTGGGAAGTTTTCTGCCTTGAACCTGGCCTAGAGGTGGGTGGGAAGTTTTCTGCCTTGAACCTGGCCTAGAGGGTGGGTGGAAAGTTTTCTGCCTTGAACCTGGCCTAGAGGGTGGGTGGGAAGTTTTCTGCCTTGAACCTGGCCTAGAGGGTGGGTGGGAAGTTTTCTGCCTTGAATCTGGCCTAGAGGGTGGGTGGAAAGTTTTCTGCCTTGAACCTGGCCTAGAGGGTGGGTGGGAAGTTTTCTAGATCGGACTGTCCAAGAAATCACTTTGGTCGTTAAGAAACATATTCTTGCTAGAAGTCGGAGCAAAACGAAGGTGCCATGTTGGATAACAGCCACCAGGCAAAAGATCTGATCTGGTTAGTTTGTACAACGGAGACTGTTAGATGGAGAATGTTGAATATTTATCCTTTTAGAATGGTCAATGACTGCTTAAGGAGAGAGTGAAGTATCGACCTTAAAGAAGTGGACGATACTCTGACTTTTCATACTTTTAGTAGAGTGAAGTATCGACCTTAAAGAAGTGGACGATACTCTGACGTTTCATTGTTTTAGTAGAGTGAAGTATCGACCTTAAAGAAGTGGACGATACTCTGACTTTTCATTGTTTTAGTAGAGTGAAGTATCGACCTTAAAGAAGTGGACGATACTCTGACTTTTCATTGTTTTAGTAGAGTGAAGTATCGACCTTAAAGAAGTGGACGATACTCTGACTTTTCATTGTTTTAGTAGAGTGAAGTATCGACCTTAAAGAAGTGGGCGATACTCTGACTTTTCATTGTTTTAGTAGAGTGAAGTATCGACCTTAAAGAAGTGGGCGATACTCTGACTTTTCATTGTTTTAGTAGAGTGAAGTATCGACCTTAAAGAAGTGGGCGATACTCTGACGTTTCATTGTTTTAGTGGTTAAAAACTGTGACGACGAAGACAATCTTCACCTGACCTTGTGGACACGGGGGTCCAGGAACTGGGTGGATGACGTACAAGTAACTAGGCTAGCAAGATCCTGCTCTTAGCAGGTCACGGTGCATCGAGAAACTATGTCAGATTTCTGATTCTCAACAACATCTATTCATGCAGTCTTCCAAAATACATTTTTTTCCCCCTCAATCTTGATTAGCCACAACCAGAATCCTTCATGTTTTAGAAAGCTTGAAAATGCCACTTTAAAGTTTCATTCAACAAGTTTCCAACTATTTGACAGGACAGCTGTAATGTTGTCCTGGAAATGTTGCAAGAACATAGTGACTTTGCTTGTAACTTTGTATGTGGTCATCATTGTCAGTGTCAGTGTTGTGACAAGACTTGTATATCTCTTACATTGTCAGTGTTTGTGTTGTGTTGTTACAAGACCTATATATCTCTTACATTGTCAGTGTTTATGTTGTGTTGTTTTGTTACACGAACTATGTCTCTTACATTATCAGTGTTTGCATTGTCTTGTTACATGAACTATATGTCTCTTACATTGCTAGTGTTTGAGTTGTGTTGTTACAGGAACTATATTTATCTCACATTATCAATGTTTGTCTTGTGTTGTTACAAGACCAATATGTCTCTTACATTGTCAGTGTTTGTATTGTGTTGTTACAATACCTATATGTATCTTACATTGTCAGTCTTTGTGTTGTGTTGTTACAGGCACTATATGTCTCTTATATTGTCAGTTTTTGTGCTGTGTTGTTACAAGCCTATATATCTCTTACATTGTAAGTGTCTGTACTGTGTTGTTACAAGACTTGTATGTCTCTTACATTGTAAGTATCTGTGTTGTGTTGTTAAGACCTGTATGTCTCTTGCATTGTAAGTGTCTGTGTTGTGTTGTTACAAGACTTGTATGTCTCTTACATTGTAAGTATCTGTATTGTGTTGTTACAAGACTTGTATATCTCTTACATTGTAAGTGTCTGTATTGTGTTGTTACAAGACTTGTATGTCTCTTACATTGTAAGTGTCTGTACTGTGTTGTTACAAGACTTGTATGTCTCTTACATTGTAAGTGTCTGTATTGTGTTGTTACAAGACTTGTATATCTCTTACATTGTAAGTGTCTGTACTGTGTTGTTACAAGACTTGTATGTCTCTTACATTGTAAGTATCTGTATTGTGTTGATAAGACCTGTATGTCTCTTACATTGTAAGTGTCTGTGTTGTGTTGTGTTGTTAAGACCTGTATGTCTCTTACATTGTAAGTGTCTGTGTTGTGTTGTGTTGTTAAGACCTGTATGTCTCTTACATTGTAAGTGTCTGTGTTGTGTTGTGTTGTTAAGACCTGTATGTCTCTTACATTGTAAGTGTCTGTGTTGTGTTGTGTTGTTAAGACCTGTATGTCTCTTACATTGTAAGTGTCTGTGTTGTGTTGTGTTGTTAAGACCTGTATGTCTCTTACATTGTAAGTGTCTGTGTTGTGTTGTGTGTTAAGACCTGTATGTCTCTTACATTGTAAGTGTCTGTGTTGTGTTGTGTTGTTAAGACCTGTATGTCTCTTACATTGTAAGTGTCTGTGTTGTGTTGTGTTGTTAAGACCTGTATGTCTCTTACATTGTAAGTGTCTGTGTTGTATTGTGTTGTTAAGACCTGTATGTCTCTTACATTGTAAGTATCTGTGTTGTGTTGTGTTGTTAAGACCTGTATGTCTCTTACATTGTAAGTATCTGTGTTGTGTTGTTAAGACCTGTATGTCTCTTACATTGTAAGTATCTGTGTTGTGTTGTGTTGTTAAGACCTGTATGTCTCTTACATTGTAAGTATCTGTGTTGTGTTGTTAAGACCTGTATGTCTCTTACATTGTAAGTATCTGTGTTGTGTTGTTAAGACCTGTATATCTCTTACATTGTAAGTATCTGTATTGTGTTGTTAAGACCCATATGTCTCTTACATTGTAAGTATCTGTATTGTGTTGTTACAAGATTTGTATGTCTCTTACATTGTCTTTGTTGTGTTTTGTTACAAGACCTGTCTGTCTCTTACATTGTAAGTATCTGTTTTGTGTTGTGTTGTTAAGACCTGTATGTCTCTTACACTGTAAGTGTCTGGTTGTGTTATTAGAAGACCTGTATGTCTCTTACATTGTAAGGGTCTGCGTTGTGTTGTTACAAGACCTGTATGTCTCTTACATTGTAAGGGTCTGCGTTGTGTTGTTACAAAACCTGTATGTCTCTTACATTGTAAGTATCTGTTTTGTGTTATGTTGTTAAGACCTGTATGTCTCTTACATTGTAAGGGTCTGCGTTGTGTTGTTACAAGACCTGTATGTCTCTTACATTGTAAGTGTCTGTGTTGTGTTGTTACAAGACCTTTATGTCTCTTACATTGTAAGTGTCTGTTTTGTGTTATTACAAGACCTGTATGTCTCTTACATTGTAAGTGTCTGTGTTGTGTTGTTACAAGACCTGCATGTCTCTTATATTGTAAGTGTCTGTGTTGTGTTGTTACAAGACCTGCATGTCTCTTACATTGTCAATGTTTGTGTTGTGTTGTAACAAGACCTATATGTCTTACACTGTCAGTGTTTGTGTCATGTTACAAGAACTATATGTCTTACGTTGTCAGTGTTTATCATTTTATAAAAACTATAGGAGTCTTACATTGTCAGTGTTTGTGTCATGTTACAAGAACTATATGTGTCTTACATTGTCAGTGTTTGTGTCGTGATTTTACAAGAACTATATGTCTGTTACATTGTCAGTGTTTTGAATCGTGTTGTTACAAGAAGTATATAAGTCTAACATTCTCAGTGTTTGTGTCATGTTACAAGAATTATATGAATTGTTATTGTTTGTGTCATGTTGTTACAAGAACTATCTGTTTGTTATACTGTTATTATTTGCATCATATTATTTCAAGAACTATATGAGTTGTACATTTTCTTAAGTCTTAGTTCTATTTTTAGCAAACTTGGAGACAGATGCCGAATTTTTATTGCATCTTGCGAAGGATGTAGGTTATAGTTAACAAACCGTGCATTCTACTAGAAAGACAACTTGTGCGTCATTGGTCGCAAACCTCGTATTTTAAGTGAAAGACAAGTTGCATGCTAAGGTTAGCAAAACTGTTTTGTTTTTCTTTAACGAGAATGACAACGTAGGCGACATGATTTTAAAAAAAAATTCGTATTTTAAAACAATGGCAGTATGAATAACTGTAACAAAATAGATTTTACATAACAACATCTAGCTCATGTTCTATAACAACATTTAGCTCATATTTATAACAACATTCAGCTGATGTTGTTTAACAACATTTAGCTCATGTTCTATAACAACATTTAGCTCATGTTCTATAACAATATTTAGCTCATGCTCTATAACAATATTTAGCTCATGTTCTATAACAACATTCAGCTCATGCTCTATAACAACATTTAGCTCATGTTCTATAAACATTTAGTTAATGTTCTATAACAACATTTAGCTCATGTTCTATAACAACATTTAGCTCATGTTCTATAGCAACATTTAGCTCACGTTTTTGGTCTTTGTTTTGCTTACTCAGTCACTGGGAAATGATCAAACAGATCGCTTTTACAAAGTGATGACGATGATGATGATGTTTAAATGTGGTAGTAAGAAAGATGTGATGGTTGTGTTATCCGCTACAGACAGACTAGGATCAAATCATCCCGTTTGTCAAAACTGATAGGCGGTACGATGAGACATTTTTCTTTGGATATTTCATACTAATAATAATAATAATAATAATAATTATAATCACCTTACATTTTCTATGTGGAGAAGTATGACAGCCAAACGCCTACGTGCACGCATTTGATGATGATGAATTGTAGTGGAAGTAATAGTAGCGGTAGTAGTAGTAGTAATGGTAGTAGTAGTAGTAGTAGTAGTCCCCCGTGTGGTACCCGGGATCTGCAAAGAATAGGACCACTGTACCCTACCATGCATGATCGTAAAATGCGACTAAGGAGGGTTCAGCATAGGGCCAGCAACCCTATCTGGTAAAAAAACTATCAGACTGCTACAGAAACAGAAGCAAGGGAAAAAACAAATGCAGGTGGAAGGAGAAATGCGTATCAGGAAACTGAGCCCATGAAGGTTGTTGATGAAAGCCAGCCACTGGAAGTCCCCAGCCCGACTGCAGACCTCCTGGAACCTAAACATAAGATGCAAATAGGCAGCTGGAATGTAAGAACACTAAACCAGACTGGAAAACTAGCACAAACCATCAAGGAAATGCACAGATACAAACTAGACATACTAGGAATACAAGAAGCAAGATGGACAGGACACGGCAGAAGGAAATTAACAACACAGCACACAGAAGATACAATAATATAGTCAGGTAAAGAAGATCTTCATGAAGGAGGAGTAGCATTGATTATAACAAAAGAAGCATCAAGAGCATTGCTGAAATGGACCCCAATAAATGAGAGATTATTATATGCACAGTTCAACTCAAGATTCATGAAGCTGTCTATTATAGTTTGTTATGCACCAACAGAAGCAGCTGAAGAGGAATTAAAAGAAGATTTTTACAACAGCCTCCAAACAACAGTAGAAACAATACCCAAGCATGATATGCTACTCATCTTGGGCGACTTCAATGCAAAAGTAGGTGAAGGAAATGAAAATAGAAGAAGAATCATGGGAAGAGAAGGAATCGGAGAAATAAATGAAAATGGAGAAAGACTGTGCAGTTTCTGTGAAGAAAACATGATGACCATCGGAGGGACAATTTTCCAACACAAAAACGTCCATAAGGTGACTTGGAGGTCACTAGATAAAACCACATAAAACCAAATTGATCATACTAATAAACAACAAGTGGAAACGGTTACTACAAGATGTGCGAGCAAGGAAAGGAGCAGATGTAGGAAGTGATCACAACCTTCTGGTAGCAAAAATAAAACTAAAATTAAGGAAAGCCAAAATCGGAGAACATAGAAAGATACATTTTGATACAAGAAAACTGATAGACCAGCAAACAAGAAATGAATTCTCAATAGTACTTAAGAACCGCTTCAGTGTCCTCCAAGACGAAGCAGAAATGTCCATATTAGAGTTCAATAAAACACTACAGGGAACAGCAAAAGAGGTGCTTGGATATCGGAAAAGGAGAAAAGAGGAATGGATAAGCGAGAACACATGGGAAAAGATAGAGCAAAGAAAAGAAATCAAGGGAAAATTACTGAACACCAAATCACAACGGCTTAAAGAACGAGTTTTAAGTAATTATGCACAAAAAGACAAAGAAGTGAAGGAATCATGCCGTCAAGATAAACGTCAATATTATGACAACTTAGCAGAAACAGCAGAGAAAGCAGCATATACAAATGACATGAAAACCATATATAAAATCACAAAGCAGATGACAGGTAACTTCAACACAAGATGTGAAAGTGCAGTAAGAACACAAAATGGACAACTGGTCAGTGGAGAAAGAGAAAAAATTGAAAGATGGAGGGAACACTTTAACACCCTACTAAACAGAACACAAGCAGCACAAACAATAGAATACCTGAAGCAAAAACGGAACTAAACATCAATACAGGACCAATAACAATAAATGAAGTAAAGGAGGCGATAAAGAAGCTAAAATCAGACAGGGCACCAGGTGAAGATGAAGTGACTGCTGAGATGTTGAAAGCAGAAGAAATAGAAACACCAAAACAACTTTGCCGGATATTACAACAAATTTGGGATTTAGAAAAAGCCCCAGAGGAGTGGAAAACTGGTCTTACAGTAAAACTACCAAAGAAGGGTGACCTCAGAGATTGCGGGAACTGGAGAGGCATTACCCTACTTCCACTCACCAGTAAAGTATTTTGCAGAATAATCATCAACAGAATTGTACCAACACTTGAGGAAAAACTTCGGAAAGAGCAGGCAGGATTTAGGAAAGGAAGATCATGCATAGACCACATATTTGTACTTAGACAAATATTAGAACAGGCAAATGAGTGGCATAGCACAACATATGCATTATTCATAGATTTTGAGAAAGCCTTTGACAGTGTCAACAGAGATGCACTGTGGAAAATCCTAAGATGGCATGGCCTCCCCCATAAAATAGTTAATGTAATCAAAGCCCTATACGAGGGTTTTCAGTGCAAAGTGATCTGTGGAGAACATACCTCCAGCAGCTGTAGGGTACAAACAGGAGTGAAACAGGGATGTGTACTATCAACAACATTATTTATCTTGGTAGTAGACTGGTTAATGAAGGAGGCAACATCAGACAAACGCAGAGGATTACAATGGACCCTTGACACAGTGCTGGAGGACCTTGACTTTGCGGACGACATTTGTCTGTTATCAAGCAGTCACAAAGATATGCAAGATAAAATAAACAAGCTAACTCAGAATGCAAACAACATAGGACTAAAGATCAATGTAGGAAAGACAAAGTTAATGAAGCAAAATGTGAACAACAGAAATGTACTCAGAGTAGATAACAAGTTAGTGGAGGAGGTCAACGAATTTGTATACCTTGGCAGCAGAGTAGTAGAAAATGGAGACAGCACAGAGGACATCAACAGCAGACTTACTAGAGCAAACCAGGCTTTTGCAATGCTGCAGAATATATGGAAATAAAAAAAAACTAAGCATAAATATGAAAATCCGGATATTTAAGAGTAATGTTCTAAGTGTACTACTCTATGGAAGTGAATGCTGGAAAATCACCAAAACCATAGAAAACAAGTTCAATTCTTTCCAGACTAAATGTTTACGAAGAATTAGAAAAATATTTTGGCCAAACACCATAAGAAATAACATCTTATTAGCAGAAATGCAGATGAAACCACTGACAACAATTATTGAGGAAAGACGCTGGCGATGGTTGTGACATGTGCTTCGAATGACTGACAACTCACTACCAAAAATAGCACTAAGATGGACACCACAGGGGAGCAGAATTAAAGGTAGACCAAAAGAGACATGGAGAAGAACAACAGAAAGGATGTTGAGCAATAGAGGGCTCACCTGGGCAAGAGCAGAAAAAAAGGCGAAGGACAGGCATTTGTGGAAAACCCTTGCGGAAGCCCCATGTGCCCTGGGCACTTAAGGTTCAGAGAGAGAGAGAGAGAGAGAGAGAGTAGTAGCAGTAGTAGTAGTAGTAGTAGTATTAGTT
Source organism: Achatina immaculata (assembly GCA_009760885.1). NCBI lineage: Eukaryota > Metazoa > Mollusca > Gastropoda > Stylommatophora > Achatinidae > Lissachatina > Lissachatina immaculata. The sequence goes on from CM019719.1 coordinate 2,086,161, forward strand.
GTATGTGCAGCTGTAGTAGTAGTGGTGGTGGAGGTAGTAGTAGTAGTAATAGTGGTAGTAGTCGTGGTGGTAGTAGTATTAGTAGTAATAGTGGTAGTTGTAGTAGTAGTAATAGTGGTAGTAGTGTTGGTAGTAGTAGTAATAGTGGTAGTAGTGTTGGTAGTAGTAGTAATAGTGATAGTAGTGGTGGTAGTAATAATAATAATAGTGGTAGTAGTGGTGGTAGTAATAATAATAATAGTGGTAGTAGTGGTGGTAGTAGTAGTAGTAATAGTGGTAGTAGTAGTGGTAATAGTAGTAGTAGTAGTAGTAGTAGTAGTAGTAGTAGTAGTAGTAGTAGTAGTAGTGGTAGTAGTAGCCCAGATGAGGAGACAGAACCACAAAAGTAAGATTTTTAAGGGCATGCATCTTTCCCATCGCAACATATGCCTGTGAGACCTGGACACTTAACAAAACAGCTGAGAAACACATAAATACCTTTGAATGTAAATGCTACAGAAGAGTTCTTCAAATATCATGAACACAAAAAAGAACAAATATATCCATGCGACAAGAGCTTAATATTGATGAAGGTTGGCTAGTAAAGAGAATTAAACAAAGAAAACTTAAATATTTTGGACACATTAAACGTCATGATAATCTAGAGAATGCCGTCTTGGATGGGTATATAATGGGAAAAAGAAAGAGAGGAAGACCAAGGCGAAGATGGATGCAAGATATCGCTGATAATCAGCAAATGGATGCATCAGCAGCAGGGCATCTTGCTCACAACCGAGAGGCCTACAGGGGAGCTGTTAGAGAGGCAAAGTTCCGCAAACGACATGCAAATGACTGACTGAGTGAGTGGTAGCAGTAGAAGTAGTAATAGTGGTAGTATTAGCAGCAGCAGCAGCAGCAGTAGTAGTAGTAGTAGTAGTAGTAGTAGTAGTAGTAGTAGTAGTAGTAGTAACAGCAGCAGAAATATAAATTAGTAGTAGGAAAGAAAAACTAGACACCACATAAAGAATTAATACTAGCGCAGTTACTAAATATGAAGAAATGTAACCGTGATATCAAAGATGGTTACAGAGAAGATGGTTGCAGATAAGATAGTTACGCTATTTATGATGATATTAATTTTTTTGTATTCTCCAAAACAGAGGTGAAACACTTTAAAGAGAAAATGGGCGTGGTTACAGTTAACAACATTGACTACGGGCAGATTTTTGGACCATTCTCTACCCACTTGACAGCCACTGATCCCGCCTACGTCATAGGTATGCTGACTAATGACAAGCAGCCGGAAGGTATCGTTGTCAGGGTAAATATTGCCTATACTGAATTGTTAGTTTGGAACTGTTTTCTCCCTGAATATTCCGCACTTCAGAAATGAAAAAAGCTCTTCTGACTAAGAGGATTCGTGACCGACGTCGAAGTTGGTTGCCAGCTCTGAAACTAGGCTGTTCTTCTGCTGTGACCTTGTCATTTCCAACATCTTTCTCAAGGACGGATTATGATTTTGTCAGCTTCATGGCAGGGGACCCTGGCTTTACGATTTTAATCAAGCAACTGATGTCCAACTGGCAGACAAAAGATAGAAGTGCAATGATAAAACGTTACAACGCAAACATTACTTGTTACTACAAGTAACTGCAGCCAGTACAAGAGACACGCTGCTCAACAATACAAAAAGTTCACCTTAGACAAATAAATGATGTCATCAACTTCCGTGCTGAACTAAGACAGCCATATAAACATGATGGAGATCCCATAATCTGTAAGATAAACCGGAATAAATCATATCTGACACATACATTGGCATATATATTAGTTTGGCCGCAATCTGCAGTGAAATCAGCATTTTTATTTAGTTTATATCAGTACCAGATGCAATCTTCTCTACCAACATTATTTTCTCATAAACTCTCGTACAGCTGGTACTTGACCTAAGGCTTAGAGCTGGTACTTGACCTAGAGCTGGTATATGACCTAAAGCTTCGATGTGGTACTTGAGCTTAGAGCTGGTACTTGACCTAAAGCTTCGATCTGGTACTTGACCTAGAGCTTAGAGCTGGTACTTGACCTAAGGCTTAGAGCTGGTACTTGACCTAGAGCTGGTATTTGACCTAAAGCTTCGATGTGGTACTTGAGCTTACTTGACCTAAAGCTTCGATGTGGTACTTGACCTAGAGCTTAGAGCTGGTACTTGACCTACAACTTAGAGCTGGTACTTGACCTAGATTTTAGAGCTGGTACTTGACTTAGAGCTTAGTGCTGGTACTTGGCTCAGAGCTTGGAGCTGGTACTTTTGCCTAGAGCTTAGAGCTGGTACTTGAACTAGAGCTTAGAGCTGGTACTTGAACTAGAGCTTAGTGCTGGTACCTGGCCTAGAACTTAGAGCTGGTACTTTACCTAGTGCTTAGAGCTGGTACTTGACCTAGAAAAAGACATCTTCCTGAGGGTAGTGTATGTATAGTTGTATAGGTGGGTGTATGTATGACTGTGTATAAGTATGACTGTGTGTGGATGTATATGTGGCTGTATGTGTGAGTGTACGTATGGTTGTATGTGTGGGTGTATGTGTTAGTGTATATTTGGATATATATGTGAATGTACATGTGATGTGAGTTTAAGAAAGACAAAGAAACAGGAGAGATGGATATTGTCTTATAAAATTGATTTTGACCTTCTGTTCACTGGATTGTGAAAGTATTGATCACGTGTGCAAGTTTCTGGACTTTGACATGTGTCAACTTGTACAAGAGAAAGCTACGAGGGCTGATTGATAAGTTCTCGGCATAAGGTACAACGGATTATTTGTGGATAACTGTTTTTGGGATTTCTCAGCATAGTCCCCTTGCAAGTTTCTGGACTTGACATGTGTCAACTCGTACAGGAGAAAGCTGTCACTGACAAAATCTAACCGTTTTTGCTGTTTTATCCTCAACAAGTCCACCTCCAATCCGATATTTTATCTGTTTTAAAAAATCCATAAGATGTATCTGATGCCAAAATCGCCAAGAGATCATCAATCAAACGATCAATCAATCAAATAATCAATCAAATGACTGACAACCATCACACACACCTCAGACAATAGATGTTAAATTTGGCAAGATAGTTGAAAACATGGAGTAAACAGAAATTGATTTCCCTGCTATATCTGTCTAGCCATCTTTCTCTACAGGTAGAGACAGAAGAACGATGTGATGGCCCCCGGACAGCAGACTGGCTACCTTACATAACCCCAGCAAGAGACGAGGAAGAACAGAACATGGAGGCTTACATGAAAGAGGGCGGAGTCTACTACAGAACTTTACGTATTGTCAAAGCAGGGGAGGAGCTTCTTGTCTGGTACAGCAAGGACTTTACCAAAATTCTGGGCATACCTGAGCTGCAGACCAACTCTAAGAGAGGTTAGCTATGCTTCCAGCAGCACACAAAACTCCTGCTCTCAAACAAAGTCCACATACTGGGCCGCACTGTTGCTCATTCATTCATTCATTCAGCTTTCCCCAGCCATTACGGCTCATTGCTGCAGACAAGACTTGTCTCATTCCTCCAAATTTAACCATTTGGGAATAAAGATCAATAAGTCAATCAATCAATCAATCAATCTGTTCTTAGTCTTCTCCTGCCAACTGTCCACTCTTGAGGGCTTCCAGGATGTAAGGCCACCATTGTCTAGGTCTGCCTCTTGGTCTGTCTTCCTTTATCATTTCTGCATAAGCCTTTTTTTGTTCGTCTATTCTCTGCATCCTCTCCAAGTGTCCGAACATCTGTTACTCATTTACAGTTTTAATCATTTTAAAAGTTTAACAAGAATATATTACTTTCAAGTTATCAAAGTCAAGAATGTTTCAGTTCAAAGTTAACATAACTGCGTCCAGGTCGAGTCTAGAGGTGCTCCGATCAGCTTCTCAGAATAGATCTACTGAAGGCACAATATAGCCCAGGATGTGTCACGACTGTACACAAAGAAAATTCTCTGTCCGAGTACTCGTACTCTGTAGCACGAGGGAAGAATCCTTATCGTGGCAGTTTTTCCTCACTACAATGCTCAGAATATGTAGCTTTACACATAGGCTGACTGGAGGAGGATGGAAGCACTGCCTTCATCTTGAGAAGCCGCATCACTACTGACTTGGCCCCTCATGCCCCACAACAGGAACGAATATCATCTAAGTGATCATGGAAGAAACACTCACAAGAACAATATCAGGATCAAAATATATGGAAACAACAAAGTCTGTCCACGAACATAGATGAAGGAATGAAACAGGTGAGTATCTGGACAGTCGGAAGACAAGTACGTAGATGAAGGAATGAAACAGGTGAGTATCTGGACATTCGGAAGACAAGTACGTAGATGAAGGAATGAAACAGGTGAGTATCTGGACAGTCGGAAGACAAGTACGTAGATGAAGGAATGAAACACGCGAGAAACTGGACAGTCGGAAGACAAGAACCTGGACACATGAATGAAACAGGCGAGAAACTGGACAGTCGGAAGGCAAGAACAGATGAAGGAATGAAACACGCGAGAAACTGGACAGTCGGAAGACAAGAACAGATGAAGGAATGAAACAGGCGACGATCTGGACAGTCAGAAGACAAGAACAGATGAAGGATTTGAACTGCAGGACCCCACTAGGCCACAAAGTCCAGGCAAAATAGAATTTTTGATTCGCTGTGAGATGTCATGTGACTGACAGAAGTTAAGCTCAAGAAGCTTATCATTTTGAAAAGGCGGGGCATAGCCAAGAATTGTTTGTTCCTATTGGTGCAAAATAAACAAATGGAAACAAAACAATGGAAGTTCTGAACACTGACCAGTTATAATCTTAAGTAGTAGATAACTTTTGTACGACATTTCTACACACTTTGGTTTGCATTCTTTTACATCAGTGAATGTACATATTTATTTGTATACATGTGTAGTTACACACTACTAGTATTAGGTTCATTGAAGATTTATGTTGGTGTTGACGATTTCTGAAATCACTGCATTAAATATTCTACACACAATCTGTGACACTTCTTTAAGGCTGAGATCAGCACTGACAATCTGCATTCACATAACTAGTATTATCCAGGTACTGTTACATAAGACAGACTGAAAACCGCTGTTATCCACGTTCACACTTTCCGCCATTATTTCACAACTCTGTACGGTCAAGGCCACACCTAAGAGTGTCTCCTTGGTCCAAATTTACAGGGAAAAAACTTACAGAAACAATACTGAGCTTAGTGTACCCTCACATGTCTAACCAAGCTGGTAAATATTTACATATATATGACCGCGTAATTTTTTTCCTATTTATTAACACAAAAACTCATATTTGCTCACATAAAGCAGATGATGAGCAGTACATCTGCACTCACTGTGGAGAGATGTTTGACTTTCCGTTCCCCCTGAGAGCACATCTTAAGTTCAAGTGCTCCTTCACAACTGAGGACACTGTTTCCCCGCGTGTGACAGCTGAAGCCAAGCATGGCGTGGATCACATTAGGCGCTGCAGCGAGAACTTTCCAAGCATCAAACACTCTGATCGTTTGCAAGAAAAGTGCATATTGAATTACATGACAAACAATAATGCGATGTTCACAATATCATCTAAACGACTTCTAGACTATAATGAACACAGCGAACTGCCAAAGAAATTCATCCCCGACAATCTCAAACCCGTGAAAGATTCGATCATTTCGCACTCTATTGAGGAACTTAGCAAGAGCTACGCCCTGAGTGAACGCTCCCAAGATAAAGGACTTGATTCACACTCAGATAACGCCAGCGCTTTTAGAAAAGTTGACAAACCTCTCAGGTCCAGTTCTGATGGCGCATCTTCGCCGCCAGCGTCTACGCCCTGTTTTGTATCTATGTCAAGGACACTCTCTCCTCCAATCAGAAATACTTCCTCCCAGTCGGTCTTGTCGCCATCGACGCTGACCTCGTCACATGGAGTTTCAAGTCACAAGGCTCACTCTCTGGCACATGCAGCCTCCACATTACCCAGAAACCAAGCCTCCACATCATCTCTGCCGCCAGCCGCTCGTCCGCCCGTGAAACCACTGCCATCAGCGACCACATCTGTAGCACACCAGGAGCCCACATTACCTGGACCGCCAATGATGGGACTTTACATGCCCAGATTTTCCTTACCATCTCCGCTGGGAATTCCAGGTGGAAACTTACTCGCGGCTGGAACATCAGGTGGAAGGGGACTTCATCTTCCTCACATAGCCTTTGCTGATCAGATCCCCCCTGGGTTGCTAGAAATGTGCAGAGCAGCTATACCCAGCGTAGGTCCGCTGACAGAATCCTTTGCAGCAAACATCAGGAACAGTGAGACGCTGGCCAAGCAGGCGCTGTTTGCCGACAGACACATCTCCAGTTTTGGTTTCCTCAAGAGCAACAACCCGATGGTTGAGAAGCTTCTCCAGAGCACCAACCCAACTCTCCTGTCTTCTCCTATCAATGCTCTCAACCTGTCTCAGAACTGGTGTGCAAAGTGCAACGCGACCTTCAGGATGACCTCTGACCTGGTTTATCATATGAGGTAAGAAAAATGCCAGCATTATATATATATATATATATGTGTGTGTGTGTGTGTGTGCATCCTATGTAAGTAATAAACTTGCTTGTGTCATTTTTAAGTAATAAACAAAATGTCTGGGTCATATACAAGCAGTATACAAAATGACTGCATCATATATAAGCAATAAACAAAATGTCTGCGTCATATGTAAGTATAAACTTGTCTGCATCTTAGATAAGCAATAAACAAAATGTCTGCGTCATATGTAAGTATAAACTTGTCTCCATCTTAGATAAGCAATAAACAAAATATGTGGGTTATATATAAGTAATAAACAAAATTTCTGAACCATATATAAGCAATAAACAAAATGTCTGCTTCATATATAAGTAAAAACTTGTCTGCATCATATCAACAATCAATCAAGTGTCGTGCCTTGTGGCGTAGGCGATCATTTCTCTCCACAATTCCCTGTCTTTAGACTTGATTATGAGATCCACCGGTGACTTTCTTCCTAGCCACACTGACAGCCCATCCAGTAACTTCTCTCTCTGTCTTTCTTTGTCTCTTCTTCCCTCAAATTTTCCAGTTGCCACAAAGTGTTCCAGTTTTCCTCTTCTCAGAAAATGTCATACAAATCTCACTTGTCTGCCTCTGATCTTTGCTGTAATTTGACTTTTAATTAACTCCAGCCTCTCTTAAGACTTCTTCTTTGATTTTCTTAGCTGTCCATGGTACCTTCAACATCCTTCTTATAAATCACATCTCCATGGCCTCCATTTCTCGCTGTACTCTCTTATTCATAGACCATGCTTCACATCCATAAAACAAAGTTGGCTCGATGCAACATTTAAGTACTCGGAATCTTTCCATTGATACGGATCTGTTGCACAAGATGTTTGTCATTTTCTGGAATGCTGACGTGGCCTGAGCACGTCTGCTTTTTATTTCATTGTGACATTTCCCATCAGTTGTTATAATCGTTCCTAAGTACTTGAATCTATCAACTTGTTTCAGATTTGTGCCATTGATGGTAATGCTACACGTTGGTGGTATTCTTTTCTTTCAGATGACCATCACTTCAGTCCTCTTTTTGTTCAGGCTGAGACCTTTATTTTTACTTTCACGAACCACGACGTCCAGAAGGGCCTGTAGCTCCCCTTCACTTTTAGCAATCAGAACTGTGTCATCTGCATATCTTAAGTTGTTAAGGTTATACCCGCCAATTGATATTCCTGGCAAGCTCTCTATATTTCTCATTATGTTTTCAATGTACAAGGAGAAGAGGTCAGGAGATAGAATACATCCTTGTCTCACTCCTAATTTTGTGTCTTAGAATGCTCCTATTTGGTTCTCAACCGTCATTGCTGTTGGTTGCTGCCAGTGTAAGTTTTTGATGAGTTTCAGATCTTTCCCATCGATGTTGATATCTTCCAGCATTCTTATAATTTCTGTGTGTCTCACTTTATCATCGAATGCTTTACAGTAGTCTATGAAGCACAAGTCTGTCTTTACTTCTATTGATCTTTCCATCAATGTTCTCAATATATATATATATATACACACACACATATGGCATTACTTGTGGCTTTTCCTTTGACGAAGACACACTGTTCTTCAGCGTCATATCATTCATTCATTCATTCATTTGCATGTCCCTTGCGGAACTTTGCCTCACAAACAGCACTCCTGTAGGCCTCTCGGTTGTGAGCAAGGTGGCCTGCTGCTGTTGCATCCATTTGCAGATCGTCAACGATGTCTTGCAGCCGTCTTCGTTTTGGTCTTCCTCTTTTTCTTTTTCCCATTATGTATCCTTCCAATACGGTCTTCTCTAAATTATCATGACGTTTAATGTGTCCAAAATATTTAAGTTTTCTCTCTTTAATCCTCTTTACTAGCCAGCCTTCTTCAATATTAAGCTCTTGTAGTATAGATATATTTGTTCTTTTTTGTGTTCATGATATTTGGAGAACTCTTCTGTAGCATTTACATTCAAAGGCATTTATGTGTTTCTCAGCTGTTTTGTTAAGTGTCCAGGTCTCACAGGCATATGTTGCGATGGGAAAGATGCATGCCCTTAAAAATCTTATTTTTGTGGTTCTGTCTGTTCCTCTCCACAGATTCTTTATTTGTTTTACTTTCTGAAGAGCGGTAGATGTCCTCCTTTTAATTTCCCTCATTGTATCTCTATTATTAGTTAGCATTGATCCAAGATATTCAAAACTCTCCACTTCTTCCAGTTTTTCCACATTGATACATATTTCAGCTGCCTTGTTTGTTTTGTCAGTTGTCATCACTTTAGTTTTCTTTGCATTAAGATAGAGGTTCTGCTCTTCGCTGTTCTTGCGGACTGACATAATTAGTTTTTCCATTCCTTTTTGTGTTGTGGACAGTAATACTGTGTCATCAGCATATCTAATCTCTGGTATTTCATAACCTCCAACTGTTATGGCATCGTAATATTCTTTGTCTACATCTTCTCTAACATTCCTCATTATATTTTCAGTATACAAGTTAAATAAGTAGGGTGACAATATGCACCCCTGACAGACCCCTTGTTTTATGTCAAACCAACTTGTTGTTTCACCATTTATTCTTACTGCTGCTTGTTGGTCTAGATACAGTAGTGATGTTAATTGTATCAAATGTGTTGGAAATCCCATTTTTTTCCATTATTTCCCAAAGTTTCTGGTATTGTACACAATCAAATGCCTTTGAGTAGTCTATAAAGGCTAAATATAGATTCACATTAAACTCTCTGCATTTCTCTATTATTAATCTTATATTGAATATATGATCTCTTGATCCTCTTCCTTGCCTGAAACCAGCTTGGACCATGTTGACTTCTTCTTCTATTTTCTTTCGAAGTCTGCCCATTATGATTTTTAACAGAATTTTACTGGCATATATAAGTAAAAAAAAATGTCTGCATATTATACAGATAATGTTTTGTAACTGTAATACACAAATAAATGTATCTGTCTTCTTCATCTATGACTACACACAATAATCAAACACCTTGTATGTACTGGCTGTCACTTTTGTTATTTTCTTCAACTTCTTTCTCTGGTCACCTTGATGACTAACCTTCTTCTTCCCCAGATGACCTTGATGAATGACCTTCTTCTTCCTCAGAAAACCTTGATGACTGATCTTCTTCCTCTGATGACCTTGATGACTGATCTTCTTCCTCTGATGACCTTGATGACTGACCTTCTTCCTGATGACTGACCTTCTTCCTGATGACCTTGATGACTGACTTCATGACTGTCCTTGGAACTTGAAAACTGCCAGGTCATCTGTGCTGATGTTGTGATGTGCTGCTGTGGTGATGTGCTGGTGTGGTGACATGGTGATGTGCTGCTGTGTTGACATGGTGATGTGCTGCTGCGGTGACATGGTGATGATACTGGAAAACAAGATGGAGAAGGCTTGGTTTATGGTAATTTACCTGGAAATAAGCAGAAATGAGAAGCAGCATTTCTGTAGGCTCCACTACCTGAAAACTGCATTCAATCTTAGCCTGCTACTGAGACTGACAGATCTCTTCCTATAACAGTAGTAGCATGATAGTAACTTGAAAGCATGTAGACATGTCTAGAAATGTGGCTGTTGATCTTACATGACTGCTTTGTATCTCACCATTCTGCACACATTTCACTTCAATCTGAATAGTTATTTGTGTATAATCTGCTTCTTTCCATGGTGTAGGCTCTGGTACAGATGATAATGGAGCAACTACAGTTGGAAGGTCAGGTATCAGCTTATGCATATGCTTGGCCTGACGAATGAAGCTGCTTCTTTTAAGCCGTTTTAGTCCCAAGTTATTGAATCTCTCCATCAGGGGATGGCTTACAGAGCTGAGGAATTTCTCTCCCAAGGTCATGACCTTTGTATCTCTACATTCTTTTAGCACTTGAACACCAACTATTTTCTGCATTTCTACTATTGGTGTGGACCTCATGGCACCTGTGATAATCCGTAGTGACTGATTTTGTACCTTGTATAGATTATGCAGCGTAGTGTTTGATGCTGTGCACCAAGATGAAGAGCCATATTCTAAATGTGGTAGAATACTTTGCTGATATACATTCTTGAGGATTCTTTCACTAGCTCCCCATGTGGTTCCACTCAATTTTCTTAACATGGCAAGTTTTCTTCTGGCTTTTGCTTCTGCACTGTTGATGTGTTGCTTCCAGGTCAGTTTTGAGTCAAGAGTCACTCCTAAGTAAGTGGGTTGGTTGTCCATCCTTAAGGATATTTCATTTACAAAGATCTTACCTGCTTTCTGTTTAGATGAGAGAGTGAACAGAGTGGTACTTGATTTCTCTGTGTTTATACTTACACACCATTTGTTTGTCCATGATGTCAAGATGTCTGCTGCTCTTTGGAGTCTCTGTGTAGCAACTGTCGCATATTCATCTGTACACCACATGACCAGATCATCTGCATACAGTGCCGCTTTGATTCCATAGGGAAGTTCCTTGACCAGGTCATTAATGAATACAAGGAATAGTGTAGGCGAAGGACTCCTCCTTGTGGTACACCGTGTCGCAGAAGTACTTTCTGGCTTTTGTGACCATCCATTACTACTCTAGCTCTTCTATTGTGTAAATAGGACTTTATCCAGTTGTACAGTCTTCCATTCACCTTGCAGTTTCTTAGTTTCCACAGCAGACCTTTTTTTCCATACTTTATCAAAGGCTTTCCTCAGGTCTATCCATGCTGCTAGTACAAGGTTTTTTTTCTTGGAATACATCCTCAATCTTGTGACAAGCCTCAATGATATCCATTCTCCGCCACCCATAGTCTACTGGCTCTGTTTTGTTTACATCATTCTGATAGCCACTGTTGTAAAGACCCATAGGCTTGTCACGTCCTGGATTCATTGGTTTCACACCAGACTTCCCTCATCCCCGCCAGAGATCTCCATGTCCCCATCCGTCCACCAACCTGACATTACATTTTACAAAAATAACAATTACAATTAGTGTTGATTGCTACAAGTTTCTGGGCTACAGAAGTCAGAGTTTTTAAGCAAATAAATCTATGTTCCCTGTCTCACAAAGACTATGTTAAGATAAGTGTGTTCTTAACACAGTTCTTCCCTGGGGAGACATATAGACATGTATACTTGACTGATTCTGACAACTGCGTCACTCTTCCTTTCCCTGTCATCTTTGTTCTCGTCATCTAATTTATCAAAAAACTTACAGATAGGTCACTTGATCTTCTGTACTGTAGTACTGCCTAAATCCTGCTTGTTGTGAAATGAGGTTTTCACTTTCTAGGTACCATTTTAGCCTCAGGTCAATGATGCGTTCCAGCATTCTGCATAGGCAGCTAGTGAGACTGATTGGCCTGTAGCTGGAGGCAGTATCACTGTTTTTCCCTGGTTTTAGCAGTGGTACCATGCTTGCTTCCTTCCAGATTTGAGGTAACTTACCTGTGCTCCAGCACATATTGAAAATATCCAACAGCTTTCCCATTGCTGCCATTCCCAGGTTCTTGATCATTTCATTGGACACTCCATCTGGTCCTGGTGATTTCCTTGGTTTCAGTTTACTAACTGCTAGAAATAGCACTAAGATGGACACCACAGGGGAACAGAAGTAAGGGTAGACCAAAAGAGACATGGAGAAGAACAACAGAGAGGATGTTGAGCAATAGAGGACTCACCTGGGCAAGAGCAAAAAAGAAGGCGAAGGACAGGCATTTGTGGAAGACCCTTGCGGAAGCCCCATGTGCCCTGGGCACTTAAGGTTCAGAGAGAGAGAGAGAGAAGTCTAACTCACTGCATGTGATTGGTGCATCCATGACCTCCACTTTTCTGACTTGTTCCTCTTCTTTCTGTGGGTCAATGCGCACTGCACGCTCTTTCTCTGGATTGATATCAGTGTTGCAGTCTTGTGCAAACATGCGAGCAAAGTGATCTGCTACCTGCTTACCTGGAAGAGTTTTCAGATCCTCTATTAGTGTAATCTTTGTACTTCTTCCAGTACTTTCATCGTTTAACTGTTTGATTAGTTTCCACAGTTTTCTTCCATCCTTTTCAAAGTTTAGGGACTCTGTTTTCTCTCTCCAACTTTCCTGTCTGTCTTGCAGCTTGGCTGTCTGAAATTTGGCCTTAGATTGTTGGTAATTATTGTAGTGTACTTGGCATGGTCTGTTTTCTTCTTGCTTTTGAGCTGCTTCCACGTCATCATGGAGTTTTCTCAGCTCACTAGACCAGTATGGTTTATAGTCCCTGCGAGCTCCTCTGGGAATGGTTTCACGGGCAGCCTGAAGGATACAAGCATTGAATTTCTTCACTGTGCTGTTAATATCCTTACCTTCTACAGACATTTGTCCCACCAGGATATCTGTACACTGTCCAGTTTACTTTTTTATAGTTCCATCTGGGGAGAGGGCTACTGGTGTTAATGAGTTCATTTTCTATTGTCAGGAAGACTGGTCGATGGTCGCTACCTCCAAGTTGTTTTCCAACTTTGCATGTAATGTTCCACGTCAGATCTGGAGAGTGAAATGCCAGATCTGGTGTTGAGGTTGTATGCCAAGCCCTTGAGTAAAATGTTGGGGATCCATTGGCTGGTTGATCAGGAGAAGTCCATTATCATCCTGCCAGCTCTCAACTTCCTCTCCTCTCTTGTCTATGTGGTCATAGCCCCAGCTCTGGGAATGACTGTTAAAATCTCCACAGACCATCAGTCTCTCTTTGTGTGGGATTGTTTCTAGAGCAAGTGGGCGGTCATTAGGACAGTAATAGTTAAGGAGGTGGAACTCTGTATTACTGTTTTTTAGATGGATCATCTGGTATTCGGCTCCTTCCATGTACACTCCCACCTGACATGCGCTGATGTTATTCTTAACAAGTGTGAGTACTCCTCTTTTTCTTCTGTACTGTGAGTCTGATCTAAAACACTGGTAGCCTCTGATTTTAAAGGCGGCATCTTTGGTTAGGTGTGTCTCCTGTATGCAGCATATACTTACCTGCTCTGTAAAGAGTATGGTCTCCAGTTCCACCTTTTTGCTATTGCCATCTCTAACACTGCTGACACCCTCAGCATTCCACTGCATTATTTTAAGTTCTTGCTATTTTGGCAGTTTTCTTATGTTGTATTTTTTGGCCAGTAGCTCTACTGTCTCCTGGCTCCACAAGATGAACTGAGAGGAAATCCTGTAGCATTGGGTGGACCCCTTCGAGGCAGGGAGCCCAGCACTGCACCTGCCTGGTTAGTCTTCACAGGGCGAGCACCATGTTTGAATACTGCAGATAGAGACATTTCATTAGCGATAATGCGTGTTACCCTGATTTTTGTGATGTGACTTTTGGCTGGGTACCTCCGACTTCAGCACCTTTCCTTGCTAGGGCAGACTGTGGTCTTGCTTGAACTGTCATTGTTTTCCAGCCTCTAGTGGCTGTACTTAAGCCCCTTCTCTATGTCATATCCAGTATGCAACACTGGCTGGCCAGATGGCTTTGAGACAGTTCCACAGAGACATTCCAACTTTGGGATGAGGAATCCGATGAAAGCCGCAATGATATCCATTCCCCGCCACCTATTGTCTGCTGGCTCTGTTATGTTTACATCATTCTGATAGCCATTGTTGTAAAGACCCATAGGCTTGTCACGTCCTGGATTCATTATCTCACACCAGATCTTCCTCATCCTTGCTGGTAATCTCAATGTCCCCATCCATCCACCAACCTGACATTACATTTTACAAAAATAACAATTACAATTAGTGTTGATTGCTACAAGTTTCTGGGCTACAAAAGTCAGAGTTTTTAAGCAAATAAATCTATGTTCCCTGTCTCACAAAGACTATGTTAAGATAAGTGTGTTCTTAACACAGTTCTTCCCTGGGGAGACATATAGACATGTATACTTGACTGATTCTAACAACTGCATCACTCTTCCTTTCTCTGTCATCTTTGTTCTCATCATCTAATTTATCAAAAAACTTAGTCATTGTTGCTTTGACTTGTCATACTTGTAAAGATGAGCCATAGTGTAGTTCCATAGAAACTGACACTATCTCTGACATCTTGCATTTTCTTGTTTGCAGGTCTCATCACAAACGAGAGTTCGACCCTCTGAAACGAAGACGGGAAGAGAAACTGAAGTGCAACATCTGTGGCGAGGCTTTCCGAGAGAGACATCACCTAACCAGACACATGTCTTCTCATGCTTGATGTCAGCACATGCTTCCAGCAAACACTACTTCCCTTGTTGCCATTTTTTGACATGAAAAGCTCAGAACGTATGGACCATTCTATGAACTAGGTCAGATAACTGTGACCGTATACAACTGCCTGGCAATCAGAGAAAAAACCTTGTTCGCGGCGCTGTACATTTAAATCTGGCCTGGTATCTCAGTCCTTGTTAGGATCTTCTTTACATCTCTTAGTCAAAATATGTCCACAAGTGTCTGTGAACTATGATTTCTTGTTTGTGCAGCCATTCTCACAATGTGCTCACACCCAACTGGCTAAAATATGACCCCCCCCCCATTTCCATACACTACATGGCATGTAAGTATACAATGAAATGGGGGGGGGGGGTGGGGCAAAGTCAAGCAAGAACAGCAGCAAACAGTGGCCAAGATCTTGAATGTTAGAATGATGAAAGGACTGAATGTTTACACTGATAATGATTTAGGAAGATCTATGTTAGTGTGATGAAAGGACTGAATGTTTACACTGATAATTTGGAAAGATCTGTGTTAGTGTGATAAAATGAGCGAATGTTTACGCTGATAAGGATGTAGAAAGATCCACATTAGAATTATGAAAGGGTTGAATTTTTACACTGATAATGATTTAGAAAGATCTACATTAGAATGATGGAAGGACTGAATGTTTACACAGTTAATAAGAAAGTTCTATATCAGAATGATGGAATGATTGAATGTTTTCAAGGTTAATAAGAAAGTTCTATGTTAGAATGATGTAAGGAAAGGTCAGCGCAGATCCTTGGTAGCAGTTATCTCACCAGAGATAAGTATGTCACAGTTATAGACCGTGGGATGATTTATGTATTTTAATCACGTGAATTTCATATTTATCATCATGTAAAGTCAAGTTTAGTGAGTTGTATTCATTAAATCAAATCAAAACATGCTGGTAGTCTCTTCAGATTCAACATGTTGCACTTCATAACAGCATTTTTTTTTTTTAAATATGAAAACCCCTGTGTACTTTTGTTATACACATTTTTTCTTTATCTTTGTTACTTGACTTTGTCTTTGTGCTTTCATTCCATGAATTTTTCTTTCTTCCATGACTTTCTCTGTGTTTCTGTTACTTGGCTTTGTTTTTCTCTTTGAGCATTGTTACCTAACTTTCTCTTTGAGCACTGTTACCTAACTTTCTCTTTGAGCATTGTTACCTAACTTTCTCTTTGACTCCCCGCCCCCCCCCATCACTGTTGTAATGTTATCCACGCTGAGATTGATGTAGATTTTGACATGTAGACCCACCCCCCCCCCAGATTGATGTAGATTTTGACATGTAGACCCCCCCTCCCCCCGATTGATGTAGATTTTGACATGTAGACCACACCTCCAGGTCACTGTTATCCATGCTGAGATTAATGTAGATTTTGACATGTAGACCACACCTCCAGGTCACTGTTATCCACGCTGAGATTAATGTAGATTTTGACATGTAGACCACACCTCCAGGTCACTGTTATCCACGCTGAGATTAATGTAGATTTTGACATGTAGACCACACCTCCAGGTCACTGTTATCCATGCTGAGATTAATGTAGATTTTGACATGTAGACCACACCTCCAGGTCACTGTTATCCACGCTGAGATTAATGTAGATTTTGACATGTAGACCACACCTCCAGGTCACTGTTATCCACGCTGAGATTAATGTAGATTTTGACATGTAGACCACACCTCCAGGTCACTGTTATCCACGCTGAGATTAATGTAGATTTTGACATGTAGACCACACCTCCAGGTCACTGTTATCCACGCTGAGATTAATGTAGATTTTGACATGTAGACCACACCTCCAGGTCACTGTTATCCACGCTGAGAATTATGTAGATTTTGACATGTAGACCACACCTCCAGGTCACTGTTATCCACGCTGAGATTAATGTAGATTTTGACATGTAGACCACACCTCCAGGTCACTGTTATCCACGCTGAGATTAATGTAGATTTTGACATGTAGACCACACCTCCAGGTCACTGTTATCCACGCTGAGAATTATGTAGATTTTGACATGTAGACCACACCTCCAGGTCACTGTTATCCACGCTGAGATTAATGTAGATTTTGACATGTAGACCACACCTCCAGGTCACTGTTATCCACGCTGAGAATTATGTAGATTTTGACATGTAGACCACGCCTCCAGGTCACTGTTATCCACGCTGAGATTAATGTAGATTTTGACATGTAGACCACATCCCCATGCGACTATTATACTGTTATTCATGTTCAGATTGATGTAGATTTTGACATGTAGACCCCCCCCCCAGATTGATGTAGATTTTGACATGTAGACCCCCCCCCCCAGATTGATGTAGATTTTGACATGTAGACCCACCCCCACATCACTGTTATCAGCGCTCAGATTGATGTAGATTTTGACCAGTGTTTCAGTTTCTGGCCACTGTGCCAAATGATCCACACAAATGGATACCCTAGATCTATGATACAGTTATTCATGTTTGGGGCTATGGATTGCACAAAACATGGCCTTGTTTTTTACAGGGTGTCCCAAAAATTACACTGAGAGTAAAAAATATTATTAACTTTTTAAAACTCATACTTCTTTTTTCTTTTCCTTTTCCTTTTCAAAGAATTAGTTACACGTGTAGAAATATAAGTGTGGAAAAAACCACAGCAGAACAAAGAACCAAAAAATCATGGAATTTTAATGGGCTCTGAGAGCACTCTCTAAGGACTAGAAGATAGAGACAGCAAATATTTCCCTTGTCTGGGGTCCTCTAAGAACTAGAAGATAGAGACAACAAATATTCTCCATGTCTGGAGCCCTCTAAGAACTAGAAGATAGAGACAACAAATATTCTCCATGTCTGGAGCCCTCTAAGAACTAGAAGATAGAGACAACAAATACTCTCCATGTCTGGAGCCCTCTAAGAACTAGAAGATAGAGACAACAAATATTCTCCATGTCTGGAGCCCTCTAAGAACTAGAAGATAGAGACAACAAATACTCTCCATGTCTGGAGCCCTCTAAGAACTAGAAGATAGAGACAACAAATACTCTCCATGTCTGGGGCCATCTAAGAACTAGAAGATAGAGACAACAAATACTCTCCATGTCTGGAGCCCTCTAAGAACTAGAAGAGAGATACTGAAGGTCACAGCAGACAGAAAGTGAGAAACATCACACAGAGAGAGAAGTTTTCATGTCAGATTTAAGGAAGACAAAAGAAGAAAAAACTGGAGAAAACAGACACAACATTGTCACACTGACAGACAAAACATGGACTCTTGTATGAGCAGATCATATTCTCAGAACACTGACAGACAAAACATGGACTCTTGTATGAGCAGATAACATTCTCAGAACACTAACAGGCCAGTTGTTACACAGAACATTTATTATACTGGGAACAGATCTAACAGATAAAACATGAAGATCTAACAGATAAAACATGAAGATCTAACAGATAAAACATGAAGATCTAACAGATAAAACATGAAGATCTAACAGATAAAACATGAAGATCTAACAGATAAAACACGAAGAACTGCAAGAACATTTTTTAAAAAACATGAAGAAATGACAGAGACAAACATAATAGAAAAAAAGGACATAATAAGTAGGAAAGACAAAGAAACACATACAGAGACAAACATAATAGAAAAAAAGGACATAATAAGTAGGAAAGACAAAGAAACACGGAGACAAACATAATAGAAAAAAGGACATAATAAGTAGGAAAGACAAAGAAACACAGAGACAAACATAATAGAAAAAAAGGACATAATAAGTAGGAAAGACAAAGAAACACGGAGACAAACATAATAGAAAAAAAGGACATAATAAGTAGGAAAGACAAAGAAACACGGAGACAAACATAATAGAAAAAAAGGACATAATAAGTAGGAAAGACAAAGAAACACAGAGACAAACATAATAGAAAAAAAGGACATAATAAGTAGGAAAGACAAAGAAACACAGAGACAAATATAACTGAAAAAAAGGACATAATAAGTAGGAAAGACAAAGAAACACAGACAAACATAATAGAAAAAAAAGGACATAATAAGTAGGAAAGACAAAGAAACACAGACAAACATAATAGAAAAAAAAGGACATAATAAGTAGGAAAGACAAAGAAACACAGAGACAAATATAACTGAAAAAAAGGACATAATAAGTAGGAAAGACAAAGAAACACAGAGACAAACATAATAGAAAAAAAAGGACATAATAAGTAGGAAAGACAAAGAAACACACACAGAGACACTACATAAACCAACATCTTGCTAACAAATAACATTTCTACAACATTCTGATTAGTTTATCCAACAAATTCTTTCACCTCAACTGACTGTCAATATTATGTAAAATTACAACACAATGACCTGGAGGTCTCAATCATTGCACAACAGCACAATAACCTGGAGGTAAGATAAGAAGTCTCAATCATTGCACAACAGCACAATAATCTGGAGGTAAGATAAGAAGTCTCAATCATTGCACAACAGCACAATAATCTGGAGGTAAGATAACAAGTCTCAATCCTTGCACAAGAAGACAATGACCTGGAGGTAACAAGTCTCAATCCTTGTACAAGAAGACAATGACCTGGAGGTAACAAGTCTCAATCCTTGTACAAGAAGACAATGACCTGGAGGTAACAAGTCTCAATCCTTGTACAAGAAGACAATGACCTGGAGGTAACAAGTCTCAATCCTGTAAGACAAGACATTTTCAGGACAAGAAGACACTACATTTTTAAATACTGGGGAAAAAAACCATATCCAGCATTATAATTAAGTTGTTTATGTTTCAACTTAACAAGGAAAACAGCTACATCCATTCTCCATTATCAATAAGAGTATATTCTTTCTCCACTATAAAACAAAATTTATATCCATTCTCCACTATAAAACAAAATGTATATCCATTCTCCACTAGAAAATAAAGTCTATATCCATTCTCCACCACAAAATAAAGTCTATATCCATTCTCTACCACAAAACAAAAGTATATATCCTTTCTATGCTATAACACAAAATCTATATATATTCTCCACTTTAAAACAAAATTCATACTCATCTCCTCTATAAAACAAAATCTATATCCATCTCCTCCATAAAATGAGAGCTATATCCATATCCAAACTAGCTTATATTCTATGTAATTCTGTTGAAACTTGTACCTTAGAGAAGGCAGTGTTCTTGCCACAAAAGTTAACAAACATCAAACAGAAACACAAGTCAGACATGACAGAGAAAAGCTTATGTTTGTGACACACAAAGACAGTGCAGCTGCGCCTGGCTGCTGTTTTAACAAGAAACACGTCAACAGCAGCTTATTTTATTTTCAAAATATAAGCAGAGTCATTCCATAATGGAATCATTCTACAAACAGACAATCATTCTACAAATAGAATTATTCTACAAACAGAATCATTCTATAAAAAAACAGAATCATTCCACAAACAAACAGAATCATCCTACAAACAAACAGAATCATTCTACAAACACAAAACCATTCTACAAACAAACAATCATTCTACAAACAAATAGAATCATTCCACAAATAAAAAATCATTCTACAGAAAAAATAACATCATTCTACAAACAAACAACACAGACACTGAAAATATGTAACAGAACAAACAAACAATATAGACCTGAAAATAAGTAACAGAACAGACAAACAACACAGACATTGAAAATATGTAACAAAACAAACAAAAAAAAACAACACAGACACAAAAATAAGTAACAGAACAAACAGACAACACAGACATTGACACTAAAAATAAGTAACAGAACAAACAGACAACACAGATATTGACACTAAAAATAAGTAACAGAACAAACAAACAACACAGACATTGACACTAAAAATAAGTAACAGAACAAACAAACAACACAGACATTGAAAATAAGTAACAGAACAAACAAACAACACAGACACTAAAAATAAGTAACAGAACAAACAAACAACACAGACATTGACACTAAAAATAAGTAACAGAACAAACAAACAACACAGACACTAAAAATAAGTAACAGATTATTAAACAAAGTCAGTAGACTACATGCATGGACTGGTCTGAAGTTCATTAACAACAAAAACAAAACAAACAAACAAACAACACAGACATATTTTCAGAAAAGAAATGTGTATTTTATGAATTACAAAATGAGGACAAATAAGAAATATGATAACTATTTTAAGGAACAAATAAAACTTAAGGGCAGCACAGAAGTTGCAGGGCACAAGTCAAATGTTATATTTCATCATATAAGTGTCACGTATACATAAAGAAAAGAAAGAGGACTGAGAGAGAAATATATGTGCTTACTGATCAAGTGAAAGAAATATTTGTGCTCAATGATGAAGTGACAGAAATATCTGTGCTTACTGGTCAAGTGACAGAAATATCTGTGTTGACCGAACAAGTTATATGGGAAAAAAGACAAATAGGGAATAGGGAACATCAAAGAACAAATATAAAAGAGAAGTTTCTTTGCTCCATCAGCATACAAACTGACATTCTATCAGCATACAACCTGACATTCCATCAGCATACAACCCGACATTCTATCAGCATACAACCTGACATTCTATCAGGATACAACCTGACATTCTATCAAAATTCAGCCTGACAATCATGATACTGTTAATGAATTTTGAAGCTGTGGATGTTAATGTGTCTGTCTTATCTCAACACATCAACCACAAAGTTCACAGACAACGAATATTTCTGTCCTATCTCAACACATCAACCACAAAGTTCACCGACTAAACTAAACAGACTTTAACAATTTTTTAGACAAGGAGTCTCTATAAAAGTTGAACAGAGTCTGGGACGCCTGCCGACACAGATGCAGACATTTCTTATACTCGTCTTGACTGAATCTTCCGCAGGTCACCACGGCAACGACATTTTTGCTGACACTGTCAAACACGAAAGTTAAGACGGCACGGGCCTCATCTTCTACTCTCCTTACAGGGTCTAAGACAACTTCACCGTGGCTGGTAACAGCAGCAGAGAGCCCAGCAACCATGAACTTCATGCTGACAGCAGCATCCAGCAGTGCCAGACAGGCTGCGTTCACACTGCAGGCAAGGCTGGAGCCAAAGTTTTCTGTTTCTTGTAAGATGATGGATATGGATGATCGGGGGTGGGCAGTAGTTATAATTGCTGCTTCTAACGTGCTGCGAATAATTCTCTCTCGCTTTCGATCGGCGGGTCGGGGAACGCCAACTTTTGGTTTATAGACCACCTCCACTGTCGCTCTGTCTATAAGCTCCTTGCTGATTCGAACTTCTGCTGGACCATACACCACAGCCAGAGCGGTGGAGTCACCTTGTGAGAAACTGGCTGACCCATCCTGGCGTGTCAGACAGCCAAGATCAGACGTGAGAGAACGTAATGTTTGATCAGCTTTTTTGTCCTGCAGTGCCTCTAATTCTGGGAAGAAATATTTCACAAAGTTTAACAAGAAATCAGTACCTGCTACATCAGTTTTTTCTACAGCAAAACAACACACAAAGGCACACAAGAAATCAATTTTATAACAACTTTTGGTTTTTCTCATATGCTCCTTAATACAATAAGTGATATTTCTTTTTTACAACTTCAAACTTGCTTGTAAACGTTCTTGACTTCAGCGCCTTGAAGGCTTGTATTTTAGACATGTCCAGCCAACAGTGTAAACTATAGCATCAATTTTTTGTGCTGAACTTTTCCATAAATTTTATTATTATAAATGAACATATGAGAAGGTAAAAATAGTTATACTGCAAGGATTTAGCTGTATGGTAAAGCTGGATGTACTCATGAAAGGTCAAGGAGTTAGCCGTCTAGTAATGCTGAATGTGAACATAAAAAGTTAAGAGTTTCATTGTCTCGTAATGCTGAATGTGTTCATACAAAGTCTAAGAGTTAGTTGTCTTGTAACATTTAATGTGAACATAGAAAGTCAAGGAGTTAGCTATCTGGTAATGCTGAATTTGAACATAGAAAGTCAAGGAGTTAGTTGTCTTGTAACATTAAATGTGAACATAGAAAGTCAAGGAGTTAGCTATCTGGTAATGCTGAACGTGAACATAGAAAGTCAAGGAGTTAGCTATCTGGTAATGCTGAATGTGAACATAGAAAGTCAAGGAGTTAGCTATCTGGTAATGCTGAATGTGAACATAGAAAGTCAAGGAGTTAGCTATCTGGTAATGCTGAATGTGAACATAGAAAGTCAAAGAGTTAGCTTTAGCGTAACAATGAATGTGAACATAGAAAGTTCACTGAAACAATTGCTCTTCTCGAATTTTACTAACTCGATGCCTGCAACAGAGTGAAAAAATTTGAGAACAGCAGAAAGTCAGACCGGTCTGCGTATCCAATTCCGAAAGCTGGTCACAGAGAGCGCAGAGGAAAAGAGAGCAGAGTTATGAGAAACTAAAGCAGACCACATTAACTTCGTACCTTCTTTCTTCACCACAGTAAAGGCAGCCATGCTTCTTTTTCTCTTCCCGTTGTTTACTTCCGCTACGGGAGACAACTCCGGAAGATCAAAAGTGGCCAGATAGTGTAAGTCAATAAAAGCACAATAAGAATAATAATAATAGTTCATTTGGCTTACAAGCCGACTCTAAGGTGCACGAATCATTTTGTTGAGCACATTCCCCAGTGACAGATTCTGCCAGGGTGTAATCAGTAACTATAGCACTGTTTGTGTTGGAAAGGCAAACTCATTCCAGTCTTTTCGCCTTCAAGTTTGACCCTCATTTCCTCGTCAAGTGAGGTAGGCAAGCACGCAGAGTGACCATATTATGTGACTTATTTCTTTATTGTTTGGGAAACCTCGTGTTTATGACTGCTTTTAAGACATTGCCAATGTCCTGATGGAGTCTAGTGGGACACAAGATTTCAACAAACACCGGGATTACACTGAAAAACATGGCAGCAAAATGCCTCATGTTAAGAAGACATAAAGAACTGTAGAAAAGCATAGAGCTGATATCATCATTTTCTGTGTACTGAATAATATAATAAGGAGACTGATTTGGTAGAAGTACAATGAGATGACCCTAATTAAGGTCCGTCGCTTGGTATATTTTTTATGGTATTTGCTTCAAGGCACAGTTGAAAAGCCTAAGGATGACTAAATAAAATAGGTCAGGCACGTTTTCAGGCATAAGTATCAGCAAGAACAAATAATACAATGATATTGCTAAAAATGTGAGATTGTGTGCAAGTAGAAAATAAATAATGAGGTTGAAAAGCTCGCAGAAAACAGGTCAAATTGGCGGACTACCTTGCAAGCACTATGTGACGTTTAACGACACAGGAAGGATATAAGATCAGAAGAAAGTTTTTGTTTTTTTTAAAATCCGGTTCATAGTTATCATATCATCATCATCAGGTGCCGTGCCGACTGGCGTTGGCTATTATGCTTCTACAGAGTACACGATCCTTCATGCAGGCCAGTTATCACACATTCAGAAAACCAATATGGCAATATGAGGGGATGAAAGTAAACTGTCGCGGACTGTGAGATACGTCATTCCCCGTTTTTGGTATTTGGTTTGGGAAAAATATGTTTCTGATGAATGTTGATGACTGTTGTAAGTTTGTGTCTGTGCTGAATGTAGATGACTGTTGTAAGTTTGTGTCTGTGCTGAATGTAGATGACTGTTGTAAGTTTGTGTCTGTGCTGAATGTTGATGACTGTTGTAAGTTTGTGTCTGTGCTGAATGTTGATGACTGTTGTAAGTTTGTGTCTGTGCTGAATGTTGATGACTGTTGTAAGTTTGTGTCTGTGCTGAATGTTGATGACTGTTGTAAGTTTGTGTCTGTGCTGAATGTTGATGACTGTTGTAAGTTTGTGTCTGTGCTGAATGTTGATGACTGTTGTAAGTTTGTGTCTGTGCTGAATGTTGATGACTGTTGTAAGTTTGTGTCTGTGCTGAATGTTGATGACTGTTGTAAGTTTGTGTCTGTGCTGAATGTTGATGACTGTTGTAAGTTTGTGTCTGTGCTGAATGTAGATGACTGTTGTAAGTTTGTGTCTGTGCTGAATGTAGATGACTGTTGTAAGTTTGTGTCTGTGCTGAATGTTGATGACTGTTGTAAGTTTGTGTCTGTGCTGAATGTAGATGACTGTTGTAAGTTTGTGTCTGTGCTGAATGTTGATGACTGTTGTAAGTTTGTGTCTGTGCTGAATGTAGATGACTGTTGTAAGTTCACTGAAACAATTGCTCTTCTCGAATTTTACTAACTCGATGCCTGCAACAGAGTGAAAAAATTTGAGAACAGCAGAAAGTCAGACCGGTCTGCGTATCCAATTCCGAAAGCTGGTCACAGAGAGCGCAGAGGAAAAGAGAGCAGAGTTATGAGAAACTAAAGCAGACCACATTAACTTCGTACCTTCTTTCTTCACCACAGTAAAGGCAGCCATGCTTCTTTTTCTCTTCCCGTTGTTTACTTCCGCTACGGGAGACAACTCCGGAAGATCAAAAGTGGCCAGATAGTGTAAGTCAATAAAAGCACAATAAGAATAATAATAATAGTTCATTTGGCTTACAAGCCGACTCTAAGGTGCACGAATCATTTTGTTGAGCACATTCCCCAGTGACAGATTCTGCCAGGGTGTAATCAGTAACTATAGCACTGTTTGTGTTGGAAAGGCAAACTCATTCCAGTCTTTTCGCCTTCAAGTTTGACCCTCATTTCCTCGTCAAGTGAGGTAGGCAAGCACGCAGAGTGACCATATTATGTGACTTATTTCTTTATTGTTTGGGAAACCTCGTGTTTATGACTGCTTTTAAGACATTGCCAATGTCCTGATGGAGTCTAGTGGGACACAAGATTTCAACAAACACCGGGATTACACTGAAAAACATGGCAGCAAAATGCCTCATGTTAAGAAGACATAAAGAACTGTAGAAAAGCATAGAGCTGATATCATCATTTTCTGTGTACTGAATAATATAATAAGGAGACTGATTTGGTAGAAGTACAATGAGATGACCCTAATTAAGGTCCGTCGCTTGGTATATTTTTTATGGTATTTGCTTCAAGGCACAGTTGAAAAGCCTAAGGATGACTAAATAAAATAGGTCAGGCACGTTTTCAGGCATAAGTATCAGCAAGAACAAATAATACAATGATATTGCTAAAAATGTGAGATTGTGTGCAAGTAGAAAATAAATAATGAGGTTGAAAAGCTCGCAGAAAACAGGTCAAATTGGCGGACTACCTTGCAAGCACTATGTGACGTTTAACGACACAGGAAGGATATAAGATCAGAAGAAAGTTTTTGTTTTTTTTAAAATCCGGTTCATAGTTATCATATCATCATCATCAGGTGCCGTGCCGACTGGCGTTGGCTATTATGCTTCTACAGAGTACACGATCCTTCATGCAGGCCAGTTATCACACATTCAGAAAACCAATATGGCAATATGAGGGGATGAAAGTAAACTGTCGCGGACTGTGAGATACGTCATTCCCCGTTTTTGGTATTTGGTTTGGGAAAAATATGTTTCTGATGAATGTTGATGACTGTTGTAAGTTTGTGTCTGTGCTGAATGTAGATGACTGTTGTAAGTTTGTGTCTGTGCTGAATGTAGATGACTGTTGTAAGTTTGTGTCTGTGCTGAATGTTGATGACTGTTGTAAGTTTGTGTCTGTGCTGAATGTTGATGACTGTTGTAAGTTTGTGTCTGTGCTGAATGTTGATGACTGTTGTAAGTTTGTGTCTGTGCTGAATGTTGATGACTGTTGTAAGTTTGTGTCTGTGCTGAATGTTGATGACTGTTGTAAGTTTGTGTCTGTGCTGAATGTTGATGACTGTTGTAAGTTTGTGTCTGTGCTGAATGTTGATGACTGTTGTAAGTTTGTGTCTGTGCTGAATGTTGATGACTGTTGTAAGTTTGTGTCTGTGCTGAATGTTGATGACTGTTGTAAGTTGTGTCTGTGCTGAATGTTGATGACTGTTGTAAGTTTGTGTCTGTGCTGAATGTTGATGACTGTTGTAAGTTTGTGTCTGTGCTGAATGTTGATGACTGTTGTAAGTTTGTGTCTGTGCTGAATGTTGATGACTGTTGTAAGTTTGTGTCTGTGCTGAATGTTGATGACTGTTGTAAGTTTGTGTCTGTGCTGAATGTTGATGACTGTTGTAAGTTTGTGTCTGTGCTGAATGTTGATGACTGTTGTAAGTTTGTGTCTGTGCTGAATGTTGATGACTGTTGTAAGTTTGTGTCTGTGCTGAATGTAGATGACTGTTGTAAGTTTGTGTCTGTGCTGAATGTTGATGACTGTTGTAAGTTTGTGTCTGTGCTGAATGTTGATGACTGTTGTAAGTTTGTGTCTGTGCTGAATGTTGATGACTGTTGTAAGTTTGTGTCTGTGCTGAATGTTGATGACTGTTGTAAGTTTGTGTCTGTGCTGAATGTTGATGACTGTTGTAAGTTTGTGTCTGTGCTGAATGTTGATGACTGTTGTAAGTTTGTGTCTGTGCTGAATGTTGATGACTGTTGTAAGTTTGTGTCTGTGCTGAATGTTGATGACTGTTGTAAGTTTGTGTCTGTGCTGAATGTTGATGACTGTTGTAAGTTTGTGTCTGTGCTGAATGTTGATGACTGTTGTAAGTTTGTGTCTGTGCTGAATGTTGATGACTGTTGTAAGTTTGTGTCTGTGCTGAATGTTGATGACTGTTGTAAGTTTGTGTCTGTGCTGAATGTTGATGACTGTTGTAAGTTGTGTCTGTGCTGAATGTTGATGACTGTTGTAAGTTTGTGTCTGTGCTGAATGTTGATGACTGTTGTAAGTTTGTGTCTGTGCTGAATGTTGATGACTGTTGTAAGTTTGTGTCTGTGCTGAATGTTGATGACTGTTGTAAGTTTGTGTCTGTGCTGAATGTTGATGACTGTTGTAAGTTTGTGTCTGTGCTGAATGTAGA
Organism: Achatina immaculata; assembly: GCA_009760885.1. Taxonomy (NCBI): domain Eukaryota; kingdom Metazoa; phylum Mollusca; class Gastropoda; order Stylommatophora; family Achatinidae; genus Lissachatina; species Lissachatina immaculata. Next base: position 2,113,831 of record CM019719.1, read on the forward strand.
TGACTGTTGTAAGTTTGTGTCTGTGCTGAATGTTGATGACTGTTGTAAGTTTGTGTCTGTGCTGAATGTTGATGACTGTTGTAAGTTTGTGTCTGTGCTGAATGTTGATGACTGTTGTAAGTTTGTGTCTGTGCTGAATGTTGATGACTGTTGTAAGTTTGTGTCTGTGCTGAATGTAGATGACTGTTGTAAGTTTGTGTCTGTGCTGAATGTTGATGACTGTTGTAAGTTTGTGTCTGTGCTGAATGTAGATGACTGTTGTAAGTTGTGTCTGTGCTGAATGTTGATGACTGTTGTAAGTTTGTGTCTGTGCTGAATGTTGATGACTGTTGTAAGTTTGTGTCTGTGCTGAATGATGACTGTTGTAAGTTTGTGTCTGTGCTGAATGTTGATGACTGTTGTAAGTTTGTGTCTGTGCTGAATGTTGATGACTGTTGTAAGTTTGTGTCTGTGCTGAATGTTGATGACTGTTGTAAGTTTGTGTCTGTGCTGAATGTTGATGACTGTTGTAAGTTGTGTCTGTGCTGAATGTTGATGACTGTTGTAAGTTGTGTCTGTGCTGAATGATGACTGTTGTAAGTTTGTGTCTGTGCTGAATGTAGATGACTGTTGTAAGTTTGTGTCTGTGCTGAATGTTGATGACTGTTGTAAGTTTGTGTCTGTGCTGAATGTTGATGACTGTTGTAAGTTTGTGTCTGTGCTGAATGTAGATGACTGTTGTAAGTTTGTGTCTGTGCTGAATGTTGATGACTGTTGTAAGTTTGTGTCTGTGCTGAATGTTGATGACTGTTGTAAGTTTGTGTCTGTGCTGAATGTTGATGACTGTTGTAAGTTTGTGTCTGTGCTGAATGTTGATGACTGTTGTAAGTTTGTGTCTGTGCTGAATGTTGATGACTGTTGTAAGTTTGTGTCTGTGCTGAATGTAGATGACTGTTGTAAGTTTATGTCTGTGCTGAATGTAGATGACTGTTGTAAGTTTATGTCTGTGCTGAATGTTGATGACTGTTGTAAGTTTATGTCTGTGCTGAATGTTGATGACTGTTGTAAGTTTATGTCTGTGCTGAATGTAGATGACTGTTGTAAGTTTATGTCTGTGCTGAATGTAGATGACTGTTGTAAGTTTGTGTCTGTGCTGAATGTTGATGACTGTTGTAAGTTTGTGTCTGTGCTGAATGTTGATGACTTGTAATTTTGTTATTGTGCTAAATGTTGATTGTCATTTGTTTTTGTGTCAGGAATATCATAAGACATTTCACACATTTCTGTTTCTGATAATTCACCTTGACCTTCAACCACATAACAAACTGTCAATCTCCCACCCCAGATGTGTCATCTTCATACTTCACTACTTCTCATTCATTTCTGTTACATTTAGTTTATTAGCTGCTCACCTTAATCTCAGCTGTAGTGTGTCCCACTCTCTATACTTACTTGCTGCTCACCTTAACCTCAGCTGTAGTGTGTCCCACTCTCTCCACTCAGCTTCACTTCTTGTATACAACTATAAGACATTGACCAGACTTGCCTGTATGTGCACTCCACCACAGAAATCCTCCAGTTTGGAGTTATGCTTTATATGTTTCTTCCTTTCTGCCATTTTTCTAACACATAACCTAAGTTTTCTGTTCTTTCTTTCCATACTTTGTTTTTGTATGAAAAAGACAAAAGTTAGAAGGTTAAAACTGTGTGCTGCATTAAAGACACTCCTAGATAAGAAGAAAAATCTTTCAAGTGTAAAAATGACCTGACATTTTTCTTTTTTGTAGACAGCTAACTCAAATATGGCTGCTACTTGTTCTTCTGAGGCAGACCAACTTCTTGAATATTTAGCAGAGATAGAATGTGTTGCTGAAGATATCCTGGCCAGTCGTGGCGAGATCATTGACTTGGACAGACAGAGAAATAAAACCAGGGAAGCGGTTAGGTCAGTAAGAGTACGGTTAAAGCTGGTTAGAGGATTGTCTCTAATCTTATTTAAAGGCATGCCAGTAATGTATGTACCAGCCACCAGTAGTGTGTTTGCCAAACACTGATTATATGTGTACCAGCCACTAGCAGTGTGTGTGCCAAGCACTGATTATATGTGTACCAGCCACTAGCAGTGTGTGTACCAGGCACTGATTATGTGTGTACCAGCCACTAGCAGTGTGTGTGCCAAGCACTGATTATATGTGTACCAGCCACTAGCAGTGTGTGTGCCAAGCACTGATTATATGTGTACCAGCCACTAGCAGTGTGTGTGTGCCAAGCACTGATTATATGTGTACCAGCCACTAGCATTGTGTGTGTGTGCCAGGCACTGATTATATGTGTACCAGCCACTAGCAGTGTGTGTGCCAAGCACTGATTATGTGTGTACCAGCCACTAGCATTGTGTGTGTGTGCCAAGCACTGATTATATGTGTACCAGCCACTAGCATTGTGTGTGTGTGCCAAGCACTGATTATATGTGTACCAGCCACTAGCAGTGTGTGTGCCAAGCACTGATTATATGTGTACCAGCCACTAGCATTGTGTGTGTGCCAAGCACTGATTATGTGTGTACCAGCCACTAGCATTGTGTGTGTGTGCCAAGCACTGATTATGTGTGTACCAGCCACTAGCATTGTGTGTGTGCCAAGCACTGATTATATGTGTACCAGCCACTAGCATTGTGTGTGTGCCAAGCACTGATTATATGTGTACCAGCCACTAGCAGTGTGTGTGCCAAGCACTGATTATATGTGTACCAGCCACTAGCATTGTGTGTGTGCCAAGCACTGATTATGTGTGTACCAGCCACTAGCATTGTGTGTGTGTGCCAAGCACTGATTATATGTGTACCAGCCACTAGCATTGTGTGTGTGTGCCAAGCACTGATTATATGTGTACCAGCCACTAGCAGTGTGTGTGCCAAGCACTGATTATATGTGTACCAGCCACTAGCAGTGTGTGTGTGCCAAGCACTGATTATATGTGTACCAGCCACTAGCATTGTGTGTGTGTGCCAGGCACTGATTATATGTGTACCAGCCACTAGCAGTGTGTGTGCCAAGCACTGATTATATGTGTACCAGCCACTAGCAGTGTGTGTGTGCCAAGCACTTATTATATGTGTACCAGCCACTAGCATTGTGTGTGTGTGCCAGGCACTGATTATATGTGTACCAGCCACTAGCATTGTGTGTGTGTGCCAGGCACTGATTATATGTGTGCCAGCCACTAGCAGTGTGTGTGCCAAGCACTGTTTATATGTGTGTACCAAGCACTGATTATGTGTGTACCAGCCACTAGCATTGTGTGTGTGTGCCAGGCACTGATTATATGTGTGCCAGCCACTAGCAGTGTGTGTGCCAAGCACTGTTTATATGTGTGGGTCAGCCACTAGCAGTGTGTGTGCCAAGCACTGTTTATATGTGTGTACCAAGCACTGATTATGTGTGTACCAAGCACTGATTATGTGTGTACCAAGCACTGATTATGTGTGTACCGAGCACTGATTATGTGTGTACTGAGCACTGATTATGTGTGTACCAAGCACTGATTATGTGTGTACCAAGCACTGATTATGTGTGTACCAAGCACTGATTATATGTGTGTACCAAGCACTGTTTATATGTGTGTACCAAGCACTGATTATGTGTGTACCAAGCACTGTTTATATGTGTGTACCAAGCACTGATTATGTGTGTACCAAGCACTGATTATGTGTGTACCAAGCACTGATTATGTGTGTACTGAGCACAGTGATGTATTAATGATAGAGGTTAAATTATCACTGACAGATGCAGTGAATATAACAGGTACACATATCACTGACAGATGTTATGAACATGAAAGGTAAATTTATCACTGACAGATACAAATGTAATGGAAAGAACAAAATTATTTTGTCTGTTTTTTTTTATAAACTATAGTTGAATGTTTATAGTTTTTTAGCTGTACACATTTTCTGCAAATATCTTTTTTGCAATATTGTGTTTTTAACAACTTGATAGTGCAAGTCAGTGAGTGTAAACATGTATGTAGCACATGTGTATGTATGGCACGTTTATATATGTGAGACAGGTATGTATTTGTTTGGCACATTTATATATGTGTAGTATGTATATATGAGTGACATGTATATATACTACTGGACAAAAGTTAAGGGCTGATAATTAATTTCAAGCATATGTTTATTTTGATTGCCGTACTAAAACTGTAAATAAATTTATTGTAGAATCTTGATTAAATTGCATTCTCACGCAGTCCTTTATGCAGCCGGGGCATAAACAACACCAACTGTTCATCACAACAAGTGTAAAAATCACGTGCAGTAGCATTATCCTAGACAAAATGTTAGGGCATTTTTAAAAGTGTCAGCATGACCCAGCAGGTGATTAAATTGTGCTGATTTGTGCTGCACATGCAAGAGGCATCCTTAGTGAACACTTCTCACCTTCCAATCATTTTTATTAAAGCGGTTTAGGGGTATTTTTGTCATTTGAAAAACACCATGCCACCACAAAGGCATTTTAGCACCTTTGAGTTTCATCGGGTCATAGCCTTGGTTGAAAGTGGTTTATCTGGCCATGAAGTTACACAGTGTTCAGGAATGTCCTATTCTACCATCCAAAGGCATTTGGAGCGATTTCACGCAACTGGAGGAATAGAAGACAGTTCAAGCCGAACTCGTTGCATAAGTAGACAAGATGACAGATACCTGTGGCTGTCAGCACTTCGCAACCAGACAGTAACGTCTTCCACTCCCAGAAACCAGCTAATGAATATGGAAACGTCAATGTTAGCAGCAGAACAATTCGCAAGCGTTTAAGAGAATCTGGGCTGGCTTCACAATGGCCAGCAGTAAGAATACCTCTTACTCCAGCTCACCGCAGAGTAGCCTGGTGCCAGCAGTACATCCATTGGACAATGTGCCAGTGGGGTGAAATTCTTTTCATGGACAAATCAGGCTTCAGTATGTCCTACAGTGATGGCAGAATCCGTGTTTGGAGAAGACCAGGGGAACAGTTCCTAGGCGCCACTATCCAAGAGGTGGATCTTTACGGAGGGGGATCAATCATGGTCTGGGGTGGCATCAGCAGGCGCCCTAACTGCCCAGTGATACCTGAATGAAATTCTGCAGCCCATTGTCCAGCCTACCTTGCAAGTCATGGGTGCAGGGGAAATCCTACAAGACGATAACGCAAGACCATGTCGGGGTCGTGTCATAGAAAATTTTCTTTAACAGCAAAGGATCATTAGAATCGATTGGCCAGCTCAGTCACCCGATCTGTCGCCCACTGAACACATTTGGAATGTCCTAGGCAGATGGGTTTCGACAAATCATCCTCCACCTGTTGATGTCACCCAGCTGACCCTTTTCTTTCAACAAGAGTGGCAGGCCATTCCACAGAATGTCCTAACAATCCTGGTTAACTCGATGAGGCAACGGTGCATTGAATGTCTGGCAGTGAACGGTGGTCACACGCGATACTGACATGTTTGTTGTTTGAAGACCACTCTTGTGAATGTATGGACAAAGAGTGAGTGATTTCGCCAGCTTGCTGTATGTGTATTCCTATTCCGATCTGCAAATGAAATGATTGAATTTGTTCAGTTTTAAATGCTCTTTTCTTTGGTTCTAGTGGCTTATTTATTAGTTGATTTTGTTTTTGTAAGAATTGAAAAAACCGGCCCTTAACTTATGTCCAAATATGTGGCATCTATGTATGTGTGACATGTCTTATATGTGTATGTTTCAGATGTGTACAGAAAGAAAAAGATGGACACAAATTATGGATGTGTGCAGGAAAGATGTTTTTCAAAGTGGAGAAGAAGAAAGCTGTAAATATTCTTAACAAAGGTAAGCTTTCTGTGTCTTGTACTTGTCTGTGGCGATATTACATGTTGTCTACAACTTCAGCCATGCTGTATGTGTGTGTGTGTTGTGTATTTATCACAGTAATTGACATCATCACAGTCATCAGTAGCATCATAGTCACCAGTATCATCATTGTCATTAATATCATCATCATCACAGTCACTAGTCATAATCATCACAATAACCAGTATCTTCATTATCACCAACACCATCACAATCACTAATATCATCATGGTCACTAGTATCATCACAATCACCAATAACACCACAGTCACTAATATCATCATGATCACTAGTATCATCATAATCACCAATAACACCACAGTCACTAGTATCATCCCAGTCACTAATATCATCATGGTCACTAGTATCATCAGTCACTAGTATCATCACAATCACCAATAACACGACAGTCACTAGTATCAATCCCAGTCACTAATATCATCATGATCACTAGTATCATCAGTCACTAGTATCTTAACAATCACCAATAACACCACAGTCACTCGTATCGCCAGTATCATCTAGATCACTAGTATCATCACAATCACCAATAACACTATAGTCACTAATATCATATTGATCACTAGTATCATCAAAGTCACTAGTATCATCACAATCACCAATAACACCATAGTCACTAGTATCATTACAACCACTAATATCATCATGATCACTAGTATCATCAAAGTCACTAGTATCATCACTTCAGCAATATCATCACAGGCAACATTGCCATCACCAGTATCATCATGGTCAGCAACATCATCATGCTCAACATCACAGTTGCCAAAATCATCACATTCACCAACCATCATCATCATTATCATCAAGTATAAAAGTACAACATTTGGGTTCTGGAACATTAACAAAAAGATTATTAAGATACTTCATTGGTTCCCACATTGTTACAAGTCTTCTTCTTCTTTGAACATTTCAGATGTTGACTTGTATACTTTTGTAGTTGTTGGTGGTTATCTGGAGGGCGTAGATGTCCCCACACATTTTTTATGTAGCTACGAGTCAGTGATTCCCTGTCTTCCTTGGCTAGCAAAATAGGTCTTGAAATTAACAAAGACAAAACAAAAATTACGAAATTTCTTATTAATCAATGAGGAAAACTATACATAGAAGGAACAGTTGTTGATAAAATAAACCAATTTGCATACCTTGGCAGCTGCATAGACCAGGATGGTGACACCAGGAAGGAAGTTAGAATTGCAAAAGCAGCATTGTCATTCAGAAATCTTGAGAATATATGAAATTCAAAAGTTATAAGCACAAAAACTAAGTTAACTCTTCCCATGCCGCAGGAAGAGTCACGGACGTTCCGTTTGGTGCCTGAGTAAAAGCGCAGGTCTTGATATGTATCGGGGGTATAGTTGGAAAAGTGAATGAAATACAGTATTTCCATGTTATGCATACTTATTATGTTTCAAAATAACTAAAAATGTATGAAGATTTCATAAATGCAGAGTTTTTTTAGGAAAAAAAGAAGTAATGTGATGTTTTTAGACAATAATTGTGTCCTACTTACCATCAGCTGGGTCTAGGGTACAGCAGGTACCATCTGAGATGCCTATAACTACCTGTCAACTACCTGTCGATCTTGTCTTGTGATTGTATGTGGCATTCTCCCTAAAATAATGTCTGAAATAACCTTCTAACTACTTCTCCAGTCGTCTAATATGTCTAGATCTACTTGGGATACATTCAAGACCAGTGATCTGGTCACAGGGTATGTCCATATCCCAATCTACATCACCAAAAATTGAAAATTCACAATGATCACTTTCATTCTCTCTCTTGTTATTAGACACTCTTCGGCCATGATGAACAGGGTCACAGGGCATGCGCACTAAATGTTTACAATCTAAAGGTTGCACCAGGTTTTTAATGAAACATTTTAGTCATTTTTAGTCATTAGGCATGGGAGGAGTTAAGATTATTTAATTCAAATGTAATATCCATCCTCATTTATGCATGCGAAAGCTGGAAATCAACTAAAGAAATAGACAAGAAATTAGACTCTTTTGAAAATAAATGCCTAAGGAAAATACTCGGCATCAAATGGAACGAATTCAAGAACAACACAGAGATAAGACAACAACCAGTCTCATGGGTGATCAGAAAAAGAAGATGAACATATGTAGGCCATGCGATGAGAAGAAACAATCAGAGAATACCAAAACAAGCTATCAAGTGGAGCACAACAGGCCGAAGAAAAAGAGGTCGATCATGTGAAACTCTAAAGAGGACATTGTTAAGAGAAGCCAGTTTAGTGGGCACAACATCCCTTGATGAAGTAGAACGACTCGCTGAGAACAGGAAAACTTGGCAAACAACTATGAGAGAGCCCTGTGTGACGTTTAACGGCACAGGAAGGATGTAAGATGTAAGAAGATTAGTCAGTGATGAGTCAGTGTAGTAGCTGGCCATTTTTGCCTTCTCTGTTCTTATATTGGGCACTCTTGCAGTACGTGGTCTGGTGTCACCTTATTGGTGCCACACGCACATTCTTCAGCTGATCCTATCTTGAGTTTGTTGTACAGGTGGTAACTTGCTTTTCTCTGTTTAGCTGGTAGTAGGCATTGTTTCTTTGGTAGTCTAGGTGCTCTTTCTCCCATTTCTTCTTGTAGCTGAGATTTATCACTGTTTTGGCCTCCTCAAATGATATGCTGGTGTATGTCTGTGGTAGTTTACCTCTCTCTGTCACTAGGGCGTCTGCTGATTCGTTTCCAAGTATGCCACAGTGAGATGGGATCCACTGCATTGCTACTCGTTTGTACCGTGTGTGTAGCTGGTGAATTTCTGTGCATGGGTCATTGGTTTCTCTGTTTCTGTGACTCTTCAGTGTTGTTATTACTGACCTTGCATCAGTGAGAAACACTTTGTTTTCTTTGACATTTTGTTCTCTCATGATGGCTTCTACTGCAGCTTTGAGGGCAGTTATTTCAGTGATCTCCACACTGTACAAGTACTTCAGTGATCTCCACACTGTTACAAGTACTTCAATGATCTCCACACTGTTACAAGTACTTCAGTGATCTCCACATTGTTACAAGTACTTCAGTGATCTCCACATTGTGAGAACTGACTGCATTTGTGGCATGTAACAAGCACAGTAAAATTCTTTACATAGTAACAAAATGACACAGCAGTATATGGGATAATGTCTTCATCAGACATCTGCAACAGGAGCAAGAAGAAAGAAAAGATGCTATGAATGAAAAAGGTTGTTGTAAAGTGATGATTTATTTGTGTAAGTCATAAATTTGTGCCTTCTCATGACACTAAAGTTGTTCCTAGCAGGTCAGAGATTTTGTTCTGTTATCATATCAAAGTGGCTCCTTTCATGTGGAAAAAAAGTAAATGTTTTGTCTCATTTCAGTGTTTGTGGAGGCCATGTTGGGCGAGAGACAAGAGATATATTTACTAAAAGTAGTGCTGTGTTTTCTTCTTACGTGCAGATTTTGAGGAACTGGACAAGGAAATTGCAAAAGCCAGGGCAGGGTTGAAGCCAAAAGTAAACAAACTACGTGACCTTGAGAAGAAAGAACAACTCACAGGTTTTGATCTCAACCCACTCACACCAGAAGAAATTAAATCAGTAGAAAGTTTGTTATGAGAGTCAGTGAATAGACTGTATGTAGCTGTGAGAGGAGTCAGTGAATAGACTGTATGTAGCTGGGAGAGTCTGAATGTAGCTGTGAGAGGAGTCAGTGAATAGACTGTATGTAGCTGTGAGAGGAGTCAGTGAATAGACTGTATGTAGCTGGGAGAGTCTGAATGTAGCTGTGAGAAGAGTCAGTGAATAGACTGTATGTAGCTGTGAGAGGAGTCAGTGAATAGACTGTATGTAGCTGGGAGAGTATTGAGTAGATCATAAGTAGCTGTAAGAGTCAGTGAATAAGCTGTATATAGCTGGGAGAGTCAGTGAATAGACTATATGTAGCTATGAGTCAGTGAACAGACTAATATGTAGATATGAGAGTCAGTGAATGAGCCAAGCTTATAATGCTGAATAGTGTGATGATATGGTCAAGACTTCTGGAGCCAAAATAAAGGAAGAGAAGATTTCTCTATGTGTATATCAGTGGAGTACAGGCAGACAGTAACAGTGGAGTTGGCTTGGGTAGGATGTTTGTTCTGGCTGTTACTGTAGATGTTTGTGCTGTGTCATCAGCTTGGCTAGGATGTTTGTTCTAGCTGTTACTGTAGATGTTTGTGCTGTGTCATCAGCTTGGCTAGGATGTTTGTTCTAGCTGTTACTGTAGATGTTTGTGTCAGCTTGGCTAGGATGTTTGTTCTAGCTGTTACTGTAGATGTTTGTGCTGTGTTGTCAGCTTGGCTAGGATGTTTGTTCTAGCTGTTACTGTAGATGTTTGTGCTGTGTTGTCAGCTTGGCTAGGATGTTTGTTCAAGCTGTTACTGTAGATGTTTGTGCTGTGTCATCAGCTTGGCTAAGATGTTTGTTCTAGCTGTTACTGTAGATGTTTGTGCTGTGTCATCAGCTTGGCTAGGATGTTTGTTCTAGCTGTTACTGTAGATGTTTGTGCTGTGTCATCAGCTTGGCTAGGATGTTTGTTCTAGTTGTTACTGTAGATGTTTGTGCTGTGTCGTCAGCTTGGCTAGGATGTTTGTTCTAGCTGTTACTGTAGATGTTTGTGCTGTGTCATCAGCTTGGCTAGGATGTTTGTTCTAGCTGTTACTGTAGATGTTTGTGCTGTGTCATCAGCTTGGCTAGGATGTTTGTTCTAGTTGTTACTGTAGATGTTTGTGCTGTGTCGTCAGCTTGGCTAGGATGATTGATCTAGCTGTTACTGTGCATGTTTGTGCTGTATCATCAGTTTGGCTAGGATGATTGATCTAGCTGTTACTGTAGATATTTGTGCTGTGCTGAGTTTGCCTTATATTTTTGTTCAGTAGAGAGTGTAGAACCAAAGAATGCAGAATTAGTTCTGTTTTGAGATTGTGAACTAACGAATGTAGAATTAATTCTGTTTTGAGATTTCATTAAAGAACCAGTGGTTCTGAAAATGTTTATTGTGATTTTGTGTGGAAACTCAGGAGGCATAATTCATGACATCTGTACATAGAACTCTTGTTCATCAAGATGTTTGGTTGCTGTTCTATATGTATGTGGATGTAGATCACTACTTCCCCACATGGCAAACTTCTGTCTTGGTGGAGAGGTGGAGCCTAACTGTATTTCTTGTGTAACATTCTTCACCTCATCCGTCACCTATCATTAGTACCCATCAATAAAACTTGTTCTATGTACTCCACATCTTTTCAATTTACTACACTCCGTTATATGTAGTTTTGTGGAGGAGTGTCAGCGGTTCTCATTCTGTGCTGATGTTATCTAAGTTGGAGTCGTATATCTGGGTGTGTTCGTTTCTCTGCGTATATCAAAGAAACAATTGCTTATACTATCAGTTTAACAGTCAGTTTGACTATAACTTGCTCCACTTAACTTCATAAAGAAGTAGCACACAAAACCTCATTATTGTCATCACATAAAAGTAGTCAGTACTATTTTAGTTGGTGTCGTGTGGGTACGTCAGTACTCAGCTACAACACATGCATCCTATTTTAATATGTCGTTCATTTCAATGGATTGCACTACCAAGTTAAAATCTACAAATTTAATGATTTCAAAGCAACAAAAAATGTGGCATTGGGGAGAACTAAAGCAACAGCAAAAGTAAAACCTATTTTAGCACCTGACACTAGCAAACAATTATGTGAGGATTTAGCAAATTCCCACTATTTTGATATTGCGACCAACGATAATAACCATGACGGCGAGAAAAATTTCCCATTGATTGTTCAGTAGTTTAGTTCTTAAAATGGTATGACTATAAAAGTGCTTACACTGGATTGCTTAAAAAGTGAAACTACTTATAAAATAAGCACTTACTGCGTTAATGCATTAGAATAGAACAAGATTGCGTTCTGTGGCGACAATGCAAATATGAATTTTGGTGGAGTACGACAAACTGGTATGAACAATGTGTTACACAGAATTGAGGAATGAAAAAAAATGAAAACCTTCTGGGTGTTGGATGGCCTCCCACATACTTCATAATGTGGTAAAGGCAGCAGCTGATCTTCTAGCTCTAGATGTGGAATCTATAATAATTAAACTGTTCAATTATTTCTCAATATATACCGTAGACACGAAGCCCCAGGAAGATTCATGCGAGTGTGTGGATGTAGAATATCGCAGGTTGCTGTCACATACAAAAACAAGGTTGGTACCTTTGCTTCCTGCAGCGAAAAGAATATTACAACTTTATGAAGTACTAAAATCGTTTTTCCTCTCAGAGGAAGAAAAATCAAAAAAAGTCTTGATTACCCTGTTTAAAAATCCCCTAAGCGAACCTTATCTCTGATTTGTCCAAAGCCAGGTGAGTGTATTTAATAAACAAGAAACAGGAGAAGGCAGATTGTAGCGTCTTAGAAGTAGGTGGGATTTTAGAGGGAACTGTTACATTGATAAATCAGTGGAAAGATGAAAGATTTCTTCCTCTAAAAGTGAAATCTGTTGTGAAACAAACAGAAGATGAAGTAGACCTATCAGCTGTAGATATAAACAAATTTTATGTTGAAGTGGAAGAGTTTTATGAAACATATCATGCTTATGTACAGAGGTGGTGACACCTTTGAGTAAATCTTCCATCAGTAAATGGATGCTCCATACCAGCATGGTTAGAAGTGGAAGAGACTTAAAGTTTCTACAAGACAAGGGGCGGGCTACTGACGACTCACTATTGTTTGATCAATTCACATATCTGAAGCACTGTACTGAAGCACTGTACTGAAGCAATACTTACAAAGGAGAAGGGCAACTGGAATAGCAAATCCAGCCAGGAGAAGTGGACCTATTTCATTGGACGGTCTGAATCTTTGAAGCAGTACTCAGAGTTACTAAACCTGTGAATTTTTCTTTAGTGTTCCTGGACATAATGCAAATGTGGAATGAGTATTTTCCCTCATGAATGTGCACTGGACAGAGGAACGAAACCGCCTTCACGTCTGAACAGTTGAAGCAGTAAATAAATGAGCTTTTAATTATCGAATGAGCTGCTCAGAATTCTATGATAATGTCAGTCAGTGGCAAGATCTTCTTTCCAGAACTTTGAAGTCGGATAAATACTAGAAGCAAGACGCAGGACGGCAAAATAATGTAGGATCTTGAAGGTAAATATCCTACACTAAAATACATTTGTACTCAGATAAAGAATTTTCTGCTTCCCATTAATTAATTTTGGGCTATTTTAATGTCAAAGTTCCTGGAAAGTATAAAACAGTAAACATAGTATAAGACACACATGAAATAATAATTTCTGCTCTTCTCAGCTGAATGATAACATTAGTATGGTGTAACTTATATTCTTTCCTTGGATAAGTTGTTTGAAGACTGATAACATTAGTATGGCATAAGTTATATTCTTTCCTTGGATAAGTTGTTTGAAGACTGATAACATTAGTATGGCATAAGTTATATTCTTTCCTTGGAGAAGTTGTTTGAAGACTGATAACATTAGTATGGTGTAACTTATATTCTTTCCTTGGATAAGTTGTTTGAAGACTGATAACATTAGTATGGTGTAACTTATATTCTTTCCTTGGAGAAGTTGTTTGAAGACTGATAACATTAGTCTGGTGTAACATATTCTTTCCTTGGATAAGTTGTTTGAAGACTGATAACATTAGTATGGTGTAACTTATATCCTTTCCTTGGATAAGTTGTTTGAAGACAAAATTCTTAGATTTTAGGACATGTCTGCTGTTGTTTAATTAATGTTGATTCTCAAATAGCTTATTTTTATTTTCAGTCAGAGAAAAATGTCCCAGTTTTTCATTTATTTATTAATTATTTTCAGGTATTTAACTGCTCAAGATGTGTGTCTAGCTATTCCAGGTTTCAGTCTAATTTGCTACAGGTGGCTGTAAAACTGCCCCAGATGTCTATCTGTTTCATGTGTCTGTCAAACTGCCTCAGGTGTCTGTCTGTTTCAGGTGTCTGTCAAACTGCCCCAGGTGTCTGCCTGTTTCAGGTGTCTGTCAAACTGCCTCAGGTGTCTGCCTGTTTCAGGTGTCTGTCAAACTGCCTCAGGCGTCTGTCTGTTTCAGGTGTCTGTCAAACTGCCTCAGTTGTCTGTCAGTTTCAGGTGTCTGTCAAACTGCCTCAGTTGTCTGTCAGTTTCAGGTGTCTGTCAAACTGCCTCAGTTGTCTGTCAGTTTCAGGTGTCTGTCAAACTGCCTCAGTTGTCTGTCAGTTTCAGGTGTCTGTCAAACTGCCTCAGGTGTCTGTCTGTTTCAGGTGTCTGTCAAACTGCCTCAGTTGTCTGTCAGTTTCAGGTGTCTGTCAAACTGCCTCAGTTGTCTGTCAGTTTCAGGTGTCTGTCAAACTGCCTCAGTTGTCTGTCAGTTTCAGGTGTCTGTCAAACTGCCCCAGGTGTCTGCCTGTTTCAGGTGTCTGTCAAACTGCCTCAGTTGTCTGTCTGTTTCAGGTGTCTGTCAAACTGCCTCAGTTGTCTGTCAGTTTCAGGTGTCTGTCAAACTGCCTCAGTTGTCTGTCAGTTTCAGGTGTCTGTCAAACTGCCTCAGTTGTCTGTCAGTTTCAGGTGTCTGTCAAACTGCCTCAGGTGTCTATCAGTTTCAGGTGTCTAACTGCCCCAAATATTCATCTACCAGACCCAGGTATTTAACTTCCGCAGGTATTTATCTAACTGACCCAGGTTTCAGCCTAAGTGTTCTAGGTGTTTAACAGTCCCAGGTGATTATCTCTTGTACTAAACAAAATCAAAATATGAACTTACACCAATAACAGCAGTGGAAATAACAGTGAGATTTAAAGAAAATGTATAAACTAGGAAAAAAGTATGAACTGTATATTTTTGTATGATTAAGGCCCATGCTGAAACATCACAACAGTACTTAACGAGCACACAGTTGTGATGTTTTGGTGTGGGTCTTAATCATACAAAAACATACAGGACGAAGAAATAGAGAGGGAAGATAGAGTATACATTCACATGAATGCTGTGTTTAAAAAAATGAATAGAGCATATAGCTGTGACTTGTAAGAAGATGTGGCTTGGCCAACGCTTGTTCAGAAAAGGGAATGATGGAGTATAGAGGATGTTTAAATGGAGATGTGTGATGGGTGGGTCGTAACTGAGGGTGGTAGGTGGGGAAATTGTAATGTGATGCTGGGAGAAGGTTCTGTACTATGTGAAACAAGTGAGAAGGAAGTGGAGCTTAGGGATTATGATTGTTGAAGAGGAGAATGTTAGGTGTAGCTGAATAACAAGTTCAAACCGTGAGCCAAACCTTAAGGACATCCTCGTCCACAGCCACTTGAAGCAGAGCCTTACGTATGTTAGCACCAGAAAATGTAACCGCCCCCGCTGCGTTACCTGCCCTGTAGTTTGGGAAACGAAAACAATCACCTTTCCCAAAACTATCCTCACTCTTCATGAGGGATTCACATGCGAGTCCCGAAATGTGATATATGTCATCGTTTGCAAAAGATGCAGGATAACATTTATCGGTGAGACTGGCCTCAGATTAGGGGACCGCATGCAAAAACATCTGTACGACATCGCCCAGCATGCTTCGAAACCAGTCCCAGATCATTTCAATGGCCCCAACCACAGAGGCAAATCTGATTTTCTGGTAACAGCCATTAAACAATGTCACGCAGATGACACAAGCCGCCTGGCACTTGAGAACCCCTGCATTCAAAATTATGGGACGCTGGAACCACATGGGTTAAACTCGCTGTTTAGTTACACGTAACATCATCTTCTTCAATCATTATAGTACCTCTCCACTAAATCCACCCCTTCTTACTTTTCAAACTTCCTCACAGCATCACTCTGCAACCCCGCTATTTTCTCTGCAACCCCTCTTCCCCAATCACCTGTTTCAATTTCTCCTAGCTAGGCCAGTAGTGCGTCACTCTCTCTCCCCTCCCCGGTTCCCCATCCACCACCCCCAGTTACAACCCACCGACCACATGTCACAGGTCTCTATTTAAACAATTTCCACGTCCTACCAGATCCATTCCTGATACACACCGCCGGACAAGCCACACCTTGCAATTTACAGCTAAGTACTTTTAAAAAAAAATTTTTTTTAAACATATGTAAGGCTCTGCTTCAAGTGGCTGTGGACGAGGATGTCCTTAAGATTTGGCTCATGCTTGTATGCTAATGGGGGTGGATCAGAGAAAATGTCGCGAGTATCGGGGTCGAGTTGGATTAATGGTAGATGACGATAAAGAATTTTCTTAACCATTATATTGAAAGTTAGGATGTAAGATAGATAAATCATTTGAGAACTGGAACATTTGTATAAAATGAGCTATCTTCTAAAGTAATCAGCTGTTTGTGAGTAGAGTCCATCTCCTTTGTCTCGGGTTGCACGAGGGTCACGGATGGAGAATGATAGGAAAAAGTTCAGGTGAGAAAGAAATCATATGACTGAGGGACAGTTGTGTTTTGTGTATCGTCTGAGATAGACGTAGATTAGGCTGTTAGAAATATTGTTGTTTAGTGAAATAGGTACAGAATAGAGTGTATTAGGTTGTTCTGATGGCGACAGTAGTCTGCCGGGAACATATATCGTGGAGATGTCCAGTATTGTGTCCATGGATTTTGTTGATGCCTTTGTCGTTCTCGTCATATCGTTCATCGTCACCCCGTGCATCATTAAAGTCATTTCAACTGTAAAGTTGCTGTTTCTGTATTACTATTTCCACTGAGAGAGAATGAACCCGGGAGCAAGTAAGTCTGTGAAGTGAGTAACAAAACAGACGCAAAACAACGTAGAAATAGTAATGTAAGAAAGAACATTATTCCAGTGGACAGTAGTGGAAATATACACAGAAATGAATAGCAATTCATCTACAGTTTACATTCTACACACAGAAGAGCAGGAGATAGAATCACGCCGAGTAACCTGCTTTACCATGATGGTGGAAAGGCAATACTAACTTAACTCTATCAGATGGGGTAACAGGCTTCATATAGCCTTCATGTGAATCTATACTTTATCTCCCCTCTCTGTTTCTCCGTCCTGTATGTTTTTGTATGATTAAGGCTCACACCGAAACGTCACAACTTTGCAGTCGTTAAGTAATAAAGCTGCTCCTACTTTTTTCTTAGTTTATGCATTTTGGTATCACAGCTCTACTGCAGTGCTTCGTGTATAGTTGTATACTTATACACTAATTATTGTGTGTTACTGAGATTTAAAAGATCACGCCAGTAACCGCAACAGAAGCAACAGTGAGATTTAAAAGATCACGCCAGTAACCGCAACAGAAGCAACAGTGAGATTTAAAGATCACGCCAGTAACCGCAATGGAGTATCAGCGGGACTGACTGAAAGTAGATGGGGGTGTGTGGTTAAGTTTTACAAAAAGTTGGAAAGGGCGAGGAAAGTGGGCAGAAATAAGAATGACAGAAAGCAAGACGAGCAAGCAAAGAATTTCAAACGTTTATAACTGGATCCCAGGTACGAGAAAGAAGTGGCCCATCAAAAATCGCTCTCTGAATGTAGAATGTTTCGTTTCTACATACACACAATATTCCATACATTCATATTCACACGCATATTATGTTAAGTGAAACTGCACATGTCAGACTAACCTGGTATATACAGGCGTACTTTATCTTGGCATATTGCCTACTCTGTGTGTTTAACTGTATGAAACAACGCTCTATCAAAATGTGTGACTGGGCTGACATTAACACAGTCAAACACTAAGTGTACATTTTTCCGTCTTTCTCGTCATTTGTTATCTTTTTTTTTTCTCCGATCCTATACATTTGTTTTTAATTATGCTTCACGGTGGGGGTGGGCAAAGTTGTATAAATAAATGACGAGAGCGAAAGAGCTTAATCATTGTGTATAATGTTTCTGTTATACATTCCCGGACTAGCGCATTCCTGGGAGCAGATTTTCTGAATCTTTTCTTGCTCAAGCCTGTGTTGCGTAATTGTCAGTTACTCACGCCTGGGATTCCCTTGTCAGATAAAAATAAACTAGAAACCTACTCAACGGCTACTATGTTATGTGGTCCACAGCATTCCCTTTATTAAATAATATTTTAAAACACAAAGCGAGTTAAGTGCATGTAGAAAAAGGACTAATTAACTAAATATTCAAGTTTTTAAATTATTTTCTAAAATGTTCTTATTGGTATTTTTGACAAGATACTTATCAATGTAAATGCCAGTGCCCCTGCTTTGGAATAATGAATGATTCCTGTCTAAATATAACTAACCAATCATCGTTGAGACTGGAAGAAGTGCGGAACTACAGTTGAAGCAGACGACAAGATAAGAGAGAAGGATCGACCATCATGTCGGAAATTTTCTCTACACCCACATATTGATACTTCACAGAGGATCTTACTGGTGTATAGCTTAACAAAATGACGGCCAGAGCAGCGGAGAGTTCTTTCGTTGTATTTGTGATACTTACGACTGTTCTGATTTCTCATGGTAAGTTTTGCGTGTTCAAGTGTTTCCAGCTCAAGGCCATTGTAGACGGAGTTTGTAGATATTGATTTTATTACCTTGATGTTGCGAGCTGCGTTTTCATTGTCTGCGTTGTTTGTTTTCTGGTGCCTGTGGTACGTTCATAATTTAAAAAAATTTAGGGTAGCTAATATAGAGCTGCTGTCTTTGCATCAGAAGCTACGCGAAATGAGAACACTTACCTCGCAACTATTTCTGTTGTATCATTGTATCATTCAACAATCAGGGAGTTGTAGCTGTTTGTTCTCATGTCGGAGATCTTATATTTGGTGTTGTAGCTGTTTGTTCTCATGTCATAGATCACATATTTGGTGTTGTAGCTGTTTGTTCTCATGTCATAGATCATATACTTGGTGTTGTAGCTGTTTGTTCATATACTGGAGATCGTATACTGGGTGTTTTAGTTGTTGTTTGTTCACCTATCAGAGATCATATACTGCGTATTGTATTTGTTGTTTGTTCACCTGCCATAGATCATATACTGGGTGTTGTAGCTGTTTGTTCACCTGCCAGAGATCATATACTGGGTGTTGTAGCTGTTTGTTCACCTGCCAGAGATCATATACTGGGTGTTGTAGCTTTTTGTTCACCTGCCAGAGATCATATACTGGGTGTTGTAGTTGTTTGTTCACCTGCCAGAGATCATATACTGGGTGTTGTAGCTGTTTGTTCACCTGCCAGAGATCATATACTGGGTGTTGTAGTTGTTTGTTCACATATCCAAGGTCATACAGAAGGTGGGTTGCTGGATTTTGAAAAATAATTGTGTTTCTTTGTGCCACCATATAATTTATGTTGATACATATTTTGTTTATATATGTAGTCAGTATAATCAGACTATTACATAAAAAGTATATATATATATATATATCAACAACACAGAGGAGGGATAAAATTATAACATTTTAAAAATTATGGTCATCATCCAGAAATGACAGTGGCAGACATGCTCTGTTCTTTATTATGTTCTTAGAAAGAAACATTATTTATTATGTTCTTTTCTGTTTATTGCAGACATAGAAATTAAAAGAGATACTAACAAGAAAAGAAGAAGAAATCTCATCTGGGATTGACCTTTTCTCTTACTGTCTTCACACTTTTTTCATTTCACCAAGTCCTGCCTGGAGCTTTTAATTCATAGATGAAAGTTAGAGTAAGAGTTTTAATTAGAAAAACTGAATCAAGTGAAAGAGAAAAAAATGCATAAATCTGTCATCAGAAATATTTAGCTCTTGTTATTTTGAGAAATGGCAGTAACTGAAGTTCCAAAACAAAAATTGTACAGTCATATTACTGTTATTTCCCTTTGACCACAGAGCCAAACAATTCGATCAAGTAAATCTAGCTATCAAGTGGAACACAACAGGCCAAAGAATTGGCAAACTACTTTGCGAGCCCTATGTGACGTTTAACGGCACGGGAAGGATATAAGATATATAAGAAATTGGTAAAAGCTCAGGTAATAAAAATAGACTTGAGTAAATATTTCAGGTGTTGGTGTGAATCACTGCC
This sequence comes from Achatina immaculata, assembly GCA_009760885.1. Taxonomy (NCBI): domain Eukaryota; kingdom Metazoa; phylum Mollusca; class Gastropoda; order Stylommatophora; family Achatinidae; genus Lissachatina; species Lissachatina immaculata. Next base: position 2,133,754 of record CM019719.1, read on the forward strand.
TGTCATAGCCCCAGTAAACATCTTGTCTGCTGCAACATAAAAGTTAGGTCTCTTCTCACAGACCCCCCCCACCCCCACAACAGGTGGATATACTAGTGTATTCATTCCTTGCAAGGAGGCTGTGCTTCAAGATTCAAGTCTGATCCGCATCCTTGACAGAGGTAAACCTATCACCAATTAGAGCCTCTGTAAGTGGACTGAAGATGTGTTAACTGCATGGTACCAGATCAGGACTATGAGGAAGATGTTGCATTGCCTTCACTGTTTGCGTGTTTTTGGATGACCAGATTGAACATCATCAGTTACACTTGTTCTTCTTTTACAATTTTCTACCTAATCTTAAACTTTTCCTTGGGTCCTGCCTAAACTTTTCCTTGAGTCCTGCCTAAACTTTTTCTTGAGTCCTGCCTAAACTTTTTCTTGAATCCTGCCTAAACTTTTTTTTGAGTCCTGCCTAATCTTTTCATAGTCATGCTGTTTTTACCTCCGTACTAAGCCACCATCCTACAGTCAGTTTCAGCAGGTTTCACTCCCTCAGCCTAAAGAAATTTCACACAGCAATGGTGCAGTCCCACAGCAGAGCGTCTATGTTTATTTTACCATAACTTCAACCACACTACGGGCAGAGCGCCCCACTGTGCGTGTTCGAACCACTTATCAGCCATTGTGAAGTTGTATTGTGTATCTGGTATATAGTGTGTTCCTGGTATATAAAGTGCAGGAGAAAAATTTCAAGTGACAAAACTTGTACATTCAGCCTGTGATTATATACGGCGGCGGCGGTGGCGGAATACTGTACATGTGCCCTGTCATTACTACATTCACACATATATCAGAGACGGACAGATGGGGGGGGGGGGGGGGGGGATTAATTTAAGGTTTAGGTTGTTTCAGTTCTCAGCCGTGAGACCCACGGAAAACACACTTGAAAATATTCTGTTCTCTTTGTACATCAGTTTCCCTTTTCATGTCTGGTCCAGTCTTTCAGACATATGACAGTTCTGTCCAGCCTAATTTTACTTGACAGTTCTGGTCCTTTGTTTTATCAGAGTGTCATTTCTTGTGTTTCTGACGCAATCTATCATCTGTTGCTAACAGAAATCTGTCACCTGTTGCTGAAAGAAATCTCTCATCTGTTGCTGAAAGACATCTCTCATCTGTTGCTGAAAGACATCTCTCATCTGTTGCTGAAAGACATCTCTCATTTCCTGAAAGAAATCTCTCATCTGTTCCTGAAAGAAATGTCTTATCTGTTGCTGAAAGAAATCTCTCATTTGTTGCTGAAAGAAATCTCTCATCTGTTGCTGAAAGAAATCTCTCATCTGTTGCTGAAAGAAATCTCTCATCTGTTGAAAGAAATCTCTCATCTGTTCCTGACAGAAATCTCTCATCTGTTGCTGAAGGAAATCTCTCATCTGTTGCTGAAAGAAATCTCTCATCTGTTTAAAGAAATCTCTCATCTGTTGCTGAAAGAAATCTCTCATCTGTTGAAAGAAATCTCTCATCTGTTGCTGAAAGAAATCTCTCATCTGTTGAAAGAAATCTCTCATCTGTTGCTGAAAGAAATCTCTCATCTGTTGTTGAAAGAAATCTCTCATCTGTTGCTGAAAGAAATCTCTCATCTGTTGCTGACAGAAATCTCTCATCTGTTGCTGAAAGAAATCTCTCATCTGTTGTTGAAAGAAATCTCTCATCTGTTGTTGAAAGAAATCTCTCATCTGTTGCTGAAAGAAATCTCTCATCTGTTGTTGAAAGAAATCTCTCATCTGTTGTTGAAAGAAATCTCTCATCTGTTGCTGACAGAAATCTCTCATCTGTTCCTGGCAGAAATCTCTCATCTGTTGCTGAAAGAAATCTCTCATCTGTTGCTGAAAGAAATCTCTCATCTGTTGAAAGAAATCTCTCATCTGTTGAAAGAAACTCTCATCTGTTGAAAGAAATCTCTCATCTGTTGAAAGAAATCTCTCATCTGTTGAAAGAAATCTCTCATCTGTTGAGAAATCTCTCATCTGTTGCTGACAGAAATCTCTCATCTGTTGCTGAAAGAAATCTCTCATCTGTTGTTGAAAGAAATCTCTCATCTGTTGCTGAAAGAAATCTCTCATCTGTTGTTGAAAGAAATCTCTCATCTGTTGCTGAAAGAAATCTCTCATCTGTTGCTGACAGAATCTCTCATCTGTTCCTGGCAGAAATCTCTCATCTGTTGCTGAAAAATCTCTCATCTGTTGAAAGAAATCTCTCATCTGTTGAAAGAAATCTCTCATCTGTTGAAAGAAATCTCTCATCTGTTGAAAGAAATCTCTCATCTGTTGAAAGAAATCTCTCATCTGTTGAGAAATCTCTCATCTGTTGCTGACAGAAATCTCTCATCTGTTGCTGAAAGAAATCTCTCATCTGTTGTTGAAAGAAATCTCTCATCTGTTGCTGAAAGAAATCTCTCATCTGTTGTTGAAAGAAATCTCTCATCTGTTGTTGAAAGAAATCTCTCATCTGTTGCTGACAGAAATCTCTCATCTGTTCCTGGCAGAAATCTCTCATCTGTTGCTGAAAGAAATCTCTCATCTGTTGCTGAAAGAAATCTCTCATCTGTTGAAAGAAATCTCTCATCTGTTGAAAGAAATCTCTCATCTGTTGAAAGAAATCTCTCATCTGTTGAAAGAAATCTCTCATCTGTTGAAAGAAATCTCTCATCTGTTGCTAACAGAAATCTGATAAAAAATTGTGGGTGTGGTTGTCTGTTATTTTGTTTGTGATAGAATTTATAACCAATTTTCGCTTGTTATACATTGCAGAGAATCATTGCATTTTCGCAGGTACGTTCATCTGTGTTGACAGGCTTAATTAAGTGTGAGAGAACAGAGTGTGATTATATCAAGTCCATTTACTCACTCGATCCTTACATCTTGCTGTAGCGCTGATACTTCTACCAGCTTCCACGTACGCTTAGAACATTTAGCAGAAGTTATTCCATGAAGTCTCTCTCTCTCTCTCTCTCTCTCTCTCTCTCTCTCTCTCCACATGTCTCGCCAACCATGAAGTACTAAAATGACATAGTTCGAAAAGTAACTTGTTAGATATTGTTAGAAATTATATTGTTTGTTAAAAACATATGTTACAAGATCTGTATTTACAGTGTATTTTTGTTTATATATATATATGTATGTGTGTGTATGTGTGCGTGAGAGCTATTTTATATGGTTAATTACTTCTCTTTTACTTTGAATGTAATAGTTAAATCTTACACTCTTTTGATATGTTTTTTTCCTAATTTAATTTGTATATTTACATTTATATTAAATCGAATGTGTGGGAAGAATGAAGGATGGAGTGATGAAGGGCAGAATGTAAGAGGGGCCTGCTTGCCCAATTCTTTACCCTTTAAAAATTAAGATTATTCATTCATCATTAACACACACACACACACATATATATATACCACAGAGAGAGAGAAGTCTCACTGTGGTTTTTCTCCAGCTCATTGCTCAGCATTGCCAGGAAAACTGTGAACACCAATGCGGCTGTGTGTATGTGGGTATTAAGTGCGATTGATAGTGTCAGTTGCCATATTTGAAGCCTTATGTGAAGCTGTACTAGTACAGTAAGGCAGAATTAGTAGATAGTCGTTTGTCTGACATAACCCGAGCCACAACAATAGTGTTCCTGTCCGTTATAACGTGCACTTAAAACAGGACAGAGCGGGCCGGTAATCTTGGCACAGGCCCCAGGTTATGACTCACACATAGGAGCAACTCACCCGTCTCAATCTTGGCACAGGCGCTTTACTATCAGATCAATGAGTGGCTAGACAAAATGTGCCAACAACACTACTCACACACAAACCAGCTATGGGAGGCCTGACTGACTGATGTGTGCGTCATCATCTAAATATCCTAGATAACTATATCACTTTCTTTTACGTTTAACGGGTACAGAACTACTAGTCTGTGTACAACATTGTCCAGGACATTTGTGTTATACACAGCGGTATGCTTACTGTACTTGCTCGAGAGTCGTGCAGCGCCCGTCCAGATCACACAGGTTAATGCCATCTACTAACACTATCTCTCATCTGTTGCTGAAAGAAATCTCTCATCTGTTGCTGACAGAAATCTCTCATCTGTTGCTGAAAGAAATCTCTCATCTGTTGTTGAAAGAAATCTCTCATCTGTTGTTGAAAGAAATCTCTCATCTGTTGCTGAAAGAAATCTCTCATCTGTTGTTGAAAGAAATCTCTCATCTGTTGTTGAAAGAAATCTCTCATCTGTTGCTGACAGAAATCTCTCATCTGTTCCTGGCAGAAATCTCTCATCTGTTGCTGAAAGAAATCTCTCATCTGTTGCTGAAAGAAATCTCTCATCTGTTGAAAGAAATCTCTCATCTGTTGAAAGAAATCTCTCATCTGTTGAAAGAAATCTCTCATCTGTTGAAAGAAATCTCTCATCTGTTGAAAGAAATCTCTCATCTGTTGAGAAATCTCTCATCTGTTGCTGACAGAAATCTCTCATCTGTTGCTGAAAGAAATCTCTCATCTGTTGTTGAAAGAAATCTCTCATCTGTTGCTGAAAGAAATCTCTCATCTGTTGTTGAAAGAAATCTCTCATCTGTTGTTGAAAGAAATCTCTCATCTGTTGCTGACAGAAATCTCTCATCTGTTCCTGGCAGAAATCTCTCATCTGTTGCTGAAAGAAATCTCTCATCTGTTGCTGAAAGAAATCTCTCATCTGTTGAAAGAAATCTCTCATCTGTTGAAAGAAATCTCTCATCTGTTGAAAGAAATCTCTCATCTGTTGAAAGAAATCTCTCATCTGTTGAAAGAAATCTCTCATCTGTTGCTAACAGAAATCTGATAAAAAATTGTGGGTGTGGTTGTCTGTTATTTTGTTTGTGATAGAATTTATAACCAATTTTCGCTTGTTATACATTGCAGAGAATCATTGCATTTTCGCAGGTACGTTCATCTGTGTTGACAGGCTTAATTAAGTGTGAGAGAACAGAGTGTGATTATATCAAGTCCATTTACTCACTCGATCCTTACATCTTGCTGTAGCGCTGATACTTCTACCAGCTTCCACGTACGCTTAGAACATTTAGCAGAAGTTATTCCATGAAGTCTCTCTCTCTCTCTCTCTCTCTCTCTCTCTCTCTCCACATGTCTCGCCAACCATGAAGTACTAAAATGACATAGTTCGAAAAGTAACTTGTTAGATATTGTTAGAAATTATATTGTTTGTTAAAAACATATGTTACAAGATCTGTATTTACAGTGTATTTTTGTTTATATATATATATGTATGTGTGTGTATGTGTGCGTGAGAGCTATTTTATATGGTTAATTACTTCTCTTTTACTTTGAATGTAATAGTTAAATCTTACACTCTTTTGATATGTTTTTTTCCTAATTTAATTTGTATATTTACATTTATATTAAATCGAATGTGTGGGAAGAATGAAGGATGGAGTGATGAAGGGCAGAATGTAAGAGGGGCCTGCTTGCCCAATTCTTTACCCTTTAAAAATTAAGATTATTCATTCATCATTAACACACACACACACACATATATATATACCACAGAGAGAGAGAGAGAGTCTCACTGTGGTTTTTCTCCAGCTCATTGCTCAGCATTGCCAGGAAAACTGTGAACACCAATGCGGCTGTGTGTATGTGGGTATTAAGTGCGATTGATAGTGTCAGTTGCCATATTTGAAGCCTTATGTGAAGCTGTACTAGTACAGTAAGGCAGAATTAGTAGATGAGTCGTTTGTCTGACATAACCCGAGCCACAACAATAGTGTTCCTGTCCGTTATAACGTGCACTTAAAACAGGACAGAGCGGGCCGGTAATCTTGGCACAGGCCCCAGGTTATGACTCACACATAGGAGCAACTCACCCGTCTCAATCTTGGCACAGGCGCTTTACTATCAGATCAATGAGTGGCTAGACAAAATGTGCCAACAACACTACTCACACACAAACCAGCTATGGGAGGCCTGACTGACTGATGTGTGCGTCATCATCTAAATATCCTAGATAACTATATCACTTTCTTTTACGTTTAACGGGTACAGAACTACTAGTCTGTGTACAACATTGTCCAGGACATTTGTGTTATACACAGCGGTATGCTTACTGTACTTGCTCGAGAGTCGTGCAGCGCCCGTCCAGATCACACAGGTTAATGCCATCTACTAACACTATCTCTCTTGTGTAGATTGTCTGTCAGATCACACAGGTTAATGCCATCTACTAACACTATCTCTATGCCATCTACTAACACTGTCTCTCTTGTGTAGATTGTCTGTCAGATCACACAGGTTAATGCCATCTACTAACACTATCTCTCTTGTGTAGATTGTCTGTCAGATCACACAGGTTAATGCCATCTACTAACACTATCTCTGTGCCATCTACTAACACTGTCTCTCTTGTGTAGATTGTCTGTCAGATCACACAGGTTAATGCCATCTACTAACACTATCTCTATGCCATCTACTAACACTGTCTCTCTTGTCTAGATTGTCTGTCAGATCACACAGGTTAATGCCATCTACTAACACTATCTCTATGCCATCTACTAACACTATCTCTCTTGTGTAGATTGTCTGTCAGATCACACAGGTTAATGCCATCTACTAACACTATCTCTCTTGTGTAGATTGTCTGTCAGATCACACAGGTTAATGCCATCTACTAACATTATCTCTCTCGTGTAGTTTGTCTGTCAGATGACGCTGGTTAATGCCATCTACTAACACTATCTCTGTGCCATCTACTAACACTGTCTCTCTTGTGTAGATTGTCTGTCAGATCACACAGGTTAATGCCATCTACTAACACTATCTCTGTGCCATCTACTAACACTGTCTCTCTTGTGTAGATTGTCTGTCAGATCACACAGGTTAATGCCATCTACTAACACTATCTCTGTGAAATCTACTAACACTGTCTCTCTTGTCTAGATTGTCTGTCAGATCACACAGGTTAATGCCATCTACTAACACTATCTCTGTGCCATCTACTAACACTGTCTCTCTTGTGTAGATTGTCTGTCAGATCACACAGGTTAATGCCATCTACTAACACTATCTCTGTGCCATCTACTAACACTGTCTCTCTTGTGTAGATTGTCTGTCAGATCACACAGGTTAATGCCATCTACTAACACTATCTCTGTGCCATCTACTAACACTGTCTCTCTTGTCTAGATTGTCTGTCAGATCACACAGGTTAATGCCATCTACTAACACTATCTCTCTTGTGTAGATTGTCTGTCAGATCACACAGGTTAATGCCATCTACTAACACTATCTCTCTTGTGTAGATTGTCTGTCAGATCACACAGGTTAATGCCATCTACTAACACTATCTCTCTTGTGTAGATTGTCTGTCAGATCACACAGGTTAATGCCATCTACTAACACTATCTCTGTGAAATCTACTAACACTGTCTCTCTTGTCTAGATTGTCTGTCAGATCACACAGGTTAATGCCATCTACTAACACTATCTCTGTGCCATCTACTAACACTGTCTCTCTTGTGTAGATTGTCTGTCAGATCACACAGGTTAATGCCATCTACTAACACTATCTCTGTGCCATCTACTAACACTGTCTCTCTTGTGTAGATTGTCTGTCAGATCACACAGGTTAATGCCATCTACTAACACTATCTCTGTGCCATCTACTAACACTGTCTCTCTTGTCTAGATTGTCTGTCAGATCACACAGGTTAATGCCATCTACTAACACTATCTCTCTTGTGTAGATTGTCTGTCAGATCACACAGGTTAATGCCATCTACTAACACTATCTCTCTTGTGTAGATTGTCTGTCAGATCACACAGGTTAATGCCATCTACTAACACTATCTCTCTTGTGTAGATTGTCTGTCAGATCACACAGATTAATGCCATCTACTAACACTATCTCTGTGCCATCTACTAACACTGTCTCTCTTGTGTAGATTGTCTGTCAGATCACACAGGTTAATGCCATCTACTAACACTATCTCTGTGCCATCTACTAACACTGTCTCTCTTGTCTAGATTGTCTGTCAGATCACACAGGTTAATGCCATCTACTAACACTATCTCTGTGCCATCTACTAACACTGTCTCTCTTGTGTAGATTGTCTGTCAGATCACACAGGTTAATGCCATCTACTAACACTATCTCTGTGCCATCTACTAACACTGTCTCTCTTGTCTAGATTGTCTGTCAGATCACACAGGTTAATGCAAATCTACTAACACTATCTCTCTTGTGTAGATTGTCTGTCAGATCACACAGGTTAATGCCATCTACTAACACTATCTCTCTTGTGTAGATTGTCTGTCAGATCACACAGGTTAATGCCATCTACTAACACTATCTCTCTTGTGTAGATTGTCTGTCAGATCACACAGGTTAATGCCATCTACTAACACTATCTCTCTTGTGTAGATTGTCTGTCAGATCACACAGGTAATACCATCTACTAACACTATCTCTCTTGTGTAGATTGTCAGATCACACAGGTTAATGCCATCTACTAACACTATTTCTCTTGTGTAGATTGTCTGTCAGATCACACAGGTTAATGCCATCTACTAACATTATCTCTCTCGTGTAGATTGTCTGTCAGATCACGCTGGTTAATGCCATCTACTAACACTATCTCTCTCGTGTAGATTGTCTGTCAGATCACACAGGTTAATGCCATCTACTAACACTGTCTCTCTCGTGTAGATTGTCTGTCAGATCACACAGGTTAATGCCATCTGCTAACACTATCTCTCTTGTGTAGATTGTAAGATCACGCAGGTTAATGCCATCTACTAACACTATCTCTCTCGTGTAGATTGTCTGTCAGATCACACAGGTTAATGCCATCTACTAACACTGTCTCTCTCGTGTAGATTGTCTGTCAGATCACACAGGTTAATGCCATCTGCTAACACTATCTCTCTTGTGTAGATTGTCTGTCAGATCACGCAGGTTAATGCCATCTACTAACACTATCTCTCTCGTGTAGATTGTCTGTCAGATCACGCAGGTTAATGCCATCTACTAACACTATCTCTCTTGTGTAGATTGTCTGTCAGATCACACAGGTTAATGCCATCTACTAACACTATCTCTCTTGTGTAGATTGTCTGTCAGATCACGCAGGTTAATGCCATCTACTAACACTATCTCTCTTGTGTAGATTGTCTGTCAGATCACGCAGGTTAATGCCATCTACTAACACTGTCTCTCTTGTGTAGATTGTCTGTCAGATCACACAGGTTAATGCCATCTACTAACACTATCTCTCTTGTGTAGATTGTCTGTCAGATCACACAGGTTAATGCCATCTACTAACACTATCTCTCTTGTGTAGATTGTCTGTCAGATCACGCAGGTTAATGCCATCTACTGGTGGTGGTGGTTAATTAAGAATCTGAGTGTATGTACAGCGCAACTTTTAAATATACCTGTATTGGATGCCCGGAAGGAAATCAATGGTAAACTATCTTCTGGAAATATACCAAGAAACCCCAACAGCAACATGGAAGGTCAAATAGGAAAAAGATCTGGTGGTGAGTCCCCCAGGCCAGATAGATCTAATTTTAACACTGGGGAAGAGTGTGAGACAGAGTTCAGTACTAGTAATTGTGATGACGGACAAAATCCTGACAGTGTTACCAAGGAAAACCCTTGCATCAAACTAAAAAGAAAAATAAGAGTAGGAACATGGAATGTAAGAAGCATGTATGAGGGAAAGTATCAAATAATAAGTGACGAGATGAAGAGAACGCGGATACACATTTTGGGAATCTGCGAACATCGATGGAAAGGATCAGGACACTTCAAGAGCGAGAATGATAATATTTATATACTCTGGCAGAGAATTAGGAGGAAAGAATGGAGTAGCTTTTTACTTGGACAAATTAACATCAAAAGCATTACTAGGTTACAATCCTGTAAGTGATAGATTCCTCACAATCAAACTTAAGGGCACTTCTAGAAATATAACAATCATCCAGATATGTGCACCTACATCAGCAGCAGAAGAAGAGGAAGTAGAAGACTTATAACACACTGCAAACGACGATAGACCAGGTACGGAAAATGATATTGTATTAATAATGAGGGGTTTTAATGCAAAGATTGGTACAGAAAGAGCAGAAGATGAAAGATATTGTATGGAAATTTATCACAGGACATAGAAATGAGGCAGGTGACAATCTAATGGTGTTTTGCATGGAAAATGAGCTAATGATCGCTAACACACTTTTTAAACAACATCCAAGAAGACTTTACACATGGACATCACCTGATGGGAAAACCAAGAATCAAATAGATTACATTTTAGTCCAGAGAAGGTGGAGATCAAGTATAACATCAGCAAAAACTTTACCAGGTGCTGATTGTGACACGGACCATGAGTTAATAATAGCAGACATGAAGATACAGATAAAAAATACAGTTAGGGGATCAAGACCACTCCGCTTTGATCTTACAAAAATACCAGAAAAATACGGTATAGAAGCGAAGAACCGTTTCGAAATCCTGATGGATGTACAGGAGGAGATGACAGCAGATGATTTGGCTACGCAAGCCAGAGATATCTTAATAACAACAGCTAAAGACATTGTTTCAGTAAAGAAAACACAAAAGAATGGATAGATCACAGCAGGCACACTAGAACTGATAAAACAACGTAGAGAAATGAAGACGCAATACAAAGTGACAAAAACAACAAATAAGAATGTAAATCTTTAACAACAAAAAATGCGAAGAAATGTAAAAAAAAAAAAAGACGAAAAACAATGCATACAAGATTGTTGTGAAAGAATAGGAGGACATCAGTTGATACACATTTGATACAATTAACATCACTGCTGTGTCTAGACCAACAGGCAGGAATAAGATTAAATGGTGAAACAACTTGGTTTGACATAAAACAAGGGGTCCATCAGGGGTGCATATTGTTGCCTTATTTATTTAATGTGTATACTGAAAATATACTGAGGAATGTTAGAGGAGATGTAGACAAAGAATATTACGATGCCATGACAATTGGAGGTTAGGAAATACCAGAGATTAGATATGTTGATGACACAGTGTTACTGCTCACAACACAAAAAGGAATTGAAAAACTAATTATGTCAGTCCGTAAGAACAGCGAAGAGCAAAACCTCTATCTTAAAGCAAAGAAAACTAAATTGATAACAGCTGACAAGACACAGGTTAATGCCATCTACTAACACTATCTCTCTTGTGTAGATTGTCTGTCAGATCACCCAGGTTAATGCCATCTACTAACACTATCTCTCTTGTGTAGATTGTCTGTCAGATCACGCAGGTTAATGCCATCTACTAACACTATCTCTCTTGTGTAGATTGTCTGTCAGATCACCCAGGTTAATGCCATCTACTAACACTATCTCTCTTGTGTAGATTGTCTGTCAGATCACACAGGTTAATGCCATCTACTAACACTATCTCTCTTGTGTAGATTGTCTGTCAGATCACGCAGGTTAATGCCATCTACTAACACTATCTCTCTTGTGTAGATTGTCTGTCAGATCACACAGGTTAATGCCATCTACTAACACTATCTCTCTTGTGTAGATTGTCTGTCAGATCACACAGGTTAATGCCATCTACTAACACTATCTCTCTTGTGTAGATTGTCTGTCAGATCACACAGGTTAATGCCATCTACTAACACTATCTCTCTTGTGTAGATTGTCTGTCAGATCACGCAGGTTAATGCCATCTACTAACACTATCTCTCTTGTGTAGATTGTCTGTCAGATCACCCAGGTTAATGCCATCTACTAACACTATCTCTCTTGTGTAGATTGTCTGTCAGATCACACAGGTTAATGCCATCTACTAACACTATCTCTCTTGTGTAGATTGTCTGTCAGATCACGCAGGTTAATGCCATCTACTAACACTATCTCTCTTGTGTAGATTGTCTGTCAGATCACACAGGTTAATGCCATCTACTAACACTATCTCTCTTGTGTAGATTGTCTGTCAGATCACACAGGTTAATGCCATCTACTAACACTATCTCTCTTGTGTAGATTGTCTGTCAGATCACACAGGTTAATGCCATCTACTAACACTATCTCTCTTGTGTAGATTGTCTGTCAGATCACGCAGGTTAATGCCATCTACTGGTGGTGGTGGTTAATTAAGAATCTGAGTGTATGTACAGCGCAACTTTTAAATATACCTGTATTGGATGCCCGGAAGGAAATCAATGGTAAACTATCTTCTGGAAATATACCAAGAAACCCCAACAGCAACATGGAAGGTCAAATAGGAAAAAGATCTGGTGGTGAGTCCCCCAGGCCAGATAGATCTAATTTTAACACTGGGGAAGAGTGTGAGACAGAGTTCAGTACTAGTAATTGTGATGACGGACAAAATCCTGACAGTGTTACCAAGGAAAACCCTTGCATCAAACTAAAAAGAAAAATAAGAGTAGGAACATGGAATGTAAGAAGCATGTATGAGGGAAAGTATCAAATAATAAGTGACGAGATGAAGAGAACGCGGATACACATTTTGGGAATCTGCGAACATCGATGGAAAGGATCAGGACACTTCAAGAGCGAGAATGATAATATCTTTATATACTCTGGCAGAGAATTAGGAGGAAAGAATGGAGTAGCTTTTTACTTGGACAAATTAACATCAAAAGCATTACTAGGTTACAATCCTGTAAGTGATAGATTCCTCACAATCAAACTTAAGGGCACTTCTAGAAATATAACAATCATCCAGATATGTGCACCTACATCAGCAGCAGAAGAAGAGGAAGTAGAAGACTTATAACACACTGCAAACGACGATAGACCAGGTACGGAAAATGATATTGTATTAATAATGAGGGGTTTTAATGCAAAGATTGGTACAGAAAGAGCAGAAGATGAAAGATATTGTATGGAAATTTATCACAGGACATAGAAATGAGGCAGGTGACAATCTAATGGTGTTTTGCATGGAAAATGAGCTAATGATCGCTAACACACTTTTTAAACAACATCCAAGAAGACTTTACACATGGACATCACCTGATGGGAAAACCAAGAATCAAATAGATTACATTTTAGTCCAGAGAAGGTGGAGATCAAGTATAACATCAGCAAAAACTTTACCAGGTGCTGATTGTGACACGGACCATGAGTTAATAATAGCAGACATGAAGATACAGATAAAAAATACAGTTAGGGGATCAAGACCACTCCGCTTTGATCTTACAAAAATACCAGAAAAATACGGTATAGAAGCGAAGAACCGTTTCGAAATCCTGATGGATGTACAGGAGGAGATGACAGCAGATGATTTGGCTACGCAAGCCAGAGATATCTTAATAACAACAGCTAAAGACATTGTTTCAGTAAAGAAAACACAAAAGAATGGATAGATCACAGCAGGCACACTAGAACTGATAAAACAACGTAGAGAAATGAAGACGCAATACAAAGTGACAAACAACAACAAATAAGAATGTAAATCTTTAACAACAAAAAATGCGAAGAAATGTAAAAAAAAAAAAAGACGAAAAACAATGCATACAAGATTGTTGTGAAAGAATAGGAGGACATCAGTTGATACACATTTGATACAATTAACATCACTGCTGTGTCTAGACCAACAGGCAGGAATAAGATTAAATGGTGAAACAACTTGGTTTGACATAAAACAAGGGGTCCATCAGGGGTGCATATTGTTGCCTTATTTATTTAATGTGTATACTGAAAATATACTGAGGAATGTTAGAGGAGATGTAGACAAAGAATATTACGATGCCATGACAATTGGAGGTTAGGAAATACCAGAGATTAGATATGTTGATGACACAGTGTTACTGCTCACAACACAAAAAGGAATTGAAAAACTAATTATGTCAGTCCGTAAGAACAGCGAAGAGCAAAACCTCTATCTTAAAGCAAAGAAAACTAAATTGATAACAGCTGACAAGACAAAGGCTGCTGAAATATGTATCAATGAGGAAAAATTGGAAGAAGTAGAGAGTTTTTAATATCTTGGATCACTACTAACTAATAATGGAAATACAATGGGGGAAATTAAAAGGAGGACATCTATCGCTCTTCAGAAAGTGAAACAACTAAAAAAATCTGTGGAGAGGAACAGACAGAACTACAAAAATAAGATTTTTAAGGGCATGCATCTTTCCCATCGCAACATATGCCTGTGAGACCTGGACAATTAACAAAACAGCCGAGAAACACATAAATGCCTTTGAATGTAAATGCTACAGAAGAGTTCTTCAAATATCATGGGCACAAAAAAAAGAACAACTATATTCATACTACAAGAACTTAATATTGAAGAAGGCTGGCTAGTAAAGAGGATTAAAGAGAGAAAACTTAAAATATTTTGGACACATTAAACATCATGATAATCTAGAGAAGACCGTCTTGGAAGAGCACATAATGGGAAAAAAGAAAGAGAGGAAGACCAAGGCGAAGATGGCTGCAGGACATCGTTGATGATCTCCAAGTGGATGCATCAGTAGCAGGCCATTTTCCCACAACCGAGAGGCCTACAGGAGTGCTGTTAGGGAGGCAAGGTTCCACAAGGGACATGCACGTGAATGAATGAATGTATTGGATGGGGGAGGTATTGATTATTTGGATTATAGGCAGATTTGTATGAAACAATCTTACTTGAGCTTGATGCAGTTTCTCTGGTCGTTGTTTGGTTTTAAACCCCAAGCTCCCGTGCACCTGTGGCAGTTCCTGTCACTTTCAATAGTGCTATTTTCTAAAACTACCACCCCCACCCCCTACCCCTTGTTCGGATTATATGGAAGGGAGGATTGATTATTTGGATTATATGGAGAATAGGCATGGATTATATGGAGAAGAGGTATGGATTATCTGGATTACATGGAAAAGAGGTATGGATTGTTTGGATTATCCGGATTACATGGAAGAGATTTGGATTATATGGAAATGGTGTACGGTTATTTTGGCAAATTTGTACGTGATTTATAATCTTGCAGTAACTGAGATCTTTAACGGTTCGGGAGACCAGAGCCTGTGCTATGTAAATGCTCTTTTCTGGATTTTTTTTGTAGGGGGGGGGGGGTGGTAGTTTTAGAAAATAGCACTATTGAAAGTGACAGGAACTGCCACAGGTTCACGGGAGCTTGGGGTTTAAAACCAAACAACGACCAGAGAAACTGCATCAAGCTGAAGTAAGATTGTTTCATACAAGCCTGCCTGTGTTATGCTAGTGTGAGAAACTGTACTTTCAAACCTGCCAGACTGACAGAGCCAGTAATAAATGATGAGAATCACTTTCATCAAACTGGATCCCTTCTACACGTTTTCCTGATGGATGAAACAGGCCCATAGACATCCAACTGTGCATGCCCAGGCATGATATGTGTGTTAATGCAAGACAATGTATGTTGTAGAAGTATGTTTCAGTTTGTGTAATGTTTAGCTGGCCTGATTCTTAATGGTCATCAGAAATCAGCTGCACACCCTCCTGCAGGTTGGGAAGAGGGAAACGCCCACATGTCAGGACGGTCGTGTTGTTCCGACCTTCTTCTCTCCCGCTCTAGCTCCAATTTCATCACGTCAAGCACGTGGTAAACATGTGTTGCCCGTTTGCACTCACGAACTGTACACTCCTTTGTTCGCTCCCTACAGCTCAGCCTTCCCCTAGCGTCCCGAGACAGAGCAGACAATTGCCTGTTGTTATGTTCTGTTCTAGGCTTGTAATGTTGCTCTGCTGCTGGGGGGGGGGGGGGGGGGGGGGAGAGGCTGGTATCAGCACACACATCCTACAGAAATAACTGGTCAACACGAAGCATGTACTGTGTCAGCGCCAACACACGGACACAAATATGTCTGTGCATACAGAGCAAACAGTTCATATCCAGCATCCAGGCCAGTCAGTTTGTGATTCGTTGGTGTCGGGCTGTCTTCAGATCTTCTAGCAAGTGAGATGGCCGATCTAACTGCTGTAATGGCAAGGCGAGGCACACTTGAAGAACTGAGACATTCATCATCATCATCATCAGGTGCCATGCCGACTGGCGTTGGCTATTATGCTTCTCAAGAGACGATCTTTCATACAGGCCATCAGCTCAGTTGGTGATCTCCTCTCACACCATATCGTCAGACTGTCCAGTATCATTTCTCTTGGTCTTCCTCTTGATCTTCTTCCTTCTATTTTTCCTGTTGATATAATATTTTCAATGCTCCTTCTTCTTATTGCATGTTCTATGAAAGTACATTGTCTCTCTCTTATTACTTTTTTTTTACACGATTGTTTGTCTCTCCAGCTCTTCTCATACATTCTTCATTAGTTATTTTTGCTGTCCAGGGGATTCGCAACATTCTTCTAATAAACCACATTTCTGCTGCTTCCAATGATTTTTGTGCAGACCTGCCTATTGTCCATGATTTACTTCCGTATAACAAGATAGGCTCAGTATAGCATTTTAGGACTCGTTTTCTAATATTTATTGTTGGATAATATGTTTCTCATTCTCTGAAATGCAGTCTTTGCTTGGCCTATTCTGTTCCCAATTTCTGTTCTGCATTTCCAATCTGAAGTTATTACTGCTTCAAGGTATCTGAAGAATAGTTCCATTTAATATTATACTGCATGTTGGTGGGTTCTGTTTCTTAGATACAACCATACTATCTGTCTTTTTGATGTTCAGAGTAAGGCCTTTCTGTTCACTTTCTTTGGCGACTTTATCCAAGAGATTTTGCAGGTGTTGTTGGTTCTCAGCTATCAGTACTGTGTCGTCGGCATACCGAAGGTTGTTAATATTGTATCCTCCAATTTTTATGCCTGGTTCTGTGATGATCGTTCTTAGAATATTCTCGCTGTGCAGAGAAAAAAGGTCTGGAGATAGTACACATCCCTGTCGCACCCATTGTTTTATAGGTTGATATTTTCCAGTTCTATTTTCAACTCGAACTGCTGCTTCTTGCTGCCAGTATAGATGTTTTACAATCCTCAGGTCTTTGCCGTCTATATTGATGTCTTCAAGCATTTTAATAATTTCATTATGTTTCACCTTGTCAAATGCCTTGGTGTAATCAATGAAGCATAAGTAGAGATCTTTCTGTACTTCTAAAGCTCTTTCTGTTAGTGTTCGTAAAGCATATATGGCATTGTGTGTTCCTTTTCCTTCAACAAATCCAAAATCTTCATCTGCTGTTTTCATTTTTTATCTTTTTCCTTGTTCTTCTCATAATAATTCTCAGAAGTAGTTTCGTTATGTGGCATGAGAGGCTGATAGTCCGGTGGTCGTCACATTCCTGTGCCTCTGGTTTCTTTGTTAGTGCTATAAACATGGATGTAAGCAGGTCACTGAGTATATAACCAGACAAGCAACTGAGACATTGTGTGCTTGTTAATGTCCGCAGCTTTGAGCAAGCAACTGAGACATTATGTGCTTGTTAATGTCCGCAGCTTTGAGCAAGCAACTGAGACATGATGTGCTTGTTAATGTCCGCAGCTTTGAGCAAGCAACTGAGACATTGTGTGCTTGTTAATGTCCGCAGCTTTGAGCAAGCAACTGAGACATTGTGTGCTTGTTAATGTCCACAGCTTTGAGCAAGCAACTGAGACATGATGTGCTTGTTAATGTCCGCAGCTTTGAGCAAGCAACTGAGACATGATGTGCTTGTTAATGTCCGCAGCTTTGAGCAAGCAACTGAGACATGATGTGCTTGTTAATGTCCGCAGCTTTGAGCAAGCAACTGAGACATTGTGTGCTTGTTAATGTCCGCAGCTTTGAGCAAGCAACTGAGACATTGTGTGCTTGTTAATGTCCACAGCTTTGAGCAAGCAACTGAGACATGATGTGCTTGTTAATGTCCGCAGCTTTGAGCAAGCAACTGAGACATGATGTGCTTGTTAATGTCCGCAGCTTTGAGCAAGCAACTGAGACATGATGTGCTTGTTAATGTCCACAGCTTTGAGCAAGCAACTGAGACATGATGTGCTTGTTAATGTCCGCAGCTTTGAGCAAGCAACTGAGACATGATGTGCTTGTTAATGTCCTCAGCTTTGAGCAAGCAACTGAGACATGATGTGCTTGTTAATGTCCTCAGCTTTGAGCAAGCAACTGAGACATGATGTGCTTGTTAATGTCCGCAGCTTTGAGCAAGCAACTGAGACATGATGTGCTTGTTAATGTCCTCAGCTTTGAGCAAGCGGGTTTCAGGTGTCGCTTGAAATGTTTACCTGCAAGAATGCCGAACCCACAGCACACCAGCACAAAACCCAGCAGTTTCCTAGTTCAGTGCACTTAAATACCCGGCATGGATCCCAAAAACAGGCACGCCAACCGCCTGACAGAAGATACTGAGAGCATTGTAGAAGATAAAAGGGATGGCGACTGCAGTAAAACTGGTTTAAATAAATAAGGTAGATAGAGAGGAAAGCGGAAGTCAGGCCGTAGTGAGAGATGTGCTAACTCATCAAAGTGTTGTGGCCTAATATTGACGGCGCTTTCGTCTCATCAGTAACCTTTGACCCAGTGACAGTGTAGTTTACCGACGCTACATCAAGAAAGCTTTTGCCCAAGAACCGGCTGACTCATTGACCCACTCAACACCATGGCTGATGACCCAGTAAATTTTACCCTGTCATTGAAGACAAAGACTGAACGGATCGCTTCTTCTCCTACTATTTTTCTTTCTCTCATCTCTAAGCTGTTTTTTTCCGTTAAACAAATAATGCTATAATAATATAACTAATACTCTATGATGTTCAAACCTCCTTGTTGTTGTTTCCATCTTGTTAAATATATACTAAATATCTTGGTCACTATACTGCGAGCAACTGAGACATTGTGTGCTTGTTAATGTCCGCAGCTTTGAGCAAGCAACTGAGACATGATGTGCTTGTTAATGTCCGCAGCTTTGAGCAAGCAACTGAGACATGATGTGCTTGTTAATGTCCGCAGCTTTGAGCAAGCAACTGAGACATTGTGTGCTTGTTAATGTCCGCAGCTTTGAGCAAGCAACTGAGACATTGTGTGCTTGTTAATGTCCACAGCTTTGAGCAAGCAACTGAGACATGATGTGCTTGTTAATGTCCGCAGCTTTGAGCAAGCAACTGAGACATGATGTGCTTGTTAATGTCCGCAGCTTTGAGCAAGCAACTGAGACATGATGTGCTTGTTAATGTCCACAGCTTTGAGCAAGCAACTGAGACATGATGTGCTTGTTAATGTCCGCAGCTTTGAGCAAGCAACTGAGACATGATGTGCTTGTTAATGTCCTCAGCTTTGAGCAAGCAACTGAGACATGATGTGCTTGTTAATGTCCTCAGCTTTGAGCAAGCAACTGAGACATGATGTGCTTGTTAATGTCCGCAGCTTTGAGCAAGCAACTGAGACATGATGTGCTTGTTAATGTCCTCAGCTTTGAGCAAGCGGGTTTCAGGTGTCGCTTGAAATGTTTACCTGCAAGAATGCCGAACCCACAGCACACCAGCACAAAACCCAGCAGTTTCCTAGTTCAGTGCACTTAAATACCCGGCATGGATCCCAAAAACAGGCACGCCAACCGCCTGACAGAAGATACTGAGAGCATTGTAGAAGATAAAAGGGATGGCGACTGCAGTAAAACTGGTTTAAATAAATAAGGTAGATAGAGAGGAAAGCGGAAGTCAGGCCGTAGTGAGAGATGTGCTAACTCATCAAAGTGTTGTGGCCTAATATTGACGGCGCTTTCGTCTCATCAGTAACCTTTGACCCAGTGACAGTGTAGTTTACCGACGCTACATCAAGAAAGCTTTTGCCCAAGAACCGGCTGACTCATTGACCCACTCAACACCATGGCTGATGACCCAGTAAATTTTACCCTGTCATTGAAGACAAAGACTGAACGGATCGCTTCTTCTCCTACTATTTTTCTTTCTCTCATCTCTAAGCTGTTTTTTTCCGTTAAACAAATAATGCTATAATAATATAACTAATACTCTATGATGTTCAAACCTCCTTGTTGTTGTTTCCATCTTGTTAAATATATACTAAATATCTTGGTCACTATACTGCGAGTATCTGTGACACAGTGTATCCTGATGCGTATAATCTTTGACAGAAGTATGCATGCAGCCTTGCACCGTGGTTGACAAAATAGATTAGATTTCATGATAGTTGTTTGAAAGTGTACATGTGTTTTGTAGCAGTGATTTCTTGAATACCAGTCTGTGACATGACACATGTTGAGGAGGGCAAACATTATGTAAGATAAATTCTGATGTCAGACTAGATTACATAGAAAAGTATAATAAGAGAGCCTGGACAAAACCTGCGTTAAATAGAAAACTATAATGAGAGAGGCGGACAAAACACAGAGTTGTATGGAAGCACTTGACCTGTGTTAGAAGCTTGATGTCCGCAGCTTTGAGCAAGCAACTGAGACATTGTGTGCTTGTTAATGTCCGCAGCTTTGAGCAAGCAACTGAGACATGATGTGCTTGTTAATGTCCGCAGCTTTGAGCAAGCAACTGAGACATTGTGTGCTTGTTAATGTCCGCAGCTTTGAGCAAGCAACTGAGACATTGTGTGCTTGTTAATGTCCGCAGCTTTGAGCAAGCAACTGAGACATTGTGTGCTTGTTAATGTCCGCAGCTTTGAGCAAGCAACTGAGACATTGTGTGCTTGTTAATGTCCGCAGCTTTGAGCAAGCAACTGAGACATGATGTGCTTGTTAATGTCCGCAGCTTTGAGCAAGCAACTGAGACATTGTGTGCTTGTTAATGTCCGCAGCTTTGAGCAAGCAACTGAGACATTGTGTGCTTGTTAATGTCCGCAGCTTTGAGCAAGCAACTGAGACATTGTGTGCTTGTTAATGTCCGCAGCTTTGAGCAAGCAACTGAGACATTGTGTGCTTGTTAATGTCCGCAGCTTTGAGCAAGCAACTGAGACATGATGTGCTTGTTAATGTCCGCAGCTTTGAGCAAGCAACTGAGACATGATGTGCTTGTTAATGTCCGCAGCTTTGAGCAAGCAACTGAGACATTGTGTGCTTGTTAATGTCCGCAGCTTTGAGCAAGCAACTGAGACATGATGTGCTTGTTAATGTCCGCAGCTTTGAGCAAGCAACTGAGACATGATGTGCTTGTTAATGTCCGCAGCTTTGAGCAAGCAACTGAGACATTGTGTGCTTGTTAATGTCCGCAGCTTTGAGCAAGCAACTGAGACATTGTGTGCTTGTTAATGTCCGCAGCTTTGAGCAAGCAACTGAGACATGATGTGCTTGTTAATGTCCGCAGCTTTGAGCAAGCAACTGAGACATGATGTGCTTGTTAATGTCCGCAGCTTTGAGCAAGCAACTGAGACATGATGTGCTTGTTAATGTCCGCAGCTTTGAGCAAGCAACTGAGACATGATGTGCTTGTTAATGTCCGCAGCTTTGAGCAAGCAACTGAGACATGATGTGCTTGTTAATGTCCGCAGCTTTGAGCAAGCAACTGAGACATGATGTGCTTGTTAATGTCCGCAGCTTTGAGCAAGCAACTGAGACATGATGTGCTTGTTAATGTCCGCAGCTTTGAGCAAGCAACTGAGACATGATGTGCTTGTTAATGTCCGCAGCTTTGAGCAAGCGGGTTTCAGGTGTCGCTTGAAATGTTACCTGCAAGAATGCCGAACCCACAGCACACCAGCACAAAACCCAGCAGTTTCCTAGTTCAGTGCACTTAAATACCCGGCATGGATCCCAAAAACAGGCACGCCAACCGCCTGACAGAAGATACTGAGAGCATTGTAGAAGATAAAAGGGATGGCGACTGCAGTAAAACTGGTTTAAATAAATAAGGTAGATAGAGAGGAAAGCGGAAGTCAGGCCGTAGTGAGAGATGTGCTAACTCATCAAAGTGTTGTGGCCTAATATTGACGGCGCTTTCGTCTCATCAGTAACCTTTGACCCAGTGACAGTGTAGTTTACCGACGCTACATCAAGAAAGCTTTTGCCCAAGAACCGGCTGACTCATTGACCCACTCAACACCATGGCTGATGACCCAGTAAATTTTACCCTGTCATTGAAGACAAAGACTGAACGGATCGCTTCTTCTCCTACTATTTTTCTTTCTCTCATCTCTAAGCTGTTTTTTTCCGTTAAACAAATAATGCTATAATAATATAACTAATACTCTATGATGTTCAAACCTCCTTGTTGTTGTTTCCATCTTGTTAAATATATACTAAATATCTTGGTCACTATACTGCGAGTATCTGTGACACAGTGTATCCTGATGCGTATAATCTTTGACAGAAGTATGCATGCAGCCTTGCACCGTGGTTGACAAAATAGATTAGATTTCATGATAGTTGTTTGAAAGTGTACATGTGTTTTGTAGCAGTGATTTCTTGAATACCAGTCTGTGACATGACACATGTTGAGGAGGGCAAACATTATGTAAGATAAATTCTGATGTCAGACTAGATTACATAGAAAAGTATAATAAGAGAGCCTGGACAAAACCTGCGTTAAATAGAAAACTATAATGAGAGAGGCGGACAAAACACAGAGTTGTATGGAAGCACTTGACCTGTGTTAGAAGCTTGATGTTAGCATATCTTATAGGGAAGCACTTGACCTGTGTTAGAAGCTTGATGTTAGCATATCTTATAGGGAAGCACTTGACCTGTGTTAGAAGCTTGATGTTAGCATATTTTATAGGGAAGCACTTGACCTGTGTTAGAAGCTTGATGTTAGCATATTTTATAGGGAAGCACTTGACCTGTGTTAGAAGCTTGATGTTAGCATATTTTATAGGGAAGCACTTGGCCTGTGTTAGAAGCTTGATGTTAGCATATCTTATAGGGAAGCACTTGACCTGTGTTAGAAGCTTGATGTTAGCATATCTTACAGGGAAGCACTTGACCTGTGTTAGAAGCTTGATGTTAGTATATCGTATAGGGAAGCACTTGACCTGTGTTAGAAGCTTGATGTTAGTATATCTTATAGGGAAGCACTTGGCCTGTGTTAGAAGCTTGATGTTAGCATATCTTATAGGGAAGCACTTGACCTGTGTTAGAAGCTTGATGTTAGCATATCTTATAGGGAAGCACTTGGCCTGTGTTAGAAGCTTGATGTTAGCATATCTTATAGGGAAGCACTTGACCTGTGTTAGAAGCTTGATGTTAGCATATTTTATAGGGAAGCACTTGGCCTGTGTTAGAAGCTTGATGTTAGTATATTTTATAGGGAAGCACTTGGCCTGTGTTAGAAGCTTGATGTTAGTATATTTTATAGGGAAGCACTTGGCCTGTGTTAGAAGCTTGATGTTAGTATATTTTATAGGGAAGCACTTGGCCTGTGTTAGAAGCTTGATGTTAGCATATCTTATAGGGAAGCACTTGACCTGTGTTAGAAGCTTGATGTTAGCATATTTTATAGGGAAGCACTTGACCTGTGTTAGAAGCTTGATGTTAGTATATTTTATAGGGAAGCACTTGGCCTGTGTTAGAAGCTTGATGTTAGTATATTTTATAGGGAAGCACTTGGCCTGTGTTAGAAGCTTGATGTTAGTATATTTTATAGGGAAGCACTTGGACTGTGTTAGAAGCTTGATGTTAGTATATTTTGTTTAGTTTCTTGTGAAGCAACAGTTTTATTTAGAAGATACTTTGAAAAACTGAGTTGTCTGTTGTGTTTATTTTACACCATGATCTCTGTATATATGTAAGCATATTTTTATATGATAAATTCCAGAGGTGGAGGCCAGCTCATGTCCCCATCATGTGACAAAAGTTAGGCATGGTCACACTGCTGTCCACAATCATGTATGTTACCTGTTTGTCAACTATGAGATGTACTGGAGTAAGGCTCGTAACAAGTGCTGGGATCTGGGTGGCGAGATGTTGATCATTGATAACCAGGAGACCATGGACTTTATCAAGAAAAAACTCAACTCTCCAGAGATGGGCTGGGACAGAGAAGGTGTTTGGTTGGGTGCCAGCCTAAGCCGTGGTGACTGGAGATGGACTAATGGTAAGTTTCTGTGGGTTATTGCCACTAAGTTCCTCTCAATGTTCCTTGTGTGTAAGCCCATGTCCCTGTTATCTTGTATCTGCTTCTGCTCCAGGTTGCTTGTGTCTGGCTCCACCATTATAGGTCATCACGTTCAGGACATGTCTAAAATGACCATTTGTTTCAACTTACACAAGACCATTTTGTTATAATTTCTAGACTCCAGTTACACAAGCGCATTTTGTTTTTAGTATAATTTCTAGATAAGAATTGCATAATAAAATAAGAATTTGCAAAAGCAGCATTGACCTTCAAGAATCTTGAAAACACATGGCACTCAAAAGTTATAAGCACAAAAACCAAGTAAAGATTATTCAATTCAAATGTGATATCCACCCTCATTTATGCATGTGAAAGCTGGAAAACAACTAAAGAAATAAACAAGAAATTAGACTCTTTTGAAAACAAATGCCTAAGGAAAATACTTGGCATCAAGCGGAACGAATTCAAGAACAATGCAGAGATAAGACAGATGAGTGAACAACAACCAGTCTCATGGGTGATCAGGAAAAGGAGATGGACATATGTTGGTCACTTGATGAGAAGAAATAATCAGAGAATCCCAAAACAAGCTATCAAGTGAAACACAACAGACCAAAGAAAAAGAGGCAGACCGTGTGAAACTCTGAAGAGGACATTGTTAAGAGAGGCCAACTTAACAGGCATAAAATCCCTTGATGAGGTTGAAAGACTTGCCGAAGACAGGAAAATTGACAAACTACTTTGCGAGCCCCATATGATGTTTAACAGCACGGGAAGGATATAAGATAAGAAGATATATGTATAATTGGACATACAGTGATACCTTGGAATCCAAACACCCAGCACGTTTTTTACATGTGTTTGTGCATACGTTTCCCCAGCGATCGGGCCACCCATATTTGTGCATACGTTTCCCCAGCGATCGGGCCACCCATATGCTTTGTTGTTCAGTCCATTGTCGGAAGCTGTAGTGAAAGCATCTCGTGTCATTTTCGCTGCTAATGTTATGCTTTTGTGCCTGTTTGTGTTATTTTTTATATAATACTAACTTAGTGTATTCGCCATGGGTCCTAAAAAGTGCAATGAGGAAAATAAGAGTAAGAGGAAAGCTGTTAGAGCTACAATTGAAGTTAAGAAAGATTTTATAGGGAAGCACTTGGCCTGTGTTAGAAGCTTGATGTTAGCATATCTTATAGGGAAGCACTTGACCTGTGTTAGAAGCTTGATGTTAGCATATTTTATAGGGAAGCACTTGACCTGTGTTAGAAGCTTGATGTTAGTATATTTTATAGGGAAGCACTTGGCCTGTGTTAGAAGCTTGATGTTAGTATTTTATAGGGAAGCACTTGGCCTGTGTTAGAAGCTTGATGTTAGTATATTTTATAGGGAAGCACTTGGACTGTGTTAGAAGCTTGATGTTAGTATATTTTGTTTAGTTTCTTGTGAAGCAACAGTTTTATTTAGAAGATACTTTGAAAAACTGAGTTGTCTGTTGTGTTTATTTTACACCATGATCTCTGTATATATGTAAGCATATTTTTATATGATAAATTCCAGAGGTGGAGGCCAGCTCATGTCCCCATCATGTGACAAAAGTTAGGCATGGTCACACTGCTGTCCACAATCATGTATGTTACCTGTTTGTCAACTATGAGATGTACTGGAGTAAGGCTCGTAACAAGTGCTGGGATCTGGGTGGCGAGATGTTGATCATTGATAACCAGGAGACCATGGACTTTATCAAGAAAAAACTCAACTCTCCAGAGATGGGCTGGGACAGAGAAGGTGTTTGGTTGGGTGCCAGCCTAAGCCGTGGTGACTGGAGATGGACTAATGGTAAGTTTCTGTGGGTTATTGCCACTAAGTTCCTCTCAATGTTCCTTGTGTGTAAGCCCATGTCCCTGTTATCTTGTATCTGCTTCTGCTCCAGGTTGCTTGTGTCTGGCTCCACCATTATAGGTCATCACGTTCAGGACATGTCTAAAATGACCATTTGTTTCAACTTACACAAGACCATTTTGTTATAATTTCTAGACTCCAGTTACACAAGCGCATTTTGTTTTTAGTATAATTTCTAGATAAGAATTGCATAATAAAATAAGAATTTGCAAAAGCAGCATTGACCTTCAAGAATCTTGAAAACACATGGCACTCAAAAGTTATAAGCACAAAAACCAAGTAAAGATTATTCAATTCAAATGTGATATCCACCCTCATTTATGCATGTGAAAGCTGGAAAACAACTAAAGAAATAAACAAGAAATTAGACTCTTTTGAAAACAAATGCCTAAGGAAAATACTTGGCATCAAGCGGAACGAATTCAAGAACAATGCAGAGATAAGACAGATGAGTGAACAACAACCAGTCTCATGGGTGATCAGGAAAAGGAGATGGACATATGTTGGTCACTTGATGAGAAGAAATAATCAGAGAATCCCAAAACAAGCTATCAAGTGAAACACAACAGACCAAAGAAAAAGAGGCAGACCGTGTGAAACTCTGAAGAGGACATTGTTAAGAGAGGCCAACTTAACAGGCATAAAATCCCTTGATGAGGTTGAAAGACTTGCCGAAGACAGGAAAATTGACAAACTACTTTGCGAGCCCCATATGATGTTTAACAGCACGGGAAGGATATAAGATAAGAAGATATATGTATAATTGGACATACAGTGATACCTTGGAATCCAAACACCCAGCACGTTTTTTACATGTGTTTGTGCATACGTTTCCCCAGCGATCGGGCCACCCATATTTGTGCATACGTTTCCCCAGCGATCGGGCCACCCATATGCTTTGTTGTTCAGTCCATTGTCGGAAGCTGTAGTGAAAGCATCTCGTGTCATTTTCGCTGCTAATGTTATGCTTTTGTGCCTGTTTGTGTTATTTTTTATATAATACTAACTTAGTGTATTCGCCATGGGTCCTAAAAAGTGCAATGAGGAAAATAAGAGTAAGAGGAAAGCTGTTAGAGCTACAATTGAAGTTAAGAAAGATCTTATCGCTAAGCATGAAAGTGGTACACGTGTGGCTGATCTCGCTACTATTTTCGGGATGCTCAAATCAACTTTGTACGATTTTGAAAAATAAAGAAGCTATCAAAACAGCTGATTTGGTGAAAGGCGTTACGACACTGACCTCTAGGAGATTGAAAAGTATGGAAGAGATGGAAAAACTCCTCTTAGTTTGGATTAATGAAAAACAGGTGGCTGGTGATGTGATTTCTTAGACGATAATTTGTGAGAAAGCCAAGGTCCTGCATGATGATTTAGTGAAAGGCATGCCTGATAAGTGGCGAAGTGGTTAGTGCACTGGTTTCTCATGGCAGAGGTTGGGAGTTCGAATCCAGCCAGAGGCACCCCAGTCACCCAGCTGTAGAAATGGGTACCCGACTTCTTCTGGAGTTGAGGAAGGAAAAGTGGCCAGGTGTGATACTGACCATATCACCCTCTAGTGTGCTGACAGGTCAAGGAAAATATGGACACTAACACCATATCCCTGTATGCCTCTAAGGCATGACATGATTACCTTTTTTTTATGCCTGATATTGGTGCTAAAAAGGAGGAGTTTAAAACCAGTAGGGGGATGTTCGAGAACTTTAAGAAAAGGACTGGTATCCACAGTATTGTTATGCACAGAGAGGCTGCCAGTTCTGATTCGGAAGCAGCAGAAAAGTTTGTAAAGGAGTTTAAGGAGCTTGTGAGCAGTGAGGGGTATGTTTCGAACCAAGTGTTCAATTGTGATGAAACAGGTCTCTGTTGGAAAAAGATGCCCAGGCAAACGTACATCTCAAAGGAAGAAAAGTCTGTACCAGACCATAAGCCAATGAAAGACTGCCTTACTCTCTTGCTGTGTGGTAATGCTAGTGGGGACTGCAAGATCAAACCTCTTCTCATGTACCATTCAGAGAATCCAAGAGTCTTTAAGAAGAACAACATCATTAAGATCAAACTTAATGTTATGTGGAGATGAAATGTGAAAACTTGGGTTACCAGGTAGTTCTTCACTGAATGGGTACATGAGGAGTTTGCCCCTTTAGTAAAGGCTTATCTACAGGAGAAGAATCTCCCGATGAAGGCTCTTCTTGTCTTGGACAGTGCTCCTGTGTATCCTCCAGTCTTAGAAGTTGATTTGGTGGGCGAATATAGCTTCATAAAAATAAAATATTTGCCCCCCAATATCACTTCTCTTATCCAGCCCATGGACCAGCAGGTGATCTCAAACTTCAAAAAATTGTACACCAAGATTATGTTCCAGAGATGCTTTGAAGTTACAAATGAAATAGAACTGACCCTCCGAGAGTTCTGGAAGGATCACTACAATATCCTCCATCGCCTAAGAATCATCGAGAAAGAATGGAGGGGAGTGTCTTTGAGGACAATGAACTCTGGCTGGAAAAATCTCTGGCCTGAATGTGTTGCTGCAGCAAGGGGCTTTGAAGCCCTTGAGGAACCACCTGTTGTTCCTGACATCATATCTCTGGGCAAGTCCGTGGGTTTGAAAGTCAGCGAAGAGGATATCAACAAGTTAGTGGAGGATTACAGGACTGAGCTGACAACAGAAGAGCTTCAGCACCTCAACCAGCAGCAGCAGCAGCAGCGGAACGAAGTCACAGAAGAAATTTCTTCAGAGGAGGAAGAGGGAGACGCTGGAAGCATTCCCAGTGCTGAAATCAAGGATCTTCTCAGCATGTGGTCAGAAACCCAGGCACTTGTTGAGAAGTGGCACCCTAATAAAGCCCATGTTAACTTGTTCAGTGATAACATCGTTTAACATTTAAGAAAAGTTCGAAAAGGTTGCTAACATCAGACCACTTTGGAACGTTGTTTCTCAAAAGACACCACGACCAGCGACCCCAAGCCCTCTACAAGTGGCACCTTAGCAAAGGGCATGAAAAGGCAAAGAATGCAGATACCAGAGCCACCAGAAATGCAGTTACCTGATGTTACTATGGAAGATGACTTGCCTTCCACGCAATAATCTCTCTCCTCCTCCTCCAGCTTCCACATGCACTATCATCATTCCTTTTTTAAGGTAAATACAGGTTTTTATATTTTTAATTTTATTAATTTACACTTTTATTCAAATATTATTATTTGTTACTATTTTACTCTAAAATCCAGTGTATTTACTGTTAAAATAATTTTGAAAATTTGAGTTCGTGGTACCCAGGAATGGATTAATCCAGCTTCTATTATTTTAAAGGGGAAAATTGTCTTGGAACTTGAACGATTTGGAACTAGAATGGGGTTCTGAAACGGATTAAATTCGGATTCTGAGGTATCACTGTGTTATATTTATTGGCCATATAATGAGAAGAGGAGGGATTGAAAATAGTGTGACAACAGGGAAAATTGGAGGCAGAAAAGGGAGAAGTGGATCAAGAGAGAAAATCTTAGATGGCATGAGAGGCACAACAGAACAGATGTGTATGTATATATATATATATACACACTCATGGAAGCGGGGGCTGTGTGTGTGAAGTAGAGAAAGTAGTATGTCATGTTTTATGATATTGTAAAAAAAAAAAACACATGATGAGTTCATTTATTCTATCAAGGTACATTAATGTGTATATCACTTCATTCTTCATTGTGCATATAGATAAATGCATTGCTTTCTTGTTTACCTGTTTATCACTTCATTATTCACATTATCAGACAGTTTATTAATTATATCACATCATTGTTCACCTATACAGGCAGGTTGTTGATAATATCACATCATTGTTCACCTATACAGGCAGGTTGTTGATAATATCACATCATTGTTCACCTATACAGGCAGGTTGTTGATACTATCACATTGTTCACCTTTACAGGCAGGTTGTTGATAATATCACATCATTGTCCACCTATACAGGCAGTTTGTTAAATCACATCTTTACAGGCAGTTTGTTAAGTCACATCTTTACAGGCAGTTTGTTAAGTCACATCTTTACAGGCAGTTTGTTAAATCACATCTTTACAGGCAGTTTGTTAAATCACATCTTTACAGGCAGTTTGTTAAATCACATCTTTACAGGCAGTTTATTAAATAACATCTTTACAGGCAGTTTGTTAAATAACATCTTTACAGGCAGTTTGTTAAACCACATCTTTACAGGCAGTTTGTTAAACTACATATTTACAGGCAGTTTGTTAAATAACATCTTTACAGGCAGTTTGTTAAACCACATCTTTACAGGCAGTTTGTTAAACCACATATTTTCAGGCAGTTTGTTAAATCACATCTTTACAGGCAGTTTGTTTATTAAATCATACTTTACAGGCAGGTTGTTTTTAAATCACATCTTTACAGGCAGGGCATTTATTAAATCACACCTTTTCAGTCAAGCTGTTGATTATATCACATGATTCTTCCTGTCAGTGGCATGTCAAGAAATGTCTGCCCTATTAAAAAAGGAACAAAGTAGGAGTATGAATATGCTCCTAGAAATAGACCAAAATGAAGACAAATATGTCTGGCCACAAGGCTTATATTGACAAAACAGTGCGACCAGTAATCTGAGATGAAATGTGAAGAAGAAAAAGACAACTTTGTTCACTATTAGGCTTTGACAGAAGTTGACTGAGATATTGGTGGTTAGAAATTAGTTGAAGAAACTATAGCTTACATGATAACTATTTTCACACCTTCCAAGTGTTTTTATTTCAGCAAATTACTGTCCTCACTGTCATCTCCCAGTCCTTCTACGTTGATCCACATCTTTACCAGTCCATCATCTCTCTCTGTTCCTCCATGCTGTCTTTATTTAAACATCTTTACCAGTCCATCATCTCTCTCTGTTCCTCCATGCTGTCTTTATTTAAACATCTTTACCAGTCCATCATCTCTCTCTGTTCCTCCATGCTGTCTTTATTTAAACAAACTTGATTCCTTGCCATTCATGGTTAGAGAGATAAAAACTCCAGCCAGCTCTCCAACTTTATTCCACATATGTCAGTGCTGGTGGGTTATGTTTAACATATGTGATGGTGGATTATGTCTGACTTCCCTTCAGGTGTGTCTTTCTCACCTGACAAAAGCACAAAGCTTGGAATGATGCTGTGGTCAGTTTTAATATAACAGAAGGCTTTAGTGAATTAGAAAAAAAATAAGGGGATATGATATTCTCACAGGTTACTAAGACTAAGTTAGTACTTAAACAACATCCAAGTAACACAGTAAATTCAATCTTTCCAAACAGTTAACATCAACATGTCACAGACTTCTGGGAGCCATATTCAGATGTCACAAGTTTGTTTATTCCCATGATGACTAAGCTTTATATTATATTCCCATGATGACTAAGCTTTATATTATATTCCCATGATGACTAAGCTTTATATTATATTCCCATGATGACTAAGCTTTATATTATATTCCCATGATGACTAAGCTTTATATTATATTCCCATGATGACTAAGCTTTATATTATATTCCCATGATGACTAAGCTTTATATTATATTCCCATGATGACTAAGCTTTATATTATATTCCCATGATGACTAAGCTTTATATTATATTCCCATGATGACTAAGCTTTATATTATATTCCCATGATGACTAAGCTTTATATTATATTCCCATGATGACTAAGCTTTATGTAACTGGTACTACTACATAACTAAGCTTTATATAATTGGTACTACTACATAACTAAGCTTTATATCACTGGTACTACTACATAACTAAGCTTTATAACTGGTACTGCTACATAGTTCAAAGTACAAAATTCAGACTTTGGCTTCACTGCATTCGGAACAACCCCGTATGCTTCTGCCGCATGCCGCAGCATCCATACAAGAATATGTTGCAGATAGTTCCTGTCAAACATTGGTTGTTTACGATGTGTTTTCTGCCTTACAGTTCGGATTTCCTGCCAGCACCTTTAATTTGTCCTAGCTCCAGCGTTCTCCTCACAGCCGCATTGTTCGTCCATTCCCGCTCTTCATTTTCCTGCAGTCTGTCCAGTACAGGCCTAGCAATGTCCCTCTTGTCCATTGACAGTCTGCTGTTTATTTTAGCTTGTTCAGCAAATCTGTCTGCCACATCATTGCCATCTACTCCCGCGTGCTCTGGACAGTAAAGCTACGTTAGGCTTGTCACAGCTGACTGGCTTAACAGTTGAACCCATTCTTTGCGAAGCAAATTCTTCTCAGTCTTACGAAGCATACTCTATGAATCCGTCACACTGACACCATTAACCACAGCATCAGCAACTAACCCTTCCACTGATGCTGACACAGACTCAATATCCCTTCACATGCTTGATGAGCTGACTTCAGAAGGTCCTGAATCCTGTGCCAATACTCTTCCATTTCAGTAGGCAACAAAACCCCAACCATTTATGCTTTTTCGAGTCACTGAGTCTTCCGTATACATTGCAGTGTCAGAAGAGCCACAGTGATGCTGGATGAGATCTTGAGCCCAAAGTTCATCTGCTCCATGCACCCAGTCTCAACATTCACAGCCCTTCTGTATAATAATCTTTGTTAACTGAGGTTGGTCCTGTACCCGTAACCAGTCATCACCTTTAGGCACTTCATCTAGATTGCAAATTGACTTTATTGTATCCTCCACCTCAGCCATCCAAGATCTGCCCCATTTGATGTGTCTTCCCTTTATTAATCCCAATTCCTTATGGAGAGGATGATCTTTCATGCCAGCAACCCTGATGTATGCCTTTACCATAGCATACTTGTGTTTAGACCTCACATTCAGCAAATCAAGCAGAAAGACATGGCCACCACTGGAGTATCCTTCGTGCAACCCAAGACCACTCTCATTGTCTCATTCTGTACACACTGTAATTTATTCAGCTGTGCGTTAAGCAGTTAACATCAAACGTTCCTATTGTGAAGTGTCAGGGCCAAGATATTAAGAGAACACATTGCTTGTGGTATCAAGGGATCACTGCTACATAACTAACCTTTATATCACTGGTACTACTACATAACTAAGCTTTATATTACTGCTACTACTACATAACTAGGCCTTATATTACAGCAAATACAACTTAACTAAGCTTTATATTACTGCTACTAAACTAGACTATATCACTGCTACTACTACATAACTAGGCTTTTATATCACTGGTACTACTACGTAACTAGACTTTATATTACTGCTACTACTACATAACTAGGCTTTTATATCACTGGTACTACTACGTAACTAGACTTTATATTACTGCTACTACTACATAACTAGGCTTTTATATCACTGGTACTACTACGTAACTAGACTTTATATTACTGCTACTACTACATAACTAGGCTTTTATATCACTGGTACTACTACGTAACTAGACTTTATATTACTGCTACTACTACATAACTAAGCTTTATATTACTGCTACTACTATGTAACTAGGCTTTTATATCACTGGTGCTACTACATTATATCACTGGTACTATACTACATAACTTAGTTGTATATCACTGGTACTACTATATAACTAAGCTGTATATCACTGCTACTACTATATAACTAAGCTGTATATCACTGCTACTACTACATAACTAAGCTGTATATCACTGGTACTACTATATAACTAAGCTGTATATCACTGCTACTACTATATAACTAAGCTGTATATCACTGCTACTACTACATAACTAAGCTGTATATCACTGGTACTACTATATAACTAAGCTGTATATCACTGCTACTACTATATAACTAAGCTGTATATCACTGCTACTACTATATAACTAAGCTGTATATCACTGCTACTACTATATAACTAAGCTGTATATCATTGCTACTACTACATAACTAAGCTGTATATCACTGCTACTACTATATAACTAAGCTGTATATCACTGCTACTACTATAT
Source organism: Achatina immaculata (assembly GCA_009760885.1). Taxonomy (NCBI): domain Eukaryota; kingdom Metazoa; phylum Mollusca; class Gastropoda; order Stylommatophora; family Achatinidae; genus Lissachatina; species Lissachatina immaculata. The sequence goes on from CM019719.1 coordinate 2,167,598, forward strand.
AACTAAGCTGTATATCACTGCTACTACTATATAACTAAGCTGTATATCACTGCTACTACTATATAACTAAGCTGTATATCACTGCTACTACTATATAACTAAGCTGTATATCATTGCTACTACTACATAACTAAGCTGTATATCACTGCTACTACTATATAACTAAGCCATATATATATCACTGCTACTGCTATATAACTAAGATGCATATCATTGCTACTGCTATATAACTAAGCTATATATCACTGGTACTACTATATAACTAAGCCATATATATATCACTGCTACTGCTATATAACTAAGATGCATATCATTGCTACTGCTATATAACTAAGCTATATATCACTGGTACTACTATATAACTAAGCCATATATATATCACTGCTACTGCTATATAACTAAGATGCATATCATTGCTACTGCTATATAACTAAGCTATATATATATATCACTGCTACTGCTATATAACTAAGATGCATATCATTGCTACTACTATATAACTAAGCTATATATCACTGGTACTACTACATAACAAAAGATCTCTGATTGTAATATTTTTTGCCAGCTCCTGAAAAAATATATATGTGAATATTTGAACTTTGTCTCCAATATGAATATTCAGGTTATTCCACTTTTCAGCCAGATGCAGATAAAAATATGAATATTTGGTACATCCCTAGTTGTAGAATATTCATCCATTCCTTTGTGTTACTTCACATTTCTGTTTGAGAACATGTAATATTTGTGTTTCTGGTGTTGTGTGGCACTGAAGAAAGCTGATGATGTGTGATATTTCTGTTCCTTGTTTCTTGCAGCACTAAACAAACCGGGAGATGTAGCAGGCAGAGTTGCTTCCTCTGCTGCTAACCAGGCAGAAGACAACGGCAACTGTAAGTTCACACATCTTTTTTTTTTTTGTGTGTGGGTCATGTTAGTTTTCAGTTCTGTTCTATAACAGCTGCAGAACAGACGTTTCAGATGTGCTGTATTTTTATTTTCAGGAAATTTGTTACAAATCATCTGTCCCTTTAAGTACTCATAAATTTGTTACACAAAAGGCCATCTCTCAGTAACTTCCAGTACTCATTAATGACTTAGTCCAGTCTTGGCTGCTTGGTATAATTTTGTTCTGTCTTTCCTTGCTAGAGATTTTATGAATATCAGCTTTTTTTTAAAACTGATATCTGATTTTTCTTCTATCCTGTCGACAAGATAGCTATTGTTTGCTTTTCTGTTTATCCATTGTTTATTTTCTGCTTAATTATTGTTTGTTTTCTGTTTATCCGTTGTTTGTTTGCTTTCTGTTTATCAATTGTTTGTTGTCTGTTTATCAATGTTTGTTTTCTGCTTATCTATTGTTTATTTTCTGTTTATCTTTTGTTTGCTATATGGCAAAAGAACCAAAATATGCAGCAAAAACAGGAGACAGCCGAACTCTATATAACATACAGAAGAAGCTAACAGGTGCTATTGTCTCCAGAGAAAGACCAGTCTTTAGCAAAACAGGCAACTTATTAACATTAAGTAAAGACTAAAAGCAAAGATGGGCCAAATACTTCCAAGAAATACTTAATCGACCACACCTAAATGAATTAATAAATCTTGAAATCGATTTACCAGTCCCACAACCAAATGTCAACTTAGATGAAGTTACACTTAATGAAATTGAAACAGCAGTGAATCTAATGGCTAATAACAAAGCTACAGGTGAAGATGAAATAACAGTCGAGATGTTAAAAACTATTAACAGTGACAACATAAGCCAACTACAAAGAATGTTTAATAAAATTTGGAAAGAAGAAAAAGTCCCTTCCACATGGAAAAAGGAAATCATTGTTAAAATACCCAAAAAAGCCAACATCAGTGGCTGCAATAACTGGAGGAGGGTAACCTTATTATCAGTTGTGCCAAAGGTGTTTTGTGAAGTGATTCTGAATAGAATTAAAGATGCAGTGGATGCTGCAGTGAGAGAAGAACAGGCAGGATTTTGTAAAGGGAGAAGCTGTCTTGACCAGATCTTTACTCTAAGAATAATACTTGAAAAACATATTGAAAAACAGAAACCATTAATCCTGAACTTCATAGACTTTAAAAAAGCATTAGATTGCATACACAGAGATTCATTGTGGAGAATTTTCAGACTATATGTAATACCATCTAAAATTTTCAACATCATTAGAGATCTCTACAACGGATATATTTGTTCAGTTAAGACAGAAGAAGGGATGAGCGAATGGTTTCAGATTGAAACAGGCGTGAAACAAGGATGTATATTATCTCCATTGCTTTTTGGAATTGCCATAGACTTTATAATGAATAGATGCTGTACAGGTAAAACTGACATTAATTGGGTACATGAGACCCAAATAGAAGATTTTGATTTTGCTAATGACATAACTCTTATCACTGACAATGTGAAATCAGTGCAGGAAAAAACAGATTCCCTGTCTTCCTTGGCTAGCAAAATAGGTCTTGAAATTAACAAAGACAAAACAAAAATAATGAAACTTCTCATTAATCAAGAAAGAAAAATATATGTAGAAGGAACAGTTGTTGAAGAAGTAAACCAATTTGCATACCTTTGCAGCTACATAGACCAGGATGGTGACACCAGGAAGGAAGTTAGAATTTGAATTGCAAAAGCAGTATTGTCCTTCAAAAGTCTTGAGAACATATGGAATTCAGAAGTTATAAGCACAAAAACTAAGTTAAGATTATTCAGTTCAAATGTGATATCCACCCTCATTTATGCATGTGAAAGCTGGAAAACAACTAAAGAAATAGACAAGAAATAGACTCTTTTGAAAACAAATGCCTAAGGAAAATACTTGGTATAAAGTGTAACAAATTCAAGAACAATGCAGAGATAAGACAGATGAGCAAACAACAACCTATTTCATGGGTGATCAGAAAAAGAAGATGGACATATGTAGGCCATGTGATGAGAAGAAACAATCAGAGACTACCAAAACAAGCTATCAAGTGGAGCACAACAGGCCGAAGAAAAAGAGGTTGACTGTGTGAAACTCTAAAGAGGACATTGTTGAGAGAAGACAGTTTAGTGGGCATAACATCCCTTTATGAAGTTGAAAGACTCACAGAGAACAGGAAAACTTGGCAAACAACTATGCTAGCCCTATGTGACATTTAACAGCACGAGAAGGATGTAAGATTATTTGTTTTATGTTTATGCATTATCTGTTTATCTATGGTGTTTTCTGTTTATCCATTGTCTATTTTCTGTATATATTTTTTCTGTTTATCTATTGTTTGTTTTCTGTTTATCCATTTTTGTTTCCTGTTTATCTGTTGTTTGTTTTCTGTATATCTGTTGTTTGTTTTCTGCTTATCCATTGTTCTATGGCTAGTATCAGTATTTGTATGTTCCTCATCAGTCTGACAGCTCTCCTTCTTATCTAATAAACACAAACTTACAGTGGAGCAGAGTACAGTGTTGGCAGTTAGTTTACAAGTACTCCTTGTACATTATAAAGAATTTCTCCAGCTGCTGCACTGGACCTGAGCTCTTGCTTTAGAAAGTCATATTTATTTTGTCTGGTGAGTGCTGTAATCTCTTTCCTCTAGCTTAGTCTCATGTTTCTTGTAACTGACACTCTGAAGTAACTGTATCTGACTTTGTGTCTTACAGCATCCATCCTGGCATTAATTATTGGCATCGGTGCTGGCCTTCTACTTATCATGGGTATCATCATCGTGGTACTTCATCTGCATCATCGTCGAAGCAAGCAGAAAACAAGTGACACCATGGTACACTTCACCAATAATACATACCACAGGACTTCAGTTATACCTGCATCACCTCCAGTGCCCACCAGTCAAGTGCCAGCATTTTTGCCAAATGATGGGATATCTCCGCCTTACAAGGAGGTAAGGCATATGTCTCTGGTTGGGTAAGGATGGATGGATATGAGCATAATATAACATGAAGAAAGAAAGGCAGAGAACATCTAAGACATGAAGTAGTTAGACCAGCCTTGTCATGATCATCATGAGATCAAGGCAGCATCAAATCCCAACACACAGTCTGGGTTGTTACTCCCATATCTCTGCTACTTCCGCTAATTTTCTTGACATTGCCGTCACTATCGGCCCTTCCGGGCTTACTACTTCTATCTACTATAAACCTACAGACTCTCACAGCTACCTCCTGTACTCTTCCTCCCATCCCAGATCGTGTAAGGACTCTATTCCTTTTTCCCAGCTTCTTAGGTTGCGATGTTTGTGTAAGGAGGATTTGGATTTCCAGGATCAAGGCCACAAATTGCTAGATTTCTTCCGTCAACGCGGCTATCCAGACCACATTCTCTCGTCATCTTGGAACCGCATTAGCCATATATCGCGGCAACAAGCCCTCACCCCTAAACCGTACTGTAGTAGTGCAGACAGAGTGAAACTAGTACTCACGTACCACCCTCATAGCTTGGCAGTTAAGAACATACTGTTTCGCCATCTCCACCTCCTCCAGATCGAGCCTGAGACATGTGAACTTTTTGGGGAACCCCCATTGGTGGCTTACAGACGGGACAAGAACCTCAGGGACCTTTTAATTCATAGTCATCTTAAGACAGATGACACTTTTTATGGTACCAGACGTTGTGGATGTTGTAGATGTAACACTTGTCCATTTTGTTGTCGAGGCCAGCCAGATCTCTTTCCCTAAATCCATGTTATCAGTACAGGAGGGTTTCACCTGTACTTCACGTAATGTCATTTATGTTATCATGTGCAAACGTTGCGGTTTGAAGTACATAGGGGAAACTGGCTTACGGTTAGGAGATTGATTTCGCCAGCATCTCAATGATATTTCTAAGAGGGCCTGGACATCTGTGGCTAAACATTTTTGCCTTGGTAACCACAGGGGCAAACGGGGCATTTCGGTTAGTGCGATCCGCTCTTGTTCCGCAGATGTACAATCTCAGAGGGTCCTAGAACAGCGCCTTATTTTCCAGACTGGCTGTCTCCACCCAGCTGGAATTAACAATGTCTTCAGCTTTCTGTAACTTCTTTATTTTTCCACTGGCCTTTTTTATACTCTACTTTCTTTCTCTATGCTACCCCTCCCTACTACCATCCTATTTCCTTCTCTGCCAACATATTGGTCTTGTCCTATTTACCAGTTCCACATTTCCTCCCTGTAGGTGTTAAGTTCTTCATTCATTATCTCTCCGCGTCCCCTTTTCTCACAGTCAGACTTAAAGGCACCTCTAGAAATGTAACAGTTTACAAATATATGCACCTACATCAGCAGCAGAAGAAGAGGAAGTAGAAGAATTTTATAACACACTGCAAACGACGGTAGACCAGGTAAAAAAAAAATGATATTGTATTAATAATGGGCAATTTTAATGCAAAGATTGGTACAGAAAGAGCAGAAGACAAAGGACATGTTTTGGGGAAATTTGGTACAGGACATAGAAATGAGGCAGGTGACAATCTAATGGTGTTTTGCATGGAAAAAGCTAATGATCGCTAACACACTTTTTAGACAACATCCAAGAAGACTACACATAGACATCACATGATGGGAAAACCAAGAATAAAATAGATTACATTTTAGTGCAAAGAAAGTAGAGATCAAGTATAACATCAGCAAAAACTTTACCATTTGGAGATTGTGACACGGACCATGAGTTATTAATAGCAGACATGAAAATAAAGATAAAAAATACAGTTAGGGGATCAAGACCACTCCACTTTGATCTTACAAAAATACCAGAACAATACAGTATAGAAGTGAAGAACCATTTCGAAATCCTGATGGCTGTACTGGAGGAGATGACAACAGATGAATTGGCTATGCAGTATCTTAATAACAACAGCTAAAGACATGGTTCCAGTAAAGAAGATACAAAAGAATGAATGGATTACAACAAGCACACTAGAACTAATAAAACAATGTAGAGAAATGAAGACGAAATGAAAAATGACAAAAAACAACAAAGAGGAATATAAATCTTTAACAACAGAAGTCAAAAGAAACATAAGAAAAGACAAAAAACATTACATACAAGATTGTTATGAAAGAATAGAAGGACATCAGAATTGTGGAATAGATAGTGAAATGTTTAAAGAAATGAAGACATTGACGAGAAATGTCACACCTAAGCTAAATGCAATTTGTGACCAGATGGTGAATACCTTGACAGAGACAGAGGAAATTCTAGAAAGATGGAAGGAATATTGCAGAGGAATGTATGGGGTAACTGACTGTGAAAGCAGAAATCAACAGTGTGAATTATTATTGGAGGAGAAAGAACCAGAACCTACAATAGAAGGAGTTTGATGGACAATAAAGAATCTGAAAAATGGTAAATCACTGGGATGTGATGAGATAACAGCTGAAGCAGGAGAAAAGGAATGTGCAACAATCTATCATGCACTATGTAAAAAGATATGGCATTAGGTATTTGGCCAAAAGAATGGAAAAGAACTGTATTCATACCACTGCCAAAAAAAAAAAGATAACCTGAAATTATGCACAAACTACAGAACTGTTGCCCTGATTAGTCATGACAGTAAAATTCTGTTAAAAATCATAGTGGGTAGACTTCAAAAGAAAATAGAAGAAGAAGTCAATATGGTCCAAGCTGGTTTCAGGCAAGGAAGAGGATCAAGAGATCATATATTCAATCTAAGATTAATAATAGGGAAATGCAGAGTTTAATATGAATCTTTATTTAACTTTTATAGTCTAAGGTATTTGATTGTGTACAACATCAGAAATTATGGAAAAAATTAGATTTCCAACACATTTGATACAATTAACATCACACAACAGGCATCACTAATTATACATGATGAAACAACTTGGTTTAACATAAAACAGGGGGTCTGTCAGGGGTGCATATTGTCGCCTTACTTATTTAACTTGTATACTGAATATATAATGAGGAACGTTTAGAGAAGATGTAGACAAAGAATATTATGATGCCATAACATTTGGAGGTTATGAAATACCACAGATTAGATATGCTGTTAACACAGTATTACTGTCCACAACACAAAAAGGAATTGAAAAACTAATTATATTAGCACGTAAGAAAAGCAAAGAGCAAAACCTCTATCTTAATGCAAAGAAAACTAAGTTGATGACAGCTGACAAAACAAACAAGGCAGCTGAAATATGTATCAATCAGGAAAAATTGGAATAGGTGGAGGGTTTTGAATATCTTGGATCATTACTGACTAACATTGGAGATATAACAAGGGAAATTAAAATAAGGACATCTATCACTCTTCAAAAAATAAAACAACTAAAAAAGTTGTGGAGAGGAACAGACAGAACTACAAAAATAAGATTATTAAGGGCATGCATCTTTCCCATCGCAACATATGCCTGTGAGACCTGGACACTTAACAAATCAGCTGAGAAGCACATAAATGCCTTTGAATGTAAATGCTACAGAAGAGTTCTTCAAATATCATGGATATGAAAAAAAAAAACAACAAATATAACCATACTACAAGAACTTAATATTGAAGAAGGCTGGCTAGCAGAGAGGATTAAAGAGAGAAAATTTAAATATTTTGGACACATTAAACATCATTATAATCTAGAGAAGACCGTCTTGGAAGGGTACATAATGGGAAAAAGAAAGAGAGGAAGACCAAGGCGAAGATGGCTACAAGACATCGTTGATAATCTGCAAATGGATGCATCAGCAGCAGGGAATCTTTCTCACAACCGAGAGGCCTACAGAAGAGCTGCCAGGGAGGCAGAGTTCTGTAAGGGACATGCAAATGACTGACCGAGTACTTATTGTACATGTACTGTACCCAGAAAGGAGCTTTTTTCTGCCATTTTTATAAGTCTTTACAGTGAAATTTCATGCCAAATTGTTTAGAAATACTGCTACAGAACTTTTTAAGCCACAGCTATCAAATTGTTTAGAAATATTACTACAGAACTTCTTACAGCCACAGCTACCAAATTGTTTAGAAATACTGCTACAGAACTTCTTAAGCCACAGCTATCAAATTGTTTAGAAATACTGCTACAGAACTTCTTACAGCCACAGCTATCAAATTGTTTAGAAATACTGCTACAGAACTTCTTACAGCCACAGCTACCAAATTGTTTAGAAATACTGCTACAGAACTTCTTACAGCCACAGCTACCAAATTGTTTAGAAATACTGCTACAGAACTTCTTACAGCCACAGCTACCAAATTGTTTAGAAATACTGCTACAGAACTTCTTACAGCCACAGCTACCAAATTGTTTAGAAATACTGCTACAGAACTTCTTACAGCCACAGCTACCAAATTGTTTAGAAATACTGCTACAGAACTTCTTACAGCCACAGCTACCAAATTGTTTAGAAATACTGCTACAGAACTTCTTACAGCCACAGCTACCAAATTGTTTAGAAATACTGCTACAGAACTTCTTACAGCCACAGCTACCAAATTGTTTAGAAATACTGCTACAGAACTTCTTACAGCCACAGCTACCAAATTGTTTAGAAATACTGCTACAGAACTTCTTACAGCCACAGCTACCAAATTGTTTAGAAATACTGCTACAGAACTTCTTACAGCCACAGCTACCAAATTGTTTAGAAATACTGCTACAGAACTTCTTACAGCCACAGCTACCAAATTGTTTAGAAATACTGCTACAGAACTTCTTACAGCCACAGCTACCAAATTGTTTAGAAATACTGCTACAGAACTTCTTACAGCCACAGCTACCAAATTGTTTAGAAATACTGCTACAGAACTTCTTACAGCCACAGCTACCAAATTGTTTAGAAATACTGCTACAGAACTTCTTACAGCCACAGCTACCAAATTGTCCTTGATTTGTGCATATACTGTCAGATAAGGTCAGTAATGTCAGCACTTGTAGATGCATTCTACACCTGTGTTCTGCAGTCACTGAGAACATGAGGTCAAAGGTTAGTATTAAATAATTAAATAGCTGATACAATTTTAAAAAATGAAGTGTAGATGTATTATTTTATCTTGGAGTTAAACTTCCTGCCCTACAGATCTCATCTTTCATATATTTCAGATGCCCGCAACTGTAAATAATCCTCTTAACGGTGGTTTCTCAAGCAAGGAATGTAATTGTGCTCATTTCCAATCAGGAGCAAGTAACTCTGTGTGCTCGTCTCCAGGAACGGGATCAGAATGTGGAGCGTGCGGCGGCAGCGATCCCGAACAAGAAGTGAAGGTGCCCTTGATGGCAAGCGCAAACAAGAGCAACTGCGGGCTCGTGACGGCTAACGGCACAGCTAGCGGAGGAGCTGTACATTGTTGTTGTTCCCTCACTCAGGGAGATTATGTTGACATGAATAACCTGGCCCAGAACAAGGGCAAACACTTTCTTAGCAAAGAAGATGAGGGCGTACACTTGTACAGTAACGTGGATCTCAGCGAGGGGGCCGGTGAGAATGTGTACGAGGTTTTACCTTGTTAGTAAACTTGGAACATCTCTTCTCACACTTGCTGATGAAACATGGCCGCACGTGTCTGATACATTCATCAAGAATTTCTGATGAAATGTGTCCAGTAAAAGCAGGGAGCACTCGGCTGCACACAAACCAGACACAAAGAACAGTATCTTGGCATATTAGGGACATTAGTATTCTTCTCACTCATCAGCTAATGTGAAATAGCATGACATGCTGGCTTATATGAGCTTGTATGTCAGATATGGCCTCAGATACGCATTTTTCACATAAGCCACTCTTAAGCTCTTGTGATGTAACTGACAGATAAGTTTGTTTCAGATATCTGTCTTCTATGTGTCTGTCAGGTAAGCTGATCTCAAATACATGCTATATCTGTCAGATAAACCTGTCTTACACACCTGTGATTTACATTTGATGTAAGACAATCACTGTCAAACAATAAGCTAAAAGTGTGCTGTGTTGTCATGTCAGGAAAGTAAACAGTGTACTAAAGTTGTGTTGTGGCTTGTCATTGTTCTCTTAAGTCTGTAGCAAAGTTAGTTTACTAACTGATATGACAGAGGAGCTACAAGTCTGGGATGGTAGAGAGGAAGTTCAGAACTGATGGTTTTGTTTGTTGCCACTTGTTCTGTGTGGTGTGAGTTGACAAAGTTTCATGTTCACATGTTCACCTCACAAGTTGCCCACATTTTATGTTGCCCGCACATAAACAAGCTTCACTTAAGTTTCTGAATATTGGCAATAACTGTGTTTATGAAGATAATCACTTGTCTGTATTCATTTATAACAGGCACTTTGTTGTTGGTGTCACAAACATAGCACATACACCTAATTTATGTCATGTTGGCTGTTACGTTATGTGATTTGGTAACAAGAGCAGGGTGTGTATGTTTCTTGTTAGTACACATGATGAAGATGATCTCAGCGGCAGGCCAAGCCAGAACAAGTTCATCTAGTCAGCAGATAACAACAGTAAGTGTGTAGTAGTAGCTCATTTCATAATAGGAAGGGGGGGACAACAAATGTCAGCTGTTTGTGTAACTTGCTAAACATAACATGATTGTGTTTGTGTAACTTGCTGAACATAACATGATTGTGTTTGTGTAACTTGTAACTTGCTGAATATAACATGACACCACTGATTTGATCAAAATATTTGCGGTTGAATTCAAAGGAATTTAGGTTGAGTAGCAGCTCTTGAGTCTTATTTTGGTGTTAGTGTTAGTGGTGGGGTGAGGGTCTTTATCAAGAAAATAGTGGAGTTGTTTTTGTATGATTAAGGTCCACACCGAAATGTCACAACTGTGTGCTCATTTCCAATCAGGAGCAAGTAACTCTGTGTGCTCGTCTCCAGGAACGGGATCAGAATGTGGAGCGTGCGGCGGCAGCGATCCCGAACAAGAAGTGAAGGTGCCCTTGATGGCAAGCGCAAACAAGAGCAACTGCGGGCTCGTGACGGCTAACGGCACAGCTAGCGGAGGAGCTGTACATTGTTGTTGTTCCCTCACTCAGGGAGATTATGTTGACATGAATAACCTGGCCCAGAACAAGGGCAAACACTTTCTTAGCAAAGAAGATGAGGGCGTACACTTGTACAGTAACGTGGATCTCAGCGAGGGGGCCGGTGAGAATGTGTACGAGGTTTTACCTTGTTAGTAAACTTGGAACATCTCTTCTCACACTTGCTGATGAAACATGGCCGCACGTGTCTGATACATTCATCAAGAATTTCTGATGAAATGTGTCCAGTAAAAGCAGGGAGCACTCGGCTGCACACAAACCAGACACAAAGAACAGTATCTTGGCATATTAGGGACATTAGTATTCTTCTCACTCATCAGCTAATGTGAAATAGCATGACATGCTGGCTTATATGAGCTTGTATGTCAGATATGGCCTCAGATACGCATTTTTCACATAAGCCACTCTTAAGCTCTTGTGATGTAACTGACAGATAAGTTTGTTTCAGATATCTGTCTTCTATGTGTCTGTCAGGTAAGCTGATCTCAAATACATGCTATATCTGTCAGATAAACCTGTCTTACACACCTGTGATTTACATTTGATGTAAGACAATCACTGTCAAACAATAAGCTAAAAGTGTGCTGTGTTGTCATGTCAGGAAAGTAAACAGTGTACTAAAGTTGTGTTGTGGCTTGTCATTGTTCTCTTAAGTCTGTAGCAAAGTTAGTTTACTAACTGATATGACAGAGGAGCTACAAGTCTGGGATGGTAGAGAGGAAGTTCAGAACTGATGGTTTTGTTTGTTGCCACTTGTTCTGTGTGGTGTGAGTTGACAAAGTTTCATGTTCACATGTTCACCTCACAAGTTGCCCACATTTTATGTTGCCCGCACATAAACAAGCTTCACTTAAGTTTCTGAATATTGGCAATAACTGTGTTTATGAAGATAATCACTTGTCTGTATTCATTTATAACAGGCACTTTGTTGTTGGTGTCACAAACATAGCACATACACCTAATTTATGTCATGTTGGCTGTTACGTTATGTGATTTGGTAACAAGAGCAGGGTGTGTATGTTTCTTGTTAGTACACATGATGAAGATGATCTCAGCGGCAGGCCAAGCCAGAACAAGTTCATCTAGTCAGCAGATAACAACAGTAAGTGTGTAGTAGTAGCTCATTTCATAATAGGAAGGGGGGGACAACAAATGTCAGCTGTTTGTGTAACTTGCTAAACATAACATGATTGTGTTTGTGTAACTTGCTGAACATAACATGATTGTGTTTGTGTAACTTGTAACTTGCTGAATATAACATGACACCACTGATTTGATCAAAATATTTGCGGTTGAATTCAAAGGAATTTAGGTTGAGTAGCAGCTCTTGAGTCTTATTTTGGTGTTAGTGTTAGTGGTGGGGTGAGGGTCTTTATCAAGAAAATAGTGGAGTTGTTTTTGTATGATTAAGGTCCACACCGAAATGTCACAACTGTGTGCTTGTTAATAAAGCTATTCCTACTTTTTTCCTAGTTTATACATTTTGTTATCACAGCTTTACAGCAATGGCTTAATGTTTAGTTATATACTTCGTTTTATACACCTGTACACTAATAATTCTATAGAATATATTCTACTGACCAAAATCAGTGTGGATGTTCTGATGTCAGAATGACATTTATATTTACCTTAAAACCATTAACCATTGCACAGATCACTTTTAAAAAAACTTGAAGCAAAACAGAAATGTTGTTATTTTATCAGTTTTTCTCAACATATTTTGATAGCAGAACTTACAAATGATTCCTCATTTATCATTGTATTAATGTACAAAATGTGTCAGTGAAGTTATGTTCAGAACTGACAAAATGTGTCAGTCAAATTATCCATAATCTGTTACTGTGTGTTTCTTATCTTATATCCTTCCCGTGCCGTTAAACGTCACATGGGGCTCGCAAAGTAGTTCGCAGATTTTTCCTGTTTTTGGCGAGTCTTTCAACCTCATCAAGGGATTTTATGCCTGCTAATTTGGCCTCTCTTAACAATGTCCTCTACAGAGTTTCACGCAGTCTGCCTCTTTTTCTTTGGCCTGTTGTGTTCCACTTGATAGCTTGTTTTGGGTTTACAGATGTGTTTACAGATGTATTTAAATACTTTAGCTGTGTGGATGTTTTCTTTGTGAAATATAGCAGAACTGTCATATATTGGTCTAATCTAGTGCTTCTCCACATGTACCACTCCTACAGTGACTAACTAGGATATGAATTACACAACTTAAAACTTCAGCTAACAAGCCAATTTGTTTAAAAATATGAAGAAGTATATTTATAACTTACCTGCTGCATTATTTTCTCAACTTTTAATATGATGAGTTTCATGTAGGGACACAAGTTTCTCAGTGTCAGGCAGAAAAGTGCTAGGAAGAAGTCTTAGATCTCCATGTTCAGTAACCTTCAGTCTGTTTCTAGATCTCCATTTTCAGCAACTTTCAGTCTGTTTCTAGATCTCCATTTTCAGCAACTTTCAGTCTGTTTCTAGATCTCCATTTTCAGCAACTTTCAGTCTGTTTCTAGATCTCCACTTTCAGCAACTTTCAGTCTGTTTCTAGATCTCCACTTTCAGCAACTTTCAGTCTGTTTCTAGATCTCCACTTTCAGCAACTTTCAGTCTGTTTCTAGATCTCCACTTTCAGCAACTTTCAGTCTGTTTCTAGATCTCCATTTTCAGCAACTTTCAGTCTGTTTCTAGATCTCCACTTTCAGCAACTTTCAGTCTGTTTCTAGATCTCCACTTTCAGCAACTTTCAGTCTGTTTCTAGATCTCCACTTTCAGCAACTTTCAGTCTGTTTCTAGATCTCCACTTTCAGCAACTTTCAGTCTGTTTCTAGATCTCCACTTTCAGTAACTTCCAGTCTGTTTCTAGATCTCCACGTTCAGTAACTTTCAGTCTGTTTCTAGATCTCCACGTTCAGTAACTTTCAGTCTGTTTCTCTGTTTGGAAAGAATCTTTGTGGCTGCACTGAATCCTGGCTCTGCTAAATACGTCATCGGGAAGGCAATAAAGTAATACGTAATCGGGAAGGCAGTAAAGTAATGCATCATTGGGAAGGCAGCAGAGTAATACGTCATCAGGAAGGCAGTAAAGTAATACGTCATTGGGAAGGCAGCAGAGTAATACGTAATCGGGAAGGCAGTAAAGTAATACATCATTGAGAAGGCAGCAGAGTAATACGTCATCAGGAAGGCAATAAAGTAATACGTCATCAGGAAGGCAATAAAGTAATACGTCATCAGGAAGGCAGTAAAGTAATACGTCATTGGGAAGGCAGTAAAATAATACGTCATTGGGAAGGCAGTAAAGTAATACGTCATCAGGAAGGCAATAAAGTAATACGTCATCAGGAAGGCAGTAAAGTAATACGTCATCAGGAAGGCAGTAAAGTAATACGTCATTGGGAAGGCAGCAGAGTAATACGTCATCAGGAAGGCAATAAAATAATACGTCATCAGGAAGGCAGTAAAGTAATACGTCATCAGGAAGGCATTAAAGTAATCCAGTTCAGAAAAACTTGGAAATTGGAAGAGCTCAGAGCGGACTGTGTTATGTCTGAGTAAGTGTAGCTTTGACAAAAACTGTGGAGATGGCCAACTTTGCTTTGATAAGGTTAACATCATTGCCTTGAAGTTAGAAAATTAAGTTGAATTTTGTGAATAAATAAGCAGTGTCATGCTTGATGTTGCTCATCACAGAGAGAAAAACTGGCTCTTGGAAGAGTTCTAAAACTCTTTCAAAAAGTGAATGGAGCCCACTCCAGCAGTTTCCCTTGGAGGGCCATTTCTAACTTGTGTATGTAGCGGCAGACATTCGAAATCTTTCTCGTTCTCACCACGGAGCCGTCTAAAAAGTTGAGATTTAAGAGCGTATGTTTTGATGCTGTCAGCTGCTGTAATGATGATGCTTAATGGTGTGTGAGGTTTTTTGTGGGAGAAGATGTTGTCTGTGGATGACACAGTGCACCGTAGACACATCATGCGCAGCTTTCTTCAAGAAATTAAGGAAGCCACAATGATGACCCATCATTGATGGTGCTCTGTCCATTGTACAAGCAAGAACATTGGATGCTGGGATGTTTTTCTCTTTGAAAAAATTCTTTACAACACAAAAAATTGATGTCCCTATTGTATCCATTTCTAGTTGTCTTGCAAATAGCAGCTCTTTAACCAAAGTTTCATCACTAACAAAGCAAACACAAGCAAGAAGGAAAATTTCATTATTGACAAAGTGAACACAAGCAAGAAGGAAAGTTTCATCATTGACAAAGTGAACACAAGCAAGAAGGAAAGTTTCATCATTGACAAAGTGAACACAAGCAAGAAGGAAAGTTTCATCATTGACAAAGTGAACACAGGCAAGAAGGAAAGTTTCATCATTGACAAAGCAAACACAAGCAAGAAGGAAAGTTTCATTATTGACAAAGTGAACACAAGCAAGAAGGAAAGTTTCATCATTGACAAAGGGAACACAAACAAGAAGCAAAGTTTCATTGTCTGTAAGAGTGGACTCATCTGCCTGCAAGGCAAATTTTCTTGTCCACAGCAGGTTGCACACTATATTGATTACACTATATTGTCTACATTTCTTTTTTGTTTGTGTGCTGCTGACATTTTAAAAATTTTGGACTCTCAGAAACGATGTTCTGCTAGTGATAGATACTTTATTGTCATGAAAAAAAAACCCAACTAGCTGGCCTACACTGATAGCACCGGTAGTTAATAAAAGGTTCTCTGCATCTGACTGGCCTACACATCTCCCGGCGGTAGTTAATAAAAGGATATCTACATCTTTCTGGCTTACACATCTCCCGGCGGTAGTTAATAAAAGGATCTCTACATCTTTCTGGCTTACACATCTCCCGGCGGTAGTTAATAAAAGGATCTCTACATCTTTCTGGCTTACACATCTCCCGGCGGTAGTTAATAAAAGGATCTCTACATCTTTCTGGCTTACACATCTCCCGGCGGTAGTTAATAAAAGGATCTCTACATCTTTCTGGCTTACACATCTCCCGGCGGTAGTTAATAAAAGGATCTCTACATCTTTCTGGCTTACACATCTCCCGGCGGTAGTTAATAAAAGGATCTCTACATCTTTCTGGCTTACACATCTCCCGGCGGTAGTTAATAAAAGGATCTCTACATCTTTCTGGCTTACACATCTCCCGGCGGTAGTTAATAAAAGGATCTCTACATCTTTCTGGCTTACACATCTCCCGGCGGTAGTTAATAAAAGGATCTCTACATCTTTCTGGCTTACACATCTCCCGGCGGTAGTTAATAAAAGGATCTCTACATCTTTCTGGCTTACACATCTCCCGGCGGTAGTTAATAAAAGGATCTCTACATCTTTCTGGCTTACACATCTCCCGGCGGTAATTAATAAAAGGATCTCTACATCTGACCAGTCTACACATCCACTGTTGGTAGTTAATAAAAGGATCTCTACATTGATTGAGGCCCTTGAAATGCCTGCCCCCTTCTGACACTTTGGACTATCAAAGAAGATATTATTGCCACCTTCTGCTGCTTTGTTCCCCTGACTGCAGTCCTTTCCAGCACCCACTGGAGGGTGTTATTGCCCACTTTGGGAAGCTCTGGTCTAATCAATGTAGTAACTGTCACTTTTCTGGTCTATTGGATGTAGTAACTGTCACTTTTCTGGTCTATTGGATGTAGTAACTGTCACTTTTCTGGTCTGTTGGATGTAGTAACTGTCACTTTTCTGGTCTATTGGATGTAGTAACTATCACTTTTTGGTCCATTGAATGTAGTAACTGTCACTTTTCTGGTCTATTTGATGTAGTAACTATCACTTTTTGGTCCATTGAATATAGTAACTGTCACTTTTCTGGTCTATTGGATGTAGTAACTGTCACTTTTTTTGGTCCATTGAATGTAATAACTGTCACTTTTTGGTCCATTGAATGTAATAACTGTCACTTTTTGGTCCATTGAATGTAGTAACTGTCATTTTTTGGTCCATTGAATGTAGCAACTGTCACTTTTCTGGTCTATTGGATGTAGTAACTGTCACTCACGAAAGCTTGTAAGGTCATCACTCCAGTCTCTTCTCATGTTTGTCTTGAAAATATCTTGAAAGTTTGTAAGGTCTTTACTTTCTTGTCATGTTTGTCTTGAAAATATCTTGAAAATTTGTAAGGTCTTTACTTTCTTGTCATGTTCATCTTGAAAGTTTGTAAGGTCTTTACTTTCTTGTCATGTTTGTCTTGAAAATATCTTGAAAATTTGTAAGGTCTTTACTTTCTTGTCATGTTTGTCTTGAAAATATCTTGAAAATTTGTAAGGTCTTTACTTTCTTGTCATGTTCATCTTGAAAGTTTGTAAGGTCTTTACTTTCTTGTCATGTTTGTCTTGAAAATATCTTGAAAATTTGTAAGGTCTTTACTTTCTTGTCATGTTTGTCTTGAAAATATCTTGAAAGTTTGTAAGGTTCTGCTTGTGGTCCTAGTCTGGAAGGCCAATGTAGGAGCACAATCAAAATTAAACTTGATGGCTTTTAAAAACTTTTTTTTTTTTTTTAGCAGTTGTGTTTTAAACAATGAATGTTTTACAGATGTGTAGTAATGTAAATATTTGTTTGGTTAATGTACACTCCATACCCAGAGTCTTCCAAGCTTTACCTTTACTTGCTACAGGTCTTGTGCCAGTATGTACAGGCTGAACTGTATCTTCTTTCTTCAGACACACATTATTACATGTAGTGTTTTTCATTTGACAGAACATCTTGTTTTATGATAACTGTGTTGGGAAATGATCACATTTACCAACATGTTGTGTTCAGAGATGATCACATTTACCAACATGTGTTGAGAAATGATCACATTTACCATGTTGTGTTGATAATGTTTGACCAGCTTGTTGTGCTGAGTAATGATGTTTTACCAACATGTGTTGAGAGATGATTATGCCGTCAGTGTGAGGTGAAATAGTGAAGTTAGTAAAGAAAAAAAGCTGTCTCAAGTTGTGAGATGTGCCATGAGAAAACTGAAATCAAACATTTCCTCAAGAGTTACTGGCAGTGCCAGAAGTGTTTGTGAGCTGCAGGAAGACAAGATGTTCTCTGTCTGTCATTTATACATCCATTCCTGATATTTTCTATTTGTATATCCTGAACATATAATATAAACTTGTACTTCATCATGTTGTTCTATTTACTGAGACATCCTGGTATATGATGTTCTGCTTATCATGACATTATAAATTTTGTGACAGTGAACAAATGAAACATATTTTCTGTTGCATTTCCTGGACACAGAATGGGGAAATGTTCAGTGATTATATAATGTAGGCTTTGCTGTTGTAGAAAGAGTAGAGTAGAGAGATACAGCATATAATGTAGGTTTTGCTGTTGTAGAAAGAGTAGAGTAGAGAGATACAGCATATAATGTAGGCTTTGCTGTTGTAGAAAGAAAGATTAGAGAGATGTAGTTATTGTTATGAGCAAGTAGCAGCTTCCTTCATTTATTTCACAAGCTGAGACCAACAAATTTAGCGCCATCCATGTTTCTTCATCAAGTTTATGTGCAGGAGCACTTGACAGTATATATATCATTAGTGCCACACACACATTGTGATATCATCTGTTTAACTGAAAGATCTATAAACAACACACACACATTTGTGATATGTTTGTAACTGAAAGATTTATAAACAACACACACACATTTGTGATATGTTTGTAACTGAAACATTTATAAACAAAACACTCACATTATGATATCATGTGTGTAACTGAAAGATCTATAAACAACACACATGATATCATCTATGTAACTGAAATATCCATAAACAACACACACATTATGATATCATCTGTGTAACTGAAAAATCTATAAACAACACACATATATTATGATATATTTGTAACTGACAGATCTATAAACAACACACATATATTCTGATATCATCTGTGGAACTGAAAAATCTATAAACAACACACACATTGTGATATCATCTGTGGAACTGAAAAAACTATAAGCAACACACACATTATAATATCATCTGTGTAACTGAAAAATCTATAAGAAACACACACAGACACACATTATGATATAATCTGTGCAACTGAAAAACCTATAAGCAACTCACACACATTAAGATATTATCTGTGTAACTGAAAGATATATAAGCAAGTCACACACATTATGATATCATCTGTGTAACTGAAAGATCTATAAACAACAAACACATTATGATATAATCTGTGCAAATGAAAAACCTATAAGCAACTCACATACGTTATGATATTATCTGTGTAACTGAAAGATCTATAAACAACATACACATTGTGATATCATCTGTGCAACTGAAAAATCTATAAGCAACACACACATTATGATATATGTGTAACTGAAACATCTATAAAAAACACACATTGTGATATCATCTGTGTAACAGAAAAGTCTATAAACAACACACACATTGTGATATCATCTGTGGAACTGAAAAATCTATAAACAACACACACACACACACACACATTATGATATCATCTGTTTAACTTATAAATCTATAAACAACATACACACATTGTGATATCATCTGTATAACTGAAAAATCTATAAACAATGCACACATTATGATATCATCTGTGTAACTTAAAAGTCTATAAACAACATGCACACACACGCATGATACCGTCTGTGTAACTGAATGATCTATAAACAACACACATTGTGATATCATCTGTGTAACTAAAAAAATCTCTAAACAAGACACACACATGATATCTTATGTGATACTGATAAATCTATAAGCAACACACACCATACATTATGATATCATCTGTGTAACTGAAAAATCTATAAAAAAACACATACATTATGATATCTGTGTAACTGAAAGATCTATAAACAACACACATACATTGTGATATCATCTGTGGAACTGAAAAGTCTATAAACAACACACACATTATGATATCTGTGTAACTGAAAGACACAACACACATTATGATATCATCTGTGTAACTGAAAGATCTATAAACAACACACACATTATCACGTAAAGGAAAAGACTACAGTGTCAACACTGAAAACAATTTTAAAAACACAACTTTTATGTGTACAAAAGAGGAACCATTTTTTACTGAGCTATCACAGTGTACTTTTAAATGTGTCATTGTATATAGATTTATACACCATGTTGCACATTTTTTTTTAATGTCTATGGTCCAGAAGACAATCACAGAATATTTTCTTATAATATGTACAGAAGAAGATAATACTCTCTCACTGATAAGCTGAAAGTATCGGAGCTTTAGTGCTGAATGGTGTTATTGTTCTCATAGTCTGAGGATGTTTCAGTGCTGAACGGTGTTATTGTTCTCATAGTCTGAGGATGTTTTAGTGCTGAATGGTGTTATTGTTCTCATAGTCTGAGGATGTTTCAGTGCTGAATGGTGTTATTGTTCTCATAGTCTGAGGATGTTTCAGTGCTGAATGGTGTTATTGTTCTCATAGTCTGAGGATGTTTCAGTGCTGAATGGTATTATTGTTCTCATAGTCTGAGGATGTTTCAGTGCTGAATGGTATTATTGTTCTCATAGTCTGAGGATGTTTCAGTGCTGAATGGTATTATTGTTCTCATAGTCTGAGGATGTTTCAGTGCTGAATGGTGTTATTGTTCTCATAGTCTGAGGATGTTTCAGTGCTGAATGGTGTTATTGTTCTCATAGTCTGTTTCAGTGCTGAATGGTGTTATTGTTCTCATAGTCTGAGGATGTTTCAGTGCTGAATGGTGTTATTGTTCCCATAGTCTGAGGATGTTTTAGTGCTGAATGGTGTTATTGTTCTCATAGTCTGAGGATGTTTCAGTGCTGAATGGTGTTATTGTTCTCATAGTCTGTTTCAGTGCTGAATGGTGTTATTGTTCTCATAGTCTGAGGATGTTTCAGTGCTGAATGGTGTTATTGTTCTCATAGTCTGAGGATGTTTTAGTGCTGAATGGTGTTATTGTTCTCATAGTCTGAGGATGTTTCAGTGCTGAATGGTGTTATTGTTCTCATAGTCTGAGGATGTTTTAGTGTTGAATGGTATTATTGTTCTCATAGTCTGAGGATGTTTTAGTGCTGAATGGTATTATTGTTTTCACAGAATTAACTTGGGGATAAACTTGCTGTCATGTACGATAATCAGGAAATTATTTGTCCACTGAAAAAAAAAAAAGAATGTTAGTTATGATTGAGTCGTCATGTAGGCTTGTTGTTTTGTATGTGTAGTGGCTGATGTCACTAAGTATGATATTTACTTGTCACAACACAGGCTAGAGAGTACTGACTGGTTTCTAGACCCTGGAATATGACTTTAAGAGAAGGCTAAACATGTAATGTGATTTGTACTAAATAAACATTCTGTACATTACATAAAGAGTAGAACACATTCTGTAGATAGTTGTATGTTTTTGTTAGTCCAAGTCCAATGTGTTCTTAGTTAATCAGAATCTAAACTTGTGTGTTAGTCTGTGAGTCAAGACACTTGATGTTAGAAACTTTCTCTTTACTCAGCAGGTTACCTCATTCATACACTTGATGTTAGAAACTTTCTCTTTACTCAGCAGGTTACCTCATTCATACACTTGATGTTAGAAACCTTCTCTTTACTCAGCAGGTTACCTCATTCATACACTTGATGTTAGAAACTTTCTCTTTACTCAGCAGGTTACCTCATTCATACACTTGATGTTAGAAACTTTCTCTTTACTTAGCAGGTTATCTCATGCATATACTTGATGTTAGAAACTTTCTCTTTACTTAGCAGGTTATCTCATTCATACACTTGATGTTAGAAACTTTCTCTTTACTTAGCAGGTTATCTTATGCATATACTTGATGTTAGAAACTTTCTCTTTACTCAGCAGGTTACCTCATGCATATACTTGATGTTAGAAACTTTCTCTTTACTTAGCAGGTTATCTCATGCATATACTTGATGTTAGAAACTTTCTCTTTACTCGGCAGGTTACTTCATTCATACACTTGATGTTAGAAACTTTCTCTTTACTTAGCAGGTTACCTCATTCATATACTTGATGTTAGAAACTTTCTCTTTACTTAGCAGGTTATCTCATGCATATACTTGATGTTAGAAACTTTCTCTTTACTCAGCAGGTTACCTCATGCATACACTTGATGTTAGAAACTTTCTCTTTACTTAGCAGGTTACCTCATTCATACACTTGATGTTAGAAACTTTCTCTTTACTCGGCTGGTTACCTCATTCATATACTTGATGTTAGAAACTTTCTCTTTACTCAGCAGGTTACCTCATTCATATACTTGATGTTAGAGACTTTCTCTTTACTCAGCAGGTTACCTCATTCATATACTTGATGTTAGAGACTTTCTCTTTACTTAGCAGGTTATCTCATTCATATACTTGATGTTAGAAACTTTCTCTTTACTTAGCAGGTTATCTCATTCATATACTTGATGTTAGAAACTTTCTCTTTACTTAGCAGGTTATCTCATGCATATACTTGATGTTAGAAACTTTCTCTTTACTTAGCAGGTTACCTCCTGCATATACTTGATGTTAGAAACTTTCTCTTTACTTAGCAGGTTATCTCATTCATATACTTGATGTTAGAAACTTTCTCTTTACTTAGCAGGTTACCTCCTGCATATACTTGATGTTAGAAACTTTCTCTTTACTTAGCAGGTTATCTCATGCATATACTTGATGTTAGAAACTTTCTCTTTACTCGGCAGGTTACCTCATTCATACACTTGATGTTAGAAACTTTCTCTTTACTCAGCAGGTTACCTCATTCATACACTTGATGTTAGAAACTTTCTCTTTACTTAGCAGGTTATCTCATGCATATACTTGATGTTAGAAACTTTCTCTTTACTTAGCAGGTTACCTCCTGCATATACTTGATGTTAGAAACTTTCTCTTTACTTAGCAGGTTATCTCATGCATATACTTGATGTTAGAAACTTTCTCTTTACTTAGCAGGTTACCTCCTGCATATACTTGATGTTAGAAACTTTCTCTTTACTTAGCAGGTTACCTCATGCATATACTTGATGTTAGAAACTTTCTCTTTACTTAGCAGGTTATCTCATTCATATACTTGATGTTAGAAACTTTCTCTTTACTTAGCAGGTTATCTCATTCATATACGTGATGTTAGAAACTTTCTCTTTACTTAGCAGGTTATCTCATTCATATACTTGATGTTAGAAACTTTCTCTTTACTCAGCAGGTTACCTCATTCATATACTTGATGTTAGAAACTTTCTCTTTACTTAGCAGGTTATCTCATTCATACACTTGATGTTAGAAACTTTCTCTTTACTTAGCAGGTTATCTCATTCATATACTTGATGTTAGAAACTTTCTCTTTACTCGGCAGGTTACCTCATTCATACACTTGATGTTAGAAACTTTCTCTTTACTCGGCAGGTTATCTCATTCATACACTTGATGTTAGAAACTTTCTCTTTACTCGGCAGGTTATCTCATTCATATACTTGATGTTAGAAACTTTCTCTTTACTCAGCAGGTTATCTCATTCATATACTTGATGTTAGAAACTTTCTCTTTACTCAGCAGGTTACCTCATTCATATACTTGATGTTAGAAACTTTCTCTTTACTCAGCAGGTTACCTCATTCATATACTTGATGTTAGAAACTTTCTCTTTACTCAGCAGGTTACCTCATTCATACACTTGATGTTAGAAACTTTCTCTTTACTTAGCAGGTTACCTCATTCATACACTTGATGTTAGAGACTTTCTCTTTACTCAGCAGGTTACCTCATTCATATACTTGATGTTAGAGACTTTCTCTTTACTCAGCAGGTTATCTCATGCATATACTTGATGTTAGAAACTTTCTCTTTACTCGGCAGGTTACCTCATTCATACACTTGATGTTAGAAACTTTCTCTTTACTCGGCAGGTTACCTCATTCATACACTTGATGTTAGAAACTTTCTCTTTACTCAGCAGGTTACCTCATTCATACACTTGATGTTAGAAACTTTCTCTTTACTTAGCAGGTTACCTCATTCATATACTTGATGTTAGAAACTTTCTCTTTACTTAGCAGGTTACCTCCTGCATATACTTGATGTTAGAAACTTTCTCTTTACTTAGCAGGTTATCTCATGCATATACTTGATGTTAGAAACTTTCTCTTTACTTAGCAGGTTACCTCCTGCATATACTTGATGTTAGAAACTTTCTCTTTACTTAGCAGGTTACCTCATGCATATACTTGATGTTAGAAACTTTCTCTTTACTTAGCAGGTTATCTCATTCATATACTTGATGTTAGAAACTTTCTCTTTACTTAGCAGGTTATCTCATTCATATACGTGATGTTAGAAACTTTCTCTTTACTTAGCAGGTTATCTCATTCATATACTTGATGTTAGAAACTTTCTCTTTACTCAGCAGGTTACCTCATTCATATACTTGATGTTAGAAACTTTCTCTTTACTTAGCAGGTTATCTCATTCATACACTTGATGTTAGAAACTTTCTCTTTACTTAGCAGGTTATCTCATTCATATACTTGATGTTAGAAAGTGTTTCTCGTCACTCCACAGGTTATCTCATGCATATACTGAAGTATGCTAGATAATGTAAGAGATAAAATGTATAAAACATTTAATGTGAGTCACTGAGAATAAAAGTCAGGTGTGTTCATGTGTAAGAAGCCTACAAATCTCTGATAATAAAATATTAGTATAAAGTACAGTCAGTCATTTATGAACCAACATTTAATGTTCACTTTTCTATATAAAATATTCCTATATTTATTAGAATTTAAAGAAAAAAAAAACCTTTGCAGAGTCCGTGAATATTATTTGTTATCTGTCCTGCTGCCAGTGTCGGCTCAGAAATTGCTTGCTATCTGAAGAGAATTTGCTGCTTGTGTGCTTTATACATTTCTCTTCCCTTGTGCTAAATGTGGAGCCCTGATGCCGTGGTGAAGTGTCAGTTTTTCTCTGGGATTTTATCTTCTGTCAGGTCAGGCAGCACAGAACATGCTGGAACCGTGCAGTTTTCTGCTGTGTGAAACTTGCTGCTGATTTCAGCTGCTGCCAGTGCTAGGAGACCTCTAGAACAAGTAAACTAAAACAAGTCTGCAGCACATAACCATGACTAATCAGTCAGTGCTGCCAAGATATATACATATATGTCACCATGATAACAACAGCCACCCGAGAAACAAACTAAAGCTCGCTCACTCTTTGTGATATGTCTAAAACTTATTGCACAAGAACTCAGCAAGCAAAGACCCAGAAAGAAGAAACTGTAAAGGTAATTTGTGGAAATCTCTGCCTGAAATACTGCCACGTCAACATGTCAAACAGTGAGAAACATTTAGCTCCTTGACATACAAGTATGTACATTTTTGAACACTATTTTTCTTCATCTTTCCTGCACAAAGCTTGGAATATTCAGGTAGCCTTCCTTTCTTAGAATGCTACGCTGTACTATTTGAAGCAGTTACTGGCTTAACTGCAACACTAAGACTCAGAAATGTTTCATAGATATGCACCATGTAACTGTATGCTAACAACAACCTAGGTGAACATTAGCAAGACCACTACACTGTCAGTAACATGAACATGACCAGTCTAGCATGAGTGACAATTCAACCATGATAAATGGCACACCTAACTTGGAGTCCAAATATCACAGAAGTTAGAATTTGCAATAACACTGAAAAGTTTTAATGGGAAACCAAACATGAGCATGAATGGTTGGAAAATGAAAGTATCAGAATGGAAACTGGCATGAAGAAATCAACAAATGTACACACAAACCATCAAGGGGGAGCTGTGCAGTCATAGGAATCTAACAAACACATTGAAACAAGGAAAAACATACTGACCTCGATCAGTCTAAAAACACCATACACAACCTTCCTATAGGTATCACATCTGTCCTAAAAAGGACAACCAAACTTATAAAACCACTACTCAATGATTCAACCAACATTTAACCTTAAAAGGACAACCAAACTTACAAAAACACTACTCAATGATTCACCCAACATTTAACCTTAAAAGGACAACCAAACTTACAAAAACGCTACACAATGATTCAACCAACATTTGACCTTAAAAGGACACCCAAACTAAAACGCTACACAATGATTCAACCAACATTTAACCTTAAAAGGACAACCAAACTTACAAAAATGCTACACAATGATTCAACCAACATTTGACCTTAAAAGGACACCCAAACTAAAACGCTACACAATGATTCAACCAACATTTGACCTTAAAAGGACACCCAAACAAAAACGCTACACAATGATTCAACCAACATTTGATGTTAGAAAGTGTTTCTCGTCACTCCACAGGTTATCTCATGCATATACTGAAGTATGCTAGATAATGTAAGAGATAAAATGTATAAAACATTTAATGTGAGTCACTGAGAATAAAAGTCAGGTGTGTTCATGTGTAAGAAGCCTACAAATCTCTGATAATAAAATATTAGTATAAAGTACAGTCAGTCATTTATGAACCAACATTTAATGTTCACTTTTCTATATAAAATATTCCTATATTTATTAGAATTTAAAGAAAAAAAAAACCTTTGCAGAGTCCGTGAATATTATTTGTTATCTGTCCTGCTGCCAGTGTCGGCTCAGAAATTGCTTGCTATCTGAAGAGAATTTGCTGCTTGTGTGCTTTATACATTTCTCTTCCCTTGTGCTAAATGTGGAGCCCTGATGCCGTGGTGAAGTGTCAGTTTTTCTCTGGGATTTTATCTTCTGTCAGGTCAGGCAGCACAGAACATGCTGGAACCGTGCAGTTTTCTGCTGTGTGAAACTTGCTGCTGATTTCAGCTGCTGCCAGTGCTAGGAGACCTCTAGAACAAGTAAACTAAAACAAGTCTGCAGCACATAACCATGACTAATCAGTCAGTGCTGCCAAGATATATACATATATGTCACCATGATAACAACAGCCACCCGAGAAACAAACTAAAGCTCGCTCACTCTTTGTGATATGTCTAAAACTTATTGCACAAGAACTCAGCAAGCAAAGACCCAGAAAGAAGAAACTGTAAAGGTAATTTGTGGAAATCTCTGCCTGAAATACTGCCACGTCAACATGTCAAACAGTGAGAAACATTTAGCTCCTTGACATACAAGTATGTACATTTTTGAACACTATTTTTCTTCATCTTTCCTGCACAAAGCTTGGAATATTCAGGTAGCCTTCCTTTCTTAGAATGCTACGCTGTACTATTTGAAGCAGTTACTGGCTTAACTGCAACACTAAGACTCAGAAATGTTTCATAGATATGCACCATGTAACTGTATGCTAACAACAACCTAGGTGAACATTAGCAAGACCACTACACTGTCAGTAACATGAACATGACCAGTCTAGCATGAGTGACAATTCAACCATGATAAATGGCACACCTAACTTGGAGTCCAAATATCACAGAAGTTAGAATTTGCAATAACACTGAAAAGTTTTAATGGGAAACCAAACATGAGCATGAATGGTTGGAAAATGAAAGTATCAGAATGGAAACTGGCATGAAGAAATCAACAAATGTACACACAAACCATCAAGGGGGAGCTGTGCAGTCATAGGAATCTAACAAACACATTGAAACAAGGAAAAACATACTGACCTCGATCAGTCTAAAAACACCATACACAACCTTCCTATAGGTATCACATCTGTCCTAAAAAGGACAACCAAACTTATAAAACCACTACACAATGATTCAACCAACATTTGACCTTAAAAGGACAACCAAACTTACAAAAACGCTACACAATGATTCAACCAACATTTGACCTTAAAAGGACAACCAAACAAAAACGCTACACAATGATTCAATCAACATGAACAACCATCCAAGCCCAAAAAGCAAAACTTCTCTCTTTCACATCTCAAGCAGAACTCCCATCACATCTCAAGCAGAACTCCCGTCACATCTCAAGCAGAACTCCCGTCATATCTCAAGCAGAACTCTCATCACATCTCAAGCAGAACTCCCATCTCATCTCAAGCAGAACTCCCGTCACATCTCAAGCAGAACTCCCGTCACATGAAAAACGAACTCCAGAGCCTGTGACCAAGTGGCCAACAGGAACACTGAGGTTTTGCTCTGTACTTGCAAAATCGTCCAAGTATTGGTCAACAGTTTTGACCACAAATAACTGAGCTCTGTTATAATATCAAACAAACATACTTACAATGTAAACAGCACTGGGTATGAAGCAAGCAACTGAACTAAACAATATAGAGAATGGAGAAGTTCTACAAGCAACTAAACTAAATGAGATAGAGAATAGTGTTCTACAAGCAACTAAACTAAACAAGATAGAGAATAGTGTTCTACAAGCAACTAAACTAAACAAGATAGAGAATAGTGTTCTACAAGCAACTAAACTAAACAAGATAGAGAATAGTGTTCTACAAGCAACTAAACTAAACAAGACAGAGAATACTGTTCTACAAGCAACTAAACTAAACGAGATAGAGAATAGTGTTCTACAAGCAAATGAACTAAACAAGACAGAATATTGTTCTACAAGCAAATGAACTAAACAAGACAGAGAATATTGTTCTACAAGCAACTAAACTAAACAAGTCAGAGAATATTGTTCTACAAGCAACTAAACTAAACAAGACAGAGAATAAAGTTCTACAAGCAACTAAACTAAACAAGACAGAGAATAGTGTTCTACAAGCAACTAAACTAAACAAGTCAGAGAATAGTGTTCTACAATCAACTAAACTAAACAAGACAGAGAATAGTGTTCTACAATCAACTAAACTAAACAAGACAGAGAATAGTGTTCTACAAGCAACTAAACTAAACAAGTCAGAGAATAGTGTTCTACAAGCAACTAAACTAAACAAGACAGAGAATAAAGTTCTACAAGCAACTAAACTAAACAAGACAGAGAATACTGAAGTAAAGGTAAAAGATCTGGCTGTCACGATCCCTCGTGTCTACTGAACAGTTACTAAAGACTGTCAATAAAACACCTTTCTTGGGGGGTGCTAGTTGACTAAGTCGATAGTACGCTGTTCTCTCGTGGCTAGACGGCTTCTCATCCTACCGGAGTCCGTGTTCGAATCCCAGGTAATTCTCTTGTGATTTTTCTTTCTCTCACATCTCATTAAAGTGCTTTGTCTACGATTTTTTCGAGGTCTAATCCTACAAAACTGTGTTCTCTTATTTTACCGTATGAAAGCCTCGTTGTTTCCTATTTATTAAAGAGAATAGTGAAGTTCTACAAGCAACTAAACTAAACGAGATAGAGAATAGTGTTCTACAAGCAAATGAACTAAACAAGACAGAATATTGTTCTACAAGCAAATGAACTAAACAAGACAGAGAATATTGTTCTACAAGCAACTAAACTAAACAAGTCAGAGAATATTGTTCTACAAGCAACTAAACTAAACAAGACAGAGAATAAAGTTCTACAAGCAACTAAACTAAACAAGACAGAGAATAGTGTTCTACAAGCAACTAAACTAAACAAGTCAGAGAATAGTGTTCTACAATCAACTAAACTAAACAAGACAGAGAATAGTGTTCTACAATCAACTAAACTAAACAAGACAGAGAATAGTGTTCTACAAGCAACTAAACTAAACAAGTCAGAGAATAGTGTTCTACAAGCAACTAAACTAAACAAGACAGAGAATAAAGTTCTACAAGCAACTAAACTAAACAAGACAGAGAATACTGAAGTAAAGGTAAAAGATCTGGCTGTCACGATCCCTCGTGTCTACTGAACAGTTACTAAAGACTGTCAATAAAACACCTTTCTTGGGGGGTGCTAGTTGACTAAGTCGATAGTACGCTGTTCTCTCGTGGCTAGACGGCTTCTCATCCTACCGGAGTCCGTGTTCGAATCCCAGGTAATTCTCTTGTGATTTTTCTTTCTCTCACATCTCATTAAAGTGCTTTGTCTACGATTTTTTCGAGGTCTAATCCTACAAAACTGTGTTCTCTTATTTTACCGTATGAAAGCCTCGTTGTTTCCTATTTATTAAAGAGAATAGTGAAGTTCTACAAGCAGCTAAACTAAACAAGATAGAGAATAGTGTTCTACAAGCAAATGAACTAAACAAGACAGAATATTGTTCTACAAGCAACTAAACTAAACAAGACAGAGAATAGTGAAGCTCTACAACCAACTAAACTAAACAAGACAAAGAATAGTGAAGTTCTACAATCAACTAAACTAAACAAGACAAAGAATAGTGAAGTTCTACAATCAACTAAACTAAACAAGACAGAGAATAGTGAAGCTCTACAAGCAACTAAACTAAACAAGACAGAGAATACTGAAGTTCTACAATCAACTAAACTAAACAAGACAAAGAATAGTGAAGCTCTACAAGCAACTAAACTAAACAAGACAGAGAATAGTGAAGTATAGATGAAAGATTTGGTTGCCCTAGAATATATCATCTGCTGAAAGTAAACAGAATCACTGATGCACTTGGTTGTTGTCCTCCAGTTTGACAGGTAAAATAAGTTGGTAAGGTATCCGCCAGTAAGTGGGAACTGGTGGTGGAAGAAAGCGAGCTAGGAGTAAGTGGGAACTAGTGGTGGAAGAAAGTAAGCTAGGAGTAAGTGGGAACTAGTGGTGGAAGAAAGTAAGCTAGGAGTAAGTGGGAACTAGTGGTGGAAGAAAGCGAGCTAGGAGTAAGTGGGAACTAGTGGTGGAAGAAAGTGAGCTAGGAGTAAGTGGGAACTAGTGGTGGAAGAAAGCAAGCTAGGAGTAAGTGGGAACTGGTGGTGGAAGAAAGCAAGCTAGGAGTAAGTGGGAACTAGTGGTGGAAGAAAGTAAGCTAGGAGTAAGTGGGAACTGGTGGTGGAAGAAAGCAAGCTAGGAGTAAGTGGGAACTGGTGGTGGAAGAAAGCAAGTTAGGTGTAAGTGGGAACTAGTGGTGGAAGAAAGCAAGCTAGGAGTAAGTGGGAACTAGTGGTGGAAGAAAGCAAGCTAGGAGTAAGTGGGAACTGGTGGTGGAAGAAAGCAAGCTAGGAGTAAGTGGGAACTAGTGGTGGAAGAAAGTAAGCTAGGAGTAAGTGGGAACTAGTGGTGGAAGAAAGTGAGCTAGGAGTAAGTGGGAACTAGTGGTGGAAGAAAGCGAGCTAGGAGTAAGTGGGAACTGGTGGTGGAAGAAAGCGAGCTAGGAGTAAGTGGGAACTGGTGGTGGAAGAAAGCGAGCTAGGAGTAAGTGGGAACTGGTGGTGGAAGAAAGTAAGCTAGGAGTAAGTGGGAACTAGTGGTGGAAGAAAGTGAGCTAGGAGTAAGTGGGAACTGGTGGTGGAAGAAAGTGAGCTAGGAGTAAGTGGGAACTGGTGGTGGAAGAAAGTGAGCTAGGAGTAAGTGGGAACTGGTGGTGGAAGAAAGTGAGTTAGGAGTAAGTGGGAACTGGTGGTGGTAGAAAGTGAGCTAGGAGTAAGTGGGAACTAGTGGTGGAAGAAAGTAAGCTAGGAGTAAGTGGGAACTACTGGTGGAAGAAAGCAAGCTAGGAGTAAGTGGGAACTGGTGGTGGAAGAAAGCAAGCTAGGAGTAAGTGGGAACTGGTGGTGGAAGAAAGCGAGCTAGGAGTAAGTTGGAACTGGTGGTGGAAGAAAGCAAGTTAGGTGTAAGTGGGAACTAGTGGTGGAAGAAAGTAAGCTAGGAGTAAGTGGGAACTAGTGGTGGAAGAAAGCAAGCTAGGAGTAAGTGGGAACTGGTGGTGGAAGAAAGCAAGCTAGGAGTAAGTGGGAACTAGTGGTGGAAGAAAGCAAGCTAGGAGTAAGTGGGAACTAGTGGTGGAAGAAAGTAAGCTAGGAGTAAGTGGGAACTAGTGGTGGAAGAAAGCAAGCTAGGAGTAAGTGGGAACTAGTGGTGGAAGAAAGCAAGCTAGGAGTAAGTGGGAACTAGTGGTGGAAGAAAGCAAGTTAAGTGTAAGTGGAAACTTGTGGTGGAAGAAAGCAAGCTAGGTGTAAGTGGGAACTGGTGGTGGAAGAAAGCAAGCTAGGAGTAAGTGGGAACTGGTGGTGGAAGAAAGCAAGCTAGGAGTAAGTGGGAACTGGTGGTGGAAGAAAGCAAGTTAGGAGTAAGTGGGAACTAGTGGTGGAAGAAAGCAAGCTAGGAGTAAGTGGGAACTAGTGGTGGAAGAAAGCGAGCTAGGAGTAAGTGGGAACTGGTGGTGGAAGAAAGCAAGTTAGGAGTAAGTGGGAACTGGTGGTGGAAGAAAGCGAGCTAAGAACTGAGAGATTTAAGACCTTTAGTCGGAGCCACGTGACTGGATGAAGCAAACATGCAACTGCTGGATAACACATACACCATACACACACACACATCATATAGTAGCACCAACATAAAACAGCATGTACTGACAGAACAGCTGTCACTTACATCACATACAGGCACAAACATTACTCTCTCTCTCTGAACCTTAAGTGCCCAGGGCACATGGGGCTTCCGCAAGGGTTTTCCACAAATGCCTGTCCTTCGCCTTTTTTTCTGCTCTTGCCCAGGTGAGCCCTCTATTGCTCAACATCCTTTCTGTTGTTCTTCTCCATGTCATTACAAACATTACTACCATCAGGTAAAAACATTTATATAAAGAGCACAAAAGTTATGTAAATAAAATTTGTCACATTACTTCAGAATCACAAATGACCTAAAATCCTCCTTACAAGGAGATCTTATTTGAAAGTATGCTGGTTAATGAGAGAATTTTTTTTATACACACACACACACACACAACACACACACGCAGAGCTTGAACACATTACTTAGAATGAAAAAATTTAGTGTAAAGCTGTATTTATCTGGAACTAGTAGAGAAAGAGAAAGAGAGAGAGAGAGAGAGAGAGAGAGAGAGCAATTTGAAATATATATCACAGGAATGAATTAATGTTTAACAACAGGTTATACATCACAGAACTGAATTAATGTTTAACAACAGGTTATATATCAAAGGACTGAAGTAATGTTTAACAACAAGTTATATATCAAAGGACTGAAGTAATGTTTAACAACAGGTTATATATCAAAGGACTGAAGTAATGTTTAACAACAGGTTATATATCAAAGGACTGAAGTAATGTTTAACAACAGGTTATATATCACAGGATTGAATTAATGTTTAACAACAGGTTATATATCATAGGATTGAATTAATGTTTAACAACAGGTTATATATCAAAGGACTGAAGTAATGTTTAACAACAGGTTATATATCAAAGGACTGAAGTAATGTTTAACAACAGGTTATATATCAAAGGACTGAAGTAATGTTTAACAACAGGTTATATGTCACAGGATTGAATTAATGTTTAACAACAGGTTATATATCACAGGATTGAATTAATGTTTAACAACAGGTTATATATCAAAGGACTGAAGTAATGTTTAACAACAGGTTATATATCAAAGGACTGAAGTAATGTTTAACAACAGGTTATATATCAAAGGACTGAAGTAATGTTTAACAACAGGTTATATATCACACAATTGAAGTAATATTTAACAACAAACTAGTACCACCAGTACATTGTATGCTACATTCTGACACTGGCTATAGAAAGCTTTGGTATACAGGACTGTGAAAGTGTTATGTAACAAGAGAAACTTTTGGCAGATGTCATTCTGTCCTTGATCTTGTTGAAGAATGATGTTAGGGAGACTTGATGTCAGACACTGTGTTCTCTTTTGGTTTGCCTTTTAACAGATTCTGAACCACCAGAAGTTAGGCTGCTCTTAAAATGTGTCAAAGAAGAGTATGATCCACATCTTGGTTGTCTTCAAGGTGCAGGTAACTCACAAGATATTGAAAGGATAAAGAAATGAGGGAAACAAAACGAACAATGAAATTTCTCACTATAAACTTTGTACATGCACAGAAGTTAAAAGGGTAAATCAACTTCAATATTCCACCTATGCTCTAAATCTTTGCCTCTCAGCACACAAGCATGTGATATAACAACAGATATGATATAACAACAAAGTCTGTTGTCACAACACTGCCCAAACTACATGATATCATCTTCATTTTTTTTTATTGTTACATCCTCTCTTGAGAGAGAAAAATTCACTGAGTGAACTGATGGGATTTTTTTCTGTTGTGTTTTATTTTTCCTCATTCATAATTCCTTCACTCTCAGT
Source organism: Achatina immaculata (assembly GCA_009760885.1). Classification (NCBI taxonomy): domain Eukaryota; kingdom Metazoa; phylum Mollusca; class Gastropoda; order Stylommatophora; family Achatinidae; genus Lissachatina; species Lissachatina immaculata. The sequence goes on from CM019719.1 coordinate 2,201,714, forward strand.
ACTTTACTCTGTCACATAAAGTTCAAATGCTGCTTATATCTGTCTTGATGTGACCTACATTCTGTAACAAATGTTGTCAATATCTGTCTTGATGTGATAACAAATGGTGCAATATCTGTCTTGATGTGACCTACATTCTGTAACAAATGTTGTCAATATCTGTCTTGATGTGATAACAAATGGTGCAATATCTGTCTTGATGTGATAACAAATGTTGCCAATATCTGTCTTGATGTGATAACAAATGTTGCCAATATCTGTCTTGATGTGATAACAAATGGTACAATATCTGTCTTGATGTGATAACAAATGTTGCCAATATCTGTCTTGATGTGATAACAAATGGTACAATATCTGTCTTGATGTGATAACAAATGTTGCCAATATCTGTCTTGATGTGATAACAAATGGTACAATATATGTCTTGATGTGATAACAAATGTTGCCAATATCTGTCTTGATGTGATAACAAATGGTACAATATATGTCTTGATGTGATAACAAATGTTGCCAATATCTGTCTTGATGTGATAACAAATGTTGCCAATATCTGTCTTGATGTGATAACAAATGGTACAATATCTGTCTTGATGTGATAACAAATGTTGCCAATATCTGTCTTGATGTGATAACAAATGTTGCCAATATCTGTCTTGATGTGATAACAAATGTTGCCAATATCTGTCTTGATGTGATAACAAATGGTACAATATCTGTCTTGATGTGATAACAAATGTTGCCAATATCTGTCTTGATGTGATAACAAATGTTGCCAATATCTGTCTTGATGTGATAACAAATGTTGCCAATATCTGTCTTGATGTGATAACAAATGTTGCCAATATCTGTCTTGATGTGATAACAAATGTTGCCAATATCTGTCTTGATGTGATAACAAATGTTGCCAATATCTGTCTTGATGTGATAACAAATGTTGCCAACATGTCCTGATGTGATAACAAATGTTGCCAACATGTCCTGATGTGATAACAAATGGTCTCACATGTCTTAGTGAAGTACCAGTATGTAGCAGCTATCTGGCACACAAGAGAAGATTTCAAAGCACAGTATGACAGATTTTAGTATCAAAAAATAGTTTACAGGTTAGTATCTACAAGTATTTTAGAAGTTAGTATCTATATGTAGATCAGAAGTTAGTATCTACAAGTATTTTAGAAGTTAGTATCTATATGTAGAAAGAATCTGTGGAGAGGAGCAGAGAGAACTACAAAAATAAGATTTTTAAGGTCATGCATCTTTCCCATGGCAACATATGCCTGTGAGACCTGGACACTTAACAAAACAGCTGAGAAACACATAAATGCCTTTGAATGTAAATGCTACAGAAGAGTTCTCCAAATATCATGGACACAAAAAGAACAAATATATCTATACTACAAGAGCTTAATATTGAAGAAGGCTGGCTAGTAAAGAGGATTAAAGAGAGAAAACTTAAATATTTTGGCCACATTAAACGTCATGATAATTTAGAGAAGACCATATTGGAAGGATACATAATGGGAAAAAGAAAAAGAGGAAGACCAAAATGAAGATGGCTGCAAGAAATCGTTGACGATCTGCAAATGGACGCAGCAGCAGCAGGCCATCTTGCTCACAACCGAGAGGCCTACAGGAGTGCTGTTTGGGAGGCAAAGTTCTGCAAGGGATATGCAAATGAATGAATGAATCTATATGTAGATCAGAGGTTAGTATCTACATGTAGTTTAGAGGTTAGTATCTACATGTAGTTTAGAAGTTAGTATCTATATGTAAATTAGAAATTAGTATCTACATGTAGATTAGAGGTTAGTACCTATACATAGTTGTGAGGTCAGAATCTATACAGTAACTGCCCTGAAGATAGCAATGAAGAGACAAACATGAAAACCTCTTGTTATGATGAGCACTGAAGGAACAGAAGAGAGAGAGAGGTTGATGTCAACAGTTTCTCAGCTCTGCTGTAGCTAGTATCAGTAACTGGGAGCTGTAAGAAGATAAAACACAGAGAAAAGACAAAAATATGTTTTTATGTGGCTAACAACAAGATGGAACAAAAACTGAAGCTTATTTATAAACAAAAACTAAAGCTTATTTATTAACTCCTTCAAGATAAAAATTTGTACTGACCTTCAGGACACTACTGCAGCAACTAAACTTTCATCTTGTCCAAAGTTCCTCAAGTTCTTGTAAAGAATAACAAAAAACTTGAACTTGTTCTTCTTCTTAGTTATACCTGACATGTGCAATCCCTGAGCATCAGTGTGTTCTTGTCAGTGACCAAGCAGTCAGCCTCTTCTTGCCTTCTGTGTTGTTAACACTGAAATTTCTGACTGCTGTCAGTTGATTTCTTCTTCCTGCAGTTATTATTAACATCTATGCTCTCAATGTTATCTTTGCCCTCAGTGTTAACATCTATGCCCCGTGTCTCAAGTTCTTGATGCTCACCGCTTTTGGCCTTCTGATGACTAAGACCAAAGAAAATTCTGCGGAACTCCTTACGAGCGAGAGCCACAACCAGGGTGGGTAGGAGGGTGGCTGGCACAAGGTACAGCAGAGCAGGCTGCCCTGATCTCATGTAGGACAGGCTGACAACACAAACAATCATACCAAACAAATACCCCAGAGAGGAAATTACAAAGTAAATCATTCTGTTCCCAGTTTTAACATCAAATATGGCGTTGTATGAGATAAGCAGCCCGGGCAGGATTACATCACCAAAACCTACAAGTGAGAACTCACGGCCGATACATTTTCTCACTGGAGACACTGACAATGAAGGCACCAAGAACATCATGGGCAGCACCTCTCCGGAATGGCCTCTCTCACCAACAACTATAGACTCCATGACACTTTTGCCATCTTTTGTGAGCAGTGGAGTTACGAAGACAAAGCAGACATCATACATCATCAGCAGAACCATTAAAATTGAAATCAGCTTCAGACTTTGCAGGTGGAAGGAGCGTATGAAAAATATGCAAAATGCAGCACCCAGCACATCTTGAAAAATCCAAGCATACAGAGAGTGCCGCTCGCAGACCCAGTACATGCCAAAAGTCACACACAACAACAAAAGTATAAAACTTCTTAGTTTGACCTGTGAAATATTCACAAGGAAAAAGAATTAACACTCTGGATATACACAGTGGAAAATTTATCATCATTACAATCCTGTACTCTTCACAGAATACATGAAAGATCTACAATCTACATCAGTCTAGCTACTGCTCCTTTAGATTCTACTCTTCCTTCAATGTTCTTTCACTAGAGTTTGTTATATTCTCACTTCCAAAGTTATGACTGTACTAATCTGTTATATTCTCACTTCCAAAGTTATGACTGTACTAATCTGTTATATTCTCACTTCCAAAGTAATGACTGTACCAATATGTTATATTCTCACTTCCAAAGTTCTATACCAGTCTGTTATATTCTCACTTCTAAAATCAGACTGTTGCATATTATAAATTTCCCGTAGCAACAGGCCATCTTGCTCACAACCGAGAGGCCTACAGGAGAGCTGTTAGGGAGGCAAAGTTCCGCAAGGGACATGCAAATGAATGAATGAATGAATGATATTATAAATTTATCAACAAACATGTTGCATATTATGAATAAATAGTATAGATATATATGATACATCAACAAACATGTTGGATTTATGCATAAATAGTAGAAATATATATGAGATATCAACAAACACATTTCAACACAAGCCATCAATGACTAAAACCTACACACACATAAATCCCACTAATCTTTGTACATTAAAAAAAAAAAACAAGAAAAAAAAACACTGCTTTTAATTTCTGATGTATAAAAATCATAATATAGTTATAACAAATACACACACATGATGTGGCTGTCTGTACCTTGGAGTCCACGCATGGCAAGTTTACTAGGCGGTCTAACAAGACGGGTAGCAGACTGAAGCATACTGGCCGCAAACAGCGGTACAAGCTGTATGTACCTGCCACAAAAAATGCTGCTATAAATACGTAAACCAGGTAATCATAGAAGTAGTATAGGAGGATGATGAGACTGCACATTAAGATAAACAAGGTCATGATGTCACAGAGTGAGATTTCAGCTTTATCCTCACAGTCAATGCTGGTGTGCTCATGCCTGCTTTGTGAGCCTCTAGAAGACTGGCACTCATCATAAGCAGCCCAGCCAGCCCCCGACACAGTTAGGACAGCTGGCAGAAAAATCAAGACAATCATCTTTGAATCCCACAGGGGATATGATGGCACATACACAGCAACATCAACAAATTCAGACAAACTGACTACAGATATATAATCTTTATATTCTATGGTGACCAACAAGACGTTGATTGACTGGAAGTCAAATACGCTTCCACTTGGGACAGTTGGTATGGTGGCATTTTTATACTCCACAACCAGAACGGCACTTCCTTTAAACTTTTGCACCAAACGAGCTTTCTGGATGAAGGTGCAGTTGCCCCTGGCAATGGCCACAACACTGTTTTCTAAAGAGGCTGAAAGATTGGCAAAGTCTTCAGCTGTGCATCCTTGGCTGTCGTAGAGACTGACCAGATGCCGGAAGCGTGTCTGTGCCATGTCTGAAGGAAGGTTCTGATGTTTCGTGTTGAAAACTACACAAGCAGAAACTGTAATCCTGGCCTCGGGCGTTGTCCCTGCTGCTGCTGCTGGTCTGGCCTCCAGAACTGCGTACTTGCTTGATGCCTGCGATACAGAAACATCATCAAAGTTAGTCATCATTTGCTCGCAGACTTTCAACAAGTAAAGAAACTGTACTTTCTAATACAGGAAGGTTTGGTCATGTTATCTACAGCAAACAGAAAAACATAAGCTAGAACTGGAGAGTGGGGCCATAGATGAACCAGAAACAGGATGATGATGAAACTTTCATGTACAACTCTTTGTGCTAGAAACACTAGTCCAGTCATATAAAAACATATGTGCCCCCCGACATAGATGAGCCATGAATGGTGATTATATCATAGAGGGGAGCAGACATTCCAATAACAAACTTCTGGGTATATCTTTGTGTGATCTACCAGTAAGTCACTTCACCTACTGCAGCCATGACAATGTCTGTCACGTTTTCTACCTGTCTCTCCAGACCAGCTAGCGTAGTGGTTAGAGACTCGTCTAGCAACCGAATGGTAGAGGATTCGAATCCCCAGCTGAGCGGGATTTTTTCTGACCAATACGGCCCCAAGGTCGACCCAGCCTCGTAAAATAGGTACCAGAGAAAATCTGGGAAGGAAAGACAGCAAAGAACCTCCTACACTGATGGCCCAGCATAATGAGGTCTCTAAGGCTTCGGCAAGGAACCTCCTACACTGGTGGCCCAGCATAATGGGGTTTCTAAAGCTTCTGCAAGGATCCTCCTACACTGATGGCCCAGCATAATGGGGTCTCTAAAGCTTTGGTGAGGAACCTCCTACACTGATGGCCCAGCATAATGGGGTCTCTAAATTTAGCTTCGGCCCCTGCCTGTCCAGGCAAAGCTGGCGTCCCACCTTTATTCTCAGTTAAATAAGGTGTACAATGTACTTTCATAGGACATGCAATGAAAATATTATAACAACAGGAAAAATAGAAGGAAGAAGATCAAGAGGAAGACCAAGAGAAATGATACTGGACAGTCTGACGGGATGGTGTGAGAGGAGATCACCAACTGAGCTGATGGCCTGCATGAAGGATCGTGTATTCTGGAGAAGCATAACAGCCAACGTCAGTCGGCACGGCACTTGATGACGATGAAATAAGGTGCTCTTCTTTCTTAGTTGCTGGTTATTTGAATCAAGTTTCGGGCGAGTTTCTTGTCTGGCAAAAGATGCTCCGTGCTGTTTAGTTCACTGTGACAGGGTCTTGGCCCGGTGCAACAACAACTGATTAGAAACACATTTCTACCAGACCTGCACATTGTTACAGATAATAGCTGCCATAACCGCCAGCATCAAGGATGGAGTCATCATTCCTGCAGAGGCCTGGTCTGATGTGTCAGTCTAGCAGACAAACAAAGTCGGCTCAAGCCTTCTTCCCCGACATCTTCCAGGGCCCGGCAGGAACGGTAACTCTCTCAGCAAAAATTGAAAGGTTTTCTGCGTGAGCGGAACGTGAAAAAATTGGTACATGATCTTTTTTTTTCCCAGTATATACATTGACAAAAAGACTAGGTACCTAATGTTAGCACTCGTTCAGGCCAAGAAAGTCAGCCAGGTTTCAGAATCTGTCAAGACTGAAGTCCACTTGTCTGACTTCACTACTTGTGAGAACAGACCAGATCTGATCCCACTACATGTGAGGCAGCGTAATTCTAGGACTTTACTACCAGTGAGATCAACCTAAGTCTAGGTATCTGGTCTCACTATCAGCATAGGTCCAGATATCTGGCCTCACTATTAGCATAGGTCCAGGTATCTGATCTCGCTATCAGCATAGGCCCAGGTATCTGATCTCGTTATCAGCGTAGGTCCAGATATCTGGCCTCACTATCAGCATAGGTCCAGGTATCTGACCTCACTATCAGCATAGGTCCAGGTATCTGGCCTCACTATCAGCATAGGTCCAGGTATCTGGCCTCACTATCAGCATAGGTCCAGATAATCTAAGTATCTGATAATCTAAGTATCTGATCTCGCTATCAGCATAGGTCCAGATAATCTAAGTATCTGATAATCTAAGTATCTGATCTCGCTATCAGCATAGGTCCAGATATCTGGCCTCACTATCAGCGTAGGTCCAGGTATCTGGCCTCACTACCTGTGTATCAGCGTAGGTCCAGGTATCTGGCCTCACTATCAGCATAGAACCAGGTATCTGGCCTAATTATCAGCGTAAGTCCAGTTATCTGGCCTCATTATCAGCATAGAACCAGGTATCTGGCCTCACTATCAGCGTAGGTCCAGGTATCTGGCCTCACCTCCTGTGGCACCAGTATCATCGCATGAACCACTTGTTCTCTTATAAACGTCCTAGCCACTTGGGAGGTCTCTAACTAGAACCACGTGACAATACGCGTGACAATACGCGTGTACGTCTACATCTTAACGCTGAGATAAACTTTTACCCTTTCGCAAATAAATTGTTGTTATAAATAGTAAACACTGAGGTTTTCGTACGGCAAAGTAAGAGAACACAGTTTTGTAGGATTAGACCTCGAAAAAATCGTAGACAAAGCACTTTAGTGAGACTTGAGAGAAAGAAAAATCACAAGAGAATTACCTGGGATTCGAACCACGGACTCCCTAGGACGAGCAGCCGTCTAGCCACGAGAGAACAGCGTACTATCTGACTACGCTACTAGCACCTCTAAAAAAAGGTGTTTTGTAAACATAGTCATTAGTAACTGCTCAGCAGACACAAGGGATCGTGACACCCGGAAAGAAAAGAGGTCATGACACAGAAATTCCGTAGCTTAGATTCAGTCTCTCTAGCAGGTGCCAACTTTTACTTTTAGACAAACATACGAGAGTGAAGACGCCCGATATAGCGACCCATATCTGATATGCCAGCGTCAGGGTTAGCGACCCATAGCTGACCAAGACCCTGTCCCACTTCTCCGTGGTACCCCCAGTAACAGGCATAGCCTGGCTAACGGGGCAGGGATCGCCATAGTCCCCATGGTGGTGGAGTCTGCTAAAGAAGCATTGCACACCCCCTGCTTTTTAGCTGTACTCCGGGACTGAAAAAGTGGCCGACATTACCCACTCCCACGCCGACACGATGCTGTGCCTCAACATCTCTACAGCATCGGCTGCAAAGAAGAACATCTCGCAGTTACAGGGAGTTCATACAAGTACAAGTACAAGACAAACATACACACGGTCTCCTGCCATGCCTGGTACATACTTGGACAATAACAACAAACGAACGAATACTTATTACATGAAGTTATTTTCTTTCGCAGGCGCTATGGTGTGAACAGAGACAAGGGAGATAACTGAGCTAAATGTACATAACTTGGCTTGTCAACATTGTATATTTTGTGTTGTAACGTGATCCTAGTGAACAAAGTTTGCCTCTATCTTTCAACAAAAACATCTAAGCTCTTCTTCTTCTTCCTCTTCTCTTCTTCTTCTCTTTCTCCTCTTTCTCCTTCTCCTTCTTCCTCTTCTCTTCTTCTTCTCTTCCTCCTTCTCTTTCTTCCTCTTATCTTCTTCTTCTCTTCCTCCTCTTCCTCATTCTTCTTCTTCTTCTTTCTTCTTCTTCTTCTTCTCTTCCTCCTTCTTCTTCTTCTCTTCTTCTTCTGCTTCTTCTTCTCTTCCTTCTTCTTCTCTTCCTTCTTCTTCTCTTTCTTCTTCTGCTTCTTCTTCTCTTCCTCCTTCTTATTCTTCTCTTCTTCCTCTTCTTCTTTCTTCTTCTTCTCTTCCCCCTCCTCTTCCTTCTCTTCCTCCTCTTCTTCTTTCTTCTTCTTCTTCTTCTCTTCCCCCTCCTCTTCCTTCTCTTCCTCCTCTTCTTCTCCTTTCTTCCTCTTCTTCTTCTTCTTCTTCTCCTCCTCCTTCTTTTTCTTCTTATTCTCCTTCTTCCCATTCTCCTTTTCTTCCTCCTCCTCTTCTTCTTCTTCTTCTTCTCCTCCCTCTCCTTCTCCTTCTCTTCTTCTTTCTTCTTCTTCTTCTTCTCCTCCTTCTTCTTATGCTCCTCCTCCTCCTTCTCAACATGCTCCAAAATGATTTAAACAATTTGATTAAATGGAGTAATAAAAATGGTATGTTGATAAACACCAACAAAACAAAATCCATGCTTATCACTACAAGACAGAAACTTCAGAATGAAACAAAAACTTCACTACAACTTTGTGCTGGGACTAAGGCAATAGAAAATGTTCATGAACATAAAACCCTAGGACTCATCATTGATCAGCATTTAACTTGGAATTCTCACATACATAGCCTAACAAATTTGATTGCACAGAAAATTTACCAATTAGCCAAAATTAAACACTTTATCGACAAAGACACAAGAAAGATATACTACATATCACACATACAAACACACTTAGATTACTGTTCCACAATCTGGGATGGATGCTCAGTCTCAAACACAAAAAGGCTCCACTCACTTCACAAGCGAGCATTAAATCTTATTTGTGACAAACACCCAGTACAGATTGTAGATCAACACAAACAACTCAAAATTCTACCCCTCGAAAACAGAATCATTTTTAACAAAGTTAAGTTTGTTCAGAGAATTCTGTCGCACAATGCTCCACCTTACTTGTGGTCACTGTTTACGTATAACACTAAACATAGCCAGCGTTTAAAAAACTGTCTTCTTCCTAAACACAGGATTGATCTGTACAAGAAAAGCCTTGCATACTCTGCAGTACAGCTCCGGAACACCCTCCCCTACAATTTAAAATCCATTGGTAATACTTCATCCTTTAACTCAAACCTGTTTCATTATTTACGTGCTTGTAATTATATGCCTCCATAAAATAACCAGCACTCTCTCAACACGTGACTCGTCAACCATCAAGTACTAAAATGACATACTTAGAAAAGCAACTTGTTAGATATTGTTAGAAATTATTTTAATGTCTGTTAAAAAAAACATATGTTAGAAGATCTGTATTTACAATGTATTTTTGTTTATGTATATGTCTGTGTGTGTATGTGTGCGTGAGTGCTATTTTATTAGGTTAATTACTTCTTCTCTTTTACTTTGAATGCAGTAGTTAAATCTTACACTCTTTTGATATGTTTTTTTCCTAATTTAATTTGTATATTTGTACTAAATCAAGTGTGTGGGAAGAATGAAAGATGGAGTGATGAAGGGCAGAATGTAAGACGGGCCTGCGTGCCCAATTCTTTACCCTTTAAAAATAAAGATTATTCATTCATTCTCTTCCTCCTCCTCTTCTTCTCCTTCTCCTTCTCCTTCTCCTCTTCTTCCTTCTTCTTCTTCTTCTTCTCCTCCTTCTTATTCTCCTCCTCTTCCTTCTTCTTCTTCTTCTTCTAACGATATCTTCAACGATATTCTTCGTATTTTTTGTTTTTAATGTTCAGATGCCTACATGTGTGTCCAGGGTTGCTGTTGTGAGATATAGGAAGAATGGGAAGGGAATTGTTGGTGTTGTGAGATATAGGAAGAATGGGAAGGGAATTGTTGGTGTTGTGAGATATAGGAAGAATGGGAAGAGAATTGTTGGTGTTGTGAGATATAGGAAGAATGTGAAGGGAAATGTTGGTGTTGTGAGATACAGGAAGAATGGGAAGGGAATTGTTGGTGTTGTGAGTGAGATAAGAACGGTAAGGGAATTGTTGGTGTTGTGAGATACAGGAAGAATAGGAAGGGAAATGTTGGTGTTGTGAGATACAGGAAGAATGGTAAGGGAATTGTTGGTGTTGTGAGATACAGGAAGAATGGGAAGGGAATTGTTGGTGTTGTAGGTGAGATAAGAATGGGAAGGGAATTGTTGGTGTTGTGAGATATAGGAAGAATGGGAAGGGAATTGTTGGTGTTGTGAGATATAGGAAGAATGGGAAGGGAATTGTTGGTGTTGTGAGATACAGGAAGAATGGGAAGAGAATTGTTGGTGTTGTGAGTGAGATAAGAATGGGAAGAGAATTGTTGGTGTTGTGAGTGAGATAAGAATGGGAAGGGAATTGTTGGTGTTGTGAGTGAGATAAGAATGGGAAGAGAATTGTTGGTGTTGTGAGTGAGATAAGAATGGGAAGAGAATTGTTGGTGTTGTGAGGTATAGGAAGAATGGTAAGGGAATTGTTGGTGTTGTGAGATACAGGAAGAATGGGAAGGGAATTGTTGGTGTTGTGAGATACAGGAAGAATGGGAAGGGAATTGTTGGTGTTGTGAGTGAGATAAGAATGGGAAGAGAATTGTTGGTGTTTTACAATCATGATCCCAGTCAATTTGTCGTATTTTTTATATCTTCTTCCAAAACGCAATCACACCAGTATGAAATTTAGAAGCTTCAGAAAATTTAACCTAGAATTATTCCTTAATGATTTGCAAGAATCTTCACTTATACACGTGTACCAACTAACTGACCCTGATGAGGCAATAGAATATTGGCTAAAGATCTTCAGATATATATTAGACAAACATGTCCCGATGAAAGAGGTGAGAGTAAAACACCAGACGAAGTCACCCTGGATAACACCTGAAATATTACATGCCATGAGAAAACGTGACCGGGCGCACAAAATCAAGGACTTTATGACCTACCTTTCACTCAGAAACAAAGTTCAATATTTAATAAGACAAGAGAAAAAAATTACGTCAGGAATCTAGTAAAGAATAAATCAGATAGCAAATCATTTAGGAAAATACCCTATCAAATAAAAGGAAGGAATTTGACTTTCAAGCCAGCAAGCACTCATACAGTAACGTACAAATCAGCATTTATTTCAGAGAAGAAATCAGCGTTCTTAAATCATCAATATCAGCTCCTGTATGCGACTTACATGAACTACAAACATTCCTGGACACCAGATGTATTGAATTTAAGCAGTTACACATTCCATTCTTAACGGTCTGTGAAGTTTAAATGTTATCTCCTGTCCTTAAAAAATAACAATACAGCTGGACTTGATGATATTAGCAATAAGATCTTACGTTATGCTGGACCTGTCATTTCACATACACTAACATACATTTACAATCAATGCATTGCAAAATTTTATTTCCCCGAGGCTTTTAAAACTGCTAAGGTGTATCCTCGCTTTAAATCTGGCTCATCCAACAATCTTACCAACTATAGACCAATATCCATATTATCGTCATTATCAAAACCACTCGAAAAACACATACACAAAATAACTCTAAGACACATGCAAGAGAACAATTTACTCATAGACAGTCAGTCAGGCTTTAGACCCAATCATTCCTGCCACACAGCTCTTACCAAAATGACAGAAAACTGGTTAGTACATATAAATGACGACAGACTATGTGGTGCCATCTTTGTCGACTTTAAAAAGGCATTTGATATGATTGACCACGATATTCTTGTAAGAAAAATAAAGACTTATAAATTGCACCCTGACTTAATAAAATTAATTGCATCGTTTATTTCAGACAGACAACAGGAAGTATTCTTCAACAATTCTCTATAAAATTCTGCTAAAGTTGACACTGGTGTTCCGCAAGGTTCTATTCTAGGCCCGTTGCTCTTTGCTATCTATATCAACGATCTTCCACTTCATCTTAAACACTCTTCTTGTGACCTTTTTTTCGCTGATGATTGACTAGGACTGTATTAAACTTGAATCAACTCTTCAGGTCAAGTTAAATTATCTAATTAAATGGAGCAAAAACAATGGCATGATTATAAATACTGATAAAACAAAATCATTGCTCATAACAACAAGACAGAAACTACAAAAGACAAAAAACAAAAAAAAAAACTTCGGCTCTGTACGGAAACATCACATATAGAAAACATTAGAGAGCACAAAACACTAGATCTTATTATTGACCAAAATCTGACCTGGAACTCTCATGTGCAAGGTCTAACAAAGCTCATCGCGCAAAAAATATACCAATTGCCCAAAATTAAACACTTCATCGATCAAGACACAAGGAAGACATTTGTGTCACAAATACAAGCACATTTAGACTATTGCTCAACAATCTGGGATGGTTGCTCAGTATCAAATACAAAGAGGCTTTACTCACTTCAAAAGCGAGCAGTAAAACTTATTAGTGACAAAGATCAAGCACAAACAACTAATCAGCACAAGCGTATCAAAATACTGCCTTTTAAGAACAGGTTCCTCTTCAACAAAGCCAAGTTAGTACATCAAATTCTTTCACAGCATGCCCCGCCTTATCTATGGAACATATATAGATTTAGCCCAAAGTGCAGCCAACGCTTAAACAACATATGTGTTCCAAAACCTAGACTTGATCTTTACAAGAAAAGCTTTACTTGTTCTGCTGCTTATCTTTGGAATACCCTCCCATCTTATATAAAAATACACTAATATATATATATATATATATATATATATATATATATTCCAACTATAAACTATTCTAATATTTATTTGATGTCGATTACATGCCTCCATGATTCACAAAAGTTATTCTAGACTGCTCTTGCAGACACCGAATTGTTTATTTTGAATAGTACCAAACTATCTCTGTGAGACGTGGACACTTAACAAAACAGCTGAGAAACACATAAATGCTTTTGAATGTAAATGCTACAGAAGAGTTCTTCAAATATCATGGACACAAAAAAGAAAAAGTATATCCATACCACAAGAACTTAATATTGAAGAAGGCTGGCTAGTAAAGAGAATTAAAGAGAGAAAACTTAAATATTTTAGACATTAAACGTCATGATAATCTAGAGCAAACCATCTTGGAAGGGTACATAATGGGAAAAAGAAAGAGAGGAAGATTTAGGCGAAGATGGCTGCAAGACATCGTTGATGATCTGCAAATGGATGCATCAGCAGCAGGCCATCTTGCTCACAATCGAGAGGCCTACAGGAGAGCTGTTAGGGAGGCAAAGTTCCGCAAGGGACATGCAAATAAATGAATAAATAAATGAAAACCAAACTTCTGTTTGGTAGATAGTCATTTATATATGTATGTAGTTACTTTCTGTAGTTGTTTATATATGTATGTAGTTACTTTTTGTAGTCGTTTATATATGTATGTAGTTACTTTCTGTATTGAGTGCATAGATAAGAGTGAAATGTGAATGTTATACTTTAATTTTATTTTATGTCTCTCGGCTTTCCAGTGTTAGTTATGACTGATTTTATGAGCAGAATATTTGCAGAATGTCTGGAACAGAGTGAAAGTTGTATGATAAAGGGCAGAATGTTAAACGGGCCTGCGTGCCCAATTCTTAATCATTTGGAAATAAAGATCAGTGAAGATCAATTTTCTCCCTCTCTCTCTCTCTCTCTCACCCTCTCTCTCCCTCCCTTTCACCCCCCCCCTCTCTCTCTCTCGCTTAGGTATTTAAGTATAAATACAGTATACAAGGTATAAAATAAAGTCTTTTACAAATTCACTATAATATTGATTTAACTCAAAACTGGATTATACAAAACTCCAGGAGCAAGAAAACAGACCTATGTGGGTGAACCCACTTTTGAGCAAGCAACATGAAGTTGTCCATGGGAGAAACATGGCGATCTGAAATCTATCTCTCCCCCTCCTCTCTCTCTCTCTCTCTCTCCCTTCCTCTCCCTCTTTTATATTTATATATGTATATTTATACATATTTATATATGTACGTATTTACTTTCTGTATTGAGTGCATGGATAAGAGTGAAATGTGAATGTTATACTTTAATTTTATTTGATGCCTCTCAGCTTTCCAATGTTAGTTATGTTGGTTATATGAGCAGAATATGTGTAGAATGTCTGGAATAGAGTGAAAGTTGTATGATAAAGGGCAGAATGTCAGATGGCCCTGCGTGCCCATTTCTTAACCCTTTGGAAATAAAGATCAATCAGTCAATCAATCAATCAGTCAATCAATCAGTCAAAACCAGAAGTGTCATCAACATGTGGCTCAAAAATTGGAGTTTCTAGCCATGAGGCAGACATTTGTACATTCTCACAATCACACAGTGACATTTCTAAATTCGTGTTATCAATTTGACGAAAGAAAGAAAGAAAGAAACGTTATCGAGACCACGTATTCCTGGGACATCAAAAAGTAACTCTAACATTGGGCCTGGTCACTCAACAGATCGCTGAGGTCATCTTTTGCTGCTCCGGCCGACGAAGGTAAAGCTTCGGGTTCTACTGTACTAATGTTGGGTATCTGAATGTTGGGTATCTGAATGTTGGGCATCTAAATGTTGGGTATCTGAATGTTGGGTATCTGAATGTTGGGTATCTGAATATTGAGTGTTAAAGCATCAGTTTACTTGTTCTTGTTAAGTACTAGTTGTTTCTGAACGTGACCAGGTAGGGCTGAACTGATATGGTCGCTGGTCTACGCGACGTACAGTCCGACTTTAGGAACCTGGGCTGGCCAATGTGTTATCTGATAAAACTGACCAGGAAGTGATGTCTGTGATGTGATGTCTGTGATGTGATTCACGGCCAACACTGTCCTGGCGCCGAACCACAGATAGAATATTCTGTGCAGGAAGAAAACAGTTCCCAAAATCTATGACAGGCACATCTATATTTATGCATGACTCCCTATAACTTGACAGGCACATCAACATATGCATGACTCCCTATAATTTGACAGGCACATCAACATATGCATGACTCCCCATAATTTGACAGGCACATGAACATATGCATGACTCCCTATAACTTGACAGGCACATCAACATATACATGACTCCCTATAAACTGATAGGCACATCAATATATACATGACTCCCTATAACTTGACAGGCACATCAACATATACATGACTCCTTATAAACTGACAGGCACATCAACATATACATGACTCCCTATAACTTGACAGGCACATCAACATATGCATGGCTCCCTATAACTTGAAGGCACATCAACATATGCATGACTCCCTATAACTTGACAGCCACATCCACATATACATGACTCCCTATAACTTAACAGCCACGTCAACATATATATGACTCCCTATAACCTAACAGGTATATCCACATATACATGACTCCCTATAACCTAACATACACATCCACATGTACATGACTCCCTATAACTTGACAGGCACATCAACATATACATGACTGCTTATAAACTGACAGACACATCCACATATACGTGACTCCCTATAACCTAACAGACACATCCACATGTACATGACTCCCTATAACCTAACAGACACATCCACATATACATGACCCCCTAGAAAAAAATGACAGGTAGAGAAATCAGAGCCACCAGAATAAAGAATAAAAATGATGTTACAGCGAACGTTTTGGGACCTGAGTATCTAAATGATCAGCGCACTCGTCTCTCATGGCAAAGGTAGGTAGTTCGAAACCATCGTGAAAGGTTCCCAAGTTCCCATGTTCCCAGGTTCTCAAGTTCCCAGGTTCCTAGGTTCCCAGGTTCCCAAGTTCCCAAGTTCCCAGCTGTGGAAATACCTGGCTCATAGAGCTGAGGAAGGAAAAGACGACCAGACATGATGGTGATAAGTCTGTCTTGTACTGACAAGTCAAGCTGATCACATAAGTCTGTCTTGCGCTGACAGGTCAAGCTGATCACATAAGTCTGTCTTGCGCTGACATGTCAAGCTGATCACATAAGTCTGTCTTGTGCTGACAGGTCAAGCTGATCACATAAGTCTGTCTTGTGCTGACATGTCAAGCTGATCATATAGGTCTATCTTGTGCTGATAGGTCAAGCTGATCATATAGGTCTGTCTTGTGCTGACAGATCAAGCTGATTACATAGGTCTGTCTTGTGCTGACAGATCAAGCTGATTACATAGGTCTGTCTTGTGCTGACATATCAAGCTGATTACATAGGTCTGTCTTGTGCTGACAGATCAAGCTGATCACACAAGTATGTCTTATGCTGACAAGTCAAGTTGATCACATAGGTCTGTCTTGCGCTGACATGTCAAGTAACATGGACACTAACACTGAATTCCCTAGATGTCTCTATGATTTAACAACTTCAACCTTTTTTTTTCTTTCCATAAGAAGTTCACAGACTGTGAACATTCCTGATATATGCTATTTCGAACTACGTATTTCTGACAACTGATTTCACCTGGATAAATAGAGTTATAAAAATAAAAATGTTGAACATATATTGACGGAACACTATGTTGAACATATATTGATAGAACACCATGTTGAACATATATTGACGGAACACTATGTTGAACATATATTGATAGAACACTATGTTGAACATATATTGATAGAACACCATGTTGAACATATATTGATAGAACACCATGTTGAACATATATTGACGGAACACCATGTTGCACACATAATGATAGAACACTATGTTGAACATATATTGACGGAACACCATGTTGAACACATACTGATTTCTGAGATTAGCATTACTGAAGCCTTTTTCAAAGATATATCTGACAAATTTTTCTGCTAGTCCTTTTGTTTAATTTTGAAGTGTAAACAAAGATGTGTCTCGGACATACCAGTATGTGACAGAAATGACATTTTGTGATTCTGTATACTGCTTGTATGTCATTTCTCTTCTTTAACTGAATGTCACTAGAGACAATCATATAGATGGCCACGGAGACAATCATATAGATGGCCACGGAGATAATCATATAGATGGCCACGGAGACAATCATAGAAGATAATCATAGAGACAGCAATAATAGTAATCATTGGAGTTACAGGAAGATAAATATAGAGACAATCACAGAAGCAAGCGTAAAGACAATCACAGAGGTAGACATAGGAGCTATCACTGAGATAATCACAGAGGTAGACATACGAGCTATCACTGAGATAATCACAGAGGTAGACATACGAGCTATCACTGAGATAATCACAGAGGTAGACATAGGAGCTATCACTGAGATAATTACAGAGGTAGACATAGGAGCTATCATTGAGACAATCACAGAGGTAGACATAGGAGCTATCACTGAGATAATCACAGAGGTAGACATAGGAGCTATCACTGAGGCAGTCACAAAAATCATGAAAACAATTTAAAAAATTTTTTAAAGCGAAAATATAGATTGTATGAAACCTGGAGATTTCAGAGATATCATCATCATCATCATCATCATCATCATCATCATCATCATCATCATCAAGTAATAACAGCAGATAGTTTTGTATACCAAGTATCCTGCTATAAAACATAAAGTAGAAAAAAATGTTTATTTCGTTCACGAACGTTTGTCCAAAACTTCCCTGCCAAACTGAAACAAATAAACAAAAATAAATAAATAAATAAATACATAGCAAACGTAAATTACTGTACAAGTGAAGTGACTGATACGGGACAGAGGTCTCCCTGGTTGTTTTGTGCTGTAAGACAAAGTTGCGGTAAAATGTCAACCAACTTGTCAACAACAAAAAAACCATGGAAAATTTTGATATCTCACAGATTGGGGTACACAATATTCCTCCTCGTATTTCTGGCCTCAGAACTTTTTAGGTAAAAGTTATTATTATTATTATTATTGGCCGGGGGGGGGATAGATGACAAGAAACATTTCAGCTCGACAGCAGATGACAAGATACTCTAGCATATCAGTTTATTTCACCAACCCTGACTCTAGCATGTCAGCTTAGTTCACCAACCCTGACTCTAGCATGTCAGCTTAGTTCGCCAACCCTGACACTAGCATGTCAGTTTAGTTCACCAACCCTGACTCTAGCATGTCAGCTTAGTTCACTAACCCTGACTCTAGCATGTCAGCTTAGTTCACCAACCCTGACTCTAGCATGTCAGCTTAGTTCACTAACCCTGACTCTAGCATGTCAGCTTAGTTCGCCAACCCTGACTCTAGCATGTCAGCTTAGTTCGCCAACCCTGACTCTAGCATGTCAGCTTAGTTCACCAACCCTGACTCTAGCATGTCAGCTTAGTTCGCCAACCCTGACACTAGCATGTCAGTTTAGTTCACCAACCCTGACTCTAGCATGTCAGCTTAGTTCACTAACCCTGACTCTAGCATGTCAGCTTAGTTCACCAACCCTGACTCTAGCATGTCAGCTTAGTTCACTAACCCTGACTCTAGCATGTCAGCTTAGTTCGCCAACCCTGACTCTAGCATGTCAGCTTAGTTCGCCAACCCTGACTCTAGCATGTCAGATTAGTTCACCAACCCTGACTCTAGCATGTCAGCTTAGTTCGCCAACCCTGACACTAGCATGTCAGCTTAGTTCGCCAACCCTGACTCTAGCATGTCAGCTTAGTTCACTAACCCTGACTCTAGCATGTCAGCTTAGTTCACTAACCCTGACTCTAGCATGTCAGCTTAGTTCGCCAACCCTGACTCTAGCATGTCAGCTTAGTTCGCCAACCCTGACTCTAGCATGTCAGCTTAGTTCACCAACCCTGACTCTAGCATATCAGCTTAGTTCACGAACCCTGACTCTAGCATGTCAGCTTAGTTCGCCAACCCTGACTCTAGCATGTCAGCTTAGTTCACTAACCCTGACTCTAGCATGTCAGCTTAGTTCGCCAACCCTGACTCTAGCATGTCAGCTTAGTTCGCCAACCCTGACTCTAGCATATCAGCTTAGTTCACTAACCCTGACTCTAGCATGTCAGCTTAGTTCGCCAACCCTGACACTAGCATGTCAGCTTAGTTCGGCAACCCTGACTCTAGCATGTCAGCTTAGTTCGCCAACCCTGACTCTAGCATGTCAGCTTAGTTCGCCAACCCTGACTCTAGCATGTCAGCTTAGTTCACTAACCCTGACTCTAGCATGTCAGCTTAGTTCGCCAACCCTGACTCTAGCATGTCAGCTTAGTTCACCAACCCTGACTCTAGCATGTCAGCTTAGTTCGTCAACCCTGACACTAGCATGTCAGCTTAGTTCACCAACCATGACAAAATCACAACTAAACAACTAACAACTAGTTAGTTCCTGCCATGGTTTAAGCATACAGACAAGTACTTGCTGTAACAAACTAGATACCAACAAGTAAAAAGTAAATCAATGTATACAAGTTTATCCTATCAATAAATGCAGGCTGTAACTGCACAGCAAAGCACAAAACAAAACAATTTGTTTTTAACCATACTCTGAACTGATCGTTGAAGGATGATGATCAATGAATGTGTTTCGTTTTCATAGATTTGTTAAATCGAAATATCATAAATAGAAAAGCATACCTAGTGTTTGCATACCTCTATCTTAATGCAAAGAAAACTAAATTGATGACAACTGACAAAACAAACAAGGCAACTGAAATATGTATCAATGAGGAAAAACTGGAAGAAGTGGAGAGTTTTGAATATCTTGGATCGCTACTAACTAATAATGGAGATACAATGAGGGAAATTAAAAGGAGGACATCTATCGCTCTTCAGAAAGTAAAACAAATAAAGAATCTGTGGAGAGGAGCAGACAGAACCACAAAAATAGATTTTTAAGGGCATGCATCTTTCCTATAGCAACATATGCCTGTGAGACCTGGACACTTAACAAAACAGCTGAGAAACACATAAATGCCTTTGAATGTAAATGCTACAGAAGAGTTCTCCAAATATCGTGGACACAAAAAAGAACAAATATATCTATACTACAAGAGCTTAATATTGAAGAAGGCTGGCTAGTGAAGAGGATTAAAGAGAGAAAACTTAAATATTTTGGACACATTAAACGTCATGATAATTTAGAGAAGACCGTATTGGAAGGATACATAATGGGAAAAAGAAAAAGAGGAAGACCAAGACAAAGATGGCTGCAAGACATCGTTGACGATCTGGAAATGGATGCAACAGCAGCAGGCCATCTTGCTCACAACCGAGAGGCCTACAGGAGTGCTGTTTGGGAGGCAAAGTTCCGCAAGGGACATGCAAATGAATGAATGAATGACCTAGTGTTTGTATACTGGATTTATGTATATTATGTGTTTGTATACCGGGTTTATGTATATTATGTAATTGAAGATGAAATCATAGATGCTATCAAACACATAAAGAAAGGAAAAGTGACTGGGCCTGGTAATATAACAATAGAAGGAATAGAGGCACTAGAGGAAATAGGAATAAAAATAATAACCAAGTTACTGAACGACATTTACAACAGTGGTTATATGCCAAGTGACTTGCTTAAATCCACGTTTATAGCACTACCAAAGAAACCAGGTGCAAAGGAATGTGATGACCACCGGACTATCAGCCTCTCATATCACATAACGAAGCTACTTCTGAGAATTATTATAAGAGGAACAAGGAAAAAGATAAAAATGGAAATAGCAGATGAACAGTTTGGATTTGTTGAAGGAAAGGGAACATACAATGCCATTTATGCTTTACGAACACTAACAGAAAGAGCTTTAGAAGTACAGAAAGATCTCTACTTATGCTTCATTGATTACACCAAGGCATTCGACAAGGTGAAACATAATGAAATTATTAAAATGCTTGAAGACATCAATATAGAACGGCAAAGATCTGAGGATTGTAAAACATCTATACTGGCAGCAAGAAGCAGCAATTCGAGTTGAAAATAAAACTGGAAAATATCAACCTATAAAACAATGGTTGCGACAAGGATGTGTACTATCTCCAGATCTTTTTCCTCTGTACAGCGAGAATATTCTAAGAACGATCATCACAGAACCAGGCATAAAAATTGGAGCATACAGTATTAACAAACTTCAGTATGCTGACGACACAGTACTGATAGCTGAGAACCAACAAGACCTACAAAATCTCTTGGATAAAGTCGCTAAAGGAAGTGAACAGAAAGGCTTTACTTTAAATATAAAAAAGACAGAGACTATGGTTGTATCTAAGAACAGAATCCACCAACATGCAGTATAAAATTAAATGGAACTATTCTAAAGCAGGTGGAGAAATTCAAATACCTTGGAGCAGATGGGAAATGCAGAACAGAAATTAGGAACAGAATAGGCCAAGCAAAGACTGCGTTTCAGAGAATGAGAAACATATTATCTATCATATCCTTATCAATGAATGTTAAAAAACGAGTCCTAAAATGTTATATTGAACCTATCTTGTTATTTGGAAGTGAATCGTGGACAATAGGCAGGTCTGCACAAAAATCATTGGAAACAGCAGAAATGTGGTTTATTAGAAGAATGTTATGAATCCCCTGGACAGCAAAAATAACTAATGAAGAATGTATGAGAAGAGCTGGAGAGACAAAAAAACCTTGTCAAAAAGATAAGAGAGAGACAGTGTACTTTCATAGGACATGCAATGAGAAGAGGGGGCATTGAAAATATTATAACAACAGGAAAAATAGAAGGAAGAAGATCAAGAGGAAGACCAAGAGAAATGATACTGGACAGTCTGACAGGATGGTGTGAGAGGAGATCACCAACTGAGCTGATGGCCTGCATGAAAGATCGTGTACTCTGGAGAAGCGTAATAGCCAACGCCAGTAGGCACGGCACCTGATGATGATGATATCGGGTTTCCATAGCATGAGCTTGCATTGTGAGTGTTTATATATTATATGTTTGTATACCGGGTGATTATATACCGGGTGATTATATACCGGGTGATTATATACCGGGTATTTTTGTAGCAAGTTTTGTAAGGTCTTAGCTGTGACCAGCAGTTACTGGGCAGTGATGCAAAAAAGCTCGAAGAAAACAAGGAAAAGTGACCATTTCCTGAGAAATCTAGAAAATGCGACAAATTGTCTGATAGATCAAGATGTGGTGAACTGTCGCAGAAAACAGTGGTAAGTGCTTGCTATGAGAATGCAGAGAGATGATGATGATGATGATGATGATTTAAGTATCATTTGTGAATCTGTTCTCTACGACGGTTAGAAAAGAGCGATAACTCACTTTATTCTAAAATATACCAAAAAATGGGATTGTCTCCACTGTTACCTACTTAGTTACCTGCCATATTCTCTATCCACTGTTACCTGGTTAGTTACCTGCCATATTCTCTATCCACTGTTACCTGCTTAGTTACCAGCCAGACTTTCTATCCACTGCTATCTGCTTATTTATCTGTCAACCGCTTTACCTGCTGTAATCTGCCAGAAGCTTTATCTGCTGTAATCTGCCAGAAGCTTTATTTGCTGTAATCTGCCAGAAGCTTTATCTGCTGTAATCTGCTACAAGGTTTATCTGCTGTAATCTGCCAGAAGCTTTATGTGCTGTAAACTGCCAGAAGCTTTATTTGCTGTAATCTGCCAGAAGCTTTATCTGCTGTAATCTGCCAGAAGCTTTATCTGCTGTAATCTGCCAGAAGCTTTATCTGCTGTAAACTGCCAGAAGCTTTATCTGCTGTAAAATGTCAGAAGCTTTATCTGCTGTAAACTGCCAGAAGCTTTATCTGCTGTAACCTGCCAGAAGCTTTATGTGCTGTAAAATGTCAGAAGCTTTATGTGCTGTAAACTGCCAGAAGCTTTATCTGCTGTAACCTGCCAGAAGCTTTATCTGCTGTAAACTGCCAGAAGCTTTATCTGCTGTAAACTGCCAGAAGCTTTATCTGCTGTAACCTGCCAGAAGCTTTATCTGCTGTAAACTGCCAGAAGCTTTATCTGCTGTAAACTGCCAGAAGCTTTATCTGCTGTAAACTGCCAGAAGCTTTATCTGCTGTAAACTGCCAGAAGCTTTATCTGCTATAAACTGTCAGAAGCTTTTTCTGCTGTAACCTGCCAGAAGCTTTACCTGCTGTAAACTGCCAGAAGCTTTATCTGCTGTAACCAGCCAGAAGCTTTATGTGCTGTAAACTGCCAGCAGCTTTATCTGCTGTAACCTGCTGATGGAATCGTGTACAATGTCTGAAAGTAAAAAGGAACGGTCTCTATGCATTTGATACCTTGGGCTTGTATGAAAACTTCCAACTGCTCTTTACAAATATCTTCTATTTAAAATCTACAGCTTATGTGAGACCTGTAAGGAAAGGATGGACGTTTTTCGTGAAAAATCTTGTCAAAAATTGTCAGTTTATTGCCACAGAATTTATATTTACATCGGGGGCTCTGTTCTTCCGTAAGTTTCTTGTTCAGAAAAACAACCTCCAAAATTTTGATAGAAGAAAATTTTAGTTTACAGGGCATAGGCCACGGAACACATGCAGCCAGTTCTTACATCTTCTGTGCATAAAACGAGAACTATCTCCCTCTAACGTGTCTGGTTCTAGAGCTCGATCTCAGATTTACTTGTGATACAAGTTCATAAATCTGCAACAAGATTGTGAATGAACATTAATTTATTGGCATGTTTTTTATGTTCTTGACCTTTCTTATTTTGTGTGAAAGGTTTCTTAATGGTGTAGCTTATTTCAAAGTCAATATTTATTCATTGTTGTATATGTTGACACGCTATGTGTTTACTTCAATTTCAGTACGGAGTTATATTGCCTAAAACAAAAAAAAAAAGCTCATACTCACTATACGTAGTTTCGATGTACACATTTTCTCTACTTTAATGGTGGACGATAAACTCGATCTGTGTGGAATCAAGCAGGAACGCACGTGAGCGTTTCTTTCCAAACTTCTTCACATTTATATTACAAAATGTGTATAAAATCTATATAAAACACGTGCCGTATAATCAAAACATAAGTACACCAGTAATTATATATTAAATATTGACAACAACAAATACACTTTACTAAACTATACAGCCGTTACTGTATGCTACTGCAAATGATAATTTAGAAGATTGTGTAGATGATAATTACGCAAGATAGATTTTTATGATACAGTTTAATACAAAGAGATAGAGGTTTATGGTACAGCTTATTACACAGAGATAGAGGTTTATGGTACAGTTTAATACAAAGAGATAGAGGTTTATGGTACAGTTTATTACAAAGAGATAGAGGTTTATGGTACAGTTTAATGCAAAGAGATAGAGGTTTATGGTACAGTTTATTACAAAGAGATAGAGGTTTATCTTATCTTATCTTATCTTATATCCTTCCCGTGCCGTTAAACGTCACATAGGGCTCGCCAGTTTTTCTTGTCTTCGGCGAGTCTTTCAGCCTCATCAAAGGATTTTATGCCTGTTAATTTGGCCTCTCTTAATAATGTCCTCTTCGGAGTTTCACGCGGTCTGCCTCTTTTTCTTCGGCCTGTTGTGTTCCATTTGATAGCTTGTTTTGGGATTCTCTGATCATCTCTTCTCATCAAGTGACCAACATATGTCTATCTCCTTTTCCTGATCAGCCATGAGACTGGTTGTTGTTCAGTCATCTGTCTTATCTCTGCATTGTTCTTGAATTCGTTCCACTTGATGCCGAGTATTTTTCTTAGGCATTTGCTTTCAAAAGAGTCTAATTTCTTTTCTATTTCTTTAGTTGTTTTCCAGCTTTCGCTGAAGTTTATGGTACAGTTTAATACAAAGAGATAGAGGTTTATGGTACAGTTTAATACAAAGGTATAGTCAAAGGTTTATGGTACAGTTTTGCAAAAACTGGTTGGAGTACATAATGTCAGAGGTGCATGATACACTTAAGAAAATAGAAAGAAGAAAAGATGAGAAGGATGGCAAGAGGCAATTTAAAAAAAAGCTAACCAGCACATGAAAATACAAACATCCTCGCTCTCTCTCCCTCTCTCTCTCTCTCTCACACACACACCCACACACACTCGCGCGTGCGCACTGCTGCACAAAACCAAACACCCGGTAGCCACCAACTGCCGCTCTGTGGCAACTTAATCTCTCGCTACCGACTCGTTCCCTCTCTACCTTGCCAGCGCCACAGCTTCCTTTGATGTGCCGGGACCTTTGTAGTTGGCGCGGGGAGCCGCGCTTTATCTTTGCCTTTCAAGCTGCAATAATGGGGAGTTTTAAAACACGGACCAGCGATTGTAGATCACCGGTAATGGAAGCCAACCTGTGGGTTGCTCGCTTGAAGTTGGTCTGGGGTGTTGGCTTGAATAGACAGTTGGTGTGCTTTAGTCGGAGCTGCCTACTAGGTCTTGTATTTGTTGTGTGTGGATTTTTTTTTCTTATCTTTTCGAAGAGCAACGTGGATACAGTTTGTTACGGTGAGGCCGCAAATATTGAGTTAACTTTATAAATATTGAGTTAACTTTATATCGTTAGTTTGTGGAAAGATTCACACCTCCAGCTATTTTGTTGACTTGTAAAGTTGGAGTGACCACTAGAAGGTGTAGGGCGAGAGACCAATGACTTCTCCTTACGGTAATGTACCAGTTTAGTTTTGGCTCCTGTTTCCTGTTGTGTGTGTCTTTTCTGTTCTTATAAGTATTCAAGTTTTCTGTTGTGTGTGTTTATAGTCTTTTCTGTTCCAATAAGTATTCAAGTTTTCCTTTATGTGTGTTTATAGTCTTTTCTATTCTCATAAGTATTCAAGTTTTGAAATACTCTTGTAGTGTTGTCTGTGTAAGGGAATATTCAAGTTTTCTGTTACTTTCCAGAACCTCCGCTGATGATGTGAAGTTTCGGTGCTCGTTCGTAGGGGTTGTTTGAGGGGGTGGGAGAGGCACACAACTAACCAGACTTATACATAGTTGAACGAGGGGGGGGGTTGGTGGGAGAGGCACACAACTAACCAGACTTATACATAGTTGAACGAGGGGGGGGGGGGGTTGGTGGGAGAGGCACACAACTAACCAGACTTATACATATTTGAACGAGGGGGGGGGTGGGAGAGGCACACAACTAACCAGACTTATACATAGTTGAACGAGGGGGGTTGGTGGGAGAGGCACACAACTAACCAGACTTATACATAGTTGAACGAGGGGGGGGGTTGCTGGGTGGGGCACACAACTAACCAGACTTATACATAGTTGAACGAGGGGGGTTGGTGGGAGAGACTAACCAGACTTATACATAGCTGAACGGAGCATGGCACATGTCGCACAGAATGAAACAACTTCTAATGATGTCAGGGGACTACTGGGGTCTGGGGTTGAAACCCGCACAGTGTACAGGAAAGAAATGAACATATTTTTGTATATAAAAATAAATAATAAAACTGAAAATGAATCATCTTGATGACTGGCCCAGCTGTGAACTGAAATAATTGCATCTGTACAAAGATGGCTTTCTCTGAGGAGTGTACTTCAACAAAAGTGGTAGCTGTAGATTTAACCTGAGAGATTGTCCGACAACTTTGTAACCTGAGAGATTGTCCGACAACTTGGTAGTTTGAGAGATTGTCCGACAACTTTATAACCTGAGAGATAAAATCCGACAACTTTATAACCTGAGAGATTGTCCGACAACTTTGTAGCCTGAGAGATTGTCTGACAGCTTTATTCGAGGTGCAAAATTTGACAATGTGTAATAGCATGTATGTGCTACAATGTATAAATGTACGATTTTTTTCTACCATTTTCCTGAAACAAAAACAATACAACATGAGGTTTGAAATTTGTAATGCATGTGCTTTTTTGCACGTAATACGACTATGTGTTTATCTTACGAGGTGGTATCAGAGAGTTCCAGGGCTGGCCCTTCAAAAATGTAAAACAAAAACACAAAAAAGTATAGGATTACCTTGTTGGATTTCGTCTACGGTGTCGAGATTTTGGATTTCATCTACGGTGTAGAAGCGGGGCTCCTTCAAGACGAAGAAGTCACGGGGGCCAAGTAGGGAGTACAGAGGGCGTGGGACGACTGCTGTGTTATTTTCTGTCAAAAACTGCGTCGGCTTGATGGAAGTGTGAGCGGCCGGTTGTCGTGATGTAGCAGTCAAAAGTGGTAGCACACTTCCGGTCGTCTTTCCGTCTTCTCGTGAGCACAACCTCAGAGCCTCGAAGTAAAAGTCAGAATTCACTGAACCGCAAGAAGGAACAAATTCTCTATGAACGAAGCACTCCGGACCCGCCGCGCTTTGCTGATGATCCTGGAGATGAAAGCTGGGTGGTCGTTAGCCATTTCATCAAACTGAAGGAACACGCCAAGATGCCTCTGGTTGTGATCGAGTATCAGGAGTCGCAACATCATGAAGTAAGTTCAGACAAAGCTAGATCTGTTATGCCATTAAGGCACCTAGGGGACTTGGTGTTCTGTCCATATTTTCCTTGAACAGTCAGCAAACTAAAGATGACTCTGTTAATATCACACCTGGCTGCCTTCCTTTCTCAGCTCTAGATGTCAGGTAGCCATTTCCTAACTATAGATGTCAGATAGCCATTTCCCCAGCTCTAGATGTCAGGTAGCCATTTCCTAACAATAGATGTCAGATAGCCATTTCCCCAGCTCTAGATGTCAGGTAGCCATTTCCTCATCTTTGATGTCAGGTAGCCATTTCCTCATCTTTGATGTCAGATAGCCATTTCCCCAGCTCTAGATGTCAGGTAGCCATTTCCTCATCTTTGATGTCAGATAGCCATTTCCCCAGCTCTAGATTTCAGGTAGCCATTTCCTAACTATAGATGTCAGATAGCCATTTCCCCAGCTCTAGATTTCAGGTAGCCATTTCCTAACTATAGATGTCAGATAGCCATTTCCCCAGCTCTAGATGTCAGGTAGCCATTTCCATAGCTCTAGATGTCAGGTAGCCATTTCTTCAGGTCTAGATGTCAGGTAGCCATTTCTTCAGCTCTAGATGTCAAGTAGCCATTTCCTCAGCCAGGTAACTGGGACGCCTCCAGCGATTTTCGAATTTCCGACCTTTGCCATGGGAAGCTAGTGTAGTAACCACTTCGCCACTCATATGCCCTTATCGTTTTGACGATTCTTACTTCAGACAAGCTAGAGATTCTTACTTCAGACAAGCCGGAGATTCTTACTTCAGACAGGCCGGAGATTCTTACTTCAGACAAGCCGGAGATTCTTACTTCAGACAGGCCGGAGATTCTTACTTCAGACAGGCCGGAGATTCTTACTTCAGACAAGCCAGAGATTCTTACTTCAGACAAGCCGGAGATTCTTACTTCAGACAAGCCGGAGATTCTTACTTCAGACAAGCCAGAGATTCTTACTGCAGACAGGCCGGAGATTCGCACAGCAAAGTCCAAGTATATATAAGAAAAATATCCGAGTCAAAGTAATGGGGTCTAAAATAAACTGCGCCTGTCTCAGTATTATCTGCTCAGCATTATTATCACCACTTATCTTCTACCATTCTCCAGCGTTATCTACTGTAGAAAGGTAAAAGGTACAATTCCCTTGTCCATGCCATTAAGACACATCGAGGATCTGGTGTTAGGCTCGTATTTTCCATGACCTTCTTGGTGTTAGGCTCGTATTTTCCATGACCTTCTTGGTGTTAGGCTCGTATTTTCCATGACCTTCTACCCGCGTTTACCTTCCCAGATATCTCTGGTACCCATTTTTAGAGGCTGGGTGGGCCCCGGGGCCATTTTGGTATATCAGTCAGTCATTTTCATGTCACTTGCGGCACTTTGCCTCCATAACAGCTCTCTTGTAGGCCTCTCGGTTGTGAGCAAGATGGCCTGCTGCTGATGTATCCATCTGCAAATCATCAACGATGTCTTGCAGCCATCTTCGCTTTGGTCTTCTTCTCTTTCTTTTTCCCATTATGTACCCTTCCAAGACGATCTTCTCTAGATTATCATGACGTTTAATATGTCCAAAATATTCAAGTTTTCTCTCTTTAATCCTCTTTACTAGCCGGCCTTCTTCAATATTAAGTTCTTGTAGTATAGATATATTTGTTCTTTTTTGTGCATGATATTTGAAGAACTCTTCTGTAGCATTTACATTCAAAGGCATTTATGTGTTTCTCAGCTGTTTTGTTAAGTGTCCAGGTCTCACAGGCATATGTTTGCGATGGGAAAGATCCATGCCCTTAAAAATCTTATTTTTGTAGTTCTGTCTGTTCCTCTCCACAGATTCTGTGGTTGTTTTTTGTTTTGTTTTTGTTGTTCATTGTATCTCCATTATTAGTTAATAATGATCCAAGATATTCAAAACTCTTCACCTCTTCCTCTCCACTTTTGAAAAAAAAATCCCAGTGCTGGGATTTGAACCCGGTACCACCTGTTTAGTAAACTGGGCACCTAATCACTCAGCCAACTAGGCCGTCGTTATCTACTGTACGGAGATGAAAATGACCGACCAGTACTTTTTCTGTGATTAGTTTTAGATCAGCCGTTATTTTTTTGTTGTCATAAATTAAGGAGAGGAACAAATTCACACACTGACGCTACCCCCCCCCCCCCCCCCCCGGCATTGTAATTTGATCGTGACCTGGGCTCTGACGGGAGACAACTACTGATCCGGTGATCGCCCTTGTTCCTAACAGTCAGAGGTCGTCTTTGATGTTGGCCTCCTGCAGGCTATGTTAAACTCCCAGGACACACAGCAAGCCAGACCAAGCTTATGCCGGGTTAAACAGTTTTTTTTTGTTTGTTTGTCTGGGCTACTGGAAGTTAAATTGAAATCGATTCGCAGTGACTGGTCGACATATTTGCTTTTATGTTGAGATTTTTACTTCCTGCATCATTAAATCCTGGACTCACATAGGTTTTAAGCAAATTCATATACTTTGACACAGGTCTTTGGACAGACATATAGATACAAGTTATATTATTTGAACTTCAAAAAAAAGCGATTATAATCAGATCAATATTAGGTCAAAGGTAAAATCCCCGTTTCCGTGCCATTAAGGCATATTGGGGAATATTGTGTTAGTCCCATATTTTCCATGACCTTCGGCACATGAATGTCTGATGTGGTCACTATCAGGCCTGGCACATGAAAGTCTGATGTGGTCAGTATCATGCCTGGCACATGAAAGTCTGATGTGGTCAGTATCATGCCTGGCACATGAAAGTCTGATGTGGTCAGTATCATGCCTGGCACATGAAAGTCTGATGTGGTCAGTATCATGCCTGGCCGCCTCACCTTCCCCAGATTTCTCTGGTACCCATTTTTAGAGGCCGGGTGGACCCCGGTGCCTTTTCGGTGTGTAGCAGGAAACATCCCACCGCTGGGACTTGAACCTGGTTTTTATCTTATCTTATCTTATATCCTTCCTGTGCCGTTAACCGTCACATAGGGCTCACAAAGTAGTTCGCCAATTTTTCCTGTCTTCGGCGAGTCTTTCAACCTCAACAAAGGATTTTATGCCTGTTAACTTGGCCTCTCTTAATAATGTCCTCTTCAGAGTTTCACACGGTCTGCCTCTTTTTCTTCGGCCTGTTGTGTTCCACTTGATAGCTTGTTTTGGGATTCTCTGATCGTTTCTTCTCATCAAGTGACCAACATATGTCCATCTCCTTTTCCTGATCACCCGTGAGACTGGTTGTTGTTCAGTCATCTGTCTTATCTCTGCATTGTTCTTGAATTCATTCCACTTGATGCCGAATATTTTCCTTAGGCATTTGTTTTCAAAAGAGTCTAATTTCTTTTCTATTTCTTTAGTTGTTTTCCAGCTTTCGCATGCATAAATGAGGGTGGATATTACATTTGAATTGAATAGTCTTAACTTGGTTTTTGTGTTTATAACTTTTGAATTCCATATGTTCTCAAGATTCTTGAAGATTGATGCTGCTTTTGCAATTCTGATCCTAACTTCCTTTCTAGTGTCACCATCCTGGTCTGTGTAGCTGCCAAGGTATGCAAATTGATTGACTTCTTCAATATCTGTCCCTTCTATGCGTATTTTTCCATTTTGATTGAGAGGAATTTTCGTTTTGTCCATGTTAATTTCAAGTCGTATTTTGCTAGCCATTGAAGACAGGCTATCTGTTTTTTCTTGCATGGAATTCACATTATTACTGATAAGAGTTATGTCATTAGCAAAATCAAGATCTTCTAGTTGGGTCCCATGTACCCAGTCAATACCTGTGCAGCATTTTTTTCATTATGAAGTCTATTGTAATCCCAAAAAGTAAAGGAGACAGTATACATCCTTGTTTCACGCCTGTTTCAATCTGGAACCATTAACTCATCCCTTCTTCTGTCTTGACTGCACAAACATATCCATTGTAGAAGTCCTTAATGATGTTGACAATTTTAGATGGTATTCCATACAGACATAAAATTCTCCATAATGAATCTCAGTGTATGCTATCAAATGCCTTTTTAAAATCTGTGAAGTTCAGTATTAATGGTTTCTGCTTTTCAATATGTTCTTCAAGTATTATTCTGAGAGTAAAGATCTGGTCGAGACAGCTTCTCCCTTTTTGAAATCCTGCTTGTTCTTCTCTCATTGCAGTATCCACTATATCTTTGAGTCTATTCAAAATGACCTTGCAAAATACTTTTGACACAACTGATATTAAGGTTACTCCTCTCCAGTTGTTACAGTCACTAAGGTTGCCGTTTTTTGGTATTTTAACAATGATTCCTTTCTTCCAATTAGAAGGGACCTTTTCTTCTTTCCAAATCTTGTTAAACATTCTCTGTAGTTGTCTCATGTTGTTTAGCATTTCGGCTGTTATTTCATCTTCACCTGCAGCTTTGTTGTTAGCCATTAAATTCACTGCTGTTTCAATTTCATGCAATTTAATTTCATCTAGGTTGACATTTAGATGTGGGGCTGGTAAGTCAGTTTCAAGGTTTAACAATTCTTTTGGGTGTAGTCGATTAAGTATTTCTTGGAAGTGTTCAGCCCATCTTTGCTTTTGGTCTTTATTTGATGTTAATAGTGTTCCAGTTTTGCTAAGGATTGGTCTTTCTTTTTAGTACCTGTTACCCTCTTTTGTATGTTATATAAAGTTCTGCTGTCTCCTGTTTTTGCTGCTTTTTCTGCCTCTTTCGCCATATTGTCTATGTATTCTCTTTTATCCCTTCTAGCTGAACTTTTTACTTTCTTGTCTATTTCTTTGTATTTTGCTTTCACCAGATCTTTTCCAAGATCTGTTTTTACATTCAACATGGCTAATTTGACTGCTCGTCTTTCGTGTATATACTTCCCTGTTTTATCTTCCATGCTTTTCTATTTGGTTTTTCCAGTCCAGCGCTTACTTTTGCTGCAGTGATTATGGCTGTGCTGTAAGAATGCCATGATTCATCTATACCTATCTCCTCAACTTCACTGGGTGTTTTGGAATGATTGGCAAGTTCCTGATTGAAATTAATGTTAGTATTTTCTTCTTGTAGGTTGTGGCTGGTTATCTTTCTGTGTACTGATTTCTTGTGTTGGCTTTTCAATTTTAGTTTTATTTTCCCTATGCACAGGTTGTGATCACTGTTAACATCTGCACCCCTATAAGCCCTTACATCTATGAGAGATGTTCTGTATTGCTTTCTAATACAAAAATGATCTATCTGGTTTCTAGTTCTATCATCTGGAGATATCCACGTTGTTTTATGTATCTCTTTGTGTGGGAATATTGTGCCTCCAATGACCATGCCCTCTGTTAGACATATTTCAATTAATCTTTCTCCATTCTGATTTACCATGTCAATTCCTTCTTTCCCCATCACTTTTTCAACGTCGGTATTATCTTTCCCTACCTTAGCGTTGAAGTACCCATAGCAATTAGAATGTCGTGTTTAGGGACTTTGTTGATGATTTGTTGTAGTTGGTGATAGAAGTGTTGATGATTTGTTGTAGTTGGTGATAGAAGTGTTGATGATTTGTTGTAGTTGGTGATAGAAGTCGTCTTTCACGTCATCATCTGCGTCATTCGTGGGTGCATAACACTGTATTATTGCCATTCTTCCGTGTCGTAGGTTGTATCGTACTCTTATTATACGACTGTTCACCGGTTCCCATTCTACAAGGCTCTTTGCAGCTACATTTGACATAATAATGCCCACCCCGTCCCTGGTTTTACCATCATTTCTGCCTGAATGTATTATTAACTTACCGTTTTCCGCCGATCTTTTACCTGCTTCTGGCCATCGCATTTCGCTGATGCCCAGTATGTCTAGATGGTATCTCTCCATTTCTTTGATGACCTGAGTAGTTTTTGTTGGTGCTGCCATCGTTCTCACATTCCAGAATCCAATCCTTGTCACATGCTTGGGGCCGACGAATGAGCTCTTCGGAGTTGGCATCCCTGATGCTCAGTTGGTTTCTCTGCGTGTTTCCATAAACCACTCAGCTAACCAGGCCGTTAAATAACATCTACTCCATCATGTGTTTGACTGAATGTAGACAGCTAAGTCAACACAACTTATTGTTTAGATAATTGTTAAATTATTCAACAGACATCACAACTTGTGTATATAATATTTTAACGTATTCACCAAAGCCACAGTAATTTTTTATGTACTCACCAAAGCCACAACAATTTTTTTATGTACTCACCAAAGCCACAACAATTTTTTTATGTATTCACCAAAGCCATAGCAATTTTTTTATGTGCTCACCAAAGCCACAGCAATTTTTTCAACATTTCAGCTAGTGTATTCAGCAGAGACAACACATCAACATTTCAGCTAGTGCATTCAGCAGAGACAACACATCAACATTTCAGCTAGTGCATTCAGCAGAGACAACACATCAACATTTCAGCTAGTGCATTCAGCAGAGACAACACATCAACATTTCAGCTAGTGCATTCAGCAGAGACAACACATCAACATTTCAGCTAGTGCATTCAGCAGAGACAACACATCAACATTTCAGCTAGTGCATTCAGCAGAGACAACACATCAACATTTCAGCTAGTGTATTCAACAGAGACAACACATTAATTCATCATTCATTCATTCATGTGCATGTCCCTTGTGGAACTTTGCTCCCCTAACAGCTCTCCTGTAGGCCTCTCGGTTGTGAGCAAGATGGCCTGCTGCTGATGTATCCATCTGCAAATCATCAACGATGTCTTGCAGCCATCTTCGCTTTGGTCTTCTTCTCTTTCTTTTTCCCATTATGTACCCTTCCAAGACGATCTTCTCTAGATTATCATGGCGTTTAATATGTCCAAAATATTCAAGTTTTCTCTCTTTAATTCTCTTTACTAGCCGGCCTTCTTCAATATTAAGTTCTTGTAGTATATATTTGTTCTTTTTTGTGCCTGATATTTGAAGAACTCTTCTGTAGCATTTACATTCAAAGGCATTTATGTGTTTCTCAGCTGTTTTGTTAAGTGTCCAGGTCTCACAGGCATATGTTGTGATGGGAAAGATGCATGCCCGTAAAGATCTTATTTTTGTAGTTCTGTCTGTTCCTCTTCACAGATTCTTTAGTTATTTTATTTTCTGAAGAGCGATAGATGTCCTCCTTTTAATTTCCCTCATTGTATCTCCATTATTAGTTAGTAGTGATCCAAGATATTCAAAACTCTCCACTTCTTCCAGTTTTTCTTCATTGATACATATTTCAGCTGGCTTGTTTGTTTTGTCAGTTGTCATCAATTTAGTTTTCTTCGCATTAAGATAGAGGTTTTGCTCTTCGCTGTTCTTATGGACTGACATAATTAGTTTTTCCATTCCTTTTTGTGTTGTGGACAGTAATACTGTGTCATCAGCATACCTAATCTCTGGTATTTCATAACCTCCAATTGTTATGGCATCATAATATTCTTTTTATACATCTTCTCTAACATTCTTCATGATATTTTCAGTATACAAGTTAAATAAGTAAGGCGACAATATGCACCCCTGACGGACCCCTTGTTTTATGTCAAACCAAGTTGTTGTTTCACCATTTATTCTTACTGCTGCTTGTTGGTATAGATACAACAGTGATGTTAATTGTATCAAATGTGTTGGAAATCCCATTTTTTCCATTATTTACCAAAGTTTCTGGTGTTGTACACAATCAAATGGCTTTGGGTAGTCTATGAAGGATAAATATAGATTAATGTTAAACTCTCTGCATTTCTCTATTATTAATCTTATACTGAATATATGATCTCTTGATCCTTTTCCTTGCCTGAAACCAGCTTTGACTATGTTGACTTCTTCTTCTATTTTCTTACGAAGTCTTCCCATTATGATTTATATCAGAATTTTAACAGTGCAGCGGTTCTGTAGTTTGTGCATAATTTAAAGTTACCCCTTTTTTGGCAGTGGTATGAATACAATTCTTTTCCATTCTTTTGGCCAAATACCTGAATGCCATATCTTTTTACATACTGCATGATAGATTGTTGCACATTCCTTTTCTCCTGCTTCAGCTGTTATCTCATCACATCCTGGTGATTTACCATTTTTCAGATTGTTTATTGTCCATCAAACTCCTTCTATTGTAGGTTCTGGTTCTTTCTCTTCCAATAATAATTCACACTGTTGATTTCTGCTTTCACAGTCAGTTACGTCATACATTCCTCCTTCCACCTTTCTAGAATTTCCTCTGTCTCTGTCAAGGTATTCACCATCTGATCACAAATTACATTTAGCTTAGGTGTGACATTTCTCGTCAATGTCTTCATTTCTTTAAATATTTCACTATCTCTTCCACACTTCTGATGTCCTTCTTATTCTTTCACAACAATCTTGTATGTATTGTTTTTTGTCTTTTCTTATTTTTCTTCGTACTTCTTTTGTTAAAGTTTTATATTCCTCTTTGTTGTTGTTTGTCACTTTCCATTTCGTCTTCATTTCTCTACGCTGTTTTATCAGTTCTAGTGTGCCTAGAAAAAAGAACAAATATATCTATACTACAAGAGCTTAATATTGAAGAACAAATATATCTATACTACAAGAGCTTAATATTGAAGAACAAATATATCTATACTACAAGAGCTTAATATTGAAGAAGGCTGGCTAGTAAAGAGGATTAAAGAGAGAAAACTGAAATATTTTGGACACATTAAACGTCATGATAATTTAGAGAAGACCGCATTGGAAGGATACATAATGGGAAAAAGAAAAAAAGGAAGACCAAAACGAAGATGGCTGCAAGAAATCGTTGACAATCTGTAAATGGACGCAGCAGCAGCAGGCCATCTTGCTTACAACCGAGAAGCCTACAGGAGTGCTGTTAGGGAGACAAAGTTCCGCAAGGGACATGCAAATGAATGAATGAATGAATGAGTGTGCCTGGTGTAATCCATCCATTCTTTTGTGTTTTCTTTACTGGAACCATGTCTTTAGCTGTTGTTATTAAGATATCTCTGGCTTGCGTAGCCAGATCATCTGGTGTCATCTCCTCCAGTACATCCATCAGGATTTCGAAACGGTTCTTCGCTTCTATACCATATTTTTCTGGTATTTTTGTAAGATCAAAGCGGAGTGGTCTTGATCCCGTAACTGTATTTTGTATCTTTATCTTCATGTCTGCTATTAATAACTCATGGTCCGTGTCACAATCAGAACCTAGTAAAGTTTTTGCTGATGTTATACTCGATCTCCACCTTCTCTGGACTAAAATGTAATCTATTTGATTCTTGGTTTTCCTATCAGGTGATGTCCATGTGTAAAGTCTTCTTGGATGTTGTTTAAAAAGTGTGTTAGCGATCATTAGCTCATTTTCCTTGCAAAACGCCATTAGATTGTCACCTGCCTCATTTCTATGTCCTATGCTAAATTTCCCTACAACATTAATTAGAAGCTGTAAAAAGAAAGACGCAGTTAAGGAATATCTTAGACACCGGTTATTCCTTCATCTAGGCCCCCTAGTGGGTAGGTTAGGGCTGTTTCTTCTTTTTTTTTTCAGGTTTCTGGTTTTCTTTTGCAAACTACATCAGTTTATTGAGTAATATTTTGCAGAATATTTCTGCTGAAATGTGCACTGCTTATTTAAAATAACAACGGAGAAATACTGACTGTTTATCACATCGGATACTCACCCACCCCCACCCCCCCCCCCCGCCCCACAAGTCTTGATGGATCAAACCATAGAAGTTGCTTTTTATCTGCGCTATGATTTATCTATCGCTCTTCAGAAAGTAAAACAACTAAAGAATCTGTGGAGAGGAACAGACAGAACTACAAAAATAAGATTTTTAAGGGCATGCATCTTTCCCATCGCAACATATGCCTGTGAGACCTGGACACTTAACAAAACAGCTGAGAAATACATAAATGCCTTTAAATGATACAGAGTTCTTCAGATATCATGGACACAAAAAAAGGGCAAATATATCCATACTACAAGAACTTAATATTGAAGAAGGCTGGCTAGTAAAGAGGATTAAAGAGAGAAAACTTAACTATTTTGGAAATATTAAACGTCATGATAATCTAGAGAAAACCATCCTGGAAGGGTACATAATGGGGAAAAGAAAGAGAGGAAGACCAAGGCGAAGATGGCTACAAGACATCGTTGACGATCTGGAAATGGATGCATCAGCAGCAGGGAATCTTGCTCACAACCGAGAGGCCTACAGGAGTGGTGTTAGGGAGGCAAAGTTCCGCAAGGGACATGCAAATGAATGAATGATTGGTGGGCTACAGGTCATGATATCAGACTAATGGGGATTTCTGGCGTCGGGAAATAAGTCCCCCCCCCCCCCCGACCTTTCCTCCTTAGTAAATTTTTAAAACAATCTGGTGTTGAAGTTGGTGTGTGCCTTCCTTTCTGTACTGTTTATATATTGTCCCAAAAAAAAAAAAAAAACCGCATAATTACCGATGACCCATTTTTAGCCAAAACTTTGATATTCTATAGCTTTTAAATTGAATGAATAAAATTTTAAAATTGCACACAATAGCATCTAAGGGTTTAAACACTCACTTGACAGTTTCTTGCATCTGTGTGTCGAGAATTTGTTAGTCCCAGGGGTTCTCAAGTTAGTATGGTGTGGGGCCTCTGCTTGCATCGATCAGCGACTGGCATCTCCTGGGCATAGATGCGATCAAATGTCTGATGTGCGCCTGTGGGATGGCTGCCCACTCTTCCTGGAGTGCCTGCCGCAGATCACGACGACTGGGCAGAGAAACGTTTCGGCGACAAACATGTCTTTGCAGCTCATCCCATATGTGCTCGATCGGATTCATGTCTGGAGACAGGGATGGCCAGGGAAGGGTGAGAATGTTGTTGGCAGCCAAGAACTGTGTGGTGAACTGTACAGAATGGGGTCTGGCGTTGTCCTGTTGAAACACAGACTTTGCCCAGCCAACAATGGAAGGATATGGGGTCAAAAAATTTCACTGACGTATCGTTCAAGCCTCCTTCAGTCTGCACCAATGGACTCCTTCCGTTGAAACTGATCATTCTCCACACCATTACACCTCCACCACCGTGCGGCGGAGCTTCATCAACGCAATTCTGGGCAAAACGTTCATTTGGCCTACGGTAGACCCTTCTCCGCATATCATGGCGGTGCAACACCAAGGAAGAATCGTCGCTAAACCAGACACGTCTCCGTTGATTGTCAGGTGGCCATGGAAGTCGGAACTCTCTAAGGAGTGTGTAACAACTCACTTGCCGAATCAACCAGCCCTGAAAATGGATGGCGCTAGAGCATCGGACCCATACCAGGCCGTCTCGGCAATGGGCCCTTCCGTAGGCCGGAACGAGTAGGAGGACCGTCGGGGTGAGCGTGGAAGCCTGGGGAACGATCCAGGGTGAAACCGCCCCGGGTGCAGATCTTGATGGCAGTAGCTGCTGTTGTCACCCTGGGTCGTCCACTGCGGTGCCAGTCTTCACCTGAGCCAGTGGCTTGGAAACGGTGCCAAAGTCGACTGATGATACTCTGCTGCACGTTTAAATAGCAATGTTTCGTACATTTTGCGATAGACGCGCCATAATTGTCTGCTTGAAAATTAACTGAATTTGTTTGTGTAACCTCATCCTTTTATAGGGTTTTATTTGCGTGGGAAGTGAGTTGTGCTCACCACAAAATCACAACTTTTCCATAAACGCAACATGAGTTATGGTAAAAAAAAAAAGCGTAATTAGCAAGGGCAGCTACTGCGTTCTGACTATACACGAGAATAGCAAAATTCACGCTAAATCATGGACCTGATATCTTGGTGACAGTTTTTGGTATGGTTTGAGATACCTGGGAAAAAAAATTGTCATAACATATAAAAAGTGCAGCTTATATAAACTATGCTTTTTTTTTACAGTATATGGCAGAATATGCCGGTTAGCGGGGTAGGGGTATCCCCTATCAAAGGAGAAGTAAGATGCCTCCTTTCCTCTGTCAGTCTACGGGACACCCTTGGGCAAGCTGGAGTACCCGTATAGCCCCCCGATCAGGGTGACGTGAAGCCATGGGAGCAGGTGGTGGATGGAATGGGAGAGCAGCTGACAGATAATGTTGGTTATGGTCACCATTCTGTGATGGTAGGCAGATGATCTCAATGTAGGGACAATGGCTACGATCAATGACTAGTACAGTCACTGCCTGGAAGGAAAGCAATGGTAAACTATCTTCTGTAAACATACCAAGAAACTTGCAAGCAACATGGAAAAACAGATAAGAAAAAAAGATTTGGTGGCGAGCCCCCCATGCCAGATAGATCTAATTTTAACACTGGGGAAGAGTGTGAGACAGAGGTCAGTACTAGTAATTGTGATGACGGACAAAATCCTGACGGTGTTACTAAGGAAAACCCCTGCATCAAACTAAAAAGAAAAATAAGAGTAGGAACATGGAATGTAAGAAGTATGTATGAGGGAAAGTATCAAGTTATAAGTGACGAGATGAAAAGAACGCGGATACACATTTTGGGAATCTGCGAACATTAATGGAAAGGATCAGGACAGCCTGCTACTCTGTTTTATTCTTTTACTAAAAGTTTCTCTCTATTAGCCTGCTACCCTGTTTCATTCGTTTACTAAAAGTTTCTCTCTATTAGCCTGCTACCCTGTTTTATTCGTTTACTAAAAGTTTCTCTCTATTAGCCTGCTACCTTGTTTTATTCCTTTACTAAAAGTTTCTCTCTATTAGCCTGCTATCCAGTTTTATTCTGTTACTAAATGTTTCTCTCTATTAGCCTGCTACCCAGTTTTATTTTGTTACTAAATGTTTCTCTCTATTAACCTGCTATCCAGTTTTATTCTTTTACTAAAAGTTTCTCTCTATCAGCCTGCTTACCTTGTTTTATTCTTTTACTAAAAGTTTCTCTCTATCAGCCTGCTTACCTTGTTTTATTCTTTTACTAAAAGTTTCTCTCTATTAGCCTACTTACCTTGTTTTATTCTTTTACTAAAAGTTTCTCTCTATTAGCCTGCTTACCTTGTTGACCAGTCATTCTGTTATCATCCACTCCCCCTCCTTGAGAGTTGT
This sequence comes from Achatina immaculata, assembly GCA_009760885.1. NCBI lineage: Eukaryota > Metazoa > Mollusca > Gastropoda > Stylommatophora > Achatinidae > Lissachatina > Lissachatina immaculata. The sequence goes on from CM019719.1 coordinate 2,242,239, forward strand.
ATTACACTGTGTTGTATTGCACTGAGAGCTGTATTGTATTGCACTGAGAGCTGTACTGTATTGTATTGCACTGAGAGCTGTATTGTACTGTATTGCACTGAGAGCTGTACTGTATTGTATTGCACTGAGAGCTGTACTGTATTGCATTGCACTGAGAGCTGTACTGTATTGTATTGCAGTGAGAGCTGTACTATATTGTATTGCAGTGAGAGCTGTACTGTATTGTATTGCACTGAGAGCTGTATTGTATTGCAGTGAGAGCTATATTGTATTGCATTGCACTGAGAGCTGTATTGTATTGCACTGAAAGTTGTATTACATTGAGAGCTGTACTGCATGGAGAGTTGTATTGCATTGAAGTTGCATGCCTGATTAGTACCGAACAATGTAGGCATTTTTCTCTGTCCACTCTGTGCGACTTAAGCAACGTCCCATATTTATGGGAGTGAATTGTATGTGGTACTTTATTTTGTCTTCATCCACTGACAACGTAATCTAGTGTGTCGCGTGGTGACAGTAAATTTCTCAGAATTCGATGATATTTATTTTAACAGCTCGCGTCGATCACTCCCTCATACAGTTCTTTTGATCAAAGGATAAAAGACGTAGGTCAGTCCTACGCCTCCAACCCAAGACTGACTGAGAGATCTTATCCTTGTCTATATTCTACGCCTCCATCCTAAGACTGACTGAGAGATCTTATCCTTGTCTATATTCTACGCCTCCATCCTAAGACTGACTGAGAGATCTTATCCTTGTCTATATTCTACGCCTCCATCCTAAGACTGACTGAGAGATCTTATCCTTGTCTATATTCTACGCCTCCATCCTAAGACTGACTGAGAGATCTTATCCTTGTCTATATTCTATGCCTCCATCCTAAGACTGACTGAGAGATCTTATCCTTGTCTATATTCTACGCCTCCATCCTAAGATTGACTGAGAGATCTTATCCTTATCTGTATTCTACGCCTCTATCCCAAGATTGACTGAGATCTTATCCCTGTCTATATTCTACGCCTCCAACCCAAGATTGACTGAGATCTTAACCCTGTCTATATTTTACACCTCCATCCCAAGATTGACTAAAAGATCTTCTCCCTGTGTATATTCTACGCCTCCATCCCAAGATTGACTGAGAGATCGTATCCCTGTCTATATTGTACACCTACATCCCAAGATCCCTATCTATGCTGTCCTCACAGTTCGCAGTTGTATGTATGTGTGTATGTATGTGCGTATGTATGTATGTGTGTGCATGTATGTATGTATGTGTGCGTGTATGTATGTATGTATGTATGTGCGTATGTATGTATGTGTGTGCGTATGTATGTATGTGTGTATGTATGTGTGTGTATGTATGTATGTATGTGTGTGTATGTATGTATGTATGTGTGTGTATGTATGTATGTATGTATGTGTGTATGTATGTGTATGTATGTGTATGTATGTATGATGTATGTGTGTATGTATGTAAGTGTGTATGTATGTATATGTTATGTGTGTGTATGTATGTATATGTTATGTGTGTGTATGTATGTATGTGTGTGTATGTATGTATGTATGTATGTGTTTATGTATGTATGTGTGTATGTATGTATGTGTGTATGTATGTATGTGCATGGGAGCGAAGACACTGTGTCATCATTCACGCGAGAGTGGCAGCATTCACCGCGAGAGTGGCGTCATTCACCGCGAGAGTGGCAGCATTCACCGTGAGAGTAGCAGCATTCACCGCGAGAGTGGCAGCATTCACCGCGAGAATAGCAGCATTCACCGCGAGAGTAGCAGCATTCACCGCGAGAGTAGCAGCATTCACCGTGAGAGTAGCAGCAAAAGCAGAGGCAAATTCACCCTTACTTGTCACAAATTTGTAGGACAATCAAATAGTGAATATGAGGACAGTATTTCAGTTCTTGCTGTACCTCAACTCCTGTCTGTTCACACAAATCTCCGTGTCTATAAATCTTAAAGTTCTTGCTGTACCTCAACAATAGGCAAGTCTGCACAAAAATCATTGGAAGCAGCAGAAATGTGATTTATTAGAAGAATGTTGCAAATCCCCTGGATAGCAAAAATAACTAACGAAGAAGAGCTGGAGAGATAAAAAAAACCTTGTCAAAACGATAAGAGAGAGACAATGTACTTTCATAGGACATGCAATGAGAAGAGGGGCCATTGAAAATATTATAACAACAGGAAAAATAGAAGGAAGAAGATCAAGAGGAAGACCAAGAGAAATGATACTTGACAGTCTGACGGGATGGTATGAGAGGAGATCACCAACTGAGCTGATGGCCTGCATGAAGGATCGTGTACTCTGGAGAAGCATAATAGCCAACGCCAGTCGGCACGGCACATGATGATGATGCACTTCAACTCCTATCTCTTCACACAAATCTCTGTGTCTATAAATCTTAGTTTTCAGAATTTCGTAGGAAATCTTCCCGTTAAAACTTCAAGTTAAAAAAAAAAAAATCGCATGTTGTGATGATATGAATTCATTTTCTCAGACAATATTCACTTTTGTTGTTTCAAAAGTTGTGAGTGCTACAGTATGACGATTTTGTTTTGTGTAGACCACATGGAAGCCACCTTTTTTTTTTTTTTAAACTTCATTTAGTATTTAATCCATCCTCATTTCGATACGGCACTCGTGTTTCAACATTTTCACTGCGTCGACTGCTAAGAACATGTTGCTCGCAGTTCCAGGGCGATAAAGCAACAGCAAATCTTGAGATTTAAAATTAATGTTAGTGAAAGATGAGGGTAATATTTCATGCAGACATTTTGACCAGTATCACCTACAGGTGTCAGTGGCGCCCCCTATGTGTCAAAACAAAATGGCGGCCGTGCTGTGCAAGGAGAAGGGGTGATGTATGCACTGATTTGTTTTGCTTGTTCTGCTAGCATACACGCTTTTATAAGCGCTGTCTACAGTTTGCATGCTATTTTGATAATTATATGTAGATTCTAGCCGAAATAACGATAAAACACCTCAGAAAGTGTGCAGCAGCAAGGAGAAAGCCTCGATCCTAGTAAATACAATATGCAACATTATGTTTTAGAAGTAACATTAAAGTGTGTGATACTTGTACTGTTTTGATATTTGGTTTATGTCATGCTGGGGGTGAAAAGACAAGAGTAATATATGCACTTGTACACTAGTCAGAGATGTGTGACCAGTCCAAGAACTTCAAACTTTCTGAAACGGAGCAAGGAAAGTCCTAAGACAGGAACAAATGTGTTTATGTGGGAAAACAGTGGAAGGATGGCATAATCGCTTATGTGGATTCTGTAGTGGTGGTTGTGGTAGTGATGTATACAGTTGTAGTGATGTGTACAGTTGTAGTGGTGTGTATAGTTGTAGTGATGTGTACAGTTGCAGTGGTGATTGTAGTAGTGATGTGTACAGTTGTAGTGGTGATTGTAGTAGTGATGTGTACAGTTGCAGTGGTGATGTATACAGCTGTAGTGGTGATTGTAGTAGTAGTGTGTAAGCTGTAGTGGTGATTGTAGTAGTAGTGTGTACAGTTGTAGTGGTGACTGTAGTAGTAGTGTGTACAGTTGTAGTGGTGACTAGTAGTGATGTGTACAGCTGTAGTGGTGACTGTAGTAGTGATGTGTACAGCTGTAGTGGTGATTGTAGTAGTGATGTGTACAGTTGTAGTGGTGACTGTAGTAGTGATGTGTACAGTTGTAGTGGTGATTGTACTAGTGATATGTATAGTTGTAGTGGTGATTGTAGTAGTGATTGTAGTAGTGATGTGTACAGTAGTAGTGGTGATTGTAGTAGTGATGTGTACAGTTGTAGTGGTGATTGCAGTAGTGATGTGTACAGCTGTAGTGGAGATTGTAGCAGTGATGAAGAAAGTTAGTGATGACTGTGATAAAGATATATAAAAATATAGTGGTGCTTGCAGTAGTTATAGATAAAGCTGTAGTTTCCAGTGGATTAGTGATAGATAAAGCTGTAGGTACCAGTAGATTAGTGATAGATAAAGCTCTAGGTACCAGTAGATTAGTGATAGATAAAGCTGTAGGTACCAGTAGATTAGTGATAGATAATGCTGTAGGTACCAGTAGATTAGTGATAGATAAAGCTGTAGGTACCATTAGATCCTTATCTTATATCCTTCCCGTGCCGTTAAATATCACATATGGTAGTTTGCCAATTTTTCCTGTCTTCGGCAAGTCTTTCAACCTCATCGAGGGATTTTATGCCTATTAATTTGGCCGCTCTTAACAATGTCCTCCTCAGAGTTTCACGCAGTCTGCCTTTTTTTTTTTTTTTGGCCTGTTGTGTTCCACTTGATAGCTTTTTTTTGGATTTATGACTGTTTCTTCTCATTACATGACAAACATATGTCCATCTCCTTTTCCTGATCACCCATGAGACTGGTTGTTGTTCAGCCATCTGTCTTATCTCTGCATTGTTCTTGAATTCATTCCAATTGATGCAGAGTATTTTCCTCAGGCATTTGTTTTCAAAAGAGTCTAATTTCATGTCTATTTCTTTAGTTGTTTTCCAGCTTTCACATGCATAAATGAGGGTGGATATTACATTTGAACTGAATAGTCTTAACTTGATTTTTGTGCTTCTAAATTTTGAATGCCATATGTTCTCAAGATTCTTGAAGATCAATGCTGCCTTTGCCATTCTAATTCTATCTACTAGATTAGTGATAGATAATTCTGTAGGTTCCAGTGGATTAGTGATAGATTAATCTGTAGGTACCAGTAGATTAGTGATAGATTAATCTGTAGGTTCCAGTGGATTAGTGATAGATTAATCTGTAGGTTCCAGTGGATTAGTGATAGATTAATCTGTAGGTTCCAGTGGATTAGTGATAGATAAATCTGTAGGTTCCAGTAGATTAGTGATAGATAAATCTGTAGGTTCCAGTAGATTAGTGATAGATAAATCTATAGGTTCCAGTGGATTCTCTCTCTCTCTCTGAACCTTAAGTGCCCAGGGCACATGGGGCTTCCGCAAGGGTTTTCCACAAATGCCTGTCCTTCGCCTTTTTTTCTGCTCTTGCCCAGGTGAGCCCTCTATTGATCAGCATCCTTTCTGTTGTTCTTCTCCATGTCTCTTTTGGTCTACCCTTACTTCTGTTCCCCTGTGGTGTCCATCTTAGTGCTATTTTTGGTAGTGAGTTGTCAGTCATTCAGAGCACATGTCCTAACCATCGCCAGTGTCTTTCCTCAGTAATTGTTGTCAGTGGTTTCATCTGCATTTCTGCTAATAAGATGTTATTTCTTATGGTGTTTGGCCAAAATATTTTTCTAATTCTTTTCCAGTGGATTAGTGATATATAAAGCTGTAGGTTCCAGTGGATTAGTACTTTATAAGATAAAGGAGATCATCATTAAATCTTGTAAAACATGTTTTCCAATCAGTAAATAATTAATAAATAATCAGTAAACATAATACCAAGTAATCAACAAAGTGAATATAAAATAATCAAGAAAGAGCAGCAAGCAATCAAGAAAGAGAGTAGCAGATAGTCAAGAAAGTGAGTAGCTGATAGTCAAGAAAGTGAGTAGGAAATAATCAAGAAAGAAAGTAGCAGATAGTCAAGAAAGAGAGTAGCAGATAGTCAAGAAAGAGAGTATCAGATAGTCAAGAAAGAGAGTGGCAGATAGTCAAGAAAGAGAGTGGCAGATAGTCAAGAAAGAGAGTGGCAGATAGTCAAGAAAGAGAGTATCAGATAGTCAAGAAAGTGAGTAGCAGATAGTCAAGAAAGAGAGTAGCAGATAGTCAAGAAAGAGAGTAGCAGATAGTCAAGAAAGAGAGTGGCAGATAGTCAAGAAAGAGAGTATCAGATAGTCAAGAAAGAGAGTGGCAGATAGTCAAGAAAGAGAGTGGCAGATAGTCAAGAAAGAGAGTATCAGATAGTCAAGAAAGTGAGTAGCAGATAGTCAAGAAAGAGAGTAGCAGATAGTCAAGAAAGAGAGTAGCAGATAGTCAAGAAAGAGAGTGGCAGATAGTCAAGAAAGAGAGTATCAGATAGTCAAGAAAGAGAGTATCAGATAGTCAAGAAAGTGAGTAGGAAATAATCAAGAAAGAGAGTAGCAGATATTCACGAAAGAGAGTAGCAGATAGTCAAGAAAGAGAGTAGCAGATATTCACGAAAGAGATTAGCAGATAGTCAAGAAAGAAAGTAGCAGATATTCACGAAAGAGAGTAGCAGATAGTCAAGAAAGAGAGTAGCAGGTATTCAAAAAAGAGATTAGCAGATAGTCAAGAGAGAAAGTATCAGATAGTCAAGACAGTGAGTAGGAAATAATCAAGAAAAAGAGTATCAGATAGTCAAAAAAAAGAGAGTATCAGTCAAGACAGTGAGTAGGAAATAATCAAGAAAGAAAGTAGCAGATAGTCAAAAAAGAGAGTAGCAGATAGTCAAGAGAGAAAGTATCAGATAGTCAAGAAAGTGAGTATGAAATAATCAAGAAAGAAAGTAGCAGATGGTCAAGAAAGAAAGTAGCAGATATTCAAGAAAGAGAGTAGCAGATATTCAAGAAAGAGAGTATGGGGGGAGAGGAATGACAGAGGTAGTAAATTAATTGAAGGGCAAGAATACATAGCATGGTTGTAGGAAACACCTGGTTTAAACAACATCCCCAAAGATTGGCAATGTGGTGCAGCCCAGACAAAAAAACTTTTAACCAGATAGACTACGTATTAACAAACGATTCCGCAGTGCATTACTCACAACAAAAACCATGCCAGGAACCAACTGCAATAGTGACCACAACCCACTCTGTGGAAAAATTAGAATAAAGCTAAAGAAAGCATGCAGAAAAGTGAGAAACATCAAACTGACTACAGAACTCCTTAAAAATGACCAAGAACTGCGAGAACAATACAAAGTTATTATAACAAATAGATACAATGCAATAGCAATGATAAATAGTATAGATGAACAATGGGCAATGTTAAGAGGTTCTATCCACCAAACTGTTAAGGAGATAATACCACCGAAAAAAGAAACCCCTAAAAATAAATTGATGATGGACAACATCTTAGGACTGATGGACAAGAGGAGGAGTAAAAATAACCAAGAAAAATATAGCATGATAAATAAAGAAATAAGATGCAAATGCAGAGAAGCAAAGGAAGTGTGGTTAAATGAACAGTGCAGACAGACAGAGGACTGTCATAATAATGACAGCGAAAACATGCACAAACGAATTAGTGGACTCACAGGCAGGAAAACAAAATATACCACAGGATGCCTGAAATCAAAAGAAGGTAAAATGTTAATGGGAAAAGAAGACATTGTGGACAGGTGGACAGAGTATATCCGTGAGCTATATGGAGGAGAAAGACCAGAATTAACACCAGAAACTGAAAACTGTGATGGACCACCAATACTTGAAGATGAAATCATAGATGCCATCAAACACATGAAGAATTGAAAAGCGCCTGGGCCTGATAATATAACAATAGAAGAAATAGAGGCACTAGAGGAGACAGGAATAAAAATAATAACCAATTTACTGAATGACATTTACAACAGTGGTTATATGCCCAGTGACTTACTTAAATCCACGTTTATAGCACTGCCAAAGAAACCAGGTGCAAAGGAATATGACGACCACAGGTGCAAAAGAATGTGATGACCACCAGACTATCAGCCTCTCATGTCACATAACGAAGCTACTTCTGAGAATCATTATGAGAAGAACAAGGAAAAAGATAAAAATGGAAATAGCAGATGAACAGTTTGGATTTGTTGAAGGAAAGGGAACACACAATGCCATTTATGTTTTACAAACACTAACAGAAAGAGCTTTAGAAGTACAGAAAGATCTCTACTTATGCTTCATTGATTACACCAAGGCATTTGACAAGGTGAAACATAATGAAATTATTAAAATGCTTGAAGACATCAGTAAAGATGACAAAGACCTGAGAATTGTAAAACATCTATGCTGGCAGCAAGAAGCAGCAATTATAGTTGAAAATAGCTATAAAACAAGGGTTGCGACAAGGATATGTACTATCTCCAGACCTTTTTTCTCTGTACTGCGAGAATATTCTAAGAACAATCATCACAGAACCAGGCATAAAAATTAGAGGATACAATATTAACAATCTTCATTATGCTGACAACACAGTATTGATAACTGAGAACCAACAAGACCTACAAAATCTCTTGGATAAAATCACCAAAGAAAGTGAACAGAACGGCCTTTACTTTGAACATGAAAAAGACAGAGACTATGGTTATATCTAAGAACAGAATCCACCAGCATGCAGTATAAAATTAAATGGAACTATTCTAAAGCAGGTGCAGAAATTCAAATACCTTGGAGCAATAATAACTTCAGATGGGAAATCTCTCTCTCTCTCTCTCTCTCTGAACCTTAAGTGCCCAGGGCACATGGGGCTTCCGCAAGGGTTTTCCGCAAATGCCTGTCCTTCACCTTTTTTTCTGTTCTTGCCCAGGTGAGCCCTCTATTGCTCAACATCCTTTCTGTTGTTCTTCTCCATGTCTCTTTTGGTCTACCCTTACTTCTGTTCCCCTGTGGTTTCCATCTTAGTGCTATTTTTGGTAGTGAGTTGTCAGTCATTCGGAGCACATGTCCCAACCATCGCCAGCGTCTTTCCTCAATAATTGTTGTCAGTGGCTTCATCTGCATTTCTGCCTCTAAGATGTTATTTCTTATGGTGTTTGGCCAAAATATTTTTTTAATTCTTTGTAAACATTTAGTCTGGAAAGAATTCAACTTGTTTTCTATGGTTTTGGTGATTTTCCAGCATTCACTTCCATAGAGTAGTACACTTAGAACATTACTCTTAAATATCCTGATTTTCATATTTATGCTTAGTTTTTTTTATTTCCATATAGTCTGCAGCATTGCAAAAGCCTGGTTTGCTCTAGTAAGTCTGCTGTTGATGTCCTCTGTGCTGTCTCCTTTTTCTACTACTCTGCTGCCAAGGTATACAAATTCGTTGACCTCCTCCACTAACTTGCTATCTATTCTGAGTACATTTCTGTTGTTCACATTTTGCTTCATTAACTTTGTCTTTCCTACGTTGATCTTTAGTCCTATGTTGTTTGCATTCTGAGTTAGCTTGTTTATTTTATCTTGCATATCTTTGTGACTGCTTGATAATAGACAAATGTCGTCCGCAAAGTCAAGGTCCTCCAGCACTGTGTCAAGGGTCCATTGTAATCCTCTGCGTTTGTCTGATGTTGCCTCCTTCATTAACCAGTCTACTGCCAAGATAAATAATGTTGGTGATATTACACATCCCTGTTTCACTCCTGTTTGTACCCTAAAGCTGCTGGAGGTATGTTCTCCACAGATCACTTTGCACTGAAAACCCTCATATAGGGCTTTGATAACATTTACTATCTTATGGGGGAGGCCATGCCATCTTAGGATTTTCCACATTGCATCTCTGTTGACACTGTCAAAGGCTTTCTCAAAATCTATGAATAATGCATATGTTATGCTATGCCACTCATTTGCCTGTTCTAATATTTGTCTAAGTACAAATATGTGGTCTATGCATGATCTTCCTTTCCTAAATCCTGCCTGCTCTTTCCAAAGTTTTTCCTCAAGTGTTGGTACAATTCTGTTGATGATTATTCTGCAAAATACTTTACTGGTGAGTGGCAGTACAGATGGGAAATGCAGAACAGAAATTAGGAACAGAATAGGCCAAGTAAAGACTGCATTTCAGAGAATGAGAAACATATTATCCAACACATCGTTATCAATGAATGTTAGAAAACGAGTCTTAAAATGCCATAATGAACCTATCTTGTTACATGGAAGTGAATCATGGACAATAGGCAGGTCTGCACAAAAATCATTGGGAGCAGCAGAAATATGGTTTATTAGAAGAATGTTGCGAATCCCCTGGACAGCAAAAATAACTAATGAAGAATGTAGGAGAAGAGCTGGAGAGACAAAAAAATCTTGTCAAAAAGATAAGAGAGAGACAACGTACTTTCATAGGACATGCAATGAGAAGAGGGGGCATTGAAAATATTATAACAACAGGAAAAATAGAAGGAAGAAGATCAAGAGGAAGACCAAGATAAATGATACTGGACATTCTGACAGGATGGTGTAAGAGGATATCAACTAAGCTGATGGCCTGCATGAAGGATCATGTACTCTGGAGAAAAATAATAGCCAGCGCCAGTCGGGCACGGCACATGATGATGATGATGATGATAGAATAAAGATGAGTAGTATAAAGATGAGATTTAAGTAGTAGTATAGAACAAAGCTGAGGTTTAGGGAGTAGTATAGAGTAAGGATGAGGTTTAGGGAGTAGTATAGAGTAAAAATGAGTAGTATAAAGATGAGGTTTAGAGAGTAAACTTTCCTATATTATTTAGTAATCTTTTTTTTTTTTTTTTGTTGTGGTTTTGTTTATGAGTAAGCACTGAGATGTGAAATTTGGTCATTCTGTGAGAGTATGTAGTTTCCTTACTCTTTTTATTTTGTCTGATTGCCCTCACAGGTGGCAGAAATGTTTCACGTGAGAACAGAATGCTGTTCAAGCTGTGGGGCTGCCAGACGCACGGGTTGTGAGGACTTTGTGACAGAAGATCGCTAGCCGCATTGTTATGACTACCAAGGTTGTTGATTTCTTGAGCGAGTCTGGCGGCAGCAACTTCACAGAAACCGCACCTCGGCCACCTACGTACGGCGAAGAAAATGAGCTCCAGTCAAATGGAGGCAACTCCACAAAGAGCAGCGGTTCACAGAAGAGCCATGGCTCCAGCAAGTCGCATTCTTCCTCAAGAAGCACCGCATCCACCAGGGGGGAGCACGCCCGCTCGCCGGCCACGACGCCTCGCAAGTCAAACCTGGAAATTTGTAAAACGCAAGACACCGTAACAGGTTTTGCTCACACAAGTTGTTGTGCTGGTGAGGAGGGTGATGTGGCAGCTCCTTTGGGTTTTGAACCAGAAGGGAGCACAGCAAATTCACCTCCGTATTCTGAAAATGGCACACCACCTCATGTGAAGTGGAGGGAGAGTCTGACCTATCTCTTGGCTGACTCTGAAGGAGTTGTATTATTTAGAGGCTTCATGGAGAATGAGTTGTCAGGAGGATCAGAGGAGCTGCTCTTCTGGTTTGCCTGTCAGGGTTTCAAGAGGAAGGTCAGCTGTGAGGAGACCTCAGTTGAATGTATCACAAACCTGCAGAAGGCAATCTATAAACGCTACATACGCAGTGATAAAGTGAAGTGTATATCAAAAGAGGTGAAGAAAGAAATAGCTGAGAAAATAACGGGTAGAAATACTCCGGATCCTTGTATATTTGATGCGGCACAAGAAGAGGTAGAGCATTTCATGAGAAGCGAGATGTATCCGGCCTTCCTGCAGTCACATCACTACTTAGAGTATGTTCAAAATTATGTGGACAGTCCAAAATCCAGTCACTCAAGTGGGTCGAGCAGTGCAAGGCCCGTGTCACAAACAGGTCTTCTACCAGTGGTTCACGAGGACAAAGAGCTGGAGGATGAGGACTTTGATGTTTCCATGGCATTACCTGTGATCAGCAAAGTTACACCGACAATGAAGAAAACGGAGATTTCTGCTTCTGTGCGGCACACGGAAACTTTCACAGGGTAAGTTTTGATAGCATTGACTCCTGCATTTTTATATTTCGAGTTAATATATATTTATTTTTATGCTCCTATACATCAAGTTTCTGTATATTTACTTTCATGTTCCTACACATCAGGTTTCCATACACTAGCTTCCATGTTGATAGGCTCAAAGTTTCTGTATGTTTGCTTCCATGTTTATAAACTTGAAGTTTTGAATTAGGCAAAATATGGCTGATGAATCTTGTACTGTGTGTTAAAAGTGCTGGAACTACAAGCTGGGTAAATATGGCTGATGAATCTTGTACTGTGTGTTAAAAGTGCTGGAACTACAAGCTGGGTAACAGGTGCCTGAGACAGAAATGAGTGAAAGTAGAACAGAGTTGATAGTGAGACAGAAATGAGTGAAAGTAGAACAGAGTTGATAGTGAGTTGCCACACAGCTTGGATGTTTATGTTTTATGTTTGATTTTCAGGTCAGCACTGTACTGCTCTAGGCCACCCCCCTATCCTGGTTATGTGTCGTATGCTCCGGTGTCAGCACAGGACAGTGAGCTTCAGAGTCTGTCAAGTGATGCCCTCACAGATGACACAGTGTCAGTTACAGATAGCAGTGTGTAAGTTTTTTTTTTCTCTCCATCTCTCTCTGTTTGTCTCTCTCTAAGACAGTGAGCTGAGACACACATATTGTAAGAATAAATGAGGACTTTCACAGATTTCTACCACATTCACTTATTGTGTTGAAGAAGACTTTTGATATCTTTGATACACACATATGTACATGTATTTTGTTTATTTATTTTTAACTTTTGACTTAACTGATTTGTTCATTGTTTGATGGTACATGAACAGGTCTATAAACTGATCAGAGGAGAAAAGTTTATATATTTGATGAGAAGAGTAGATCTGATGTAGAGAAACATGTCCTGGGCCCAGTTCTCTTGTATGAAAGTGTCCTTGTTTTAAGTGGACTGCCCTTGTTGCTGGTTACTTTTATGTTTTATTTATATGTAAGAGCTGGGTGAGAGGAGAGGGGCTTGCTGACTGTCCTAGTGGAAAAGGAGATAATACATGATTGTGCTGTAGGGAGGAGGAGTATAGATGATTCAATGTAAGGAGGAGGAATATAGATGATGAATGTATGGAGGAAGAGTATAGATGATTGAATGTATGGAGGAAGAGTATAGATCATTGTGCTGTAGGGAGGAGGAGTATAGATACTTACATGCACAGATTATGGTCATGCTGTATGGAGGAGTATAGATACATACGAAACAAGAATAGAGGAGCAACATCTATTCAAATGTGAGAAGTACAATGATCTGGTCAAGCAACTGAGGCAAGGGGCAGGAATCAGGGCAAAAGTGATAGCTGTAGAAGTGGGAGCGAGAGGATTCGTAGCAACATCAGCATATGACCTATGTAAGCAACTGGGCATAAAGGGACAAGCAAGAGCAAGGGCATTGAGAAGCCTTTCAGAAACAGCAGAAAAGGTTTCATGCTTTCCGTGGAGTATGTGAAACAAGCATTGAGAACATAAATGTTGTTTGCCACAACCAATATCAATCCTCAATATCTAAATCGCTAAAAATGAACTTCAAAGTGCAGTGCCAACTCAATCCCGGGACGAAAAAAACAGCAGCTCACAAGACCTCTGGGAGTCATGACCCAGAGGCCCCCCCCCCCCCCAGAGTGTCAGGAGTTTAATAGGGCCGAAATATCTGTCTGAGTTGGGGGGGGGGGGGGCTGCTTCCTCTGATGATCTGAAAGAGTTGTGTTGTTGTTCCGCTCTCTACAGTGGAGAGTTTCCTGCATACATAGATACTTACATGCACAGATTATGGTCGTGCTGTATGGAGGAGTATAGATACTTACATGCACAGATTATGGTCGTGCTGTATAGAGGAGTATAGATACTTACATGCACAGATTATGGTCATGCTGTATGGAGGAGTATAGATGATTGAATGTATGGAGGAAGAGTATAGATCATTGTGCTGTAGGGAGGAGGAGTATAGATGATTGAATGTATGGAGGAAGAGTATAGATCATTGTGCTGTAGGGAGGAGGAGTATAGATGATTGAATGTATGGAGGAAGAGTATAGATGATTGAATGTATGGAGGAAGAGTATAGATCATTGTGCTGTAGGGAGGAGGAGTATAGATACTTACATGCACAGATTATGGTCATGCTGTATGGAGGAGTATAGATACATACGAAACAAGAATAGAGGAGCAACATCTATTCAAATGTGAGAAGTACAATGATCTGGTCAAGCAACTGAGGCAAGGGGCAGGAATCAGGGCAAAAGTGATAGCTGTAGAAGTGGGAGCGAGAGGATTCGTAGCAACATCAGCATATGACCTATGTAAGCAACTGGGCATAAAGGGACAAGCAAGAGCAAGGGCATTGAGAAGCCTTTCAGAAACAGCAGAAAAGGTTTCATGCTTTCCGTGGAGTATGTGAAACAAGCATTGAGAACATAAATGTTGTTTGCCACAACCAATATCAATCCTCAATATCTAAATCGCTAAAAATGAACTTCAAAGTGCAGTGCCAACTCAATCCCGGGACGAAAAAAACAGCAGCTCACAAGACCTCTGGGAGTCATGACCCAGAGGCCCCCCCCCCCCCCAGAGTGTCAGGAGTTTAATAGGGCCGAAATATCTGTCTGAGTTGGGGGGGGGGGGGGCTGCTTCCTCTGATGATCTGAAAGAGTTGTGTTGTTGTTCCGCTCTCTACAGTGGAGAGTTTCCTGCATACATAGATACTTACATGCACAGATTATGGTCGTGCTGTATGGAGGAGTATAGATACATACATGCACAGATTATTGCCGACAGCGCTATGCGTGAAATGAGTGCAGTGAAGGATCATCCTGGTCTTGAGAAGGAAGGTTGACGGCTTGCCTTGATGGTGCACTCAGTCAGGCTGTGTCTTGTCTTATGTTTGTTTCCGTCTACATCTCTGTCTGTTTTTCCTTCCACCGTCTAGTACGCTCTCCAGCCTACAAGGTGTCAGCCAACTTTTACTATCAAGATAAAAGTACTCGTCTGACAATATTTTAAGCATATCCCCTTCAGAGTAACTCCCTCTGCTGGCGGTACACTGTTTCCAGTGTTGGAATGCTTCCTGGAATATGCTGTCTGTGATGGTGTGCTGTTCTCTTATCATATTTTCCTGAATATGGTTTGGGCGAGTGGCCAACTGCTTAGTGCACTGGTCTGTCATGCCAAAGCCACGAGTTCGAATCTGCCAGAAGCTCCCTAGTCATCCAGCTACATAAATGGGTACCTGACTTCTTCTGGAGTTGGGGAAGGAAAGGCAGCCAGGCGTGATGCTGACCATATCACTCTCTAGTGTGCTGACAGGTCAAGGAAAATATGGGCACCATATTCCTATGTGCATCCAAGACGTGACAGGATTACCTTTACCTTTCTGGACGTTTTGGAAACGCTTTTAAGTTTGAGAATCAGGAAAAAATCTGATGAGCTGGATCTGGAGAGTGGAGTGGATAGGGCACATTGGATGTCTGATGTTGTGCCAGGTAACTGCATGACACGTCAGCCGGAACTTTGTCGTAGTGCAACGTGAAGGTATGGCTTTCCCACAGTTCAGGAGTTATGAGTCTGTCCATGTGGATGTAGACTACGGCAGGGCATCCTTAGATGTCTGTGTGGTTGTAGACTATGATGTCAGAGCATCCTTAGATGTCTGTGTGGTTGTAGACTATTACATCAGGGCATCCTTAGATGTCTGTGTGGTTGTAGACTATTACATCAGGGCATCCTTAGATGTCTGTGTGGATGTAGACTATTACATCAGGGCATCCTTAGATGTCTGTGTGGATGTAGACTATTACATCAGGGCATCCTTAGATGTCTGTGTGGATGTAGACTATTACATCAGGGCATCCTTAGATGTCTGTGTGGATGTAGACTATTACATCAGGGCATCCTTAGATGTCTGTGTGGATGTAGACTATTACATCAGGGCATCCTTAGATGTCTGTGTGGATGTAGACTATTACAGCAGGGAAAGAGTTGATGATGTTCACGTGAATTATTGTGATCTTAACAACATATCTTATTGTATGAGGAAAGAGATGAGATTTACATGAATTATTGCCGACAGCGCTATGCGTGAAATGAGTGCAGTGAAGGATCATCCTGGTCTTGAGAAGGAAGGTTGACGGCTTGCCTTGATGGTGCACTCAGTCAGGCTGTGTCTTGTCTTATGTTTGTTTCCGTCTACATCTCTGTCTGTTTTTCCTTCCACCGTCTAGTACGCTCTCCAGCCTACAAGGTGTCAGCCAACTTTTACTATCAAGATAAAAGTACTCGTCTGACAATATTTTAAGCATATCCCCTTCAGAGTAACTCCCTCTGCTGGCGGTACACTGTTTCCAGTGTTGGAATGCTTCCTGGAATATGCTGTCTGTGATGGTGTGCTGTTCTCTTATCATATTTTCCTGAATATGGTTTGGGCGAGTGGCCAACTGCTTAGTGCACTGGTCTGTCATGCCAAAGCCACGAGTTCGAATCTGCCAGAAGCTCCCTAGTCATCCAGCTACATAAATGGGTACCTGACTTCTTCTGGAGTTGGGGAAGGAAAGGCAGCCAGGCGTGATGCTGACCATATCACTCTCTAGTGTGCTGACAGGTCAAGGAAAATATGGGCACCATATTCCTATGTGCATCCAAGACGTGACAGGATTACCTTTACCTTTCTGGACGTTTTGGAAACGCTTTTAAGTTTGAGAATCAGGAAAAAATCTGATGAGCTGGATCTGGAGAGTGGAGTGGATAGGGCACATTGGATGTCTGATGTTGTGCCAGGTAACTGCATGACACGTCAGCCGGAACTTTGTCGTAGTGCAACGTGAAGGTATGGCTTTCCCACAGTTCAGGAGTTATGAGTCTGTCCATGTGGATGTAGACTACGGCAGGGCATCCTTAGATGTCTGTGTGGTTGTAGACTATGATGTCAGAGCATCCTTAGATGTCTGTGTGGTTGTAGACTATTACATCAGGGCATCCTTAGATGTCTGTGTGGTTGTAGACTATTACATCAGGGCATCCTTAGATGTCTGTGTGGATGTAGACTATTACATCAGGGCATCCTTAGATGTCTGTGTGGATGTAGACTATTACATCAGGGCATCCTTAGATGTCTGTGTGGATGTAGACTATTACATCAGGGCATCCTTAGATGTCTGTGTGGATGTAGACTATTACATCAGGGCATCCTTAGATGTCTGTGTGGATGTAGACTATTACGTCAGGGCATCCTTAGATGTCCGTGTGGATGTAGACTATGACTTCAGGGCATCCTTAGATGTCTGTGTGGTTGTAGACTATGATGTCAGAGCATCCTTAGATGTCTGTGTGGTTGTAGACTATTACATCAGGGCATCCTTAGATGTCTGTGTGGTTGTAGACTATTACATCAGGGCATCCTTAGATGTCTGTGTGGATGTAGACTATTACATCAGGGCATCCTTAGATGTCTGTGTGGATGTAGACTATTACATCAGGGCATCCTTAGATGTCTGTGTGGATGTAGACTATTACATCAGGGCATCCTTAGATGTCTGTGTGGATGTAGACTATTACATCAGGGCATCCTTAGATGTCTGTGTGGATGTAGACTATTACGTCAGGGCATCCTTAGATGTCCGTGTGGATGTAGACTATGACTTCAGGGCACCCTTAGATGTCCGTGTGGATGTAGACTATGATGTCAGAGCATCCTTAGATGTCCATGTGGATGTAGACTATGACTTCAGGGCACCCTTAGATGTCCATGTGGATGTAGACTATGACTTCAGGGCACCCTTAGATGTCCGTGTGGATGTAGACTATTACGTCAGGGCACCCTTAGATGTCCGTGTGGATGTAGACTATGACTTCAAGGCACCCTTAGATGTCTGTGTGGTTGTAGACTATGACGTCAGGGCAGCCTTAGATGTCTGTGTGGTTGTAGACTGTGACATCAGGGCAGCCTTAGATGTCTGTGTGGTTGTAGACTATTACGTCAGTGCACCCTTAGATGTCTGTGTGGTTGTAGACTATTACGTCAGTGCACCCTTAGATGTCTGTGTGGTTGTAGACTATTACGTCAGTGCACCCTTAGATGTCTGTGTGGTTGTAGACTATTACGTCAGTGCACCCTTAGATGTCTGTGTGGTTGTAGACTATTACGTCAGTGCACCCTTAGATGTCTGTGTGGTTGTAGACTATTACGTCAGTGCACCCTTAGATGTCCGTGTGGTTGTAGACTTACGTCAGTGCACCCTTAGATGTCCGTGTGGTTGTAGACTATTACGTCAGTGCACCCTTAGATGTCCGTGTGGTTGTAGACTATGACGTCAGGGCAATCTTAGATGTCTGTGTGGTTGTAGACTATGCTGTCAGTGCACCCTTAGATGTCTGTGTGGTTGTAGACTATGACATCAGGGCACTCTTAGATGTCTGTGTGATTGTAGACTATGCTGTCAGTGCACCCTTAGATGTCTGTGTGGTTGTAGACTATGACATCAGGGCACTCTTAGATGTCTGTGTGGTTGTAGACTATGCTGTCGGTGCTCCCTTAGATGTCTGTGTGGTTGTAGACATGATGTCAGGGCACCCTTAGATGTCTGTGTGGTTGTAGACTATGACGTCAGGGCACCCTTAGATGTCTGTGTGGTTGTAGACTATGACGTCAGGGCACTCTTAGATGTCTGTGTGGTTGTAGACTATGCTGTCAGTGCACCCTTAGATGTCTGTGTGGTTGTAGACTATGACGTCAGGGCAGATGTCTGTGTGGTTGTAGACTATGACATCAGGGCAATCTTAGATATACATGTGGTTGTAGACTATGACGTCAGGCACCCTTAGATATCCGTGTGGTTGTGCACTATGACGTCAGGGCAATCTTAGATATACATGTGGTTGTGGACTATGACGTCAGGGCACCCTTAGATATCTGTGTGGTTGTAAACTATGATGTCAGTGCACTCTTAGATGTCTGTGTGGTTGTAGACTATGCTGTCAGTGCACCCTTAGATGTCTGTGTGGTTGTAGACTATGACGTCAGGGCACCCTTAGATGTCTGTCTGGTTGTAGACTATGACGTCAGGGCACTCCTAGATGTCTGTATGGTTGTAGACTATGCTGTCAGTGCACTCTTAGATGTCTGTATGGTTGTAGACTATGCTGTCAGTGCACCCTTAGATGTCTGTGTGGTTGTAGACTATGACGTCAGGGCACCCTTAGATGTCTGTGTGGTTGTAGACTGACATCAGGACAATCTTAGATATACATGTGGTTGTAGACTATGACGTCAGGCACCCTTAGATATCCGTGTGGTTGTGCACTATGACGTCAAGGCACCATTAGATTATCCCGATGGTTGTGCACTATGATGTCAGGGCACCATTAGATATCCCGATGGTTGTGCACTGTGACTCAGGGCACCATTAGATATCCCAATGGTTGTGCACTATGACGTCAGGGCAGTCTTAGATGTCCACAAAATAGGAAAGTAGAAATTGTTGATGATATTTAAGGCTGAACTTTTATGTAGGATTATTGATTATTGATTGTTGTTTAGACGGAGATTAGAATGTGGGATTAGGATAGAAGATAGAAGTGTGAGAATCATAGTGACAAGCTTGTGATTAGTGATTGAGTTGTGTGATTATAATGAGAGATATTTTTTTATAGATAGTTGAGAGATTTGATATCATTATGAGTTAGAAAGTGTTCTAGGAAATTGTGTAGCATTTGTGATGGAATATGAGTTGAGTTTTTCTTCTATGGATCCAGGTATGTTTACTTGTAACTGAAGAATGTAACAAGAGTTCTTTTGAAGCATTGTAGGACTTATAAGATCTGATACTTGTGTTATTTTCTTACGGATCCATGGAAAGGCTTCTTGTGAGAATGTAAGTTGGCATTTATGTCCATTCATGTTGTATGTCTGGTAGTTGGTCTGAGTGTGAGTATAGTGTTGTATGTCTGGCAGTTGGTCTGAGTGTGAGTATAGTGTTGTATGTCTGGTAGTTGGTCTGAGTGTGAGTGTAGTGTTGTATGTCTGACAGTTGGTCTGAGTGTGAGTATAGTGTTGTATGTCTGGCAGTTGGTCTGAGTGTGAGTATAGTGTTGTATGTCTGGTAGTTGGTCTGAGTGTGAGTGTAGTGTTGTATGTCTGGCAGTTGGTCTGAGTGTGAGTATAGTGTTGTAGTATGTCTGGCAGTTGGTCTGAGTGTGAGTGTAATGTTGTATGTCTGGCAGTTGGTCTGAGTGTGAGTATAGTGTTGTATGTCTGGCAGTTGGTCTGAGTGTGAGTATAGTGTTGTATGTCTGGCAGTTGGTCTGAGTGTGAGTGTAGTGTTGTATGTCTGGCAGTTGGTCTGAGTGTGAGTGTAGTGTTGTATGTCTGGCAGTTGGTCTGAGTGTGAGTGTAGTGTTGTATGTCTGGCAGTTGGTCTGAGTGTGAGTGTAGTGTTGTATGTCTGGCAGTTGGTCTGATTGTGAGTATAGTGTTGTATGTCTGGTAGTTGGTCTGAGTGTGAGTGTAGTGTTGTATGTCTGGTAGTTGGTCTGAGTGTGAGTATAGTGTTGTATGTCTGGCAGTTGGTCTGAGTGTGAGTGTAGTGTTGTATGTCTGGCAGTTGGTCTGAGTGTGAGTGTAGTGTTGTATGTCTGGTAGTTGGTCTGAGTGTGAGTGTAGTGTTGTATGTCTGGTAGTTGGTCTGAGTGTGAGTGTAGTGTTGTATGTCTGGCAGTTGGTCTGAGTGTGAGTGTAGTGTTGTATGTCTGGTAGTTGGTCTGAGTGTGAGTGTAGTGTTGTATGTCTGGCAGCTGGTCTGAGTGTGAGTGTAGTGTTGTATGTCTGGCAGTTGGTCTGAGTGTGAGTGTAGTGTTGTATGTCCGGCAGTTGGTCTGAGTGTGAGTGTAGTGTTGTATGTCTGGCAGTTGGTCTGAGTGTGAGTATAGTGTTGTATGTCTGGTAGTTGGTCTGAGTGTGAGTATAGTGTTGTATGTCTGGCAGTTGGTCTGAGTGTGAGTATAGTGTAGCCCACTCCTTCCTTATATGGCGAACAAGCTCTTGTCAATGTTGGGAGTGGTTTGTTCATTTATTACAATCAATATTCTTCATCCTCACTGATCACCGCCCATTCTTTTCACAATAAATACGTAGTTTCTTTGATTCCATAGAATTCGGGTGTCAGTGGTCTTCAGACTGTTGTATTGTCTGTGTACTTGTAGATTTAGAGTCTGAGAATTTAAGTTCGTTGAAAATCTATATTAGCAAGGTACTAAGACATTAGTTAGAAAAGTAGTATAGTCTACAACTCCTTTAACAAGCAGAAAAAAACAAAGTTTGTTGTTGATTACTAAGTACTGTACTAGGGTTGTCCCTATTTAGATGTCATCTATTAATCTCTGTAGTTTCTGATTTTCTTTTGTGAAACTGTTGTGTACATTATTATTTATATAAGCTATCCAGTTTTCTGGAGCCTTGTTAGATCATTTCTTCTGCTTCTGTGAAGTGCCAGGCATGAAGGGGTCACACTGCTGGAAGTGTGTTCTTGACCCAGAAACTTCAAACACTCAGTGTAGGCTAAAGGGGGAAGTTACTAGGGCAGAGGGCAGATAAGAGGGCCACCATCCTTGATACTTTGTCTTTCATCTTTTTTATTTATTTCCTTTCTCCTCACCAGCCTTACTCTTCTGTTCACTTGATTATCACCTGTAGTCTGTAACATGTTGTGTTTATCTTGTTTATAGATGGAGTCTGTGATGTACTGTAACATGTTGTGTTTATCTTGTTTATAGATGGAGTCTGTGATGTACTGTAACATGTTGTGTTTATCTTGTTTATAGCAAAGCAAGCAAAGGTAACCCTTTCATGCCTTAGAGGCACATAGGGATATGGTGTTAGTGCCCATATTTTCCTTGACCTGTCAGCACACTAGAGGGTGATATGGTCAGTATCACGCCTGGCTGCCTTTCCTTCCCCAATTCCAGAAGAAGTCGGGTACCCATTTCTACAGCTGGGTGACTGGGGTGCCGCCGGCCAGATTCGAACCCCCGACCTTCACCATGAGAGACCAGTGCACTAACCACTTCGCCACTCAGACACCCATCTTGTTTATAGATGTATTCTGAAATGTGTTGAGTAAATTATCTGTCCCTGCTTGTGTGAGAAGCTCATATCTGTCGGTGTGTTGTGCTTGTGAGTGAGTGTGTGTGTTGTCTCTGTGTTGTGTTTGTGAGTGAGCATGTGTGTTGTCTCTGTGTTGTGTGCCTGTGTAGTGTGTATGCTGTTTTTCTTAGATGCTTGTTTCATTTTGTTGTGTTGTTTGATCTAGCCAGCTCAAACAGCTCATATATCAGTGATGTTGCTGGCTGCAGGTGGGAAATGGATGAGAAAAGGACTGGCTTTTAGAAAAGTTCTTTGTATGAAACCAGTGAACTTAAGTCCAGAACAGTTTGGAGAGCATCAGAGATATTAAGTACCCGAAGTCTTCTTTCCTTCATATTTATTTAGGAGATATTGTTTCATACAAACTTTACAGCTTTATCATTGTTTGTTAAGTTGTGTAGAAGATATTGTTTCATACACACTTTACAGCTTTATCGTTGTTTGTTAAGTTGTGTAGAAGATATTGTTTCATACAAACTTTACAGCTTTATCGTTGTTTGTTAAGTTGTGTAGAAGATATTGTTTCATACAAACTTTACAGCTTTATCATTGTGTATAAACTGGGGAAAAAAGTAGGAACAGCTTTATTACTTAACAAGCACACAGTTGTGACATTTCAGTGTGAACATTAATCATACAAAAACACACAGGACAAAGAAATAGAGAGAGAGAGAAGATAAAATATAAATTCACGTGAATTAAATAGGAATGGAAAAAAATAGAATAAAATAAAATAAATGGAACACTTAGCTGAGACTTGTAAGAGGCTGTGTTCAGAAGTGCACATGGTGGAGTGGAGAGAATGTTTAAATGGAGACTTGTGGTGTGTGATAGGTGGGTCATAAATAAGGGGGTGGGGAGGGAGAGGCTGAGGAGGGGGGAAACCATGGAAAGGGGAGAGAGTGATACAGTTGTAGTCTAGCCAGGAGAAGGTGATTATAGTTGGGGTAGAGGGGTTGTAATCTGATGCTGTGAGGAGCTTCTGAACTATGTGTTACAAGTGAGAAAGGAGTGGAACTTAGAGCAGAGGAAATATGATTGTGGAAGGGGGGAATGTTAGGTGTGTTCAAACCATGTGGTTTCAATGTCCCATATTCCTGATTGTAGCTGTTCTCAAGGGGTAGATGGCTTCTGTCTTTAGCTGACATTGTTTGATGGCTGTTACCAGAAAATCAAATTTGCCTCTGTAGTTAGGGCGATTCCTATTTTTTGCATAGCATTCATGTGAATTTATATTTAATCTTCTCTCTATATATTTCTTTGTCCTGTCTGTTTTTATATGATTAAGGTTCACACCGAAACATCATAACTGTGTGCTTGTTAAGTAATAAAGCTGTTACTACTTTTTTACTAGTTTATACATTTTGTTATCACAGCTTTACTGCGGTGACTTCATGTATAGTTACATAGTCTTACATACATATACACTAATTATTGGTCTCGTTGTGAATTTATGTAAGAAATTTCCATGGCTTGTATTGGGCTGATTTCTCCTGTCAGTACCCGCCATCTTCTCTCATCTCCCATCTTCTTACAGTTTTTGACAGAGAGAGAATTGTTCAGCCTTCTCTGAATACCTAGACTCAAGTCATTGTTTGTATGTCACTCAATGTTCACTCAGTGTTTGTGTGTCACTCAGTGTTTGTATGTAACTCAGTGTTTGTATATGTCACACAATGTTTGTATATCACTCAGTGTTTGTATGTCAGGCTTCAGCATTCAACTGAGATAAGTGGAGCAGACTGTAAAAGCGTCATTTCCCCAAGCACACACATAAAGATGGTGAATGCCAAAGTCCTCCAAGCATGTGGCAGTACAGGTCTTCTCTGTAAGCTCCACTACCTTCAGAACTTTGTTTCAAGTGAGAACTTGGAGGAAATGAGTTACAGATGTTGGTGGGTTGTGGTTATGGGTTAACAGTGGACTGTTGTTGTTGGGTGTTGGTGGGTTGTTGATGGGTTGTTGTGTGAAATGTTGATAGGCTGTAGTTGTTGTGGGATGTTGATATGTTTTGGTGGGTTGTGGTGGTTGTGGGATGTTGATAATTTGTGGTGGTTTGTGATGTTGGTAAGTTGTGGTGGTTTTGGGATGTTGGTAGGTTGTGGTGGTTGGTGGCTTTTTGTGGTTGTGGGATGTTGATAAGTTGTGGTGGTTTTGGGATATTGGTAAGTTATGGTGGTTATGGGATGTTGGTAAGTTGTGGTGGTTTTGGGATATTGGTAAGTTATGGTGGTTATGGGATGTTGGTAAGTTGTGGTGGTTTTGGGATATTGGTAAGTTATGGTGGTTATGGGATGTTGGTAAGTTGTGGTGGTTTTGGGATGTTGGTAAGTTGTGGTGGTTATGGGATGTTGGTAAGTTGTGGTGGTTTTGGGATATTGGTAAGTTGTGGTGGTTATGGGATGTTGGTAAGTTGTGGTGGTTATGGGATGTTGGTAAGTTATGGTGGTTTTGGGATGTTGGTAAGTTGTGGTGGTTGGTGGCTTGTTGTGGTTGTGGGATGTTAGGTTGTGGGATGTTGATAAGTTGTAGTGGTTGGTGGGTTGTGGATGTTGATGGGTACTGATGGGTTGTGGTGGTGAGATGTTGGTAAGTTGTGGTGGTTGGTGGGTTGTGACTGGCAAGATTTAGCAAAGAAGTGGACAAATGTTGAATAAAAACAAAATAACCCCTTTTCAAAAATTAGTTTGTGTGAACTGTTTTCGTGAAATAATTCATGGGCCATGAACTCTAATCAGATAAAGACTAAGAGTTCTAGATGATGGTTTATTGACATGTTTATACAGGTAGTTGAGCATGTCAGCTTGTTAGTGATCCTCTCTCCCTCCTCTCTCTCTCTGTCTCTCCATCTCTCTCAGTTCAAGGAAGAGTGGATGACTTTAATGTGAAAGTTACGTAGGTCAGAGAAAAGTTTGTATTAAAAAACCCAACTGGTTGGTACAAGCAACAAACAACAGCAAGATGTAATGTTGATTCCTGGCTGTATCCTCATCTCAGGGATGGCTACTCTCAGAGACTTGCATCCAAGAAACATCACAGGAAAGCAGTGATGAAAACATTAGCTTCACATAACAGGGAGTTTCCTACTGGGCTCCACTCACAGATTATACCAGTAAGTTATGTGCGTGTGTGCGTGCGTGCGTGTTGGGTTCATTATAACCTGGTGAGTTGTTGAATATGTGTGTTTGTTATATCCTGGTCAGTTATTGTGTATGTGTATTTGTTATATCCTGGTCAGTTATTGTGTATGTGTATTTGTTATATCCTGGTCAGCTGTTGTATGTGAGTGTGTGTTATATCCTGGTCAGTTATTGTGTGTTTTTTGTTATATCCTGGTCAGCCGTTGTGTGTGTGTGTTTGTTATATCCTGATCAGTTATTGTGTGTGCTTTTGTTATATCATCAGTTATTGTGGTGTGTTGGTTATAACCTGGCAAGTTTTTTAATATATGTGTTTGTTATATCCTAGTCAGCTGTTGTGTGTATGTGTATTTGTTATATCCTGGTCACCAGTTGTGTGTGTTTGTTATATCCTGGTCAGTTATTGTGTGTGTTTTTGTTATATCCTGGTCTGCTGTTGTGTGTGTATGGGTATGTGTGTTATATCCTGGTCAGCTGTTGTGTGTGTTTTTTGTTATATCCTGGTCAGCTGTTGTGTGTGTGCGTGTGTTTGTTATATCCTTGTTAGGTATTGTGTGTGTGTCCATTATATACTTGTCAGTTATTGTGTGTGTTTGTTATATCTTTGTCTTGTTATATTGTGTGTGTGTTCATTATATCTTTGTTAGTTATTGTGCGTGTGTGTTTGTTATATCCTTGTCAGGTATTGTGTGTGTTTGTTATATCCTTGTCAGTTATTGTGTGTGTGTTTGTTATATTCTTATCAGTTATTGTATTGTTTGTTATAACCTGACCATTTATAGTGTGTATTTGTTATATCTTTGTCAGGTATTATGTTGTTTGGTGTAATCTGGCCATTTATAGTGTATGTTTGTTATCTTTGTCAGTTATTGTGTTGTGTTTGTAACCTGACCATTTATAGTGTATATTTGTTATATCTTTGTCAGTTATTGTGTTGTGTTTATTATAACCTGGACATTTATAGTGTGTGTTTGTTATATCTTTGTTAGTTATTGTGGTGTGTTTGTTATAACTTGGTAAGTTGTTTGTTATATCCTGGTCAGCTGTTGTATGTGTGTGTGTGTTGTGTTCATTATAACCTGGTAGGTTGTTGAATATGTGTTTGTTATATCCTGGTCAGCTGTTTGTTTGTTATATCCTTGTCAGTTATTGTATTGTGTTTGTTATAACCTGGGCATTTATAGTGTGTGTTTGCTATATCCTGGTCAGCTGTTGTGTATGTGTGTTTATTATATCCTTGTCAGTTATTGTGTTGTGTTTGTTATATCTTTGTCACTTATTATGTTGTGTTTGTTATATCCTTGTCAGTTGTTGTGTTGTTTGTTATATCCTTGTCAGTTATTGTGTTGTTTGTTATATCTTTGTCATTTATTGAGTTGTGTTTGTTATATCCTTGTCAGTTATTGTGTTGTGTTTGTTATTATCTGGTAAGTTGTTTTGTGTGTTTGTTATATGCTGGCCGTTTTTACTGTGCATTTCTTATAACCTGGTCAGTTGTTGTGCTGTTTGTTTTATCCTGACCATTTATTGTGTTGTATTTGTTATATCCTGACCATTTATTGTGTTGTATTTATTATATCCTGACCATTTATTGTGTTATGCTTGTTTTATCCTGACCATGTATTGTTATATTTGTTAAATCCTGGTCATTTATTATTGTAAGTTGCATTGTGTTGATTCATTAATATCCTCGTTAGCAATATCAGAATGTTCATGAAAACTACCACACTAGGGAAAAGAAATGGGATACAGTAGACATTGTGGAACCAGCTGGAAGATCTTGACTGTGCAGATGATGTAGCACTTGTGGCACACAGCTACACACAAAAGCAAGGGAAACTTCAGATCTTAAACAAGAATTCAGCTAAATTGGGACTATATATTAACAGACAAAAAACAAAGATAATGAAAAGTAATAGTGCAAGCAACAGCCTCATGGTAACTGAGGAAGTGCCAATTGAGGAAATAGAGGATTTCACATGTTTAGGCAGCATAGTTGATAAATACATCTGAATGGAAAAGGATGTTAAATCTAGAATAACCAAGGCCAGGACAGCATTTATCAAACTTAACAAAATATGGTCATCTAAGAACATCAAAACAAGAACCAAACTTAGGCTTTTCAATACAAACGTAAAGACTGTCCTGCTATATAGTTTAGAGGCATGGGTTATGACCAAGACAGTACAACAGAGGATACAAACTACTGCTTGGGGAGGATTTTAAACATTAAATGGCAGGACAAGATCAGGAACGAAGAGGTCTGGGAAAGGGCAGGACAACAGCCTATGAACCTACAAATCATGTCTAGGAAATGGAGGTGGATTGGCCACACTCTGAGAAAACCCAACACCAACATAGCAAGACAGGCACTGACATGGAATCCTCAAGGAAACAGAAAATGAGGAAGACCTAGACTTACCTGGAGAAGAGAAATTATGACAGTGCTCAGAGACAAGGGATACACATGGAAGGAAGCAGAGAATAATTCCAAGAGCAAGGATGACTGGAGAGCCTTTATCTGTGGTCTATGCTCTCAGGGGAGTGAAAGGTGATGATGATGATGATGATGATGATGATGGTGATGATGATCCAGCCTGAAAATATTGTCATGAAAAGATGTCAGGAATTGATTTTCATGCCTCACTACACTAGTCAACAGCTGTCAGTTCATGTTCAGCTGGTTCCAGCACCCACTGAGATGAGCATTGATTATTTGTTGTTTAGTGAGAGCATGAAAGGAGACAACTACACAACACCAGAACATTTATTTCTTGGTGTACAAAATCTGTCATACTTGGAACACCAGAACATTTATTTCTTGGTGTACAAAATCTGTCATACTTGGAACACCAGAACATTTATTTCTTGGTGTACAAAATCTGTCATACTTGGAACACCAGAACATTTATTTCTTGGTGTACAAAATCTGTCATACTTGGAACACCAGAACATTTATTTCTTGGTGTACAAAATCTGTCATACTTGGAACACCAGAACATTTATTTCTTGGTGTACAAAATCTGTCATACTTGGAACACCAGAACATTTATTTCTTGGTGTACAAAATCTGTCATACTTGGAACACCAGAACATTTATTTCTTGGTGTACAAAATCTGTCATACTTGGAACACCAGAACATTTATTTCTTGGTGTACAAAATCTGTCATCACATATAAAACACTTATATTAGAATACAAAACAAGATCTGTAATCACATGTAAAACACTTATATTATAACACAAAACAAAATCTGTCATCACATGTAAAACACTTATCTTATATCTTATATCTTTCCGTGCCGTTAAACGTCACATAGGGCTCGCAAAGTAGTTCACCAATTTTTCCTGTCTTCGGCGAGTCTTTCAACCTCATCAAAGGATTTTATGCCTGTTAATTTGGCCTCTCTTAAAACACTTATGATAGAATACAAAACAAAATCTGTCATCACATGTAAAATACTTATTTCTCAAGTGTGACACTTTAGGTTTGTGTGCAGTATTAGAGCACACAACAAATTTCTCAACTCATACCATGTTTCTTTGTGTATTCATCAGAAGAAATAACAGAGAAACTTGTCTGTTGTTTGTCTTTTTTATATTAACCTGGCACTTGTCTAACAGATATTAACCTGGCACTTGTCAAACAGATATTAACCTGGTACTTGTCTAACATATATTAACCTGGCACTTGTCTAACAGATATTAACCTGGCACTTGTCTAACATATTAACCTGGTACTTGTCTAACATATATTAACCTGGCACTTGTCTAACATATATTAACCTGGTACTTGTCTAACATATATTAACCTGGCACTTGTCTAACATATATTAACCTGGCACTTGTCTAACATATATTAACCTGTCACTTGTCTAACAGATATTAACCTGGCACTTGTCAAACAGATATTAACCTGGTACTTGTCTAACATATATTAACCTGGCACTTGTCTAACATATATTAACCTGGTACTTGCCTGTGAAATAAAAAAACACATTTATATAAATGAAACAAGTGTAATTATTTGTTCTTTTTCTGTTCCACAGAGAACTGAGTATGCCCCAAAAGACAGAAATCTTGCAGAGACTGATCCAAAACAGTTTGCAGGCCTTTTGATTGAAAAGTTGAACAAAGTGGTCGTGGAATGGGAAAATATAGCTAAGATGGAGGAAAAGCTGCGCAGTATAAACAGTAGTGAGGTAGGGCAAAATAGTGCAAGAATAGGAGAGATCAATAGATGGTTGAGAAGAAAAGAGTGCTTTCAGTTATCCCATATCCAAGACTTTCTCACATATTTCTGTATAGTTATACTTGGAGAATGTTTGTTCCATATCTGTGACTCTCACATTTCTGTATAGTTGTAATTGGAGAAGTGATGTGCTAACAGTTAGAATGGAGATTTCTAGACCGGAGGTACTGAAAGTTGCAACTAAGAGATGTACACATAAGATATGAAGAATAAATGCTGAAAGTTACAACAGCTAAGAGACACATACACATAAGATATGAAGAATAGATGCTGAAAGTTACAACAGCTAAGAGACACATACACATAAGATATGAAGAATAAATGCTGGAAGTTACAACAGCTAAGAGACACATACACATAAGATATGAAGAATAGATGCTGGAAGTTACAACAGCTAAGAGACACATACACATAAGATATGAAGAATAGATGCTGGAAGTTACAACAGCTAAGAGACACATACACATAAGATATGAAGAATAAATGCTGGAAGTTACAACAGCTAAGAGACACATACACATAAGATATGAAGAATAGATGCTGAAAGTTACAACAGCTAAGAGACACATACACATAAGATATGAAGAATAAATGCTGGAAGTTACAACAGCTAAGAGACACATACACATAAGATATGAGGGCATTAGTTGTGAAGCCAGGATTCTGGGAAGACTATGCTGCTTATAATCCCAAGTGGAAATGTAGTTTGAATGATCTCAGCATCAGATATAGCAATAAAGGAATATGAGACATAATGTGCACATCGGCCTAAGTTGTATTGTCTTATTTCTAGTGCACATCAGCCTAAGTTGTATTGTCTTATTTCTAGTGCACACCACCCCGTGAGCTACTTTGTCTTCTGTGATCCATGTTTCTAGGCTGAGAGAGTGGTATTTATTGTCAGGATAAATTGTGCAGAATTGTGGAGGTAATGCTTTGTGCAGCAGAGTTTGTCTTCCAGTGCAGCTCTTGTGGCAGGAGCTGAGTTGGGGCTTCTTGCTAGACAGGACACAGCTGCAGGCTGTGCTCTACAGGTTGCCTGTCTTTTTCACATGTGCAGTCTAAGGTGATGCTTGATTATAGTCTTGACCTCACTGTATGAGGCAGTCCATGAATTGTGACCTTGTTTCAGCTGCACAAGGCCTAAAGCTCTGTGACCTTTATGTCCATGAACTGTGACCTTGTTTCAGCTGCACAAGGCCTAAAGCTCGGTGACCTTTACCGAAATCATTCCCTCGTCTGAAGTTAATGAAAAGGGAAGCTACTGACTGTTGTTTCTGTATCATGAACATTGATTAAATGAATCTTTTCTTTCATTCCAGATGGACAGAGCAGAGAGTGAGGAGCAGCACTTGTCATGTGTGACCACCAAACCCAGCACATCCTTCATTCCGTTGCCATCATCAATAGAGGAGGAGACGGCAGAAAGTATACTAGATCAGCACTGCTCGCGGATATGGGAGTCATCTGCTCACCACTCCCCCTCATACTCACCCCCTCGTTCGCCTCCACACAGATCACCAGACCGCCATAAAGAAACTCGGAAGAAAGCTGCCCTTCCCGCTGCGGTCTCTGCCCCTGCTGCGTACATAACGCGCGGAGGTCACAAAAAACGAGACTTTGTCACGTATGACCCTGAGGACCACAACCTCATACTTTGCGGAACGGAGACGCACCGCCACATCCACCACCATCATCACCACCACCACTCGTCTCGTGACGCCTCGTTCAAAAAAACTCACGTAGAGTTAGAATCTCAGACTTGCGGCGCGTCCTCGTGGAGGACAGAGAACGGTCAGAATCTTTCTGCAGATTTCCCCGGCGGGGATCACGCAGGCAGGGGCAGGGCCTCAGCTCGGAAGAATGGAAGCAGCGTTGTGAGGAGAAGTTTAGAGACTAGCAGCAACGTGGACAGCGGGATTAGTCTCATGGGTTCTGTCAAAGTGACACCCAACTGGAGCAACCCAACTAGTGAAAAGTATGTACTTTTTATCCGTGTGTTTTATTCAAAAATACATTCTCTTATTACCTTTAGAGAGAAGCAGTTGTAAAATTTATACCTAATACATCAGTTACCAGTACATCAAGCTACCAGTATGTCAGGTTACCTGTATGTCAGATTACCAGTACATCTGATTACCGGTACATCAGATTACCAGTACATCTGATTACCGGTACATCAGATTACCAGTACATCAGGTTACCAGTACATCAGTACCAGTATGTTAGGTTACCAGTATGTCACATTACCAGTACGTCATGTATCATTACCAGTATCTCAGGTTACCGGTACATCAGGTTACCAGTACATCATGTATCATTATCTCAGGTTACCGGTACATCAGGTTACTGGTACATCAGATTAACTGGTACATCAGGTTAACTGGTACATCAGGTTACTGGTACATCAGGTTAACTGGTACATCAGGTTACCGGTACATCAGGTTACTGGTACATCAGGTTACAGGTATCTCAGGTCACCGGTATCTCAGGTTACCGGTTTGTCAGGTTACCAGTATGTCAGGTTACCGGTATCTCAGGTTACCGGTATCTCAGGTTACCGGTTTGTCAGGTTACCAGTATGTCAGGTTACCAGTACTTCAGGTTACCAGTATGTCAGGTTACCGGTATCTCAGGTTACCAGTACTTCAGGTTACCAGTATGTCAGGTTACAGGTATTCAGGTCACTTGTGATAAGTGATGATTAGTAGATTTGTTAGTGAACTGCCCTCATGTGCGAAGTTTGTGGGTTTCTGATATCCAGACGGCCTTGTCCAGCCACACAGATGGATAACAGACATCCTAGTGTTGTGAGGAAAATGTCTGCATGGAGGCGGACACTAGATGACATGTGCTTGTCGCTATATAGAGGAACGATATCCCTCTTTCTGAGCAGCCTAACAGAGTTCACTAGGATATGGAACCAGAAGACAGAAAACACATGCACCACTACACGCTGTTTTCACCGCTACATGCTGTTTTCACCACTACATGCTGTTTTCACCACTATATTCTATTTCTGTACATGCTGTACAGAAGCAAGACTGATTCTGTTTCAATTCTTGGAACAAACCAAAGAATTAAGCTACTGAATAAGCTCTTCTGTATTTAATAATCGATCTATACTTTATTGGTCAGTTCTGAAGTTGACCCATACCATCTTGGTCAGTTCTGAAGTTGACCCATACCTTCTTGGGCAGTGTGAGGTTGACCCATAGAATCTTGATCAGTTCTGAAGTTGACCCATATAGTCTTGGTCAGTTCTGAAGTTGATCCATACAATCTTGGTCAGTTCTGAAGTTGACCCATAGAATCTTGAATGGTCTGAAGTTGATCAGTACTATCTTGGTCAGTTCTGAAGTTGACCCATACAATCTTAGTCAGTCTGAGGTTGACCCATAGAATCTTGAATGGTATGAAGTTGATCAGTACCATCTTGGTAATTTCTAAAGTTGATGTATACCATCTTGGATAATCTGAAGTTGATGCATAGTTTGTTGTCCAGTCTGAAGTTGATGCATAGTTTGTTGTCCAGTCTGAAGTTGATGTATATTCTTGTCCAGTCTGAAGTTGATGCATAGTTTGTTGTCCAGTCTGAAGTTGATGCATAGTTTGTTGTCCAGTCTGAAGTTGATGTATATTCTTGTCCAGTCTGAAGTTGATATATATATATATATATATTCTGTTGTACAGAAATGTCTCTAGGGATCACATTTGAGCATTCATTGTCCTTTGCACACCATGTGGACCATGCAATACAAAAACCCAGGAAAGCATTGAGAGCATTAAGATTAATGGCCAGTACATGCTTTCCACACTGCACTCTCTTCTTGCTGATGCAAGGGCTGGTATACTGTCATCATTGGAATATGGTTTTGACCTGTTCACCCTGTCCAGTGCACGGCTGAGTAAACAGAACGATACAGTGTGACTGGTCTTGGGTTGCACCAGGGATACTTTTCTGCTGGATTTGCTGATTGTGAGGTCTAAACACAAGCTCAGGTGACAGCATACTTCAGGGTTGCTAGCATGAAGGATCATCCTCTCCATAAGGAGCTGGGGTAGATACAGGAAGACACATCAAACATGGCAGATCTTGGATGGCTGAGGTGAAGGATACAATAAAGTCAATTTGCAATCTAGATGAAGTGCCTAAAGGTGATGACTGGTTACGGGTACAGGACCGACCTCAGTTAACAAAGATTATTATACAGAAGGGCTGTGAATGTTGAGACTGGGTGCATGGAGCAGATGAACTTTGGGCTCAAGATCTCATCCAGCATCACTGTGGCTCTTCTGACACTGCAATGTATACAGATGACTCAGTGACTCAGCACAGCATAAATGGTTGGGCTTTTGTTGCCTACCGAAATGGAAGAGTAGTGGCACAGGGTTCAGGAGCTTCTGAAGTCAGCTCATCAAGCATATGAAGGGATATTGAGTCTGTGTCGGCAGCAGTGGAATAGTTAGTTGCTCATGCTGTGGTTAATGGTGTCATTGTGATGGATTCATAGAGTATGCTTTGTAAGACTGAGAAGAATTTGCTTTGCAAAGAATGGGTTCAACTGTTAAGCCAGTCAACTGTGACAAGCCTAACGTGGCTTTGCTGTCCAGGGCAGTGATGTGGCAGACAGACTTGCTGGACAAGCTAAAATAAACAGCGGACTGTCAGTGGACAAGGGGACATTGCTAGGCCTGTACTGGACAGACTGCGGGAAAATGACGAGCCAGAATGTATGAACATTGTGGCTGTGAGGAGACTGCTGGAGCTAGGACAAATGAAGGATGCTGGCAAGAAATCTGAACTGTGCGGTAGAAAACACATTGTGAACAACCAACATTTGACAGGAACTATTTGCAAACAACTAAAAACAACTGAAAAAAAAACAAAAACAACTAAAGAAGCTGGAGAGGAACAAATAGATCTGCAAAAATAAGATTTTTAAGGGCATGCATCTTTCCCATCGCAACATATGCCTGTGAGACTGGACACTAAAAAAAACAGCTGAGAAACACATAAATGGCTTTGAATGTAAATGCTACAGAAGAGTTCTCCAAATATCATGGACACAAAAAAGAACAAATATATCCATACTACAAGAACTTAATATTGAAGAAGGCTGGTTAGTAAAGAGGAGTAAATGGGTAAGGTAAAGGTGATCCCATAGCAAATGCCGTGGGGGACGAAGCGTCAGAGACCTCATTATGCTGGGCCATCAGGGTATGAGGTAGGGTGGCCTTTCCTTCCCCGTCGATATCAGGGCCACATTGGTTGGGAAAAAAAAATCCTGCTCAGCTGGACATTTGAACCCTCGACCATTCGGTTGCTGGAGAGTGCTCTAACCACTACACTAGCCGGTCCCCTGATTAAACAGAGAAAACTTAAATATTTTTGGCACATCAAACATGGCAGATCTTGGATGGCTGAGGTGAAGGATACAATAAAGTCAATTTGCAATCTAGATGAAGTGCCTAAAGGTGATGACTGGTTACGGGTACAGGACCGACCTCAGTTAACAAAGATTATTATACAGAAGGGCTGTGAATGTTGAGACTGGGTGCATGGAGCAGATGAACTTTGGGCTCAAGATCTCATCCAGCATCACTGTGGCTCTTCTGACACTGCAATGTATACAGATGACTCAGTGACTCAGCACAGCATAAATGGTTGGGCTTTTGTTGCCTACCGAAATGGAAGAGTAGTGGCACAGGGTTCAGGAGCTTCTGAAGTCAGCTCATCAAGCATATGAAGGGATATTGAGTCTGTGTCGGCAGCAGTGGAATAGTTAGTTGCTCATGCTGTGGTTAATGGTGTCATTGTGATGGATTCATAGAGTATGCTTTGTAAGACTGAGAAGAATTTGCTTTGCAAAGAATGGGTTCAACTGTTAAGCCAGTCAACTGTGACAAGCCTAACGTGGCTTTGCTGTCCAGGGCAGTGATGTGGCAGACAGACTTGCTGGACAAGCTAAAATAAACAGCGGACTGTCAGTGGACAAGGGGACATTGCTAGGCCTGTACTGGACAGACTGCGGGAAAATGACGAGCCAGAATGTATGAACATTGTGGCTGTGAGGAGACTGCTGGAGCTAGGACAAATGAAGGATGCTGGCAAGAAATCTGAACTGTGCGGTAGAAAACACATTGTGAACAACCAACATTTGACAGGAACTATTTGCAAACAACTAAAAACAACTGAAAAAAAAACAAAAACAACTAAAGAAGCTGGAGAGGAACAAATAGATCTGCAAAAATAAGATTTTTAAGGGCATGCATCTTTCCCATCGCAACATATGCCTGTGAGACTGGACACTAAAAAAAACAGCTGAGAAACACATAAATGGCTTTGAATGTAAATGCTACAGAAGAGTTCTCCAAATATCATGGACACAAAAAAGAACAAATATATCCATACTACAAGAACTTAATATTGAAGAAGGCTGGTTAGTAAAGAGGAGTAAATGGGTAAGGTAAAGGTGATCCCATAGCAAATGCCGTGGGGGACGAAGCGTCAGAGACCTCATTATGCTGGGCCATCAGGGTATGAGGTAGGGTGGCCTTTCCTTCCCCGTCGATATCAGGGCCACATTGGTTGGGAAAAAAAAATCCTGCTCAGCTGGACATTTGAACCCTCGACCATTCGGTTGCTGGAGAGTGCTCTAACCACTACACTAGCCGGTCCCCTGATTAAACAGAGAAAACTTAAATATTTTTGGCACATTAAACATCGTGAAATTTAGAGAAGACAGTCTTGAAAGGGTGCATAATGGGAAAAAGGCGAAGATGGCTGCAAGATGTTGATAATCTGCAAATGGATGCTTCAGCAGAAATGCATCTTGCTTATAACCAAGAGGCCTACAGGAGAACTGTTAAGGAGGCAAAGTTCCGCAAGGGACATGCAAATGACTGACTGACTCATTAGCAAACATACTCTTGGATGTATGGTGTGGCATGTGATGGAGCATATATGGGGTTGTCCCGAAAGCAGTGAAGCCAGAGTCTAAACTTTGAACTTTGAACTCTGTTGTCCAGTCTGAAGTTGATGTATACTGTGTTGTTCAGTCTCAAGTTAATATATACTATGTTGTTCAGTCTGAAGTTGATGGATACTGTGTTTTCCAGTCTGAAGTTGATGGATACTGTGTTTTCCAGTCTGAAGTTGATGGATACTGTGTTTTCCAGTCTGAAGTTGATGGATACTGTGTTGTCCAGTCTGAAGTTGATGGATACTGTGTTGTCCAGTCCAAAGTTGATGGATACTGTGTTGTCCTGTTTGAAGTTGATGGATACTGTGTTGTCCAGTCTGAAGTTGATGGATATTGTGTTGTCCAGTCTGAAGTTGATGGATACTGTGTTGTCCAGTTTGAAGTTGATGGATACTGTGTTGTCCAGTTTGAAGTTGATGGATACTGTGTTGTCCAGTTTGAAGTTGATGGATACTGTGTTGTCCAGTCTGAAGATAAAGAACATTCTGGCTGATTAAGTTTGTTAGAGAAGGAATTATGGTCTCAGCTAGGTCAGGTTTAGCTGGGCCTAGTACTAACAATGTTTAGTGTGAGTTTGGTGCTGACATAGCTGGACCTAGTACTAACAATGTTTAGTGTGAGTTTGGTGCTCACATGACTGGACCTAGTACTAACAATGTTTAGTGTGAGTTTGGTGCTCACATGACTGGACCTAGTACTAACAATGTTTAGTGTGAGTTTAGTTCTCACGTGGCTCATCCAAGTACTAACAATGTTTAGTGTGAGTTTGGTGCTGACATAGCTGGGCCTAGTACTAACAATGTTTAGTGTGAGTTTGGTGCTGACATAGCTGGACCTAGTACTAACAATGTTTAGTGTGAGTTTGGTGCTGACATAGCTGGACCTAGTACTAACAATGTTTAGTGTGAGTTTGGTGCTGACATAGCTGGGCCTAGTACTAACAATGTTTAGTGTGAGTTTGGTGCTGACATAGCTGGGCCTAGTACTAACAATGTTTAGTGTGAGTTTGGTGCTGACATAGCTGGGCCTAGTACTAACAATGTTTAGTGTGAGTTTAGTTCTCACGTGGCTCATCCAAGTACTAACAATGTTTAGTGTGAGTTTGGTGCTGACATAGCTGGGCCTAGTACTAACAATGTTTAGTGTGAGTTTGGTGCTGACATAGCTGGACCTAGTACTAACAATGTTTAGTGTGAGTTTGGTGCTGACATAGCTGGACCTAGTACTAACAATGTTTAGTGTGAGTTTGGTGCTGACATAGCTGGGCCTAGTACTAACAATGTTTAGTGTGAGTTTGGTGCTGACATAGCTGGGCCTAGTACTAACAATGTTTAGTGTGAGTTTAGTTCTCACGTGGCTCATCCAAGTACTAACAATGTTTAGTGTGAGTTTGGTGCTGACATGAACCTGTGTAGTTGTTGTTGTATAACTAAATGTTCACTTTCACAGAGTCATGAAGTGGATGCTAGACAGTGAGACAGTACAGGAAGTGTCATTACAAGTGCAGGAGACAGACAAGAGTTCTTCTACACACAGACGATCTCACAGATTCAACCAGTCAGCTGGCTTCTCTCAGCAGACACGGTCAAGGTAGTTTGTCAACCACAAAAGACTGGTTGCTTTTAAATTACATTATACAAAAAATAGAACAGCTTAGTAATTTGAAAATTATCATAATGTAATGAAAAAAAGACCATTTGAAATCATAGAATTGGTTATTTTTGTGGACAAGAGTTCTCAGAATAATTCTTTATTTTGCCTCTTTCAAAGCTAAATATTCATATTGTGAACATTTTCCTCCACATAGTTCAGTGCTTTGATTGTGACACAGACTAAAGTGTGTAGCTCCTGTATGCTTACTCCTGTAGATCCTGTATGCTGACTCCTGTAGATCCTGTATGCTGATCCCTGTAGCTCCTGTATGCTTACTCCTGTAGCTTCTGTATGCTTACTCCTGTAGCTTCTGTATGCTGACCCCTGTAGCTCCTTTATGCTGACCCCGGTAGCTCCTGTATGCTATATGCTGATCCCTGTAGCTTCTGTATGCTGACTCCTATAGCTCTATGCTGATCCCTGTAGCTTCTGTATGCTGACTCCTGTAGCTCCTGTATGCTGATCCCTGTAGCTTCTGTATGCTGACCCCTGTAGCTCCTGTATGCTGACCCCTGTAGCTCCTATATGCTGATCCCTGTAGCTCCTGTATACTGACCCCTGTAGCTCCTGTATGCTGACCCCTGTAGCTCCTGTATGCTGACCCCTGTAGCTCCTATATGCTGACCCCTGTAGCTCCTGTATACTGACCCCTGTAGCTCCTGTATGCTGACCCCTGTAGCTCCTATATGCTGATCCCTGTAGCTTCTGTATGCTGACTCCTGCAGCTCCTGTATGCTGATCGCTGTAGCTTCTGTATGCTGACCCCTGTAGCTCTTGTATGCTGATCCCTGTAGCTCTTGTATGCTGATCCCTGTAGCTCTTGTATGCTGATCCCTGTAGCTCTTGTATGCTGATCCCTGTAGCTCTTGTATGCTGACTCCTGTAGCTTCTGTATGCTGACCCCTGTAGCTTCTGTATGTTGACCCCTTTAAGTTCCTGTATGCTGATTCCTGTAGCTTCTGTATGCTGACCCCTGTAGCTTCTGTATGTTGACCCCTTTAGTTCCTGTATGCTGATTCCTGTAGCTTCTGTATGTTGACCCCTTTAGTTCCTGTATGCTGATCCCTGTAGCTTCTGTATGCTGACTCCTGTAGCTCCTGTATGCTGATCCCTGTAGCTTCTGTATGCTGACCCCTGTAGCTCCTGTATGCTGACCCCTGTAGCTCCTATATGCTGATCCCTGTAGCTCCTGTATACTGACCCCTGTAGCTCCTGTATGCTGACCCCTGTAGCTCCTGTATGCTGACCCCTGTAGCTCCTATATGCTGACCCCTGTAGCTCCTGTATACTGACCCCTGTAGCTCCTGTATGCTGACCCCTGTAGCTCCTATATGCTGATCCCTGTAGCTTCTGTATGCTGACTCCTGCAGCTCCTGTATGCTGATCGCTGTAGCTTCTGTATGCTGACCCCTGTAGCTCTTGTATGCTGATCCCTGTAGCTCTTGTATGCTGATCCCTGTAGCTCTTGTATGCTGATCCCTGTAGCTCTTGTATGCTGATCCCTGTAGCTCTTGTATGCTGACTCCTGTAGCTTCTGTATGCTGACCCCTGTAGCTTCTGTATGTTGACCCCTTTAAGTTCCTGTATGCTGATTCCTGTAGCTTCTGTATGCTGACCCCTGTAGCTTCTGTATGTTGACCCCTTTAGTTCCTGTATGCTGATTCCTGTAGCTTCTGTATGTTGACCCCTTTAGTTCCTGTATGCTGATTCCTGTAGCTTCTGTATGTTGACCCCTTTAGTTCCTGTATGCTGATTCCTGTAGCTTCTGTATGCTGACCTCTGTAGCTTCTGTATGCTGACCCCCTGCTAATGTACTTGCTAGTTCCAGCTGCTAGAAACTAAACTGACATGATCAGATTGTGCTTGTTTACATTTTAATTCTTGCTATGAAAACAATGAGCTGTTTAGAATGTTTTACATAGCTAGTAGGTAAGCTATTTAGAATGTTTTATATCGCTAGTAGGTAAGCTATTTAGAATGTTTTATATCGCTAGTAGGTAAGCTATCTAGAATGCTTTACAGTGCTAGTAGGTGAGTTATTTAGAATGTTTTACATTGCTAGTAGGTAAGCTATTTAGAATGTTTTACATTGCTAGTGGGTGAGTTGTTTACAGTATTTTACATTATTTGTCCACAGCTCCAAGTCCAAAACTTCCATCAGATCCACCTCAGTGGAGCGGAGCGGTGGAGTTTTGTCTGCATGGAGTGGGACAGCAGCCGTCATGCCCAACCAGCCTTTTGCACAAGACCCTTCTATGCCCCTCCCCACCCCACCAAACCCAATCACCCAGTTAGAGGAAGCAAAGCGACGCCTACAGACTCGACAGACCCAGTCAAGAACAGCAGGAGGGACAACTTCTTCTCCTGTCAAATCCAAGTGAGTCTTGGTGATCTGGCATGAGAACATTTACTGGTTATATATTTGTTAGTTTTATCATAGCTGGTCTTGGTGTAGAGAATGAATGTGAAGGTTAAAGAACACTTGTATCACAACATTAAGTGACAGAGCTGGGCTGACATAGAGGCAGGCGCTGAGATGTAAACATCAGCTCTGTGCTACTGCTGCTTCGCTAGCAGGCTTGTTTGGCAGTTGTTGGTATGTGCTGAGCAGGATGGTGTTGGTGATTATGCTTCCCTGTTCTTGTTTAATTCTTTTCTGTTCAGTGCTTTTCTTTTTCCATGCCACTTTCATGTGTATCCCCAGTACACTTTCATGTGTGTCCCCAGTACACTTTCATGTGTGTCCCCAGTACACTTTCATGTGTGTCCCCAGTATACTTTCATGTGTGTCCCCAGTATACTTTCATGTGTATCCCCAGTACACTTTCATGTGTGTCCCCAGTATCCCTTAATGGCATGGAATCTGGAAGTTCACCTTAGAAGTGCAAATTTTACTTGCTGAGTCCACTGAGATATTTTGCTCTTGACCTTCCTCTCCACTTTTCCCCCCTATAATTTTCCAGTGATTACTAGTTTCTTCAACTTCTGTCTTCTCATAACATGTCCAAGAAATTCTGTCTGTCTTTTTCTTATCATTTTAACTAGTTTTCCTTGTTCTGAAACTTCTCTGAGGAACTCTTTGTTTTTCTGTTTGTCCAGGAATCTTTCTCCAAAACTACGTCCCTGTTGCTTCCAGTTTCTTTGCTTTCTTTTTGTTGACTGCTTCACAACCATACAGCAACTTTGGTTCTATATAGCACCAAATACTCTTTTCCTCACATTTATTTGTTAGTATCTTCTTCACATTATAAAAAGCTGATGCTGTCATACCTATTTGTGGTTATTTCATTTGCACACTTACTATCAGCTGTTGTTGTTGTTCCAAGGTAAATGAGTTTATTTACCCATTTCATTGACTTCCCATTTGAAAGGATGTTGCACTTTCATTTATTTACTTTTTTTGCTGTTACCATTGCTTGTTGCTGTTTAGTTGTAGACATGTTTTTATTGCTGTCTGTGATGGTCTTGTTCAGTATTATCTGCAGACTGCCTTCACTTTCTGCTCTTACGACAGTGTCATCCTTGTATCTCAGGTTTCTGGAAAGTCAGATCAAAATAGCAGCTTTCAGATTATCTTTTGTTTCTTTTCAACAGTTATATAGAGGCTTGTGATTTGTTGCTGTGTTATAGATTGTCACAACAGAAAGTGTCACAGATTCTGTCACAGAGGACTGCTGTGATAGATTCTGTCAAAGACAGTGCTGTTGTCTTGATGTGGTAAGGAAAGATAATAGTCAGAGTACAGATACTTGAATTGTCTCCATTTCCGTGCCCTGATTAATGCACATTTGTTGAGAGTAAACTAATCTTATTGTGTTAGAGTGGCTGACATCAGAAGCTTGAATGACAGATGCCAGAGACTTGAGTGACAGACAGCAGAGACTTGAGTGACAGATGCCATGTAGACTTGAGTGACAGACAGCAGAGACTTGAGTGACAGATGCCAGAAACTCAAGTGACAGACAGCAGAGACTTGAGTGACAGATGCCAGAAACTTGAGTGACAGATGCCAGAGACTTGAGTGACAGACACTGGATACTTGAGTGACAGATAGCAGAGGTTTGAGTGACATATAGCAGACTTGAGTGACAGACATCAGAAATTTGAGTGACAGTTGCTGGAGACTTAAGTGACAGACAGCAGAGACTTAAGTGATTTTATAATGTTGAAAATCATGTTAGGAAACTGGTGTATTTCGTGGGTCATGAATTGTTAAAGTTGATGGATATTTTTAGTTTATTTAGAATTGGTTATTCCAAGATTTGTTTTCTTCTTTCAGAAGTTTTGCTAGTGCACCTGCCAAAGACAAGATGCGACTTCCAGCGGGTGGCATTTCTGTACCTTCTACCTCACACACCCGCACCTTACAGTCAGCTAAAACAGCACCAACACACCTGGATACTTCTACCACTAACCAGATGTTTCAGTATGTCAAATTTTGTTCACTTCTTTTTCTGTAAATATGATTTTATATAACTTTGTCATGTATCAGACAGCTGTGGTCTCATCATTGTCTGTGTGTATGATTTTATATAACTTTGTCATGTATCAGACAGCTGTGGTCTCATCATTGTCTGTGTGTATGATTTTATATAACTTTGTCATGTACGAGACAGTTGTGGTATCATCATTGTCTGCTTGTGTGATTGTTATAACTTTGTCATGGACTAGATTCAGTTGTCCTGGAACAGTAATAAAGAAGATGCTAAGTGAGATCAAATCACAAGTAAGGAAACCAATGCAGGTGTATTGCGTCAGAAGAAGATAGTAACAAATAAATGAAAAGGGAGGAAAAGAATTTGACATAGCTGTAAGAAGACAGTATTGCCATATGGTTGTGAAACTTGGACGGTTGAAAGCATCAGAGATTTGGTTCTGGAGAAAGATGAAAAAAATACCCCAAACAGCCAGAAAATTGAACCAACAAAACAGCGAAAACCAGTTAAAATCATTTAAAAGAAAACGAAAGAACAATCCCAGATTCTTTGGACATGTCGTGAAAGACGGAAGTTAGAGAATTTGGGCACCTCATGAGAAGACAGAAGTTATAGAACTTGGAGAGGCATCATGAGAAGACAGAAGTTGTAGAACTTGAAGAGGCATCATGAGAAGACAGAAGTTGTAGAACTTGGAGAGGCATCATGAGAAGACAGAAGTTATAGAACTTGGAGAGGCATCATGAGAAGACAGAAGTTAGAGAATTTTGGCACAACATGACAAGACAGAAGTTAGAGAAACTGGAAATAACTGGAAAATTCAAGAGAATTATAAGGAGAGAAAGGCCTAGAAAAAAATAAAGAGAGAAAGGCCTAAAGAAAATGGAAGGCCTAGAGAAAAAATAAGAAGGCCGAGAGAACAGCTAAATGGGCTGTCCAGACGGTGAAGGAAAAGAAAAGTGTTTGAAGTGATGAGAAATGCCAAGGGTCTGGGGAAACATGATTGCCTCAGCTTTTAATAAGTGAAGTATATTCTGGCTGTGCTGTTTAGCTCAGCTTGTAATAAGTGAAGTATATTCTGACTGTGCTGTTTAGCTCAGCTTGTAATAAGTGAAGTATATTCTGACTGTGCTGTTTAGCTCAGCTTGTAATAAGTGAAGTATATTCTGACTGTGCTGTTTAGCTCAGCTTGTAATAAGTGAAGTATATTCTTGCTGTGCTGTTTAGCTCAGCTTGTAATAAGTGAAGTATATTCTGGCTGTGCTGTTTAGCTCAGCTTGTAATAAGTGAGGTATATTCTGGCTGTGCTGTTTAGCTCAGCTTGTAATAAGTGAAGTATATTCTGGCTGTGCATGTTTTGATTTGTGTCTCTGTGTGCATCATATATCTGATGTGACAGTTTTGGTGTCTGCAGCTCACGACTAGGCCAGCGAGTGCCAACATCTTCATCGCTTCAGCAAAGTCCTAGCGAAACAATAATCGGCATTTACATGGGTCAGGAACCTATACCTTACAGACACCAGTTGCCAGGTAGAGCCATCACGCTGGCACAAATAAAAACACTCATCACTAAACGAGGCACTTTCAAGTAAGTTGTGAGGAAATGTTTGTCCTGGTTTGGTTAGAAAGTAAGTTGTGAGGAAATGTTTGTCCTGGTTTGGTTAGAAAGTAAGTTGTGAGGAAATGTTTGT
The DNA here is from genome assembly GCA_009760885.1 of Achatina immaculata. Classification (NCBI taxonomy): domain Eukaryota; kingdom Metazoa; phylum Mollusca; class Gastropoda; order Stylommatophora; family Achatinidae; genus Lissachatina; species Lissachatina immaculata. Next base: position 2,286,186 of record CM019719.1, read on the forward strand.
CCTGGTTTAGTTAGAAAGTAAGTTGTCAGGAAATGTTTGTCCTGGTTTGGTTAGAAAGTAAGTTGTCAGGAAATGTTTGTCCTGGTTTGGTTAGAAAGTAAGTTGTGAGGAAATGTTTGTCCTGGTTTGGTTAGAAAGTAAGTTGCTATGTTTGAATGGAATTCTGAGTTTCTTATTGCTCCTTCGCTGCTTGTGGTCAAAAGTTCTGTCTCTTATTGTCTTTGCTGTAGAGAAAATTGACTTTCTAACCCAACTAGTATTTAAGATGGAAAAGACATTTATTGGATTTGGCTTACATGAGCTGGAAAGAGTGCTGTGTTGTTTCAAGTGTTTTCTTTTTGGTGATCTAGATTTCATGTTTTTTGGTGACCTACAATTGATTTATTTGTGAGAAAACTCTGGCTTGTGGTGACCTACATTTCTGTTGTTCTGGTTTTTCAGATATTATTTCAAGAGTCACAGCGACGAGTTTGGCGATGGTGCAGGGGCTGTGTTCGAGGAGATCAAAGATGATAACAGCATCGTCCCGATGTGGCAAGGAAAAATAGTAGTTAAAGTAGAGAAACTGGACTTGTGACATTTGTTGTGACATACATGGTCAGCAGTTGTGACATACATGACTATCAGTTGTGACATAGAATAAAAAAAATGTGAGAATGCAGTGACATGGATGTAAAGTGGCACTGGATGGTACATGAAATTTAGTCCAAGCTTGTTAGTTTCACTAGCAAGAAAGCCATTTATGTTTACAGTTTACCAAGTTTAACTTGAGAAAATATTTTTATCCTTATTTTATGTCAAATTTTAAATAATTTGTCTAAATTCATCAAGCTGTGGACTACTTTTTCATGTGCTGCTCTGTTTTTGTGTGCGTGATAAATCTTTTTTTTTATTCAAGTGCTAAGCACATTTACAAGTTTCCACTGCCAGATTTTTGTAGCAGTTCTGTTTTGTGAGAGAAATTGTTATATATTGTTATTTAATAAAACTGATATTCATTGTTTTAACAGAGACTGTTCAACTTTAACATAAGTTCATGTCTAACATCCACAGCACAGCTCGTTACGATGTTAATAAACATTTTGTGAGCTCATAAATAAACTTTGCTGAATTTACTGACAGAATATCAAGTTTTGGATATATGGTTTTTGGGTTAGAAGAAAAATGTATGCACAAAATGTTGAATGAAAATAAAGGTTGGAGTGTTGACAGAACTCCATGTACCTACATAACTAGAGATTTATGTAGAGAAATACAGAGAAACAATGGTGGCATAGGTAAAAATAATGTTTAGAGTTAGACATTAATATTGAATTAACTGAATGTTTGCTACCACAGCACTTTAGGAAGAAAGTGTGAGGAAGTTTATCAGAGCAGTGATGATACCAGAGAAAACATGAGCAAGTTTATCAGAGCAGTGATGATACCAGAGAAAACATGAGCAAGTTTATCAGAGCGGTGATGTTACCAGAGAAAACATGATCAAGTTTATCAGAGCGGTGATGTTACCAGAGAAAACAGCAAGTTTATCAGCAACCAGAGAAAACATGATCAAGTTTATCAGCAGTTATGATGGGTGAAAACAGTTTCTTGAATTGCATCATTTAGTGAGAAAACTCAAACCTAGTGGAACTTGTTAACTCTTTCCAGGCGGGCGGGAAAACACGGACGTACCGTAGGGTGCGGAGCAAAATGCGCGGGTGTTTAGAGGATTGACAGGTAGAGTTGAAAAAGTGAATTTAAAATATTATTTCCATGTTTAAAAAATACTAAATATATATTTAAAAAAAGGTAAATGAATAAAGGTTCCAGAAATGTCTAGTTTTTGTAGGAAAAAATAACTGTTGAGAAAATAAGACAAAATATTTAGCCCTCCTCCCCTAAAAAAAATCTCTAAAACACTAAACTAATGGTTGTCTACTTACCAAGAGCTGTAAATATCCACTTGTTACACACAATTTGAAGATAAAATGAATTCCATCCAAGAAATATCACTTTTTACACAAATTGAAAAAAAAATCAGAAGCAGAACACTGAAACTAGCAAGAAAGGATAAAAGAAGAAGAACAATGGTTATATTCAGCAATGTTATACTGAGAACCATTGTCAAAATCACTACCATTGTCAGAATCACACCGGTCAGATTTCGATTTCCTGTCAGTACTGACACGTTTCCTACCAAATAATGTCGCAAACATTTCTCTACAAGCTATTGTACTTTCTCTAACAGGTCTAGAGCTACGGGAGGTACATTCAGTAAAATCTGCCATGTCGAAGGGCGTGTCCAAAGTTCGATATATTTTGAAAATTTGCAAAATAATTGAACAGAAACGTTCACAAAATGTCCGCTCGCGTCCCCACGCTGAATTAAAAAGGAAGAAGCTTATTTCTGACATGCGCAGTTAACGTTCAAAGTAAAAGGTGGATTAGAGCGATTTCGAGAATTAAAAATATCAGGATCCTGATCATAAGTCCGCAACGAGAACCTGGAAATGTCAGGATTGTGACCGCCCGCTCGGGAAGAGTTAAAAGAAACTATTGCATCATTGTAAATACCAGGATACAGTTAAAAAAAACTGGGGGCAAGCCAGGTCATAAAGCCATGTTATTTACCATATGCTCATCCTCCCTTTAGCTGACTTCTCAGTCAGTCGCCTGCTTCAAAGTTAGGCTTACCCATGTCTGTCTGATCACAGTTTTTCCCCATCTTTCGTAGAAGGTGAAGGTGACCCTGCCATGCCTCAGAGGCAAAATAGTTACATGCTGTTTTTATATGTGATCCTCCATAAAGGCTTTTGCTGAAATACTGGGTTGTTGTACGTTCTTCTTTTATACTTGCTCCTCTTACTTTCTGCCATTCTTGTTTCTGCCCGCTTTCCTCACTCTTTCTATCTTTTTTGTAAAAGAACGATACTCCTCCAACTGCTTTGATGCTAGAACCAGTTTTTCTGGGGTCATTTGTGTTATCTCTCGGATTGGTATATGAGCAAGGTAAATGACCATACACATGCAAGATCTTAATGTTTCCCGCTCGCATGCATCTTTATGTTGTATGTTGACAAAGCGTGTTTATGACTGAATACATAAGATTTTCATGCTGTTAGGTGACACTGACAAATATGGCCTCTAACACCATATCCCTATGTGCCTCTAGGGCATGACAGGGTTACCTTTACCTTTTTTTTTTTTTTTAAACCAGGTGACACGCTCTTGTTAAAAAAAAAAAAAATCTGAAAAATGGTAAATCACCAGGATGTGATGAGATAACAGCTGAATTTATTAAAGCAGGAGGAAAGGAATGTGCAACAATCTATCATGCACTGTATAAAAAGATATGGCATTCAGGTATTTGGCCAAAAGAATGGAAAAGAACTGTATTCATACCACTGCCAAAAAAGGGGTAACCTGAAATTATGCACAAACTACAGAACTGTTGCCTTGATTAGTCATGCCAGTAAAATTCTGTTAAAAATCATAGTGGGTAGACTTCGTAAGAAAATAGAAGAAGAAGTCAATATGGTCCAAGCTGGTTTCAGGCAAGGAAGAGGATCAAGAGATCATATATTCAGTCTAAGATTAATAATAGAGAAATGCAGAGAGTTTAATGTGAATCTATATTTATCCTTTATAGACTACTCAAAGGCATTTGATTGTGTACAACACCAGAAACTTTGGGAAATAATGGAAAAAAATGGGATTTCCAATACATTTGATACATTTAACATCACTGCTTTATCTAGACCAACAAGCAGCAGTAAGAATAAATGGTGAAACAACAACTTGGTTTGACATAAAACAAGGGGTCCGTCAGGGGTGCATATTGTCACCCTACTTATTTAACTTGTATACTGAAAATATAATGAGGAATGTTAGAGAAGATGTAGACAAAGAATATTACGATGCCATAACAATCGGAGGTTATGAAATACCAGAGATTAGATATGCTGATGACACAGTATTACTGTCCACAACATGAAAAGGCATGGAAAAACTAATTATGTCAGTCCGTAAGAACAGCAAAGAGCAGAACCTCTATCTTAATGCAAAGAAAACTAAATTGATGACAACTGACAAAACAAACAAGGCAGCTGAAATATGTATCAATGAGGAAAAACTAGAAGAAGTGGAGAGTTTTGAATATCTTGGATCGCTGCTAACTAATAATGGAGATACAATAGGGAAATTAAAAGGAGGACATCTATCGCTCTTCAGAAAGTAAAACAAATAATCTGTGGAGAGGAGCAGACAGAACCACAAAAATAAGGTTTTTAAGGGCATGCATCTTTCCCATGGCAACATACACCTGTGAGACCTGGATACTTAACAGCTGAGAAACACATAAATGCCTTTGAATGTAAATGCTACAGAAGAGTTCTTCAAATATCATGGACACAAAAAAGAACAAATATATCTATACTACAAGAGCTTAGTATTGAAGAAGGCTGGCTAGTAAAGAGGATTAAAGAGAGGAAACTTAAATATTTTGGACACATTAAACATCATGATAATTTAGAGAAGACCGTATTGGAAGGGTACATAATGGGAAAAATAAAAAGAGGAAGACCAAAACGAAGATGGCTCAAGACATCGTTGATGATCTGCAAATGGATGCATCAGCAGCAGGCCATCTTGCTCACAACCGAGAGGCCTACAGGAGTGCTGTTTTGGAGGCAAAGTTCCGCAAGGGACATGCAAATGAATGAATGAATGAATTACATGCTCTGACATACTGCATATAGAATGAATCCTGTTATGTTTTGTTTTGTAAGTGAGCAAGAGAGAAATTTGTGTGTCGCAGGTCGGAGTATAGAACAACAAATTACATCCAGTAAAATATAGAATAACAAAATCATATCCAATAAAATATAAAATAACAAAATCTTAATTAGTAAAATTTAGAATAAATTCATATCCAGTAAAATATAGAATATCATAATCTTATCAACTAAAATATAGAATAACAAACCATATCCAGTAAAATGTATAATAAAATCTTATCTAGTAAAATATACTCTCGCCGGCATGCAGAATTCTGCTTGATCTGTCACATATCATGTACCGGGAGTTGGGCATAAGGCTAACAACCTTATCCTGAGACCTATCTAGAGGCGACTCCAGATGGGAAAAAAAAGATATCGTTATGGAAACTCGCAGACAAACCAACCGAGCATCAGGGATTCCAACTCCAAAGAGCTCATTCGTCAGCCCCAAACATGTGACAGAGATTGGATTCTGGAATGTAAGAATGATAGCAGCACCAACAAAAACTACTCAGATCATCAGAGAAATGGAGAGATACCACCTAGACATACTGGGCATCAGTGAAATGCGATGACCAGAAGCAGATAAAAGATCGGCGGAAAATGTTAATAATACATTCAGGCAGAGGATGGGAAACACCAGGATGGGGTAGGTATAATTATGTCAAATGTAGCAGCAAAGAGCCTTGTAGAATGTGAACCAGTGAACAGTCATATAATAAGAGCAAGATACAACTTAAGACATGGAAGAGTGACAATAATACAGTGTTGTGCACCCACGAACGATGCAGATGATGAGGTGAAAGACGATTTCTATCACCAACTACAACAAATCATCAACAAAGTCCCTAAACACGACATCCTAATTGCTATGGGGGACTTCAATGCTAAGGTAGGGAAAGATAATACAGAGGTTGAAAAAGTGATGGGGAAAGAAGGAACTGACATGGTAAATCAGAATGGATAAAGATTAATTGAAATATGTCTAACAGAGGGCATGGTCATTGGAGGCAAAATATTTCCACACAAAGAGATACGTAAAACAACCTGGACATCTCCAGATGATAGAACTAGAAACCAGATAGATCATTTTTGTATAAGAAAGCAATACAGAACATCTGATAGATGTAAGGGCATATAGGGGTGCAGATGTTAACAGTGATCACAATCTTTGTATAGGGAAAATAAACTAAAACTGAAAAGCCAAAACAAGGAATCAGTACACAGAAAGATAAACAGCCACAGCCTACAAGAAGAGAATACTAACATTAATTCAATCAGGAACTTGCTAATCATTCCACAACACCCAGTGAAGTAGAGGAGATAAGTATAGATGAATTATGGAATTCTTACAGCACAGCCATAATTACAACAGCAAAAGCAAGCACTGGACTGAAAAAACCAAATAGAAAAGCATGGATATTAGAAAACACATGGAAGTATATACATGAAAGACGAGCAGCTAAATTAGATATGTTGAATGTAAAAACAGATCTTGGGAAAAGATCTGGCGAAAGCAACATACAAAGAAATAAACAAGGAAGTAAAAAAAGTTCAGCTAGAAGGGATAAAAGAGAATACATAGACAATATGGCGAAAGAGGCAGAAAAAGCAGCAAAAATAGGAGACAGCAAAACTTTATATAACCTACAAAAGAGGCTAACAGGTACTATTACATCTAAAGAAAGACCAATCCTTAGCAAAACTGGAACCCTATTAACATCAAGTAAAGACCAAAAGCAAAGATGAGCTGAACACTTCCAAGAAATACTCAATCGACCACACCCAAAAGAATTGTTAAACCTTGAAACTGACTTACCAGCCCCACAACTAAATGTCAATCTAGATGAAATTGAATTGCATGAAATTGAAACAGCAGTGAATTTAATGGCTAACAACAAAGCTGCAGGTGAAGATGAAATAACACCCGAAATGTGTATCAACAGTAACAACATGAGAAAACTACATATAATGTTTAATAAGATTTGGAAAGAAGAAAAGGTTCCTTCTAAATGGAAAAAAAGGAATCATTGTTACAATACCAAAAAAAGGCAACCTGATTGTAACAGTTGGAGAGGAGTAACCTTAATATCAGTTGTGTCAAAAGTATTTTGCAAGGTCATTTTGAATAGACTTAAAGATATAGTGGATACCGCAATGAGAGAAGAATAAGCAGGATTTCGAAAAGGGAGAAGCTGTCTTGACCAGATCTTTACTCTCAGAATAATACTTGAAGAACATATTGAAAAGCAGAAACCATTAATACTGAACTTCATAGATTTTGAAAAGGCATTTGATAGCATACACAGAGATTCATTATTGAGAATTTTAAGTCTATATGGAATACCATCTAAAATTGTCAACATCATTAAGGACTTGTTTGTGCAGTCAAGACAGAAGAAGGGATGAGTGAATGGTTTCAGATTGAAACAGGTGTGAAATAGGGATGTATACTGTCTCCTTTTCTTTTTGGAATTACAATAGACTTCATAATGAAAAAATGCTGCACAGGTAACACAGGTATTGACTGGGTACATGGGACCCAACTAGAAGATCTTGATTCTGCTGATGACATAACTCTTATCAGTAACAATGTGAATTCCATGCAAGAAAAAACAAATACACTATCTTCACTGGCTAGCAAAATAGTACTTGAAATTAATAAGGACAAAACAAAAATAATGAAACTTTTCATTAATCAAAATGGAAAAATACATGTAGAAGGGACAGATATTGAAGAAGTCAATCAATTTGCATACTTTGACAGCTACATAGACCGAGATGGTGACACCAGAAAGGAAGTTAGAATTGCAAAAGCAGCATCGATCTTCAAGAATCTTGAGAACATATGGAATTCAAAAGTTATAAGCACAAAAACCAAGTTAAGACTATTCAATTCAAATGTAATATCCACCCTCATTTATACAAGCAAAAGCTGGAAAACTAAAGAAATAGACAAGAAATTGGACTCTTTTGAAAACAAATGCCTAAGGAAAATACTCGGCATCAAGTGGAACGAATTCAAGAACAATGCAGAGATAGGACAGATGACTGAACAACAACCAGTGTCATGGGTGATCAGGAAAAGGAGATGGACATATGTTGGTCACTTGATGAGAAGAAATGAGAATCCCAAAACAAGCTATCAAGTGGACCACAACAGGCCAAAGAAAAAGAGGCAGACCGCGTGAAACTCTAAAGAGGACATTGTTAAGGGAGGCCAAATTAAAAGGCATAAAATCCCTTGATGAGGTTGAAAGACTCGCAGAAGACAGGAAAAACTGGCAAACTATTTTGTGAGCCCTATGTGATGTTTAACGGCACAGGAAGGATGTAAGATATAAGATCTAGTAAAATATAGAATAATAAAATCTTATCTAACACAAAATAATAAATCTTATCTAGTAAAATATAGAATAACAATTCTTATCCATTAAAATATAGAATAACAAATCTTATCCGGTAAAATATAAAATCTTATCTAGTAAAATATAGAATAGCAAATCTTAGAGAGTAAAATATCGAGTAACAACTCTTATCTAGTAAAATATAGAGTAACAAATCTTATTAAGTAATATATCTCTCTCTCTCTCTCTCTGAACCTTAAGTGCCCAGTGCACATGGGGCTTCCGCAAGGGTTTTCCACAAATGCCTGTCTTTCGCCTTTTTTTCTGCTCTTGCCCAGGTGAGCCCTCTATTGCTCAACATCCTTTCTGTTGTTCTTCTCCATGTCTCTTTTGGTCTACCCTTACTTCTGCTCCCCTGTGGTGTCCATCTTAGTGCTATTTTTGGTAGTGAGTTGTCAGTCATTCGGAGCACATGTCCCAACCATCGCCAGCGTCTTTACTCAATAATTGTTGTCAGTGGTTTCATCTGCATTTCTGCCAATAAAATGTTATTTCTTATGGTGTTTGGCCAAAATATTTTTTTAATTCTACGTAAACATTTAGTCTGGAAAGAATTTAACTTGTTTTCTATGGTTTTGGTGATTTTCCAGCATTCACTTCCATAGAGTAGTACACTTAGAACATTACTCTTAAATATCCTGATTTTCATATTTATGCTTAGTTTATTTGATTTCCATATATTCTGTAGCATTGCAAAAGCCTGGTTTGCTCTAGTAAGTCTGCTGTTGATGTCCTCTGTGCTGTCTCCATTTTCTACTACTCTGCTGCCAAGGTATACAAATTCGTTGACCTCCTCCACTAACTTGTTATCTACTCTGAGTACATTTCTGTTGTTCACATTTTGCTTCATTAACTTTGTCTTTCCTACATTGATCTTTAGTCCTATGTTGTTTGCATTCTGGGTTAACTTGTTTATTTTATCTTGCATATCTTTGTGACTGCTTGATAATAGACAAATGTCGTCCCCAAAGTCAAGGTCCTCCAGCACTGTGTCAAGGGTCCATTGTAATCCTCTGCGTTTGTCTGATGTTGCCTCCTTCATTAACCAGTCTACTGCCAAGATAAATAATGTTGGTGATAGTACACATCCCTGTTTCACTCCTGTTTGTACCCTGAAGCTGCTGGAGGTATGTTCTCCACAGATAACTTTGCACTGAAAACCCTCGTATAGGGCTTTGATTACATTAACTATTTTATGGGGGAGGCCATGCCATCTTAGGATTTTCCACAGTGCATCTCTGTTGACACTGTCAAAGGCTTTCTCAAAATCTATGAATAATGCATATGTTGTGCTATGCCACTCATTTGCCTGTTCTAATATTTGTCTAAGTACAAATATATGGTCTATGCATGATCTTCCTTTCCTAAATCCTGCCTGCTCTTTCCGAAGTTTTTCCTCAAGTGTTGGTACAATTCTGTTGATGATTATTCTGCAAAATACTTTACTAGTGAGTGGCAGTAGGGTAATGCCTCTCCAGTTCCCGCAATCTCTGAGGTCACCCTTCTTTGGTAGTTTTTACTATAAGACCAGTTTTCCACTCCTCTGGGGCTTTTTCTAAATCCCAAATTTGTTGTAATATCCGGCAAAGTTGTTTTGGTGTTTCTGTTTCTTCTGCTTTCAACATCTCAGCAGTCACTTCATCTTCACCTGGTGCCCTGTCTGATTTTAGCATCTTTATCGCCTCTTTTACTTCATTTATTGTTATTGGTCCTGTATTGATGTTTAGTTCCGCTTTTGCTTCAGGTATATCTATTGCTTGTGCTGCTTGTGTTCTGTTTAGTAGGGTGTTAAAGTGTTCCCTCCATCTTTCAATTTTTTCTCTTTCTCCACTGACCAGTTGTCCATTTTGTGTTCTTACTGCACTTTCACATCTTGTATTGAAGTTACCTGTCATCTGCTTTGTGATTTTATATATGGTTTTCATGTCATGTGTATATGCTGCTTTCTCTGTTGTTTCTGCTAAGTTGTCATAATATTGACGTTTATCTTGACGGCATGATTCCTTCACTTCTTTGTCTTTTTGTGCATAATTACTTAAAACTCGTTCTTTAAGCCGTTGTGATTTGGTGTTCAGTAATTTTTTTCTTGATTTCTTTTCTTTGCTCTATCTTTTCCCATGTGGTCTCACTTATCCATTCCTCTTTTCTCCTTTTCCGATATCCCAGCACCTCTTTTGCTGTTTCCTGTAGTGTTTTATTGAACTCTAATATGGACATTTCTGCTTCATCTTGTAGGACACTGAAGCGGTTCTTAAGTATTATTGAGAATTCATTTCTTGTTTGCTGGTCTATCAGTTTTCTTGTATCAAAATGTATCTTTCTGTGTTCTCCAATTCTGGCTTTCCTTAATTTTAGTTTTATTTTTGCTACCAGAAGGTTGTGATCACTTCCTATATCTGCTCCTTTCCTTGCTCGCACATCTTGTAGTGACCGTTTCCACTTGTTGTTTATTAGTATGTGATCGATTTGGTTTTCTGTGGTTTTATCTGGTGACCTCCAAGTCACCTTATGGATGTTTTTGTGTTGGAAAATTGTCCCTCCGATGGTCATCATGTTTTCTTCACAGAAACTGCACAGTCTTTCTCCATTTTCATTTATTTCTCCGATTCCTTCTCTTCCCATGATTCTTCTTCTATCTTCATTTCCTTCACCTACTTTTGCATTGAAGTCGCCCAAGATGAGTAGCATATCATGCTTGGGTATTGTTTCTACTGTGGCTTGGAGGCTGTTGTAAAAATCTTCTTTTAATTCCTCTTCAGCTGCTTCTGTTGGTGCATAACAAACTATAATAGACAGCTTCGTGAATCTTGAGTTGAACCGTGCATATAATAATCTCTCATTTATTGGGGTCCATTTCAGCAATGCTCTTGATGCTTCTTTTGTTATAATCAATGCTACTCCTCCTTCATGAAGATCTTCTTTACCTGACCATATTATTGTATCTTCTGTGTGCTGTGTTGTTAATTTCCTTCTGCCTTGTCCTGTCCATCTTGCTTCTTGTATTCCTAGTATGTCTAGTTTGTATCTGTGCATTTCCTTGATGGTTTGTGCTAGTTTTCCAGTCTGGTTTAGTGTTCTTACATTCCAGCTGCCTATTTGCATCTTTTGTTTAGGTTCCAGGAGGTCTGCAGTCGGGCTGGGGACTTCCAGTGGCTGGCTTTCATCCACAACTTTCATGGGCTCAGTTTCCTGATAAGCATTTCTCCTTCCACCTGCATTTGCTTTTTCCCTTGCTTCTGTTTCTGTAGCAGTCTGATAGTTTTTTTACCAGATAGGGTTGCTGGCCCTATGCCGAACCTTCCTTAGTCGCCTTTTACGATCATGCGTGGTAGGGTACAGTGGTCCTATTCTTTGCAGATCCCGGGTACCACACGGGGGAAGTAATATATACAATAAGAAAATCTTATCTGGTAATATATAGAATAACAAAATCTTACCCAGTAACACATAGAATTACAAAATTTAATGTAATAAAATATAGAATAACAAAATCTTATCCTGTAAAATAAATAATAACAAAATCTTAACCAGTAAAATGTAGAATAACGAATCTGATCCAGTAAAATGTAGAATAACAAATCTTATCCAGTAAAATGTAGGATAAATCTTATCCAGTAAAATGTAGGATAAATCTTATCCAGTAAAATGTAGAATAACAAATTTTATCAAGTAAAATGTAGAATAACAAATCTTATTCAGCAAAATCTAACCTAACAAGTCATATGTCAGCTTTATCAAAATCTCACCTACTTGGTCTGGCTATTGGCCAATGGTTTGTCTGATAATAAAGTGTTCTGGTGACCATACACCTTTCACTTGTTCTGTTCATTCTCCGTGATTCCTGCAAAATATCATACTTTTTTGTCTGTTCATTCTCTGTGATTCTGGCAAAATATCATACTTTTTTGTCTGTTCATTCTCTGTGATTCTGGCAAAATATACTTTTTTGTCTGTTCATTCTCCACGACTCTGGCAAAATATACTGTTTTTGTCTGTTCATTCTCCATGATTCTGGAAAAATATACTGTTTTGTCTGTTCATTCTCCATGATTCTGGCAAAATATACTTTTTTGTCTGTTCATTCTCCACGACTCTGGCAAAATATACTTTTTTGCCTGTTCATTCTCCATGATTCTGGCAAAATATACTTTTTTGTCTGTTCATTCTCCGCGATTCTGGCAAAATATACTTTTTTGTCTGTTTATTCTCTGCGATTCTGGCAAAATATACTTTTTTGTCTGTTCATTCTTCATGATTCTGGCAAAATATACTGTTTTTGTCTGTTCATTCTCCATGATTCTTGCAAAATATATTGTTTTGTCTGTTCATTCTCCATGATTCTGGCAAAATATACTTTTTTGTCTGTTCATTCTCCATGATTCTGACAAAATATACTTTTTTGTCTGTTCATTCTACTCGATTCTGGCAAAATATACTTTTTTGTCTGTTCATTCTCTATGATTTTGACAAAATAAACTTTTTTGTCTGTTCATTCTCCATGATTCTGGCAAAATATACTTTTTTGTCTGTTCATTCTCCATGATTCTGGCAAAATATACTTTTTTGTCTGTTCATCCTCCATGATTCTGGCAAACTGTCACACTTTTCTTTCTGTTCATTCTCCATGATTTTGACAAAATATACTTTTTTGTCTGTTCATTCTCCATGATTCTGGCAAAATATACTTTTTTGTCTGTTCATTCTCCGCGATTCTGGCAAAATATGCTTTTTTTGTCTGTTCATTTTCCGCGATTCTGGCAAAATATACTGTTTTTGTCTGTTCATTCTCTATGACTCTGGCAAACTGTCACACTTTTCTTTCTGTTCATTCTCCATGATTCTGGCAAAATATACTTTTTTGTCTGTTCATTCTCCATGATTCTGGCAAAATATACTTTTTTGTCTGTTCATTCTCCATGATTCTGGCAAAATATACTGTTTTGTCTGTTCATTCTCCATGATTCTGGCAAAATATACTTTTTTGTCTGTTCATTCTCCACGATTCTGGCAAAATATACTTTTTTGTCTGTTCATCCTCCATGATTCTGGCAAACTGTCACACTTTTCTTTCTGTTCATTCTCCATGATTTTGACAAAATATACTTTTTTGTCTGTTCATTCTCCATGATTCTGGCAAAATATACTTTTTTTGTCTGTTCATTCTCTGCGATTCTGGCAAAATATACTTTTTTGTCTGTTCATTCTACGCGATTCTGGCAAAATATACTTTTTTGTCTGTTCATTCTCCATGATTCTGGCAAAATATACTTTTTTGTCTGTTCATTCTCCATGATTCTGGCAAAATATACTTTTTTTGTCTGTTCATCCTCCATGATTCTGGCAAACTGTCACACTTTTCTTTCTGTTCATTCTCCATGATTTTGACAAAATATACTTTTTTGTCTGTTCATTCTCCATGATTCTGGCAAACTGTCACACTTTTCTTTCTGTTCATTCTCCATGATTCTGGCAAAATATACTTTTTTGTCTGTTCATTCTCCGCGATTCTGGCAAAATATACTTTTTTGTCTGTTCATTCTCCATGATTCTGGCAAAATATACTTTTTTGTCTGTTCATTTTCCGCGATTCTGGCAAAATATACTGTTTTGTCTGTTCATTCTCTATGACTCTGGCAAACTGTCACACTTTTCTTTCTGTTCATTCTCCATGATTCTGGCAAAATATACTTTTTTGTCTGTTCATTCTCCATGATTCTGGCAAAATATACTTTTTTGTCTGTTCATTCTCCATGATTCTGGCAAAATATACTGTTTTGTCTGTTCATTCTCCATGATTCTGGCAAAATATACTTTTTTGTCTGTTCATTCTCCACGATTCTGGCAAAATATACTTTTTTGTCTGTTCATCCTCCATGATTCTGGCAAACTGTCACACTTTTCTTTCTGTTCATTCTCCATGATTTTGACAAAATATACTTTTTTGTCTGTTCATTCTCCATGATTCTGGCAAAATATACTTTTTTTGTCTGTTCATTCTCTGCGATTCTGGCAAAATATACTTTTTTGTCTGTTCATTCTACGCGATTCTGGCAAAATATACTTTTTTGTCTGTTCATTCTCCATGATTCTGGCAAAATATACTTTTTTGTCTGTTCATTCTCCATGATTCTGGCAAAATATACTTTTTTTGTCTGTTCATCCTCCATGATTCTGGCAAACTGTCACACTTTTCTTTCTGTTCATTCTCCATGATTTTGACAAAATATACTTTTTTGTCTGTTCATTCTCCATGATTCTGGCAAACTGTCACACTTTTCTTTCTGTTCATTCTCCATGATTCTGGCAAAATATACTTTTTTTGTCTGTTCATTCTCCGCGATTCTGGCAAAATATACTTTTTTGTCTGTTCATTCTCCATGATTCTGGCAAAATATACTTTTTTGTCTGTTCATTCTCCATGATTCTGGCAAAATATACTTTTTTGTCTGTTCATCCTCCATGATTCTGGCAAACTGTCACACTTTTCTTTCTGTTCATTCTCCATGATTTTGACAAAATATACTTTTTTGTCTGTTCATTCTCCATGATTCTGGCAAAATATACTTTTTTGTCTGTTCATTCTCCATGATTCTGGCAAAATATACTTTTTTGTCTGTTCATTCTACGCGATTCTGGCAAAATATACTTTTTTGTCTGTTCATTCTCCATGATTCTGGCAAAATATACTTTTTTGTCTGTTCATTCTCCATGATTCTGGCAAAATATACTTTTTTGTCTGTTCATCCTCCATGATTCTGGCAAACTGTCACACTTTTCTTTCTGTTCATTCTCTGTGATTCTGGCAAAATATACTTTTTTCATCTGTTCATTCTCCGTGATTCTGGCAAAATATACTTTTTCATCTGTTTACTCTCTATGATTCTGGCAAAATATACTTTTTCATCTGTTCACTCTCCGCGATTCTGGAAAAATGTCACACTTTTCTTTCTGTTAACTCTGTTTTTTGTGGTTGTCACAGTAAAGGCAAATGACGTAATCAGTCTTTGTTGTTGCCACAGTAAAGGCAATTGACGTAATCAGTTTTTGTGCTTGTCACAGTAAAGGCAATTGATGTAATCAGATTTTGTGCTCAAGCAAGAAAATCGTCATTGGTTCTAGTTTTTACACAAACATATACACAAAGTTGCTTTCTGCCTATAGAACCATCAAAACTTTACTCGACATTCTAAACACTCAAAACTTTACTCGACAATCTAAACACTCAAAACATCAAAACTTATCTGGACGCCTGCAGTGTGCGAGAGATCGGCAACACAATGAGCTACAGAGTGAGGCCGGTGATTTTGAGTCACAATATTGCTGCAGGGACCGCAGTTTTCGAGAAGGGAGATTCGTTTCGATCTTGCCTGGTCATACCAAGAGCCCCACCAATGGTAAGACTGTTTTGCTACAGTTTTGCTTTTGTTACTACAAGAGAGAGAAACCCGCATCCAAATTACGACTTCTCAAACATTTTAATCTTCTCCTGGTGAAACGACGGCTGTGGGCCAAGAGTTTGAAAGCGACATCACCGTTTTCAGGACTAGTGAGATAGGGCTGACTGAGACCCTATCCATCTTCTTACTGGTGCTTCTGACAACAGGTTGATGCACTCTTTCAAACTGGCTTGCAGGATCCGACTCCATGCGAACTCCATGATGTTGACACGTGCGTAGGAACCTGATTTTTTAGTTCACTTTCAGCCAGTCACTGAAAGCACTCTCCATCCGACTCGACATGTAAGAGTTCATGTTACCCGTCATCGGTTGTAATGGACAGGAGATGATGTGTGGTTTATATCTGGTTGTCTTCACACATTGGGAACTTCCTTCAAGTTTCTCTTATCACTTGATACCGTCTGTCCCTCCAAGTTTCTCTTATCACATGATACCCTCTGTCACTTCAAGTTTCTCTTATCACATGATATCCTCTGTCACTTCAATTTTCTCTTATCACAGGATGCATTCTGTCCCTTCAAGTTTCTCTTATCACATGATACCCTCTGTCACTTCAAGTTTCTCTTATCACATGATACCTTCTGTCCCTCCAAGTTTCTCTTATCACATGATACCCTCTGTCACTTCAAGTTTCTCTTATCACATGATACCCTCTGTCACTTAAGTTTCTCTTATCACAGGATGCATTCTGTCCCTTCAAGTTTCTCTCATCACAGGATACCTTCTGTCCATTCAAGTTTCTCTTATCATTTGATACCTTCTGTTCATTCGGCCAGAAAAATTTGAAATATCCGTCGTGATTTCTATGTGTACATTTTGTTGTCATGTCTACCTGTATATACCTGTATATTTTGCCGTATACCTGCCTGTGATTACCTGTATATTTTTCTGTATACCTACCTGTGATTACCTGTGGTTACCTGTATATTTTGCAGTATACCTACCTGTGATTACCTGTATATTTTGCCGTATGCCTACCAGTGCTTACCTGTATATTTTGCAGTATACCTACCTGTGCTTACCTGTATATTTTGCAGTATACCTACCTGTGGTTACCTGTATATTTTGCAGTATACCTACCTGTGCTTACCTGTATATTTTGCCGTATACCTACCTGTGCTTACCTGTATATTTTGCCGTATACCTACCTGTGGTTACCTGTATATTTTGCAGTATACCTACCTGTGCTTACCTGTATATTTTGCCGTATACCTACCTGTGCTTACCTGTATATTTTGCAGTATACCTACCTGTGCTTACCTGTATATTTTGCCGTATACATACCTGTGGTTACCTGTATATTTTGCAGTATACCTACCTGTGCTTACCTGTATATTGTGCCGTATACCTACCTGTGATTATCTGTATATTGTGCCGTATACCTACCTGTGCTTACCTGTATATTTTGCCGTATACCTACATGTGAT
Organism: Achatina immaculata; assembly: GCA_009760885.1. Classification (NCBI taxonomy): domain Eukaryota; kingdom Metazoa; phylum Mollusca; class Gastropoda; order Stylommatophora; family Achatinidae; genus Lissachatina; species Lissachatina immaculata. Next base: position 2,303,237 of record CM019719.1, read on the forward strand.
TACCTGTGCAGTTTGATGTCTAATTGCCTGCGACTACCTATATTTTTTGTTACATTTACTCTCACATCCTACTACCTACACAACTACTCTCACCTTGTTAGTCAACTCACATATTTCAGCGTTTAATTATTCAGTAGTTAGACGCGTCTCTCTTTCAGCTTCCAATTATTTCAGCTGGTGAGTTGTGTACCAGTTGAAAGTTTAATATACAGAGTGTGTCTCTGTGTAGTATTTAGAAGTTTATTTACTTCAGTATTAAGTATCATAATAGGAATTACTTTCTAACCAATAACAGTAGGCAGCAAAATAAAATGACCCCACCTACCGAAAAATGGTTACACAAAGAGGGACTTTGGATAGTCTGTCTGAATGTATCATTCATTCATTTGCATGTCCCTTGCGGAACTTTGCCTCCCAAACAGCACTCCTGTAGGCCTCTCGGTTGTGAGCAAGATGGCCTGCTGCTGATGCATCCATTTCCAGATCGTCAACGATGTCTTGCAGCCATCTTCGTTTCGGTCTTCCTCTTTTTCTTTTTCCCATTATGTATCCTTCCAATACGGTCTTCTCTAAATTATCATGACGTTTAATGTGTCCAAAATATTTACGTTTTCTCTCTTTAATCCTCTTTACTAGCCAGCCTTCTTCAATACTAAGCTCTTGTAGTATAGATATATTTGTTCTTTTTTGTGTCCACGATATTTGGAGAACTTTTCTGTAGCATTTACATTCAAAGGCACTTATGTGTTTCTCAGCTGTTTTGTTAAGTGTCCAGGTCTCACAGGCATATGTTGCGATGGGAAAGATGCATGCCCTTAAAAATCTTATTTCTGTGGTTCTGTCTGCTCCTCTCCACAGATTCTTTATTTGTTTTACTTTCTGAAGAGCAATAGATGTCCTCCTTTTAATTTCCCTCATTGTATCTCCATTATTAGTTAGTAGTGAATGTATACTCACAGAAAAAAGTAAGTGTGCAATGCTTTAAAAAGCACCATGAACGTGCTCAGGTGATGACTGAAATAAAATTTGGCACACATTATGTTTGATTATCCAATAACAGATAAAATGATAACTTTCAGGCCAGTCACATGTCACAAAAAAAGTAAAAAAAGCTCACCTAATGTGGCTCACCACCCCAAGAAAAGAAAATCAAGGCTTCAATATCGTGTGTGTCCTCCTCGGGCAGTTATCACTGCTTGACACCGCCTTCTCATCGAGCCAATGACACATTGTATCAGTTGTTGAGACATGTTATTCCATTCTTCTTGCAACGCTTGGGCTAATTCTTGGTGGTTTCCAGGACGATTGTGTCGTCTTCGCAACCTGCGGTTCAGTTCATCTCAAATGTGCTCGATAGGTGACAGGTCCGGTGAAACTGCTGGCCATATCAAGACAGTAATCTGATGTTGTTGAAAGTAGTCCCTGATCACACGTGCGACATGTGGACGAGCGTTATCCTGCTGTAGTATCAGGTCTTGTCCATTAGCATCCAGAAAAGGCATTACGTGGCGTGTAATGATTTCGTCCCTATATCGTAAACCTGTAAGGTTGCCATTGAGGAAGATTAGGTTTGTTCGGCCAGCATAGGAAATTCCTCCCCAAACCATTACACTGCCTCCTCTTCTCCTATCCAGCTCTAGCACACAGTTTTTCGCAAAGCGTTCTCCTCTTCATGGCCTTGCAGACAGAATCTGGACTCATCAGTGAATAGGATCCGTCTCCATTGATGATAAGGCCATGCCACATGGTGCCTGGCCCAGTTCAAGCGGGTTTGTCTGTGGCGAACTGTCAGTACTGGTCTAACTGCAGGCCTATGAGGTAAGAGATTTACCTCTCTGAGTCTGTTCCTCACTGTCATGCCCGACACACGTCTTACACCTGAAATGTTGCAGGCAGTCCATGTTGCCTGGAGAAACCTGTTACGAAGGTGCATGAGGTGGATGTAGCGGTCTTGTGCAAGGGTGGTAACTCGTGGTCTGCCGCTTCTATGGCGGTCAGCAACGGAACCATTTTGATTAAAACGACTTTGAAGGCGTGATATTGTGTTTCTGTGAACATTAAAATATTGAGATACTGCTGCTACTGTTGATCCAGCAATTAACATCCCAACAGCTATTTCTCGCTGATGTTCATTCAATCTTGGCATGATGAAAAAAGATGTTTATGTTGGAATTCCACTACTCCTTTCTTCAACGATTACGTGAAGAGATCTCTGAGACAGAATTACACACTTACCCTCATTTTATCCGTGATCAGTAACCAATCATGGATCACGCACTTGATTTCACAGGAGCTGTGGCTATCTCCCCATGAATAGTGCGATCAACTTCATGCAGCACGGAGAAGTGGACAACACTCAGACAAACTTCGTGCCAAATCTGATTTCATTTCACTCATGACAACGTGATTGATAAGCTTGACACCACTGCACACTTACTTTTTTCCGTGAGTATATATCACCTATTAGGTAAAATTCCTGAAGTAACTCACATATTAAATTAAAATGTCCACATTTTTGGCTTCTCTGAAAGCCGTTTAAATAGGAACATAACCGATGAAGATATTAGAATTAACGGTTTTAACCTGATCCGGCATGACCCAGCCAGGAAACTAGAAACAGGTCTAGTAATGTATGTCTCCACAACTATCCAGTTTAGTCGTAGAGAAGACCTAGAATCATCAGAGTTAGAGAGTATTTAGGCGGAAGTTAAAATGCCGAACCAGAGTCCATTAGTTATTGGACTTTTGTACCTTAATCCAAATGCATCATTCCTTTGGTATGATCACTTCACGACTATGATGGATGAAGTTTCAACCTTTAAGTTCAAAGATATTATCATTCTTGGAGATTTCAACATAGATCTAACACAATCAAATCCAACTTGGAGCAATATTATATTATCCTACAATTTTTGCCAAATTGTCACCAAACCTTCTAGAACAGAAGTATCATCCATATTATAAGATCATATATATATAGCCCACCCATAAAACATTATTGAATGTAACATCCCTCAGACTTCGTTAAGTGATCATTACCCAGTCTGCTGTACGTGGACAAGAAAGGGGTATAAACTTCCTAAACACAATCACACCAGTATGAAATTTAGAAGCTTCAGAAAATTTAAAACAGAATTATTCCTTAATGATTTGCAAGAATATTCATGTACACACGTGCACCAACTAACTGACCCTGATGAGGCAGTAGAATATTGGCTAAAGATCTTCAGAGATATATTAAACAAACATGTCCCCATGAAAGAGGTGAGAGTAAAACACCAGGCGAAGTCACCCTGGATAACACCTGAAATATTACATGCCATGAGAGAACGTGACCGGGCGCATAAAATCAAGGACTTTAGGACCTACCGTTCACACAGAAACAAAGTTCAATACTTAATAAGACAAAGTAAAGTAAAGATAGTCCCATAGCAAATGCCGTAGGGGGTGAAGCGTTAGAGACCTCATTATGCTGGGTCATCAGCGTATGAGGTAGGGTGACCGGTTCCTTTCCTCGCTGCCTTTACTTCCCAGATTTTCTCTGGTACCCATTTTACGAGGCTGGGTCGACCTCGGGGCCGTATTGGTCGGAAAAAAAATCCCGCTCAGCTGGGGATTCGAACCCTCGACCATTTGGTTGCTAGACGAGTGCTCTAACCACTACGCTAGCCGGCCCCTCTTAATAAGACAAGAGAACAAAAATTACTTTATGAATCTAGTACAGAATAAATCAGACAGTAAATCAGTTTGGAAAGCCTTAAATACCCTATCAATTAAAAATATATGCAATCGTGCATACACTAGCGCACATAGCAGTAAACATTTCAGAGAAGAAATCAACGTTCTTAAATCATCAATACCAGCTCCTATATGCGACTTATATGAACTACAAACATTCCTGGACAGCAGATGTACTGATTTTAAACAGTTACACATTCCATTCTTAACAGTCAGTGAAGTTCACATTAACCTTAAAAAACAACAATACAGCTGGGCTTGATGATATTAGCAATAAGATCTTACGTTATGCTGCACCTGTCATTTCACATACACTAACATATATTTACAATCAGTGCATTGTAAAATGTTATTTCCCTGAGGCTTTTAAAACTGCTAAGGTGTATCCTCGCTTTAAATCTGGCTCATCCAACAATCTTACCAACTATAGACCAATATCCATATTATCGTCATTATCAAAACCACTCGAAAAATACATACACAAAATAACTCTACGACACATGCAAGAGAACAATTTACTCATAGACAGTCAGTCAGGCTTTAGACCCAATCACTCCTGCCACACAGCTCTTACCAAAATGACAGAAAACTGGTTAGTAAACATAAATGATGACAGACTATGTGGTGCCATTTTTGTCGACTTTAAAAAAGCATTAGATATGATTGACCACGATATTCTTGTAAGAAAAATAAAGACTTATAAATTGCACCCTAACCTAATAAAATTAATTGCATCGTTTCTTTCAGACAGACAACAGGAAGTATTCTTCAACAATTCTCCATCAAATTCTGCTATAGTTGACACTGGTGTTCTGCAAGGTTCTATTCTAGGCCCGTTGCTCTTTGCTATCTATATCAATTATCTTCCACCTCATCTTAAACACTCTTCTTGTGACATTTTTGACGATGATTGCACAGTCTACATCAGTGACGACGATTGTATTAACTTACAATCAACTTTTCAGGCCGATTTATACAATTTAATTAGATGGAGCAAAAACAATGGCATGATTATAAATACTTATAAAACAAAATCAATGCTCATAACAAGACAGAAACTAAAAAAACGCAACAAAAACAACACTTCGGCTCTGTACGGAAACATCACAGATAGAAAACATTAGCGAGCACAAAACACTAGGTCTTATTATTGATCAACGTCTGACCTGGAACTCGCATGTGCAAGGTCTAACAAAACTCATCGTACAAAAAGTATACCAGTTAGCCAAAATTAAACACCTCATCTATCAAGACACAAAGAAGACATACTACATACCACATATACAAACACATTTAGACTATTGCTCAACAGTCTGGGATGGTTGCTCAGTATCAAATACAAAGAGGCTTTGCTCACTCCATAAGCGAGCAGTAAGGCTTATTAGTGACAAAGATCAAGCACAAACAACTTACCAGCACAAACGTATCAAAATACTGCCTCTTAAGAACAGGTTCCTCTTCAATAAAGCCAAGTTGGTACATCAAATTCTTTCAAGACATGCCCCGCCTTATCTATGGAACCTGTTTAAATTTAGCCCAAAGTGCAGCCAACGCTTGAACAACATATGTCTTCCAAAACCTAGACTTGATCTTACAAGAAAAGCTTTAGTTATTCTGCTGCACATCTTTGGAATACCCTCCCATCCTGTATACAAAAAATATAAATTATACGTCTTCCTACAACTACAAACTTTCCAAATATCTATTTGATGTCGACTACATTCCTCCGTGAATCATAAAACTTAAACGTTATCTTAAACTGCTCTTACAGACACCGAATACAGTTAATTGTTTATTCTGAATAGTTCCGAAATTTTTGTTTAGTAGATAGTCATTTATATATGCATGTAGTTACTTCTGTACTGAGTGAATGGATAAGAGCGAAATGTAAATGTTATATTTTATTTTATGTCTCTCAGCTTCAATGTTAATTATGTTTGTTATATGAACAGCATATTTGTAGAATTTCTGGAATAGAGTGAAAGATGTATGATAAAAGGCAGAATATCAGACAGGCCTACGTGCCCAATTCTTAACCCTTTTGAAATAAAGATAAGTCAATCACATCCCACTGCCCACTCATCTACTCTAACATCTCACTACCCACTCATCTATTCTAACATCTCACTACCCACTCATCTACTCTAACATCTCACTACCCACTCATCTATTCTAACATCTCACTACCCACTCATCTACTCTAACATCCCACTACCCACTCATCTACTCTAACATCCCACTACCCACTCATCTACTCTAACATATCACTACCCACTCATCTACTCTAACATCTCACTACCCACTCATCTACTCTAACATCTCACTACCCACTCATCTACTCTAACATCTCACTACCCACTCATCTACTCTCACATACCACTACCCAATCATCTACTGTCTCGCCTCACTACCCAATAATCTACTCTCACTACTTACTCATCTACTATACCTCCTCACTCATCTGTTTTTTACATCTCACTACCCTCTCTTCCACTCTCACCTGTCACGTCTACCTCACGCCAGGTGTATGCTACTGCCAAAAGATGGAACCAGCCTGGAACAAAATTATACGCTTCTGTTCCATGGCCAATCGTTGGTGAAGCTTTTAACACGAGCAAACCTCGCAAAGGGTATGGCGGTAATAGCTATAAGCACCAGCAATGTCTTATAGCTAAATAGTATATAACTACCTCACACTGGAAACCAGCAATGTTCTGTAGCTAGATAATATATAACTACCTCACACTGGAAACCAGCAGTGTTCTGTAGCTAGATAATATATAACTACCTCACACAGTACACCGGCAATGTTCTGTAGATAGATAATATATAACTACCTCACACAGTACACCGGCAATGTTCTGTAGCTAGATAATATATAACTACCTCACACAGTACACCGGCAATGTTCTGTAGCTAGATAATATATAACTACCTCACACTGGAAACCAGCAGTGTTCTGTAGCTAGATAATATATAACTACCTCACACAGTACACCGGCAATGTTCTGTAGCTAGATAATATATAACTACCTCACACTGGAAACCAGCAGTGTTCTGTAGCTAGATAATATATAACTACCTCACACAGTACACCGGCAATGTTCTGTAGCTAGATAATATATAACTACCTCACACAGTACACCGGCAATGTTCTGTAGATAGATGGTACATAACTAAACACTAAACAGTCATGTATTTTCTATATGTGTTATTAAACATTCATTATTCACGGATGTAGCATTAAACAGTGCTATATTTCTTGTATATAACATTAAACAATGATCTTTATTTGTGTATGAAACGCTGAACAATAATCTATATCATATATGAACATTACGAAATGATCTATATCGTGTATGGAGCCTTAAAGAATGGTCTGTATCGAATATGGAACATTAAACAATGATCTACATCTTGTATTGATCATTAAACAATGATCTATGTCATGTATGGAACATTAACTTGTACGAACTCCCTGTAACTGCAAGCTGTTGTTCTTTGCAGCCGATGCTGTAGAGATGTTGAGGCACAGCATCGTATCAGCGTGGGAGCGGGTTATGGCAGCCACTTTTTCAGTTTCAGAGTACAGCTAAAAAGCTGGGAATGTGCAATGCTTCTTTAGCAGACTCCACCACCATGGGGACTATGGCGATCCCTGCCCCGTTAGCCAGGCTAGGCCTGTTAGTGGGGGTACCACGGAGAGGTGGGACAGGGTCTTGGTCAGCTATGGGTCGCTAACCCTGACGCTGGCATATCAGCTATGGGTCGCTAACCCTGACGCTGGCATATCAGATATGGGTCGCCTTATCGGGCGTCTTCATTCCCATGGAACATTAAACAATGATCTACATCGTGTATTGAACATTAAACAGTGATCTACATCGTGTATGGAACATTAAACAATGATCTACATCGTGTATGGAAGATTAAACAATGATCTACATCGTGTATTGAACATTAAACAATGATCTACATCGTGTATGGAACATTAAACAATGATCTACATCGTGTATTGAACATTAAACAATGATCTACATCGTGTATGGAACATTAAACAATGATCTACATCGTGTATTGAACATTAAACAATGATCTACATCGTGTATTGAACATTAAACAATGATCTACATCGTGTATTGAACATTAAACAATGGTCTACATCGTGTATGGAACATTAAACAATGATCTACATCGTGTATTGAACATTAAACAACGATGTATTTTCATGAACTTTCTGCAGACGATGGGGTGAAACCGCAGGCACCAAGATGTCCTTGGATTCGGCTCTCTTTGATGAAACGTGGGATGATATGGAAGTACTACCTGTCTGTCTATCTGTCTGTCTGTTCTTCTGCTTAACTGTCTGTTCTTCTGCCTAACTGTCTGCCTATCTACCTATCTGTCTGTCTGTTCTTCTTCTTATCTGCCTGTTCTTCTACCTATTTGTCTGCCTATCTGTCTGAAGGGCAGAATGTTCAGAATCAACTGTTTGTTGAAGGACAGAATGTAAGACGGGCCTGCGTGCCCAATTCTTTACCCTTTAAAAGTAAAGATCATTCATTCATTCATTAATTCTGTCTGTTCTTCTGCCTTATCTGTTCGTCTGCCTATCTGTCTGTCTATCTGTCTGTCTATCTTTCTGTCTGTTCTTCTGCCCATCTGTCTGTCTATCTGTATATCTACCTATCCGTCTGTATGTTCTCCTGCCTATCTGTCTGTACGTTCTCCTGCCTATCTGTCTGTACGTTCTCCTGCCTATCTGTCTGTACGTTCTCCTGCCTATCTGTCTGTATGTTCTCCTGCCTATCTGTCTGTACGTTCTCCTGCCTATCTGTCTGTATGTTCTCCTGCCTATCTGTCTGTACGCTCTCCTGCCTATCTGTCTGTACGCTCTCCTGCCTATCTGTCTGTATGTTCTCCTGCCTATCTGTCTGTACGCTCTCCTGCCTATCTGTCTGTATGTTCTCCTGCCTATCTGTCTGTACGTTCTCCTGCCTATCTGTCTGTACGTTCTCCTGCCTATCTGTCTGTACGTTCTCCTGCCTATCTGTCTGTATGTTCTCCTGCCTATCTGTCTGTACGTTCTCCTGCCTATCTGTCTGTATGTTCTCCTGCCTATCTGTCTGTACGCTCTCCTGCCTATCTGTCTGTACGCTCTCCTGCCTATCTGTCTGTATGTTCTCCTGCCTATCTGTCTGTACGCTCTCCTGCCTATCTGTCTGTATGTTCTCCTGCCTATCTGTCTGTATGTTCTCCTGCCTATCTGTCTGTATGTTCTCCTGCCTATCTGTCTGTACGCTCTCCTGCCTATCTGTCTGTATGTTCTCCTGCCTATCTGTCTGTATGTTCTCCTGCCTATCTGTCTGTATGTTCTCCTGCCTATCTGTCTGTATGTTCTCCTGTCTATCTGTCTGTACGTTCTCCTGCCTATCTGTCTGTATGTTCTCCTGCCCATCTGTCTGTATGTTCTCCTGCCTATCTGTCTGTACGCTCTCCTGCCTATCTGTCTGTATGTTCTCCTGCCTATCTGTCTGTACGCTCTCCTGCCTATCTGTCTGTACGCTCTCCTGCCTATCTGTCTGTATGTTCTCCTGCCTATCTGTCTGTATGTTCTCCTGCCTATCTGTCTGTATGTTCTCCTGCCTATCCGTCTGTCTAACTGTATATCTACATGTCTGTCTGTCTGTCTGTTCTTCTGCCTATCTGTCCGTCTGTTTTTCTGCTTATCTGTTTGTCTATCTATATACCTATCTATATATCTACCGGTATGTCTGTCTGTCTGTCTGTCTGCATAATTGCCCACCTACCTCGTATCTGTCTGTCATTGTTCTCTTCATCTAGCCGTCTGTTCATTCACTGATCTATCCACCAGATCACCAATCCGTCCATCTATTCATTCGTTCTCGCATCCACTCATTAATGAACTCAAAGATTTATCAATTCACCCACCAGTCTGTACACTTATCCATCCATCCATCCATCCATCCATCAGATGTGCAAGTCAAAGAAAGAAGAGATGGCGATCTCTGAAGCAAGGAAGGACCTACAGCGACGAATGGACATTTGCTTGTATGGTGCGCCGCGAAAGCCAGAATTAACCCTTGATTTATGCCCACTTCTAAGAAACTGAGTGAGTACTACCTTACACGGCTAAATCTACACTAAGATGAAAATTGGAACAGATACAGCTGGACTACCATACGACTGCAGCAGCTCGTGAATACATATTTATATTTATACGACAGCACAATATAGCAATATACATAAAAGAGTATAACCTATCATTGCGCGTGTAGAATAATCATTTATGTTCTTTTCTCTTTATCTCTCTCCTTTTATCTTAGTCTTTCTCTCTCTCTCTAACACCTCCTCTCAGTTCTCTCTTCATCCAGTCCACTCTGTCTCACTCTCCAACACTTTTGTCTCTCTAATCCAGTCTTTGTGAGCAATAACAGAAATATTAACAATAACAGAAATATTAACAATAACAGAAATATTAACAATAACAGAAATATTAACAATAACAGAAATGTGAGCAGAAATAAAACAATAAGAAAAATGTGAGTAGAAATAAAACAATAAGAGAAATGTGAGTAGAAATAAAACAATAACAGAAATGTGAGCAGAAATAAAACAATAAGAAAAATGTGAGTAGAAATAAAACAATAAGAAAAATGTGAGCAGAAATAAAACAATAAGAAAAATGTGAGTAGAAATAAAACAATAAGAAAAATGTGAGTAGAAATAAAACAATAAGAAAAATGTGAGTAGAAATAAAACAATAAGAAAAATGTGAGTAGAAATAAAACAATAAGAAAAATGTGAGTAGAAATAAAACAATAAGAGAAATGTGAGTAGACATAAAACAATAAGAAAAATGTGAGTAGAAATAAAACAATAAGAAAAATGTGAGTAGAAGTAAAACAATAAGAGAAATGTGAGTAGACATAAAACAATAAGAGAAATGTGAGTAGAAATAAAACAATAAGAGAAATGTGAGTAGACATAAAAGAGAAATATGAGCAGAAATGACATGCTGCTTTTACTGACTGACTTGTGGCTGCACTTTTTATGAAGATAAAATCTGACTCCAAAAAAATTGCAGGTAAACAGTTTGAAATAATCGCAGGCAGTTTCTGTCCATGAGGAGATTCAAATCTGTCATGTGTGAAAAGTAACAACGCACGCACGGGCGCACATGGATATACACACACGCACGTACATATACACACACGCACGTACATATACACACACGCACGTACATATACACACACGTACTTACATATACACACACGTACTTACATATACACACACGTACTTACATATACACACACGTACTTACATATACACACACGTACTTACATATACACACACGCACGTACATATACACACACGTACTTACATATACACACACGTACTTACATATACACACACGTACTTACATATACACACACGCACGTACATATACACACACGCACGTACATATACACACACGCACGTACATATACACACACGCACGTACATATACACACACGCACGTACATACACACACTCGCACACATAGAGAGAGAGAGAGAGAGAGAGAGAGGAGAACAGATTTTATTGTAAAAGGTATAAGCTCTGGGCACACAGGCCCGAAACCATCCTACAACTTTCACTCTGTCACACGCTTTCTGTATTTATTTTTGGACATAATAGTAAGAAAAAGATAAATAAATAAATCATCTGTCAGAGAGAGAGAGAGAGAGAGAGAGAGAGAGAGAGGAATTTAAACTATACTGTTTAAACAAACGCGACAAATATGATGTTTGCTATTTAAACTGAAGTTTGCTGACCAGACAAGGGCAGATTGCCTGAAACATTCACTTGGACATCAGCTTCACGTGCTGACCTGAATTGTACTCAGCAGATGATTCATGAGCACAGAAAAGCGACACTATCCAAAACAGCATTTTTGACAATAACTCATGACAGGTTCTCGAGAATCCCGTGAAACTTACTGAACACAGAACTCACTGACCATGTTATTGAATGGCTATAAAAGATTGGCGCTCCTCGAATTAATTCATTTGAAAATTCAGTGCGCAAGTATGGCTCATCTCACTACAGAACAACGACTCATCATCATTGGACGTTTACAGACTGGACAGTCACAAAGTGTAGTAGCTAGACAATTTAATGTGGTTAGAAGCATCATTAGTTGCCTTTGGAGACGATTTCCAGAAACTGTAGAAGTTGCAGACTGGCCGCGCATTGGAATACCCATAGTCACAACTCCTGCCTAAGACCGCTTCATACGGCTGCGTCACCTCCGGAATCGATTTGCATGTGCGTACTCAAAAGTCCAGTCAATAACAGCAGCTCGTCGAATTTCAGATCAAACGGCCAGGAACCGGCTGCACGACGCTGGTCTTTGGGCTAGAAGACCCCACAGAGGTCCTATTCTTACGGACCGGCATCGCCAGAACCGATTGCAGTAGGCGAACCAGCATCATCAATAGACCGTTGCGAATGATTGGAGAAGGGTTTGGCTCAGTGGTTAATCATTCTTTCTGCTCCATTGACACGATGGACAAAGACGAATTTACCGCAGAGTCAATGAGCGCTACCCCCAGAACTGCGTGGATGAGGCTCCTCCACATGGTGGTGGAGGTGTACTGGTGTGGGGGACGATTAACGTCATGGGAAGAAGAGATCTGGTACAAACTGAAGGATGCCTGAATGCCCAACAATACATCGCTGAAATCTTCGTCCTCACGTCCTTCCACTTCTGGCTGCACCAGGGTCGATTTTTAGCAGGATAACGCTCGACCTAATGTGGCACAACTTACCACCCAGTTCCTCGCTGACAACAACGTCCAGACCATTCCGTGGCCATCCATGTCATCAGACATGAACCTAGTAGAACACTTATGGGGTGAACTCAACAGACAGGTCCGCTAGCAAGACATGGCTCCAACCGATCTCCGACAGTTGTCTCTTGCACTGCAGGAAGAGTGGGCAGCCATCCCACAACAACACATCGAACGGCTAATCGGATCCATGTCAAGAAGATGTCGTTCTCTGATACAGGCCAGAGGAGGCCATACTCCTTACTGAAACGGAGGCCTCAGTCGCAAAGAATAAAAGTCCAAACCAAATTTAATGAACATCATTTTAGTGTTAAAGTCTTAAGGTTTCTTCATCCCAAGATTGGAACATTAATTCTGTAAAATAAAATTTGTATACACTTTTGAAATTTGGTGTGCATTACGACTACAATAGTGTTATGTTTCTTTTTTTGTTTGTTTTGAATAGTATAATTGAACTTATCCTTGTCTCAACTTTATCTGCTGCAAACATTCAGTACAAACGTGATGAACTGTAACCGTAGAATGCCATAACCTTTTATTGTTGTTGTTGATCCGGTAAACTGGTTATAGTTATTTTATAGTTATTTTTAACCAGAATTAAGCTGGTAAATTGGTTATAGTTCCTTTCAATCATAATGAGTAAACTGGTTATGGCTGTTCTAGGCAGAGTTAAGCTAATAAATTGGTTACAGCTGTTTGTAACCAGAGTGAAGCCAGTAAATTAATTATAGCTGTTATAACCACAGATAAGTTGTAAATTGGTTATAGTTTATTTTTAAACCTATTGATAATCCTATCTTCAGTCTACAAACAGTTTAGTCTTTGTTTTTGTCAAAGTTTTCGTATGTATGATAATCTCCATGAGAGATTCACAAACTTATCATTTTATTTTACGACTTATATTTGCTTTCCTGAAGAAAATTATTGACGTTAGAGTCAAAAAATCTTCGTTCTTGTACGGACATCAGCTTGAAGTACTGCTAGTACTGCGCCATCTTGAAATGTATGTACTGTCAAGAGAGTTACGTAAACTGAGGTCACATGACTTTTTTGTCTATGTGTGAGTGTGTGTAAGTGTATATGTGTATGTGTGTGTGTGTAAAACGAGCGAAGGATGACTTCAGGAGGATGATTGTAGATCACGAGTCACGTGACTTGTTTGCTAACACAGGCTGTATCTGTCAGCTGACTGATAATGGCGGACAGAATTGTATGGTTCAGTTTTACATTTGCTAAAGTACTGAGTATTTCTATGTTCTTTATTTTTACCTGCTCAACTTATTTTCTGTCACTTCATCACTGTCCACTTTCCTCAGTCTTCTATCATTTTGTTACTAGAACCCCAGCTTTACCGTAATCGTTAGTTCTTGTATCTGTCAAGTGATCCCAGGAAGTTGGTCAGGATCAGGAGCCTTATCATCAGATACTGACCTTGAATGTTTCATGATTCGTTAAACAGCCGGACATGTCGAATCTAATGATCGTGGTAACTAAGATGTTACATGTACGGATATCGAAATGTTTAGATATAATTCTGCTATTTGTCCGGATCTAGGATTTGCTGTTATATAATTCTGCTATTTGTCCTGATCTAGGATTTGCTGTTATATAACTCTGCTATATGTCCTGATCTAGGATTTGTGTTATATAATTCTGCTATATGTCCTGATCTAGGATTTGTGTTATATAATTCTGCTATATGTCCTGATCTAGGATTTGTGTTATATAATTCTGCTATATGTCCTGATCTAGGATTTGTGTTATATAATTCTGCTATATGTCCTGATCTAGGATTTGTGTTATATAATTCTGCTATATGTCCTGATCTAGGATTTGTGTTATATAATTCTGCTATATGTCCTGATCTAGGATTTGTGTTATATAATTCTGCTATATGTCCTGATCTAGGATTTGTGTTATATAATCCTGCTATATGTCCTGATCTAGGATTTGTGTTATATAATTCTGCTATATGTCCTGATCTAGGATTTGTGTTATATAATTCTGCTATATGTCCTGATCTAGGATTTGCTGTTATATAATTCTTCTATATGTCCTGATCTAGGATTTGGTGTTATATATTTCTGCTATATGTCCTGATCTAAGATTTGGTGTTATATAATTCTGCTATATGTCTTGATCTAAGATTTGCTGTTATATAATTCTGCTATATGTCCTGATCTAAGATTTGGTGCTATATAATTCTACTATATGTCCTGATCTAAGATTTGCTGTTATATAATTCTGCTCTCTGTCCTGATCTAGGATTCTCTGTATGTAATTCTGCTGTGTCTTCTGGTTATATGATCCTATATGTTAAAAAACTTGGTAAAAATGAAATAGGTTACAGACAGTGTTTAACCAGTCGTGTACAAACACTGTAGAAAAATCTGGCCATCTTGGCGCCTTCACTTCACTCAAGAACTCGCTGGCTTTGCTAAAAAATGTTCTTTAATACGAGTCTTACTTTTCCATGCTCGCCGGTCTGTTCTGTTCTAAGTGGTTCTCAGTTTTTTTAACCTATATAGATCTTTTTGATACAGCTTATCCATATTTCCACATGTCTTATCTTGACAAAGCTGACCAGTATATCCACATATCTACTTTATCCTGACAAAGCTGACCAGTATATCCACATGTCTACTTTATCCTGACAAAGCTGACCAGTATATCCACATATCTACTTTATCTTGACAAAGCTGACCAGTATATCCACATATCTACTTTATCCTGACAAAGCTGACCAGTATATCCTCATATCTACTTTATCCTGACAAAGCTGACCAGTATATCCACATGTCTACTTTATCTTGAAACAAAACAACCATGTAAACACAAGTGTTCCACGTCTGTAAAAGTGCTAGTCTCAGCACGGCTGTGTATTCTCACTGCTTGTATAAGTACAAACTAGCAAACTCGGAGACTTTTGTATTTTCAAACTCCGCCATTAGGTCAAGTTTTGTTAGAAGTTATTTGTCAAGTCTGCTATATTCTCTCCTTCGTTTTCCTTGTCCCTTTTATTTTTCTTACTCAACTGCCACTTCTTAACATCGTCCGCGTTCACCATACGGGCAGGAGTTTTGTGTCATACCCCCACCTCTTTTTTTTCTTCGCATCTACCTCATCTAGCAAACATCCCCCACCCCCCCCCCCCATTTTTCTTCGCATCTACCTCATCTAGCAAACATCCCCCCCCCCATTTTTCTTCGCATCTACCTTATCTAGCAAACATCCCCCCACCCCCGCGCTCCCATAACTGCGCCGGAATCTTTCCCATCCTTTGAACTTTGTGTAACCTGCTGGTGTTTGCCACCCCTCTGTGTAATGGTAAGTAGTGATACCAATTCGTCACGTCCCCGTGTCTCCACTTTCTCAACTCTAAGCTCTGCCCTCTTTAGGAGCTATGGAAACTTAACAGTTTACACAAAGCGTCACCATAGAGACACACGTTCAACCCAGCACTTCATGTTTCTTTTTAGCCTACTTTCTAGCCTACTTTCTAGTAATGAACTGAGAACAGAAATCTGAGTCGAGAAATAGCCTCACACTAGCACAAAGCGTACCAAAAAAGGTCTTGTGGTAGTTCTGTGAATATTGTAGTTCACGCAAGACAAAGCTTGACGACATAAACTAAACATTTTGTCACATATAAGGTCAACTTGGTGCGACGGTATGTCTCACATCGATGAAGGAACCGCGGACACTTTTAATTGTGCGCAGATTTTGATTCTTTCTGGAAAAATAAAAGATAAACAGACTCCAGACTATACGGCATGTCTACAGTCAGACCAGCTATCTAGACAGAATTTGTGTCTACATTCATACTAATTATCTAGACAGAATTTGTGTCTACATTCATACTAACTATCCAGAAAAAGTTTGTGTATACATTCACACTAATAATCTAGACAGAATTTGTGTCTACATTCACACTAACTATCTAGACAGAATTTGTGTCTACATTCACACTAATAATCTAGACAGAATTTGTGTCTACATTCACACTATCGAGACAGACGTTCTGTCTACACTCACACTAACTATCTAGAGAGAATTTGTGTCTACACTCACACTAACTATCTAGAGAGAATTTGTGTCTACACTCACACTAACTATCTAGACAGAATATGTGTCAACATTCACACTAACTATCTAGACAGAAGTTCTGTCTACACTCACACTAACTATCTAGAGAGAATTTGTGTCTACAATCACACTATCTAGACAGAATGTGTGTCTACACTCACACTAACTATCTAGAGAGAATTTGTGTCTACACTCACACTATCGAGACAGAATATGTGTCTACACTCACACTATCTAGACAGAATGTGTGTCTACACTCACAATATCCAGAAAGAATATGTGTCTACACTCACACTATCTAGACAGAATGTGTGTCTACACTCACACTATCTAGACAGAATGTGTGTCTACACTCACACTATCTAGACAGAATGTGTGTCTACACTCACAATATCCAGAAAGATATGTGTCTACACTCACACTATCTAGACAGAATGTGTGTCTACACTCACACTATCTAGACAGAATTTGTGTCTACATTCATACTAATTATCTAGACAGAATTTGTGTCTACATTCATACTAACTATCCAGAAAAAGTTTGTGTATACATTCACACTAATAATCTAGACAGAATTTGTGTCTACATTCACACTAACTATCTAGACAGAATTTGTGTCTACATTCACACTAATAATCTAGACAGAATTTGTGTCTACATTCACACTATCGAGACAGACGTTCTGTCTACACTCACACTAACTATCTAGAGAGAATTTGTGTCTACACTCACACTAACTATCTAGAGAGAATTTGTGTCTACACTCACACTAACTATCTAGACAGAATATGTGTCAACATTCACACTAACTATCTAGACAGAAGTTCTGTCTACACTCACACTAACTATCTAGAGAGAATTTGTGTCTACAATCACACTATCTAGACAGAATGTGTGTCTACACTCACACTAACTATCTAGAGAGAATTTGTGTCTACACTCACACTATCGAGACAGAATATGTGTCTACACTCACACTATCTAGACAGAATGTGTGTCTACACTCACAATATCCAGAAAGAATATGTGTCTACACTCACACTATCTAGACAGAATGTGTGTCTACACTCACACTATCTAGACAGAATGTGTGTCTACACTCACACTATCTAGACAGAATGTGTGTCTACACTCACAATATCCAGAAAGAATATGTGTCTACACTCACACTATCTAGACAGAATGTGTGTCTACACTCACACTATCTAGACAGAATGTGTGTCTACACTCACACTATCTAGACAGAATGTGTGTCTACACTCACAATATCCAGAACGAATATGTGTCTACACTCACACTATCTAGACAGAATGTGTGTCTACACTCACACTATCTAGACAGAATGTGTGTCTACACTCACACTATCTAGACAGAATGTGTGTCTACACTGACACTATCTAGACAGAAGTTCTGTCTACACTCACACTAACTATCTAGAGAGAATTTGTGTCTACACTCACACTAACTATCTAGACAGAATTTATGTCTACACTCACACTAACTATCTAAACAGAATTTATGTCAACATTCACACTAACTATCTAGACAGAAGTTCTGTCTACACTCACACTAACTATCTAGACAGAATTTGTGTCTAAACTCACACTATCTAGACAGAATGTGTGTCTACACTCACACTATCTAGACAGAATGTGTGTCTACACTCACACTGTCTAGACAGAATGTGTGTCTACATTCACACTATCTAGACAGAATGTGTGTCTACATTCACACTATCTAGACAGAATGTGTGTCTACATTCACACTATCTAGACAGAATGTGTGTCTACACTCACACTATCTAGACAGAATGTGTGTCTACACTCACACTATCTAGACAGAATGTGTGTCTACACTCACACTATCTAGACAGAATGTGTGTCTACACTTACACTATCTAGACAGAAGTTCTGTCTACACTCACACTAACTATCTAAACAGAATTTATGTCAACATTCACACTAACTATCTAGACAGAAGTTCTGTCTACACTCACACTAACTATCTAGAGAGAATTTGTGTCTACACTCACACTATCTAGACAGAATGTGTGTATACACTCACACTATCTAGACATAATATGTGTCTACACTCACACTATCTAGACAGAACGTGTGTCTACACTCACACTATCTAGACAGAATGTGTGTATACACTCACACTATCTAGACAGAATATGTGTCTACACTCACACTATCTAGACAGAACGTGTGTCTACACTCACACTATCTAGACAGAATTTGTGTCTACACTCACACTATCTAGACAGAATTTGTGTCTACACTCACACTGTCTAGACAGAATGTGTGTCTACACTCACACTGTCTTGACAGAATGTGTGTCTACACTCACACTGTCTAGACAGAATTTGTGTCTACACTCACACTGTCTAGACAGAATGTGTGTCTACACTCACACTGTCTTGACAGAATGTGTGTCTACAATCACACTATCTAGACAGAATGTGTGTCTACACTCACACTGTCTTGACAGAATGTGTGTCTACACTCACACTGTCTAGACAGAATTTGTGTCTACACTCACACTGTCTAGACAGAATGTGTGTCTACACTCACACTGTCTTGACAGAATGTGTGTCTACAATCACACTATCTAGACAGAATGTGTGTCTACACTCACACTGTCTAGACAGAATGTGTGTCTACATTCACACTATCTAGACAGAATGTGTGTCTACATTCACACTATCTAGACAGAATGTGTGTCTACTCACACTATCTAGACAGAATGTGTGTCTACACTCACACTATCTAGACAGAATGTGTGTCTACACTCACACTATCTAGACAGAATGTGTGTCTACACTCACACTATCTAGACAGAACGTGTGTCTACACTCACACTGTCTAGACAGAACGTGTGTCTACACTCGCACTATCTAAACAGAATGTGTGTCTACACTCACACTATCTAGACAGAATGTATCTCTACACTCATACTATCTAGACAGAAGTTGTGTCTACACTCACACTATCTAGACAGAATTTGTCTACATTAGCAGCAATGATCTAGACAGAAGCTGTCTACAGTCATACAAATGATCTAGACAGAAGTTGTCTACAGTCATACGACTGATATAGACAGAAGCTGTCAACATTCACATAAAAGCTGAGACAATAAGGTCCTAGGTCGGCCATGTTGGCTACAAGTTGAGCAGTGTCAAAGGAAAGGAGAGCAGCAGAGAAACGTGCTAAACTCGGCGCCAGTAATACATTTCTGACATGGAGTGTCACTTCTTACATCCTTCCCGTGCCGTTAAACGTCACACAGGGCTCGCATGGTAGTTCACCAAGTTTTTCTGTTTTCAGTGAGCTTTTCAGTCTCATCAAGAGATGTTATTCCCACTAAAGTGGCCTCTCTTAACAATCTCCTCTTTAGAAGTCGACCTCTTTTTCTTCGGCTTGTGATGTTCCACTTGTTAGCTTGTTTTGGGAATTTCTGGTTATTTCTTCTCATCACATGACCGACATATGTCCATCTTCTTTTTCTGATCACCCATGAGACAGGTTGTTGTTCGCTCATCTGTCTTATCTCTGCATTGTTCTTGAATTCATTCCACTTTATACCGAGTACTTTTCTTAGGCATTTGTTTTTAAAGAGTCTTGTCTGTTTTCCAGCTATCACATGCATAAATGAGAGTGGACATTACATTTGAATTGAATAATCTTAACTTGGTTTTTGTGCTTATAACTTTTGAATGCCATATGTTCTCAAGATTCTTGAAGGTCAGTGCTGCTGTTGCAGTTCGAATTCTAACTTCCTTTCTGGTGTCACCATCTTGGCCTATGTAGCTGCCGAGGTATGCAAATTGGCGTACTTCTTCAACAACTGTTCCATCTACATATTTTTTTCCTGTTTGATTTATAGGAAGTTTAATAATTTTTGTGTTGTCTTTGTTAGTTTAAAGTCCTGTTTTACTAGCCATTGAAGACAGGGTATCTGTTTTTTTCTTGCATCGATTTCACATTGTCACTGATAAGAGTTATGTCACCTGCAAAATCAAGATCTTCTAGTTGGTCTCATGTACCCATTCAGTGCCCATTTTACCTGTGCAGCATTTTGTCATTATGAAGTCTATGGCAATTCCAAAAAAAAGCATTGGAGATAATATACATCCATGTTTCACTCATGTTTCAATCTGGAACGATTCGCTCATTTCTTCTTCTGTATTGACTGCGCAAACATATCCGTTGTAGATATTCTTAATAACGTTGACAGTTTTTGATGCTACTGCATACATTCTTAAAATTCTTCACAGTGAATCTCTATGTATGCTGTCAAATGCTTTTTTAAAGTCTATGTTCAGAATTAATGGTTTTTGCTTTTCAATATGTTCTTCAAATATTAGTCTTAGAGTAAAGATCCGGTCGAGACAGTTTGTCCTTTTTTCGAAATCCTGCTTGTTCTTCTCTCACTGCTGCATCTACTATATCGTGAATTCTTGTCAGAATAACTTTGCAAGATACTTTTGACACAACTGATAGTAATGTTACTACTCTTCAGCTATTACAGTCCCTAAGGTTGCCTTTTATTTTTGGTATTTTAACAATGATTCCTTTTTTTCCATTTCGAAGGGAACTTTTCTTCTTCAACATGGATAATTGGCCTGCTCTCTTTCATGCATTTTCTACTTGTTGTCTGATATCCAAGCTTTTCTACTTGTTGTCTGATATCTTCTACTTGTTGTCTGATATCTTCTACTTGTTGTCTGATATCTTCTACTTCTTGTCTGATATCTTCTACTTGTTGTCTGATATCCAAGCTTTTCTACTTGTTGTCTGATATCTTCTACTTTTTGTCTGATATTTTCTACTTGTTGTCTGATATCTTCTACTTGTTGTCTGATATCTTCTACTTGTTGTCTGATATCTTCTACTTGTTGTCTGATATCCAAGATTTCTACTTGTTGTCTGATATCTTCTACTTGTTGTCTGATATCTTCTACTTGTTGTCTGATATCTTCTACTTGTTGTCTGATATCTTCTACTTGTTGTCTGATATCTTCTACTTGTTGTCTGATATCTTCTACTTGTTGTCTGATATCCAAGCTTTTCTACTTGTTGTCTGATATCCAAGCTTTTAAACTTGTTGTCTGATATCTTCTACTTGTTGTCTGATATCTTCTACTTGTTGTCTGATATCCAAGCTTTTCTACTTGTTGTCTGATATCTTCTACTTGTTGTCTGATATCTTCTACTTGTTGTCTGATATCTTCTACTTGTTGTCTGATATCCAAGATTTCTACTTGTTGTCTGATATCTTCTACTTGTTGTCTGATATCTTCTACTTGTTGTCTGATATCTTCTACTTGTTGTCTGATATCTTCTACTTGTTGTCTGATATCTTCTACTTGTTGTCTGATATCCAAGCTTTTCTACTTGTTGTCTGATATCCAAGCTTTTAAACTTGTTGTCTGATATCTTCTACTTGTTGTCTGATATCTTCTACTTGTTGTCTGATATCCAAGCTTTTCTACTTGTTGTCTGATATCTTCTACTTGTTGTCTGATATCCAAGCTTTTCTACTTGTTGTCTGATATCCAAGCTTTTCTACTTGTTGTCTGATATCCAAGCTTTTCTACTTGTTGTCTGATATCCAAGCGTTTCTACTTGTTGTCTGATATCCAAGCTTTTCTACTTGTTGTCTGATATCCAAGCTTTTCTACTTGTTGTCTGATATCTTCTACTTGTTGTCTGATATCTTCTACTTGTTGTCTGATATCCAAGCTTTTCTACTTGTTGTCTGATATCCAAGCTTTTCTACTTGTTGTCTGATATCCAAGCTTTTCTACTTGTTGTCTGATATCCAAGCTTTTCTACTTGTTCTCTGATATCTTCTACTTGTTGTCTGATATCTTCTACTTGTTGTCTGATATCTTCTACTTGTTGTCTGATATCCAAGCTTTTCTACTTGTTGTCTGATATCCAAGCTTTTCTACTTGTTCTCTGATATCTTCTACTTGTTGTCTGATATCTTCTACTTGTTGTCTGCAGTCCAGCACTTGCTTCTGCTGCTGTACCTCTAGGAGAAGCAAAACTACACATGAAAGGAAAGTACAACATTGCATGAAGACATAAAACACAAACCTCAAACACTCCAATCTAAAGCTAGATAGAACAGACCAAAACCACAATTTTCAGGTTTCGAACAGGACACTGCAGACTAAAACCCATGTACACAAACAATATAAAGTCGCTTAAATTCCACTCTGTACACGCCAGTACAGTTCTAAGACCACAGAACACATCCTGAAGACCTGTTCTCTCCGCAGAGTTCCAAGAGCCAAACCTGGCCTACGGAAGAGATCATTGATGGAAAAACTGTATTTCACGCATGAAGAACGGCTGATGGTGGGATTCATGGAGACAAGAAAGAAGAAGAAGAAAAAGTTGCAAGTTCCATCCACCTGTAGGGAAAGGCTGAGTTTAAAAAAAGAATCTTTTTCTCTGTTGATCACTTGTTTGTTGTATGTGATATGTATAGCACAATACTTTATTTATAGCATAATAGTTTTCTAGCACCGTTATAACACTTTATATTCATTTTAAAACTTTTTTTATATTCATATTAACACTTGGATACTTTTCTCTTCAAACTGTAACACTTTTAACTACTTGCCTGTCTATTACTATGATAACTTTATATCAAGAACCGTGTCTGTCTATTATGATGTTAATTTTATATCAAGAACCGTGTCTGTCTATTATGATGTTAACATTATATAAAAAACTTGTCTGTCTATTATAATGTTAACTTTATATCAAGAACCTTGCTTGTCTATTATGATGTTAATTTTATATTAAGATCCACCATGTGATGCATTTCAAAACTACGTGATCTCACAAATATTCGATGTGTTATCAAAGACATAAATGATGTGTTCTGTGGTCTGTGAGATGTGGTCTGTGAGCTGTGGTCTGTGAGCTGTGGTCTGTGAGATGTGGTCTGTGAGCTGTGGTCTGTGAGCTGTGGTCTGTGAGATGTGGTCTGTGAGATGTGGTCTGTGAGATGTGGTCTGTGAGCTGTGGTCTGTGAGATGTGGTCTGTGAGCTGTGGTCTGTGAGCTGTGGTCTGTGAGATGTGGTCTGTGAGATGTGGTCTGTGAGCTGTGGTCTGTGAGCTGTGGTCTGTGAGATGTGGTCTGTGAACTCAACACACAAAATAAGAGCTTGATTTAGAGGAAGGGGGTGGGGGTGTTTTTCCTCTGAAGAGCTGAAAAGTTATTTGTCCACTTTAACAGCGTTTCAAGTCCTGTTAACACTGAAATGTGTTTTGTTACTTTTTTTTTCATTACGTGTGTTCCCCCACCCACCTCCCCCACCCCCAACTTTTTATTCAGTGTAAAAATCTGGCAAAGAAATTTCTTATCACATTTTTTTGCACTTACTCATACAGGATAAATACAGCGCAAGCGTCTTAACATTTTTATAGCACAAGCGTCTTAACATTTTTATAGTGCCAGCGTCTTAACATTTCTATAATGCCAGCGTCTTAACATTTCTATAGCGTCAGAGTCTTAACATTTCTATGGCTCCAGAGTCTTAACATTATATAGCACCAGCGTCTTAACATTTCTATAACGCAAGCGTCTTAACATTTCTATAGCGCCAGCGTCTTAACATTTTTATGGCGCCAGAGTCTTAACATTTCTATGGCGCCAGAGTCTTAACATTTCTGTATCTTCTACTTGTTGTCTGATATCTTCTACTTGTTGTCTGCAGTCCAGCACTTGCTTCTGCTGCTGTACCTCTAGGAGAAGCAAAACTACACATGAAAGGAAAGTACAACATTGCATGAAGACATAAAACACAAACCTCAAACACTCCAATCTAAAGCTAGATAGAACAGACCAAAACCACAATTTTCAGGTTTCGAACAGGACACTGCAGACTAAAACCCATGTACACAAACAATATAAAGTCGCTTAAATTCCACTCTGTACACGCCAGTACAGTTCTAAGACCACAGAACACATCCTGAAGACCTGTTCTCTCCGCAGAGTTCCAAGAGCCAAACCTGGCCTACGGAAGAGATCATTGATGGAAAAACTGTATTTCACGCATGAAGAACGGCTGATGGTGGGATTCATGGAGACAAGAAAGAAGAAGAAGAAAAAGTTGCAAGTTCCATCCACCTGTAGGGAAAGGCTGAGTTTAAAAAAAGAATCTTTTTCTCTGTTGATCACTTGTTTGTTGTATGTGATATGTATAGCACAATACTTTATTTATAGCATAATAGTTTTCTAGCACCGTTATAACACTTTATATTCATTTTAAAACTTTTTTTATATTCATATTAACACTTGGATACTTTTCTCTTCAAACTGTAACACTTTTAACTACTTGCCTGTCTATTACTATGATAACTTTATATCAAGAACCGTGTCTGTCTATTATGATGTTAATTTTATATCAAGAACCGTGTCTGTCTATTATGATGTTAACATTATATAAAAAACTTGTCTGTCTATTATAATGTTAACTTTATATCAAGAACCTTGCTTGTCTATTATGATGTTAATTTTATATTAAGATCCACCATGTGATGCATTTCAAAACTACGTGATCTCACAAATATTCGATGTGTTATCAAAGACATAAATGATGTGTTCTGTGGTCTGTGAGATGTGGTCTGTGAGCTGTGGTCTGTGAGCTGTGGTCTGTGAGATGTGGTCTGTGAGCTGTGGTCTGTGAGCTGTGGTCTGTGAGATGTGGTCTGTGAGATGTGGTCTGTGAGATGTGGTCTGTGAGCTGTGGTCTGTGAGATGTGGTCTGTGAGCTGTGGTCTGTGAGCTGTGGTCTGTGAGATGTGGTCTGTGAGATGTGGTCTGTGAGCTGTGGTCTGTGAGCTGTGGTCTGTGAGATGTGGTCTGTGAACTCAACACACAAAATAAGAGCTTGATTTAGAGGAAGGGGGTGGGGGTGTTTTTCCTCTGAAGAGCTGAAAAGTTATTTGTCCACTTTAACAGCGTTTCAAGTCCTGTTAACACTGAAATGTGTTTTGTTACTTTTTTTTTCATTACGTGTGTTCCCCCACCCACCTCCCCCACCCCCAACTTTTTATTCAGTGTAAAAATCTGGCAAAGAAATTTCTTATCACATTTTTTTGCACTTACTCATACAGGATAAAATACAGCGCAAGCGTCTTAACATTTTTATAGCACAAGCGTCTTAACATTTTTATAGTGCCAGCGTCTTAACATTTCTATAATGCCAGCGTCTTAACATTTCTATAGCGTCAGAGTCTTAACATTTCTATGGCTCCAGAGTCTTAACATTTATATAGCACCAGCGTCTTAACATTTCTATAACGCAAGCGTCTTAACATTTCTATAGCGCCAGCGTCTTAACATTTTTATGGCGCCAGAGTCTTAACATTTCTATGGCGCCAGAGTCTTAACATTTCTGTAGCGTCAGCGTCTTAACATTTTTACAACGCCAGCGTCTTAACATTTCTATAATGTCAGCGTCTTAACATTTCTATAGCGCCAGCGTCTTAACATTTCTATGTCGTCAGAGTCTTAACATTTCTATAGCCCCAGCGTCTTAACATTTCTATAACGCAAGCGTCTTAACATTTCTATAGCGCCAGCGTCTTAACATTTTTATGGCGTCAGAGTCTTAACATTTCTATAGCGCCAGCGTCTTAATATTTCTATAGTGTCAGAGTCTTAACATTTCTATAGCGCCAGCGTCTTAACATTTTTATGGCGTCAGAGTCTTAACATTTCTATGGCGCCAGCGTCTTAACATTTCTATGGCGACAGAGCCTTAACATTTCTATGGTGTCAGAGTCTTAATATTTCTCTAGCGCCAGAGTCTTAACATTTCTATAGCGCCAGCGTCTTAACATTTCTATAGCGCCAGCGTCTTAACATTTTTATGGCGCCAGAGTCTTAACATTTCTATAGCACCAGCGTCTTAACATTTCTATAGCGCCAGCGCCTCAACATTTCTACGGCGCCAGCGTCTTAACATTTCTACGGCGTCAGATTCTTAACATTTCTATGGTACCAGCGTCTTAACATTTCTACGGCGTCAGAGTCTTAACATTTCTATAGCGTTCGACTCTTAACATTTCTATGGCGTCAGAGTCTTAACATTTCTACGGCGTCAGAGTCTTAACATTTCAATAACGTCAGAGTCTTTACATTTCTATAACGTCAGAGTCTTAAAAAAAGAATCTTTTTCTCTGGAGATCACTTGTTTGTTGTATGTGATATGTATAGCACAATACTTTATTTATAGCATAATAGTTTTCTAGCACCGTTATAACACTTTATATTCATTTTAAAACTTTTTTTTATATTCATATTAACACTTGGATACTTTTCTCTTCAAACTGTAACACTTTTAACTACTTGCCTGTCTATTACTATGATAACTTTATATCAAGAACCGTGTCTGTCTATTATGATGTTAACATTATATAAAAAACTTGTCTGTCTATTATAATGTTAATTTTATATCAAGAACCTTGCCTGTCTATTATGATGTTAATTTTATATTAAGATCCACCATGTGATGCATTTCAAAACTACGTGATCTCACAAATATTCGATGTGTTATCAAAGACATAAATGATGTGTTCTGTGGTCTGTGAGATGTGGTCTGTGAGCTGTGGTCTGTGAGCTGTGGTCTGTGAGATGTGGTCTGTGAGATGTGGTCTGTGAGCTGTGGTCTGTGAGATGTGGTCTGTGAACTCAACACACAAAATAAGAGCTTGATTTAGAGGAAGGGGGTGGGGGTGTTTTTCCTCTGAAGAGCTGAAAAGTTATTTGTCCACTTTAACAGCGTTTCAAGTCCTGTTAACACTGAAATGTGTTTTGTTACTTTTTTTTCATTACGTGTTTCCCCACCCACCTCCCCCATCCCCAACTTTCTATTCAGTGTCAAAATCTGGCAAAGAAATTTCTTATCACATTTTTCTGCACTTACTCATACAGGATAAAATACAGCGCAAGCGTCTTAACATTTTTATAGCGCCAGCGTCTTAACATTTTTTTGGTGTCAGAGTCTTAATATTTCTATAATGTTAAGACGCTGGCGCTATAAAAGTGCTAAGATTCTGGCGCCATAGAAATGTTAAGACGCTGGCGTTATAGAAATGTAAAGACGCTGGCGTTATAGAAATGTTAAGACGCTGGCGTTATAGAAATGTTAAGACGCTGGCGCTATAGAAATGTTAAGACTATGGCGCCAGCGTCTTAACATTTCAATGGCGCCAGCGTCTTAACATTTCTATAGTGCCAGCGTCTTAACATTTCTATGGCGACAGAGCCTTAACATTTCTATGGCGTCAGAGTCTAAACATTTCTCTAGCGCCAGAGTCTTAACATTTCTATGGCGTCAGAGTCTTAATATTTCTATAGCGCCAGCGTCTTAACATTTCTATAGCGCCAGCGTCTTAACATTTCTATAGCGTCAGAGTCTTAATATTTCTATGACTCCAGAGTCTTAACATTTCTATAGCACCAGCGTCTTAACATTTCTATAGCGCCAGCGTCTCAAAATTTCTACGGCGCCAGCGTCTTAACATTTCTACGGTGTCAGAGTCTTAACATTTCTATAACATCAGAGTCTAAACATTTCTATGGCGTCAGAGTCTTAACATCTCTGTGGCGTCACAGTCTTAACATTTGTTTAGCGTCAGAGTCTTAACATTTATATGGCGTCAGAGTCTTAACATTTCTATGACTTAAGAGTCTTAACATTTCTACGGCGTCAGAGTCTTAACATTTCTATAGCGTCAGCGTCTTATCATTTCTATATCGTCAGCGCCTTAACATTTGTACGGCGTCAGAGTCTTAACATTTCTGTAGTGTCAGAATGTTATAAGTTCTATGGCGTCAGAGTCTTAACATTTCTGTAGCGTCAGAGTCTTAACATTTCTACGGCGTCAGAGTCTTAACATTTCTACGGCGTCAGAGTCTTAACATTTCTATAACGCCAGAGTCTTAACATTTCTATAACGCCAGCGTTTTAACATTTCTATAGCGCCAGCGTGTTAACATTTCTATAGCGCCAGCGTGTTAACATTTCTATAGCACCAGCGTCTTAACATTTCTATAGCGCCAGAGTGTTAACATTTCTATAGCGCCAGCGTGTTAACATTTCTATAGCACCAGCGTCTTAACATTTCTATAACGCCAGGGTCTTAACAGGTCTATGGCGCCAGAATCTTAACACTTCTATAGCGCCAGCGTCTTAACATTTCTATGGCGCAAACGTCTCAAAATTTATACGGCGGAAACGTCTTAACATTTCTATGGCGTCAGAGTCTTAACATTTCTATAGCGTCCGATTCTTAACATTTCTATGCCGTCAGAGTCTTACCATTTCTATAACGTCAGAGTCTTAACATTTCTATGGCGTCAGAGTTTTTACATCTCTGTGGCATCACAGTCTTACCATTTGTATAGCGCCAGAATTTTAACATTTATCTGGCGTAGAGCCTTAACATTTCTATAGCGTCAGAGTCTTAACATTTCTATCTCTTAGGAGTCTTAACATTTCTACGGCGTCAGAGTCTTAACATTTCTATAACGTCAGAGTCTTAATATTTCTATAGCGGCAGAGTCTTAACATTTCTATAGCGTCAGAGTCTTAACATTACTACGGTGTCAGAGTCTTAACATTAATATAGCGTCAGAGCCTTAACATTTCTACGGCGTCAGCGTCTTAACATTTGTACGGCGTCGTAGTCTTTACATTTCTATGGCGTCAGAGTCTTAACATTTCAATAGCGCCAGCGTCTTAACATTTCTATGGCCTCATAGTCTTAACATTTCTATGGCGCCAGCGTCTTAACATTTCTATGGCGCCCGCGTCTTAAAATTTCTATAGCGCCAGCGTCTTAACATTTCTATGGCGTCAGAGCCTTAGCATTTCTATGGCGTCAGAGCCTTAGCATTTCTATGGCGTCAGAGTCTTAATATTTCTCTAGCGCCAGATTCTTAACATTTATATGGTGTCAGAGTCTTAATATTCCTTTAGCGCCAGCGTCTTAACATTTCTATGGCGCCAGCGTCTTAACATTTCTATAGCGCCAGCGTCTTAACATTTCTATGGCGGGAGAGTCTTAACATTTATATGGTGTCAGAGTCTTAATATTCCTTTAGCGCCAACGTCTTTGCATTTCTATAGCGCCAGCGTCTTAACATTTCTATAGCGTCAGAGTCTTAACATTTCTATGGCGCCAGAGTCTTAACATTTCTATGGTGCCAGAGTCTTAACATTTGTATAGTGTCAGAGTCTTAACATTTCTATGGCGTCAGAGTCTTAATATTTCTATGGCGTCAAAGCCTTAACATTTCTACGGCTTCAGCGTCTTAACATTTCTACGGCGTCAGAGTCTTAACATTTCTATGGCGTCAGAGTCTTAACATTTCTATGGCGCCAGAGTCTTAACATTTCTATGGCGTTAGAGTCTTAACATTTCTGTAGCGTCAGAGTCTTAACATTTCTATGGCGTCAGAATATTAACATTTCTATGGCGTCCGAGTCTTAACTTTTCTGTTGCGTCCGAGTCTTTACATTTCTGTAGCGTCCGATTCTCAACATTTCTGTAGCGTCAGAGTGTTAACATTTCTATGGCGTCCGAGTCTTAACATTTCTATGGCGTCAGTGTGCTTGTCAGTTTATGATTTTTTTTTGTTACTCGCAAGAGAACTAAAGCAGGCGTTCCCAACCAGGTTGGGTTGGCTGGAGGGTGCAATTTTAGGTTGGTGGAGCGGAATGAGACCATAGACTGACATTCTCAAACTGTGGGAATGTTGATCTTTCTACAAGAACAGTTTGTTCACAATCACGTCACACTTTATTTACATTTAATGAAACACTACATTTCCTCTTTGTCTGTGTGTGTGTGTGTGTGTGTGTGTCTGTCTGTCTGTCTGTCTGTCTGTGTGCGGGGGAAAAGATCACCAGGTTGTGAAAAGCCTGAACTAAAGGCTTCTTTTGAGGTCAGGTATAGCGCTGCATGTACTATACACAAGTAAAATTCACCTCTCATATTTTCCACCGTCATCCTAGCTCTGGAGATGAAATAAGTGTTTAAATAAGTGTTTAAATAAGTGTTTAAATAAGTGTTTTAACTGTCAGCAAAATTTCACACTGGAAGGGAGTTATTACTGATCCGGTTCCTGAAGGAAGAAATTTGGCCCAGCAAATATTGACAGACTTGAAACTGTAGAAAATAGTTTGAACCTGTGGCTAATCTGTTCATTCATAGCAGTGAAGAAACTTAATGTCTTCTTGTCTTCCTAAAGTTTGATACCTTGGTCTTCTTCCAGTTTTAACATTAGTTTTCTTGAAGTTAACACTCTTATTCTTGGAGCTTTGTACATACATCTTTCTAGAGTTTTAAACATATGTCTTCTTGAAGTTTTGTACATTCACTTTTTTCTAGAGTTGCAAACATTTGTCTTCTTGAAGTTTTGTACACTCACTTTTTTCTAGAGTTGCAAACATATGTCTTCTTGAAGTTTTGTACATTCACTTTTTTCTAGAGTTGCAAACATTTGTCTTCTTGAAGTTTTGTACATTCACTTTTTTCTAGAGTTGCAAACATTTGTCTTCTTGAAGTTTTGTACATTCACTTTTTTCTAGAGTTGCAAACATTTGTCTTCTTGAAGTTTTGTACATTCACTTTTTTTAGAGTTGCAAACATTTGTCTTCTTGAAGTTTTGTACATTCACTTTTTTCTAGAGTTGCAAACATTTGTCTTCTTGAAGTTTTGTACATTCACTTTTTTTAGAGTTGCAAACATTTGTCTTCTTGAAGTTTTGTACATTCACATTTTTAGAGTTGCAAACATTTGTCTTCTTGGAGTTTTGTACATTCACTTTTTTAGAGTTGCAAACATTTGTCTTCTTGGAGTTTTGTACATTCACTTTTTTTAGAGTTGCAAACATTTGTCTTCTTGGAGTTTTGTACATATATCTTCTTATATCTTATATCTTATATCCTTCCCGTGCCGTTAAACGTCACATAGGGCTCGCAAAGTAGTTCGCCAATTTACATATATCTTCACAGAGGTTTAAACATTTGTCTTCTTAGAGTTTTGTACATGTATCTTCCTATAGTCTTTAACATTTGTCTTCTTAGAGTTTTGTACATGTATCTTCCTATAGTCTTTAACATTTGTCTTCTTGGATTTATGTACATAAATCTTCCCATAGCTTTAAACACTTGTCTTCTTTGAGTTTAGACACGTGTATTTCTAGCGTTTTAAAAACTTGTCTTCTTGGAGTTTTGTACGTTCATTTGACTATAGTTTTAAACATTTGTCTTCTTGGAGTCTTGTCATGCATTTTCCTATAGTTTAAACATTTGTCTTCTTGGAGTTTTGTCATGCATTTTCCTATAGTTTAAACATTTGTCTTCTTGGAGTTTTATAAGTTCATTTTACTATAGTTTTAAGCATTTGTTTTCTTGATGTTTTGTACATTCTTCTTCCTATTCTTTTAAACATATATCTTCTTGGACTTTTGTACAGTCATTTTCCTATTGTTTTAAACACTTGTCTTCTTTGAGTTTTGTACATACATCTTCCTATAGTTCTAAACTTTTTTTTAGTGTAAACATGTTTCTCTCTAGCGTTTTAAACTCTCGTTTTCTTGAAGTTGTGTACATACGTCATCCTAAAGTAACACTTGCCTTTCTAGCTTTTTAAACATTCTTGAGTTTTGTTCATTAGCCAAGTTTAAGCACTTATCTTCTTTGAGCTTAAACAACATCTTCTTGAAGCTTAAAAACTCGTCTCTTTGAGTTTAAACGCTCATCTTCTTGGAGTTTAAACACTTATCTTCTTGGAGTTTAAACACTTATCGTCTCGGAGGTTAAACACTTATCGTCTCGGAGGTTAAACATTCATCTTCTGGGATGTTACACTTGTTCTCTTCGATTTTTGTACATATGTCATCATAAAGTTTTAAACACTTTTCTTTTTAGTTTTCTAAACATTTGTCTTCCTAGTTTTCTAAACATTCGTACACAGTTGTGTACGTACAAGAGAGCAAACAAAGTACATATAAGCAGACAATTGTGTACGTACAAGAGAGCAAACAAAAGTACATATAAGCAGACAATTGTGTACGTACAAGAGAGCAAACAAAAGTACATATAAGCAGACAATTGTGTACGTACAAGAGAGCAAACAAAAGTACATATAAGCAGACAATTGTGTACGTACAAGAGAGCAAACAAAAGTACATAAGCAGACAATTGTGTACGTACAAGAGAGCAAACAAAAGTACATATAAGCAGACAATTGTGTACGTACAAGAGAGCAAACAAAAGTACATATAAGCAGACAATTGTGTACGTACAAGAGAGCAAACAAAAGTACATATAAGCAGACAATTGTGTACGTACAAGAGAGCAAACAAAAGTACATATAAGCAGACAATTGTGTACGTACAAGAGAGCAAACAAAAGTACATATAAGCAGACAATTGTGTACGTACA
The DNA here is from genome assembly GCA_009760885.1 of Achatina immaculata. Classification (NCBI taxonomy): domain Eukaryota; kingdom Metazoa; phylum Mollusca; class Gastropoda; order Stylommatophora; family Achatinidae; genus Lissachatina; species Lissachatina immaculata. The sequence continues at coordinate 2,336,406 of CM019719.1, forward strand.
AGAGAGCAAACAAAAGTACATATAAGCAGACAATTGTGTACGTACAAGAGAGCAAACAAAAGTACATATAAGCAGACAATTGTGTACGTACAAGAGAGCAAACATAAGCAGACAATTGTGTACGTACAAGAAAGCAAACAAAAGTACATATAAGCAGACAATTGTGTACGTACAAGAGAGCAAACATAAGCAGACAATTGTGTACGTACAAGAGAGCAAACAAAAGTGCATATAAGCAGACAATTGTGTACGTACAAGAGAGCAAACAAAAGTACACATAAGCAAACAATTGTGTACGTACAAGAGAGAAAACAAAGGTACACGCACATAAGCAAACAATTGTACATGTACAGGTGAGCAAACAAAAGTTCACATACATGTGAGTGAAGAGTAATTATGGTATATGTATAAAAAAAAGCAACATAATATGTACACAGAACAGTAGTACATGTACATATAACAGAACAGTAGTACATGTACATATAACAGAACAGTAGTCATCATCATCAGGTGCCGTGCCGACTGGCGTTGGCTATTATGCTTCTCCAGAGTACATGATCCTTCATGCAGACCATCAGCTCGGTTGGTGATCTCCTCTCACACCATCCCGTCAGACTGTCCAGTATCATTTCTCTTGGTCTTCCTCTTGATCTTCTTCCTTCTATTTTTCCTGTTGTTATAATATTTTCAATGCCCCTTCTTCTCATTGCATGTGCTATGAAAGTACATTGTCTCTCTCTTATCTTTTTGACAAGATTTTTTGTCTCTCCAGCTCTTCTCATACATTCTTCATTAGTTATTTTTGCTGTCCAGCGGATTCACAACATTCTTCTAATAAACCACATTTCTGCTGCTTCCAATGATTTTTGTGCAGACTTGCCTATTGTCCATGATTCACTTCCATATAACAAGATAGGTTCAATATAGCATTTTAGGACTCGTTTTCTAACATTCATTGATACATGTACATATACCATAACAGTAGTACATGTACATATAACATAACAGTAGTACATGTACATATAACATAACAGTAGTACATGTACATATAACATAACAGTAGTACATGTACATATAACATAACAGTAGTACATGTACATATAACAGGACACTAGTAAATCAACCTAAGACACGGAAGAATGACAATAATACAGTGTTATGCACCCACGAATGATGCAGATGATGATGTGAAAGACGACTTCTATCACCAACTACAACAAATCATCAACACTTCTATCACCAGCTACAACAAATCATCAATAAAGTCCCTAAACACGACATCCTAATTGCTATGGGGGACTTCAACGCTAAGGTAGGGAAGGATAATACCGACGTTGAAAAAGTGATGGGGAAAGAAGGAATTGACATGGTTAATCAGAATGGAGAAAGATTAATTGAAATATGTCTAACAGAGGGCATGGTCATTGGAGGCACAATATTCCCACACAAAGAGATAACATAAAACAACGTGGATATCTCCAGATGATAGAACTAGAAACCAGATAGATCATTTTTGTATTAGAAAGCAATACAGAACATCTCTCATAGATGTAAGGGCTTATAGGGGTGCAGATGTTAACAGTGATCACAACCTGTGCATAGGGAAAATAAAACTAAAATTGAAAACCCAACACAAGAAATCAGTTCACAGAAAGATAAACAGTCACAGCCTACAAGAAGAGAATACTAACAGTAATTTCAATCAAGAACTTGCCAATCATTCCAAAACACCCAATGAAGTTGAGGAGATAGGTATAGATGAGTTATGGAATTCTTACAGCACAGCCATAATCACAGCAGCAAAAGCAAGCTCTGGACTGAAAAAAAAAACAAATAGAAAAGCATGGATATCAGAAAACACATGGAAGTACATACAAGAAAGATGAGCAGCCAAATTAGACATGTTGAATGTAAAAACAGACTTGGAAAAGATCTGGCAAAAACATCATGCAAAGAAATAGACAAGAAAGTAAAATGTTCAGCTAGACGGGATAAAAGAGAATACATAGACAATATGGCGAAAGAGCAGAGAAAGCAGCAAAAACAGGAGACAGCAAAACTTTATATAACATACAAAAGAGGGTAACAGGTAATATTACATATAAAGAAAGACCAATCCTTAGCAAAACTGGAACCCTATTAACATCAAGTAAAGACCAAAAGCAAAGATGGCCTGAACACTTCCAAGAAATACTTAATCGACCACACCCAAAAGAATTGTTAAACCTTGAAACTGACTTACTAGCCCCACAACTAAATGTCAACCTAGATGAAATTAAATTGCATGAAATTGAAACAGCAGTGAATTTAATGGTTAACAAAAAAGCTGCAAGTGAAGATGAAATAACAGCCGAAATGCTAAAAGCTATCAATAATGACAACATGAGACAACTACAGAGAATGTTTAACAAGATTTCGAAAGAAGAAAAGATCCCTTCTAAATGGAAAAAAGGAATCATTGTTAAAAAACTTTTAAAAAGGCAACCTTAGTGACTGTAACAATTGGAGAGGAGTAACCTTAATATCAGTTGTGTCAAAAGTATTTTGCAAGGTCATTTTGAATAGACTTAAAGATATAGTGGATACTGCAATGAGAGAAGAACAAGCAGGAATTCGAAAAGGGAGAAGCTGTCTCGACCAGATCTTTACTCTCAGAATAATACTTGAAGAACATATTGAAAAGCAGAAACCATTAATACTGAACTTCATAGATTTTAAAAAGGCATTTGATAGCATACACAGAGATTCATTATGGAGAATTTTATGTCTATATGGAATACCATCTAAAATTGTCAACATCATTAAGGACTTATACAATAGATATGTTTGTGCAGTCTAGACAGAAGAAGGGATGAGTGAATGGTTCCAGATTGAAACAGGCGTGAAACAAGGATGTATACTGTCTCGTTTACTTTTTGGAATTACAATAGACTTCATAATGAAAAGATGCTGCACAGGTAACACAGGTATTGACTGGGTACATAGGACCCAACTAGAAGATCTTGATTTTGCTGATGACATAACTCTTATCAGTAATAATGTGAATTTCATGCAAGAAAAAACATATATCCTGTCTTCACTGGCTAGCAAAATAGGACTTGAAATTAAGAAGGACAAAACAAAAACAATGAAAATTCCTCTCAATCAAAATGGAAAAATACACATAGAAGGGACAGATATTGAAGAAGTCAATCAATTTGCATACCTTGGCAGCTACATAAACCAGGATGGTGACACTAGAAAGGAAGTTAGGATCAGAACTGCAAAAGCAGCATCAATCTTTAAGAATCCTGAGAACATACGGAATTCAAAAGTTATAAGCACAAAAACCAAGTTAAAACTATTCAATTCAAATGTAATATCCACACTCATTTATGCATGCGAAAGCTGGAAAACAACTAAAGAAACAGACAAGAAATTAGACTCTTTTGAAAACAAATGCCTAAGGAAAATACTCGGTATCAAGTGGAACGAATTCAAGAACAATGCAGAGATAAGACAGATGACTGAACAACAACAAGTCTCATGGGTGATCAGGAAAAGGAGATGGACATATGTTGGTCACTTGATGAGAAGAAATGATCAGAGAATCCCA